>WOAB01000194.1:2800000-3500000 GCA_027886185.1 Rheum nobile | reverse complement strand
ACATAAATAAACTTGTCAAAACACCATTTGCCTTCATAGTCGTTCTAGCCTTCTCAGATCTGCAATTTATCTGATGTGCCAAAATGAACGGATGACACCAGCCAACCATGCAGAGAACAACTTCGGTTGGTTAGTCTTACTGAAAGACTATGCAAGGGTACAAAGCAGAGTGGTTCGAGTAGTCGTATTAGGTTAGACTCATCGTTCTAGCCTTCTCAAAAACCATTGGAGCGTTGGCCAGAGCTTGGTCATTGCCTCCTGGGTTATTGTTAGAAGCAGTCTCATGTTCATCCACAGGGTTTGCAACATTCCTTACGTTTGGCCTGGGGTCATTACTCAGCCCAACACCAGCACGGATAGTGTTCCTCGTGTTCACCATCTGTTTACCGATCAAATTCCAAGTATTTTATACATTAATATCACTCCAACATACTTAATGTAATAAAATCAACTCAGAGTAGATCAACTGGGTAATTTATATAGATGAACTTCCAACAGAGCTACAGGTTTTACAAAAGGAATCACCCGAGCTTTTGAACAAAATTGCTCGGAGATTTATGTACTTCATCGCATATACATCTCTGTATAAGCAAAAGAAACTACTACAGTTAACGTTGGCCCATATCTAGGCGCCCTAAAAACGTTTCCTGTATGGCAAACTCCTTACACAAGGTTTCTTTGAGCGAGGTTTATCATCGGAATCCGGTGACGGACTTCTGACCCTATTCGGCCCGGGAACACATAGTTCGTCCCTTGGCTCTGGTGTTCTTGGCCTTGCCCTCCTTTGGGCACGATCAGCCATCTCGTCCATCAGACGCTGCTCTTCAAAAGAGATCTCCTGACTTTGCGAAGGATCTCTTGTAATTCAGAACTCTACCTCCGTCTCCTCCGAACAGGATTAGGCTCAGAGTTCTCAGATATCCCTCATGGTCCACTTCCTCTAATGCCGTACTCGACATAGAGTGCTTCCCAATCAGCGTCAGTAAATGGTGAATATTCTTGTTCAGGTGGCGGACTTGGGTAGATATACTGCATCCCCGTGTCCTCACCGCCCACCAACAAGTGTCTCAAGCCATCAGCTTCTTGATCGTGCTCCTCTTGGTTCTCCTCAGGATCTTCCTCTGGATCCTCTTCTGGGTCTTCCTCTTCCGGGTCCTCCTCGGGAACCATCTCAATTTTGAGGTTGTCGTCAAGGTATCTTCCTGAATACTCTGACGTCTCCTCTTCCTCTTCTTCAGAAATTGTCCCCATTGTGAAGTCGTTGTTGTAATATCCTTGAGCGTACCTTGACAGCTCAACAGGTTCTACTACCCGAGTCACAACATCGTTGGATCTAAGTACCACCGACTCAGGAAGTACATGCTTTACTTCTTCGGGTGGATTGCTAGGTCCTCCGATCTCAAAGCATTGCGGGGGAACTGGAAAGTTAGGCCTCACTGGAGATGGTGGAGCCATCTCGGCATCTTCCAAATCCCTCTTGAGAGAAAGGCATGCACCCATTTCCTACGGGGCAACAAGAAGAGAGTTAGTCTTTCTAAATATAGAAGTGAACTTCCATATCAGACTAAAGAAGACACGACTATGAACGGCTTTTTATTCGAAAATCCAGAGCCTTCGAAAACATTTCTCAGTTCAAAACGAGTAAATGGTTTAGAAAATCCCAAACCCGTTTTAAAAAAAAAATTCGGCTCTGATACCATCTATGTAACACCCCTAAATTTTCTCGAAAGGTATTACTGCCAGTGACCTCGGATTTCCACATCCGAAGTCACCCTAGGCTTTTCTAGTTGATATAACTCATCAAAACAATAGTCATAATACAAAATATCATAACTTTCATTAAAACCAAAGTCTCGAAATTATAACATAATTCCAAATACATCAAAATACATAATCAGAAACATTACAGCGAAAGTCTTTATACAAGACATATTTAACAAAGTGGAAGTCTTTGAAATAACAACAAAAGGGTCTTTGATCGCAATGATCACCCGCCAAGGATATCGACATAAATAAACTTGTCAAAACACCATTTGCCTTCATAGTCGTTCTAGCCTTCTCGGATCTGCAATTTATCTGATGTGCCGAAACAAACGGATGACATCAACCAACCATACAGAGAACAATTTCGGTTGGTTAGTCTTACTGAAAGACTATGCAAGGGTACAAAGCAGAGTGGTTCGAGTAGTCGTATTAGGTTAGACTCATCGCTTCTCGAATAACAATCGATAACGATAGTGAACCACCATACTTCTACTGAATAAATGAAAAGGCATGATCAAGAGAAGATTCTGGAAGACCGAGTCTTATCGGAAAAATGAAAAATGTTGGGAAACATAAATAATTCATACAAGCGTTCAAAAACGACTTGATGTTTCGGTTCACGACCAACCTCACCGCTCAAAGCGAATCCAGATTGGAAAGAGAACGTTACTCTGATCAAAGTCAAGACGAGATTTCCTAGCTTCACTACTCGCCCAAGGGTATATTAATTATGTGTGACAACGGTACTTATCTCATTTAATTCCAAAACGCACATCACGTTATAAGCTTTTAAATATATGTTTTGCCATGAGGGACATATATCGAAGGGAATAAATCCCAAGGGTTGTGACACTGGCTAAGTGCACCACCTCTATACTCGGATAGAGGTTGATCATGATCTACAAGATGGTGTTAGGGGTTTTGCCGCCCTCTTCACCGGTTATAAAGAAACGACTAGACCTCTCGGGGCTCCAGTAGCGTTCCTACGAATACTCGTGCTAACTAAACAATTCAACACATTAATAATCCACATCAAAGCCATCATGGCCATCATCATTAATATATATCTATAATAGCATTGTTCTAACAGATATACAACCTATTATAATATCATATTTTAATCATATTATTTAACAAAACTGTTCCCAACGAAACAATAATTCATCCCAAACTAATTAACAATTAAACAATTGATAATTAATTGAAACATGGAATGATAAGCAAGAGCGAACCGCCACTTGCCTTATATTAATCAAGCTTGAACAAAGCTTAGAAACGACGGGTTCCTGGGTCAGAAGCAGGGACAGATCACGGGTAATAAAACCCTATGAAACGACCCATAATGAGACCCTAAGTTAGATTCAATATCTACATAAATGAATCTAAAAGAATACGAAAGGAATCGAAGGAGCCAAGCTTCACCCAAGACCACAACACCCAAGAACACACAACCCGGACACAGGCCACCGCGAGTGCGGTGGGGCGCTTGCCGCGGGTGCGGTGGGGTCACAGGGGAAGAGGACGAAGGCATCGACCATGGAGAAACTCACCCAAATCTGATTCGTTGGCCTTGATTCGATTGTGGTTTAGTCTCCACACACCTTGCACCTTCAAACAACACTTGAGAGGACTTTTGTCACTCAAAGGGAACTCCGGCGACACTCCGGCGAAAGCTTGGAAAATCCGGCAACAATGGAGGAAGAATTTTCAGAGGAGGAAGATGAAGTTTCAGCTGTGCATCTTCCTCTACAATTCTCTCCCTTTTATAGCCCAACTAAGGAGGGGAACAAGCAGGTGACAAGCCCTCGACCAAGAGGGAACCGCCACTTGCTGACAACCGGCGCCACTGACAGGAGCATAGGGAAGAAGATAACGCTGCAGAAAAATATCCCACCGCGGGGTGCAGCAGGGTACGGTGGCCTCCACTGACCGCCTCACAGATTGGCCTTCACCGCGGGTGCGGCAGGGTGCGGCCAAGGTGCGGTCAAGGCCATTTTTTCCCTCTTTTGACCGGTTTACTTTTTGGTTAATTATCTTAACCCCGGGTTAAATATATTTGTACACGAACGACAATTTAACCCCTAAAATGCGTCAACTATATTTTATACTACTCGGAAAAATATTACAGAGATCAAACATATACAGAACGTCCGAACTTCTCTGTATTTAATCCGACTTGTAGTACGGGAGTTGGAAAAATTCCAAAATACTCTTACAAAAAATGAGGGATATTACATGCATCGCCGGCCCCCATCCGCTTCCCTCCCGATAATTCCAAGCACTCTTTGACTCTCTTTTCAAAGTCCTTTTAATCTTTCCCTCGTGGTACTTGTTCGCTATCAGTCTCTCGCTCGTATTTAGCCTTGGATGGAATTTACCGCCCTCTTTGGGCTGCATTCCCAAACAACTCGACTCGCCGACAACGCCTCGTGTTGCGACAGGGTCCGGGCACGACGGGGCTCTCACCCACTCCAGCGCCCCCTTCCATGGGACTTGGGCCCGGTCCCTCACAGAGGACGCTTCTCCAGACTATAATTCGGACGACGGGGCTGCCCGATTCTAAAGCTGGGCTCTTCCCGGTTTGCTCGCCGTTACCCGGGGAATCCTTGTAAGTTTCTTTTTCTCCGCTTATTGATATGCTTAAACTCAGCGGGTAGTCCCGCCTAATATGAGGTCGAACTGATCATCACACGAGGGGACCTTGGGTGCCCGGGGGCTGCGCAAGATGCGACGCAATGCTTCACAGCGCGGGGCCGCTGGTAACACCACCAATCATCGCGGCTTCTCGCGGCCGCGGGGCCTGCGTTTAGGCCGGCCGCGCATGGGGGCGCACGGGGGGCCAGTATCCTCCCTGATCCCCCCGGAGGGGGTAGGGGCGACGCGGTGCGTGACGCTTAGACAAATGTGCCCTTGGCCAGAAGGCTTTGGGCACAACTTGCGTTCAAAGACTCGATGGTTCACGGGATTCTGCAATTCACACCAAGTATCTCATTTCTCTACATTCTTCATCGATGCGAGAGCCGATATATCCATTGCCGAGAGTCATTTTGTTAAGTAAATACGATGCGACGTCGCCACGCGCACGCTGAGGCACACGAGACGCGCTCTTGTTCATAGTCCTTAGCGCAATCCGCGCCGAAGCTTGGTTGGCGCGCGTCGGGAGGGGGCCTGAGGGCCCGACCAGGGTTTCGGTTTTGGGAGTTTAGGGTTTTGAGCAAAAATTTAAATTATTGAGGTTTGTTGTAAAAAAAAAGATGGTAGACTTTAAATTGGGATTTTGTGTAAGATAGACGATAGACTTACTCTTAGGATATATCCGTTGCGGAGAGTCGTTTTGTACGATCTTTCGTCCACCCCTTACCAATAACATCTAAAAACATAATTTATGACAGAATAAGAAATATGTCAAAAAATAAGTTCATTTTTGAAATAGTAATGGTAGAAAATATTTCAGATAAAATATCAATAAAAATGCTAACCGATTTGATGATATTCATTTAATGATTGATCGAGAATTTTATCAGATTAATGAAATTAAATCCATGAATAGTACCATGAAATAAGCTTGTACTTATGACAAGTGAATTTATAAAGAATTTTTAAAAGGTAACAGTATAAAGTGTAACAATATTTTCGTAATTATATATTTATGAAATATGATAATTATATTAGTTTAATATCTTTAAAAATGATAATTTAATATTTTTGAAATATGGTGGCCAGAATATGATAATCACGTATGGAAGGAAACATAATAAAATCAAAGCATCATAAAGCATTCACAATGATCCTCTCAATATCAATCAAACAAAAAATCAAATATGGAAATTTGTCAATACTTGAATTTTGAAAATTTGAACTATCACAACCAAGACATCTAAATTAAATTAAATTCAAATATGTAGTGAAATTCATTACAAAAAAAGAATTTGGAACCCTAGCTTCAAAATACTATGCAAAACACTACCTTCCATCACATTCTCTTCCTCCTTCTCCATAAGGATCTCGTCCTGCAATAATTGCATGAAGTCTTCCACTTCATCCTTCGTGTTACTTTTGGAAAGAAGGGTCATTGCAGATCGTGTGCCTTTATTCTTCCGTGTTTAATTATGGAAATAGGATAATATATATAAGTTATATGCTTTTGATTGACATGTTTAGTTTTGAAAATAGAATAATTTTATATATAATTCTTGTGATTGACATGTTTAGTTTAGGAAATAGGAGAATTTGATAAATATTTATTATATTGAATTTTAATAAAAATTTGATAAAATGTCATGTGACAGAAATAATAGGAGGATGCCATGTGACATAAGGAGAGAGTGAGTTTAATCGAGTGATGTCATGTGGCATAAGGAGAGAGTGAGTTTAATAGAGGGATGTCATGTGGCTTAAAGGGGTTGTGATTTACTAAATATATAATAGATTGAATTGTCAAAGGTTTTGCAGGCATCACGAATTGGATAAAAAATATAATAAGAATATGAAATAAAATTAAAATCTTAAATTAGAAAAGATAAACTTAGCTAAAAATATTTTATAAAATCTTAAATAAAAATTACTTTACATATTATGTATACACTGACATAGGAAATAATAATAGGTACATCGCAATTAGTTGGGATTTGGGATCCATATGATTTAAAATTATACTTTCCATAAATTATGAAGTTACAGAATGTATGAAAATATATTATAATTATAATTAAGTTAGGTATAATGCAAAAAAAGCAAAGTATTTGGCTTAAGTAAATATGAAAAATTATGAAGGATAAGCTGATAAATGACAAATAAAATATGCCTACGTATTATAGCTAACTGCATGATACGTAGGAGAGAGACTTTTGACTTTAGTATTAGTATATAGATTGTATATTTCTTGCACAAGTTTACTGGAGATTTAGAATATAGACTTTCAAGTAATTGTGTTGTGCAGAGATGTCAAAAACCAACCCAACTCGAAAACTCGATCCGACCCGACTTGAATTTTCTGGGTCGAGACCCGACCCGAATGTCACTGGGTCAAGAAGGACCCGAACCTGAAGGACCCGAACCCAAACCCGACCCGACTCAACCCGAACGTAAATCCAAGCACGCGGGCCCTCATTATTTTGTATATTTTATTTTATTTATATTAAATATTTTGATATAATTTATTAAATAATAATATAATATTAATTATATTATTATAATTATTTTATTAAAGTTAAAAGTCATAATAATAATCATAAAAAAGGGCATGTTTGACCCGTCGGGTCAACCCGAACCCGACCTGTCCGACCTAAAAACTTTTAACGACCCGATTGACCCGAACCCGATTTGACCTGAACCTGACATGACCCGACCCGCCCAACCCAGTTGACAGGTCTAGTAATGTATCTTTAAATATATGTTTGTATAAAGACTACAATCCTTATATTTTATTATAAAAAAATTCATTTATTACATTAGCATACTTTATACATTGAATCCAAAAGATGAATATCATCAATGTAAAAAGAAAATGAGATTATACGTACACATTAGTCTTTCCTAATATGCATGCTTTTATGTTTTAATTGAGTGAGATCAAATCTTCAACTCTAAATTTGGAAATATATATATATATATATATATATTGAGTGAGATCAAATATTTCCTATAATGCATGCTTTTATTTAGTAAATCTGTAATATTGTTAATATATATATATAAATCAAAAGGTGATACGATTATTTTAGAAATAATATTAAATAGGTGAAAATTTTGATAATGACATGTGGCATATAATAATGTGTTTAATTGTAGGGAGGACATGTGTCTTAATAAGATTCTACTTTGGTAGATATGTAGTAGATTTGTAGGTTCAGTTTTTGAAAATAAATCATTTGTTTCCAACGCATTTGTTATTGAAATGCAGATTTACTGAATATTCTTTGGTCCATTTTGGAAAGAATTTATGTTAACAATATTACATATTTAATTAAGTGCATACGAAATATATGACAGAGAATATTTTGTGCTACATTTTGGAAAAAATAGATTATAAAAATATTTGTATGGTATGCATTGCATGTTAATTAGGGAAAAGATTTAATTTGATTTTCAAAATAAAAACGAAACAAAGAATAGCTTGCCACATGACAAAATTAATGGCGTGATGCCATATGACATTAGAGAGGGTTGATTTATTTTGAGGATGCCACGTGGCGTAGTAGGTATTCTGCTTTAGTATATATATATATATAGAGTCAGGCTCCGGTGAAATGGATGCTTACGGTGAAACGTGAGGAGGAATAAGAACCAACCATTTTGGGACAATGGAAGGCTATGATGGAACATCCATCATAGCAAATATACACTCTTTTACACTCAATAACACCCTATGGTTAATATCTGACCATTGACTGGTCAACAGTCAACGGTCAACGTTGATCGTTGACCAGTCAAACTGACTTTTTGTCAAGATTATTTTTATTTTAAAAAATACACTTTTTTATTCTTGTTTTTATACACATTTTCATCATAAAATTGTTTCTAAAAAAATGAACAATTTCCTATTAAATTTGAACAATTGTATATTAAAATTTGAACAATTTTTTTTGAACAATACATAAAGTTGAACAATTGTATCTGAAAAGTTGAACAAATGTATCTTAAAGCTGAACAATTTCATTTTTAAGGTTAGACGACTGTTTCACTAAGCAAACATTAGTTTTTTTTTCCGGGCAATGTTTTTTTTCCCAGACAAATTTTTCCCTTCCTTTTTTCTTCTTTTCATACACGTTTTAATCATAAAATTGAATTAAAAAAAGTTGAACAATTCCTTATTAAACTTGAACAATTGTATGTTAAAATTTAATAGGAAATTGTTCATTTTTTTAGAAACATCTGATCACCATCCTCCTCCTCGCGCTCGACCTCGTCGTTTGCATAATCGAGCTCTTAGCGTCGGAAATTGCGTGCCAGTCGGAAGAATTGGCGTGCGAGTGGTGGTACCATTGGGCCAGAGTCTCCATCTTGGGGCTCCTGGGGGTGAAATCGGTGCTGCAAGAGGCGACACTCGGATCGGCGTTCTTCGGGAGGGGCGGAGATGTGGTGGACGCGGCGGTGGTGGCAGCGCTGGTGATGGAGGTGGGGTTGGAGAGGTTTGGGTCCGGATTGATCGTGATGGTTAACTTTGAGAGGAAGGTGATGATTCTTTTTGGATTTTTTTGGCATTTGGCGAAAAAACAAAACAAAACTCGGGAGTACCGCACGAAATAGATGAAATTTTGGAACACATCGCAAATTTTGCCTTATCTCAGGGGTACCAGGCGAAAAAACCGTATTAGATTTAATGCGTATAATACCCAATTACCCCAAGAGATTAACCGTGGTACGGTGGTACCGTTCAATTCTCGAACCCCGGTTTGACTTAGAAACGCAGTGCTGTTTGACTTAGAAACGCAGTGCAGTTTATCTATTTATTTTTTCATTTTATATCTCGGACCACGGTTATATTTAAAACCACGGTCTAGGTTCAACAAAACATAACCCTAATTCGCCATTCTCTTCCTTTACCGCTCTCTGCAAAATATCTATAGTGAAAGAGAAAGCTTAGTCCAAGGTTGCGAAAATGTCGAAGGAGAAGAAGCTTGTTATCAACAATTCAGTTGGAGAAAGAGGTGTACCAGACCGATTTGATGACGATTACGCGCTATGTGCTCAACGAGCAGTCCAAGCACCCCGAATATCGCGGCGATTTCACCATCCTGCTCAGTCACATTGTTCTCGATTGCAAGTTCGTTTGCTCAGCTGTTAACAAGGTTTCTTCAAATCGATTGATTATTTTTACACTCTGTCTCAATCGCTTTCGATTCGTCTTCGTTCTAGTTGAATCCGAGTTGTGGTGGTCCGTGGTCCTTTTCATGCTTTTGATTGAACTTTTGTGGTAGAAAAAATCCGCTCCACAATAAATTGTTGATGATGACGGGAACCCATAAATCCGGCGACCTTCGGTGCCCTCCGATCATCTTTCCAGTGCCCTATAATCATAGAAAAAGACCAAAAGCGGGGCTGGTCCCCTGTTTCACCTCCCACGCTCAAGTCAGTAATGTATCTCTTCAAGTAAAAGAGCTATGGTGACTGAAAATTAAGAACGTACCAAAGAAAAGAAGAAGATGGAGGCTTTTTGTCTCCTAGGTCTTATTTACCTTGCTAGGATAAGGTGAATGAGCCTTTTTACCTTGATGGGCCTCTTTAATTAGGCCCAAAGCTTCTTAAATGCTGAAAAAAATGTTAATTAGAAAATATGCAAAAGATATAATTAACATTAATTTACCTCCTCAATTTGCCCCTCGAACTCTCGAGGTTAAATCTAGCGTCGAGGGTTCGATTAAATCTCCTTCGATTTGGCTCGACTGGATCATCGGAACCCGTTGTGGCTCAAAACAGCCCGACACGGTTTGCAGCGTATCGGGCACGGTTTGTGACAAACCGTGCCGCTTTACAGAATGGCTTCTCTAGGTTTCCGAGGTAGGCACGGTTTGCAGCGTAAGGCGCACGGTTTGTCACAAACCGTGCCGTCCTTTAGAAAGTGAATTTTCTGCCCCTGTAACTTGGCACGGTCCTCGGCACGGTTTGTAACAAACCGTGCCGTCCTACAGAATGTCCTCCTTAGTCAGTTTTGACGTCTGGTAGTTTTTGGCTAATGAGCCTTGGTTGATTCCAGACTCTATGATCACATGCACTCGTATTCAGGTCATTCTCTATTGGCCCGGTGATGTGACCCTGCCTCCCATGATGGCCCAAGATGAGAAGGAAGCCATGAGCCTACGCTCACAGGGCCCAGTGACAAGGTCTAGGTCCAAATCCATCGCTGCCGCCGTCGCGTCACTTATCGCACGCGCCGCCGCCGGCCAAGGAAGCCCAGAGACCAACCCAAGGCTCGTCGTCCTCGCCACCATCGGAAGTTCTGAATATTGTGAAAGAACGCGTTCTTCTGAAGACTTTGACACTTTTTCGTCTCACGCGATGATCTCTTCAAAGCCTTCACCGCGTTCATGAGTTTCACGCGTTCTTTTTGAGACATTATCTATATCTCGTATTTCCAGCTTGTTTAGATAGTTTCCTTATTTGCAACGTTTTAGATAGTTTCCTTATCTATAGCATTTAAGATAGTTTCCTTTTATCTTTTAGGGTTTGTGCCTTTTGCATGCTTGCATGGGCTAGCCCTTAGGCTCATTTCGACCCAAGCCCATTAGGTCTTGGTCGAGACCCCTCCCCTATTTATACCCTACTTTGTACTCTTTATTTCTCACGTTCAAGTTAAAGTTCAAGGTTTAAAGTCGAGTGTTAATTCCTCCTTCCCTTGATCGGACGTCACCCATATCCCTCTCATCCCCATTCCCTCCGCCGCCGACGCTACGGCAATCGCTTGATCTTCTCAAGCAAAGTCTATCTTCGCATCTCCGTCATCCGCAGTCGACGCTAGGACACCCAAAGGCTTGTCCTTTCAAGCCTTATATCCTTCACCAAATCGCTTCCGCCACCGCTATCCATCTTTCCATCAATCGCTTCCACCGCGTCACCACCATCGTTCACCATCACGTTCACCATCGCGTTCTCCGACGCGTTCACCAAATCAACGCGTCTCCAACGCCTTCGTCATCTTCTTCACCACAGAGACGATCCACGACTGACTTCCCAACCAAGACTAGATCCAAAAGGTGTCACCTTGACAGTTCGGCTTGTCACAGGAGGCAAGGACACATGAACTGGTATCAGAGCCCAGCAGTCTTGTAAGTCACGAACTCAAGTTTCACTTTTGTTCACGAAATTTTTCTGACCCCCATCGTTTGCTGTAATCAAAATATCACAAAAAAAACCAAAAACAATTCCATCTTTGCAACACCCTTCGGTTTCTACAAGGTCACACCTTGGCCGATTTTTTTTTTCTTCTTCCCCAAGTTTTGGTGTGTTAGGTATTTTGTTATCTTGCATGCTAGAATATTTTGTTTCCTTATTTCATGCGTGGATAGAGTTTCCTTGTTTGCTTGATTTTGCTTTTTAGTTAAGTTTACCACTTTCCTTATAAGATATCATCAAATCTTATCTTTTCTCTCTTATCTCTACAATCACACTTGTGATATTCTTGTTACTTAGATCTTTTTATTTTTGTTTCATTTTGCAAATCCGAAAAGATCAAAAGATAAGATCTCGGATATTAAAAAAAAGATATCAAAAAGATATTCAAAAAAAAAAGTTTCCAAAGTTAGGTAAAGCCAAAATAAGGCAACCCTAACTCCCTCACCCAGGTCTAAGCTCATCTTCTATATCTCTCCACCGTCTAGGTAAGCTTCCTAGAAGGTGATTTCTTGCTACTCGGTTGCTTTGTTTACGTTTGTTTTAGGGTTTCAATTTGTTCTTGTTTGTTTGATTGCAACTTGCTTGATACACCAACTCTTATGCAAGCCAAGCCGCCCTCACGGCAAGCCCAAACAAGCCCTACCTACGTGAACTTTGTGACTTGACTAGTGATTTGCTTGGTTGTTGTTCTTTGTTGTCTTTTGGTTCATTTTTACTCCCATGTCTGGCCGTCTTGTTATAGGCACGATGCAGATTGGATCCAGTCAAGATGACCGCGAAGTCGACAACACCAACCTAGATCAACCGCCGTTGGCTCTACCGCAGGACCCACGCGCTCAATAACACGCACCACAAGATACCATCTTGGAGTTGTCCGAAGATCAAATCTTGATCCAGGCTCTTCGACAAGAGAACGTGACTCTACGAGCCAACCAACAAGTGGCACCCATCGTGCCAACTCCTAAACCCCCAAGTGCTTTGGAAGCACTGCCTCCACCTGGAGCTACTGACGCGGGTCCATCGAAGACGAGAATCGACAAAGGCAAAGGCAAACTGCCTTCGACATCTCAACATCAACCACAACTCACCAGAATGCAGAGTGTCATTGAGAGTCGCCAAGGCTTCGTTTCCCACGCGGACCGCTATGTTCCCAGAGCCACACCTGCTGGCTTTGACGACGGCTCCGACCGCGACGCCGAGGATGACCGAGGTGAGTACTCTGAACCTTACAATTTTGATGACAGGTATGCCTCACGGAGAACACAGCGCCGTGTGCAAGCCTCTACACCACGCGATGGCCGCCGTCGTCAAGCTGTCCAAGCCGACGCAACGCCGAGAAGACCCAGCCGCCGCGATAGTGGAGCTGCCCCCCACGATAATCATTTGAGGACACCTCCTACTCAACAACGCCGCCATGATGTACGCGATCATCTACGACACCAAAGTGTCTGGACACCGCGTTACGACGATGGCTACGCATCGATCACACCCAATGTCCAAGACGACTTCGACGAGTATAATGACGAAGAGATCGAGGACTCAGGTATGGTCAATCCAAATTTTTTCCATCCACCTCTTGGAGATCCTATTGAATTGCAGGATCACCCTTCAGATTGGATTCCTTTGCCGTGTCTCCGACCCCGAGGAGACCGCGTTCCTGACGTTGGCGATGAGCACCGCGATGTTCAGCAGAGAGACAATCGACGCGACAACTATGATCCCCATCCACGAAGACGTCAACGCGATGACGCCTATGCGCCCAGGAATGAGTTTGTCCGCGAAGATCGCGAACAACGCGATAGACACCAAGTTGGACGCGACATACCACATGGATTGCGCGCCATTAACAACCCTCTTTATGACGTTGCACCAAACAATGCGTTCAACCTAGCCCCAGAACAGCCTCGATACCAGCGACCACACGTCAAGGTAAAAATCGAGCATTTTCATGGTGAATACAACCCCTCTGTGTTTCTTGAATGGATGCAGGATACAGAGTACACTCTTGGCTATAATCGTGTGCCACCTGAGGACCATGTTGACGCCGCGACGCTTAACTTCCGAGGCGCCGCCCGCATGTGGTGGCATAGGTTCGAAGATGACTGCGTTAGACGCCATAGAGCACGAGTCACAGAATGGCATCAATTAGTCTATGTCATGACCAGGAAATACGTGCCTCTAGACTATCGGTCCGGAACCGAACCAAACCGAACCGAAAAAACCGAAACTCCCAAAAAACTAAACCGAAAATCGAACCGAATTATATTGGATCAGTTCGGTTCGGCCCGAATCCGGTTCGGTTCGGCTAAAAAACCGAAAAACCGAATTAATGAGGGGTTGTGGATTGTGATCCATGGAGCTGTGGAGATCGGGAGTGAGTGAGGCGAGGGGACGAGCCAGGAACTGGGCAAGACGGCGACTGGCGGCGTCAAGCAGCACTGTAGCAGCATCAAGCAAGTGGCCACCACCGGCGTCAAGCAACAGCCAATAAAGACAACGATTCAGGGGCGGCAGGTCAACTGGGGTTGCAACCGACGCAACGATGACGATTCAGCCAATGAGGACGAAGATGATTTCGCGTGGAGATTGACATTGGAAGGAGGCAGGGATGAGGAATTGGAGGAGTGAGGGGAGGGACACGCAGGGGCGACTCTGTGTTACTGTGAAGAGAAGAGCAGGGGAGGGAAACGCAGGGCCGGCAGGGCGCAGGGCAACAGTTGGGAAGGGAAGTCAAGTGGGAAGATTCAACAAGATGGGCCCAAATGAATATCAGTCGGCCCAACAAGAAATTAAGAATGGCATGGGCCTGGCTTATTTTTTAAATCCGGTTTACCCAAACCGAACCGAAACCCAAAATTACCTAAACCGAACCAAACTACTTCGGTTTCGGTTTGGATCGGTTTTTTCGGTCCGGTTCGGTTAAAAAATTCGGTTTACCCGAACCGTGCTCACCCCTACACTTATGTGTTCATTTACCACGGGAAGCGCGTCACTTTGCATCCAATGTCTCCCCATGAGATCTTGTAGGACAAGGTTGAATGCGATCGCCAGAAGGCCATAGAGGCCGCGTCCTCTAGGTCCCCAGCGTGCCCCGACGAATGCCGGAGCGGAGGGCCGCGCAGTATGCCTCGCAGAAGAATTCAGGCCGCCGTCGCATCGTCTTTGTAATACCCCTCATTTTTAGTAAGGGTATTTGGGTAATTTTACCAACCCTCGTTCTGTGATCGTATCATTTTTGGAGAAGTTCGGATTTCTGTATCGAGTTTGATCTCTGAAAAATCCCCTGAGTGATATAAAATACTTTCGACATATTTTTTTCGGGGCTTAGAATATTTGTTTGGGTACAAATATATTTAATCCAGGGTTTTAAACCCATGCTCATACCTTTTCCCGGGCAAATAGACGCGGAAAAATGGGTTTCAGAAAAGCTGGCAAGTGGCTTTCTCCGCGACCGCGGTGCAGGTTCCGCGATCGCGGAAAAATCAAACACGGTAACGTCGCATCGGCCTGTACCTCGTCGCTCGCGCCACCGTCGATCCTCTGACTCGCTGTTGTTCTGGGCTGGGAGGGAGCCTTCCTTGGCCTATAAAAGGAGCTCGATCTGGAGGGTTGAAGGGCACTCCAATCTGATTAAAATCCCTCTCAAATCTCTCTCATTTTTCTTGTTCGCCGGAGGTTGGAGTCTCGCCGGAATCTTCGAAGCGGTCGTCAGAGCTCTTGTTGGTGGTGGTAGGGCTCTCAAGGTGGTGCATTGGAGGCATAAGGCGTTCAGAAGTCGAAGCCCAAGCAAATCGAGCCCCGTCGCGTCGCCTCCAGTGAGATTTCTCCCATTTCGAGTCGCCGGAGTTCATGTCTGCGATCGCGGACATGAACTACCGCGACCGCGGCTGTGACACAGGTGACCGCGTTCGCGGCCGCTATCATCTGTGCTCGCGGACACTCGTCCTCGACAACCGCGGCAGGGCCACCGTGATCGTGGATTGCCTGGGCAATCGCGATCGTGGCATTTGGCTTGCCGGTCTCGGTCGGGGTCTTCGTTCTTTCGATTTCGTTCTTCCTTCTTTAGATTCGTGCTATTGTATTGTCGAATCTAACCTAGGGTTTCACTGTGGGTCATTCCGTAGGAATCTGTAATCCAAGTTTTGTCCCCGTTCCGGACCCAGAAACCCGTCTTCGTCAATCGTTCGTCTAATCTAAGGCAAGTGGTGGTTCGCTCTTGCTTAATCATTCCATGTTCCATTAATTATCAATTGATTTTATTTGTTAATTAAATTAGAGTGAACTGTTGTTTTCGTTTGGGAACAAATTTTATAAATAACGTGATTAAAATGTGATATTATAATAGGTTGTATATATTGCTAGAAACAACGCTATTATATATGTTATTACCGTGATGGTATTGGTGTGGATTTTAATGTAAACTTTAATGCTAGATTAGCACGAGTATTCATAGGAACGTTAATTCCTTATGAGGATTAATCATTTCTTTATAACTCAGTATTAGTGGAGCCAGTCTCTAAATGCTTTCCAAATCGTAAACTTTCGTAGTTACTCGATAGCGTAAACTTTCGTAGTCATTCGAGACCATAAACTTTCGTAGTCATTCGAGACCATAAACTTTCATAGTTACTCGAGATCGTAAACCTTTGTAGTCACTCGATATCGTAAACTTTCGTAGTTACTCGAGATGATATAATTATATGATAAAAGCTTTAACGTGAATGTGTGTTTTGGAATTAAATAAGATAAGTGAGTTTATGCACATAATTAATATACCCTCGGGCGAGGAGTATAACGTGGAAATTGCTCGGACTTCGATTAGAGTAAGTCCTCCTTCCATATCTGAATTCGCATTACGCGGTGAGGTTGGTCGTGGACCCAAATGGTCAAGTCTTTTTAAACGCTTGTGTGAAATTATAACGTTCCCAAACATTCTTCATACGTTCCCGTTAGGACTCGATCTTTAGGAGTCTTCCCTTGATCATTCAAACTTTAATCATTCTGTGAAAGTTCCGGGTTATATATCGTTCCTTCGGTTATTATTCGAGGGACAATGATAGTAAACGGTTGCGATCACTAGAACCATTCTGTTTTCACCCTTGCATAGTCTTTCATTAGACTAACCAACCGGGTTTTATTCCTTGCATGGTTGGCTGGTGTCATCCGTCCTATATGGCACATCAGTGGTTGGTTCCCGAAGACTCGAAGTAACCAATTGAAGAAGAGGCTTGCAATTGCAGATTTAAGTGTCGGTATTTCAAAGTCGTTAAGTATTACTTTAATATGTACTTTTATAACCTAATCATGTAATAGGTTATTCTTCAAGTCTTCCGTTGTGTAATTTATAAGTTTTTCCGCTGTGATTTCACTCTGTTATAAAACGCTCATCTCGTATAGGGAGAAAATCTTTTAATATAAATGGTTGAGTTTCATTTATAAATGTCTTCCGCTGTTTAACCTTAAGTTGTTTAAATATGTTTATTTAAGATTAATTGTTCCGATTAAAGCATGGGGTGACATCGGATAGCAACGTCTAAGGTCACTGGCGTGTGGCACTACCGACATAAGTCGGGGGTGTTACAATTATGGTATCAGAGCAATGATTTTTAAAATTCTTGGCCTATTGTTAGGTTTGAGAATTTTCGGAATTTTTAAAAAAAAAAGAAAATTATTTCCAACCTGTTTTCTTTTAAGAAGGAATTTTCGGAATCTTTTTTTTTTACCTTAAAAGTTCAATTACCTCTTGAAATTCAATTTAAATTATGATTTAGCTATTTGGGCTTCAAAAGTTATTTATAATTGGTTTTAAATGTTGTGTATAAGCAACCAAACGGTAGTTTATGATTGTAACTTTAAAAGTGTGATTTTTGTCTTAGTAAGAGTTTTGCGAAAATCATAACACTAGTTGCGAAACTAAATTTTCTTAAATAATTATTTTATTAAAGCTATATCTAAAGTTTAAAGGTATAAAGTTTGAAAGTATAAGGTTTAATAATAAGTGGTTTTCAGACTTCTGCAAGCTTCGAGTGTTACTTATTCCTTAGATCCATTCTTAGGGATCGTGTCTCTCTTAGGCTTAATGTCATTTAAAGGTTGACATTTCTCCTAGAATACCCATTCTCAAGTAAGGAGAAGAAGTTGTTTCTGTAGTTAACAGTGAAGGGTTAGTCAGGGTAATATAAAGTTATTAGTTTGGACCCTTATAAACTGTATCATAACGTATTTGACTAAAGTGTCAAGATCAAGTTGGAAAAGTTCTGAATCAACGTTATGATTCATCAGCAGATGGTGAACACAAGAAACACAGTTCGTACTGGTGCAGGACCGAGTAATAACCCAAGGCTGAATCTGAGGAGCGCTGCTAATCAAGGGGAAGAGAGCGAGTCTATCTCTCACAATAACCCCTCAAGCGTTGGCCAAGCACATGCAAATCCTCCGGTAGTGTTGGATGCCGCGATCAAAGAAGCCATCCGAGGGTTTATTGTATAGACAGTCACCGACGTAATTCGGTCAATTGCACCGCAAGCACAAGGTGTTCCGGTTCCTCAGGTTATTCCTGAATTTGAAGAGCCAGTTGATCACGTACCCCAGGTCGATGCCATCAGGAACAGAGGAACTTACGGTCGAGCCTTGAAGGCCATGAGCTCAATGAGGCCTGACAGCTACGATAGTACTGGAGAACCGGTCAGAGTGGCGTATTGGTTCTCGCATATGGAACGACTGTTTAGGAACGTGGATTGCACTGAGACTGAGAAAGTGCACATCGCCTCCCTTTAACTCAAGGATGTGGCTAGCGAATGGTGGGAGAGCACTGGTTTAGCCGATCATCCCGAGTTGAATTGGAGAATGTTCAAAACAAAGATGACTGACCGTTTCTTTTCCCGTGCTATGAGGGAGGAGAAGCATAAGGAATTTCTGTACCCCGAGACCGATGGGTTAAAGGTGAATGAGCTTGCAGCTAAGTTCAATCACTTGTTGCAATATGCTGGGCCAGAAGTGTCAAGCGAGGAACAAAAGATCTGGTACTTCCATGGATGGATGAATCCAGAAATCAAACCTCTAATGGTGCGTCACGGTTGTTCCACATTAGAGCAATATGTGTATGCGGCCTACAAGATAGAGGTCACACTAGAAGAATCCACCCAAAAGCGGGATAAGCAAGTTAAGGGAAAGGGTGGGCAACAGGATCGCCAAGTTGGTACATTCAAGCGACCGGCATCGCCTACCAAATTTGAGAAATATGGTCGTGCTAAGACTGAGACGACTCAGTCAGACTCCGCCAGAGGCTCCGATTGGAGTAGTGGGGTGACTCTGTGCCACAACTGTGGTGAAGTTGGGCATAAAAGTTTTAACTGTCAAAAGGAAAAGCGGGTATGCTACTATTGTGGAAGGGAAGGCCACATGAAAACATACTATAGGAAAAAGGGTCAAGGACCAACGCAGTCTTATCAAGCCTCAAATGTTGGCAATAGGCAGAACCCAAAGCCAGAGGTATCTGCTCCTGGGCAATATATGAATCATAATAAAGGCAAAGCACCTATGGAGTCTTCAGGTCAGGGACAACGACTCTTCGTGATGCATCAAGCCGACGGGAAGGAACCCTAATCGAGCAATTGTATTTTTGTTAAGCCTTTCCTTAAGAATAGGGAGTGATGACTTGTGTCGATAGTCTCCATAGTTTAAGTAATCTGTATGTTTGACTTTTTTCAGTAGTTGTAATGTAATGTTTTGAATAAATAAAGAAGTGTGTCCTTGTTTGGGAAATTACTGAATTCGTTGTTGTTACAATTATGGTATCATAAGGAAATGACATGATTAAGTCTGGGATGGATAATAAATCGTATGAGGACAACTGGTTGCCTAAGGATTTTTGGGGGAATAGCAAACTCGACCGGTAAAAGTTGTTACAGTTTTGAAGGTCAATAGTGTGGCATAAAGTAAGTAGGTAGATGATATCAAGTGGACTTGAGGAAATGATGATCCATGTTTATTAAGGTGATCGTATGACACGTTTGGGTAAGACGAGATTATAATCCTATCGGGAGGATTAGTAATCATGTTGAGGTAATCAGACATAGGATGTGGTGTGAGTAATTGTGGGATCACCGGAGTGAAGATTTTGAGTTAAAGATATGGCACAAGGGCCAAATATGAGTAAGGTAACCAATGTAGTAGGTGAGTCGTGTATATAAGGAGTAAGGTCTATATGACAAGAGAAGTACTAAGTTGAGTTATAGTTGAATTCTATGTATGTACTTGAGGATTGGATTGTCGAAATGAAGTTAGTAGAAAGATGTTGTATTCTTCTAATTAAGGACATCAAGGTCTTTAGGAGGATAGGTCATAACAATGAGGTTATATTGGAGATTGTAATGGATACTCTGGTTAAGGCAATGGTAATCTTGTGGATGATCATATCCGTTCTAGTAAGAGAAAGGAATGTAGGCAATATGTTGCGAGAAGAATCATGATCGAGAAATAGTCAATTTTGGTGATATAGGTTACAGAAACCAAATTTATTCAAGAATATCGACTTAAGGAAGATAAGGTATATGCTTTAGGAGAAGTTTAGAGAAAGGTGAAAGAGAAATATGTATAATCTCATGCTTAAGGTATAGTGAGACTAGTGCGATGATTTTAGGAGACAATTATCCTAAGATAATTATGACCTTGAGGATGGTCATGAGTTAGTACAAGAATAGTACGTCGAAGTAGGATATGCAAGATAGTGCTATGATTGAGGAAACATATCGTTTTCCAGGAGCAAGTACAAGGATGAGATGATTAAGGATATTAGGTCAGGTAGTAAGATTATGGTGGAACCGGTCCCTTTAGCTTAGCAATGCTAGTTTCGGGGTCAAAACTTCTTTTTAGGGGGAAGTGATGTAATACCCCTCATTTTTAGTAAGGGTATTTGGGTAATTTTATCAACCCTCGTTCTGTGATCGTATCGTTTTTGGAGAAGTTCAAATTTCTGTATCGAGTTTGATCTTTGAAAAATCCCCTGAGTGATATAAAATACTTTCGACGTATTTTTTTTGGGGCTTAGAATATTTGTTTGGGTATAAATATATTTAATCCGGGGTTTTAAACCCATGCCCATACCTTTTCTCGGGCAAATAGACACGGAAAGGCTTTTTCGGCGACCGCAGAAGCAATTCCGCGATCGCGGAAAAATGGGTTTCAGAAAAGCTGGCAATTGGCTTTTTCCGCAACCGCGGTGCAAGTTCCGCGATCGCGGAAAACTCGAACACGACAATGTCGCGTTGGCCTGCACCTCGTCGCTCGCGCCACCGTCGATCCTCTGACTCGTCGTTGATCTAGGCTGGGAGGGAGCCTTCCTTGGCCTATAAAAGGAGCTCGATCTGGAGGGTTGAAGGGAACTCCAATCTGATTAAAATCCCTCTCAAATCTCTCTCCTTTTTCTTGTTCGCCGGAGGTTGGAGTCTCGCCGGAATCTTTGAAGCGGTCGCCGGAGCTCTTGTTGGTGGTGGTAGGGCTCTCAAGCTGGTGCATTGGAGGCACAAGGCATCCAGAAGTCGAAGCCCAAGCAAATCGAGCCCCGTCGCGTCGCCTCCGGTGAGATTTCTCCCATTTTGAGTCGCCGGAGTTCATGTCCGCGATCGCGGACATGAACTACCGCGACCGCGGCTGTGACATAGGCGACCGCATTCGCGGCCGCTGTCATCTGTGCTCGCGGACACTCGTCCTCGACAACCGCGATCGTGGCATTTGGCTTGCCGGTCGGGGTCTTTGTTCTTTCGATTTCGTTCGTCCTTCTTTAGATTCGTGCTATTGTATTGTCGAATCTAACCTAGGGTTTCGCTGTGGGTCGTTCCGTAGGAATCTGTCATCCAAGTTTTGTCCCCGTTTTGGACCCATAAACCCGTCTTCGTCAATCGTTTGTCTAATCTAAGGCAAGTGGCGGTTCGCTCTTGCTTAATCATTCCATGTTCCATTAATTATCAATTGATTTTAATTGTTAATTAAATTGGAGTGAACTGTTGTTTTCATTTGGGAACAAATTTTATAAATAACGTGATTAAAATGTGATATTATAATAGGTTGTATATATTGCTAGAAACAACGCTATTATATCTGTTATTACCGTGATGGTATTGGTGTGGATTTTAATGTAAACTTTAATGCTATATTAGCACGAGTATTCGTAGGAACGTTAATTCCTTATGAGGATTAATCGTTTCTTTATAACTCAGTATTAGTGGACCCAGTCTCTAAATGCTTTCCAGATCGTAAACTTTCGTAGTTACTCGATAGCGTAAACTTTCATAGTCATTCGAGACCATAAACTTTCGTAGTCATTCGAGACCATTGATAGGTGTCATTTCATGCACCTTAACTAGTGATTATTGACATATTTTAGATGGAGTTTTGGAGTAGATTTAGGCTAAGTCTGTAATCCAAAAGAGTAGTTGAGAAGTGAAGATATCCAAGGTTTTACGGCTTAGATGGAGATGATGGGGATCTGCTGGAGTTTATTGGAGAAGACTACCAACACTTGGTAGTAATGAAGAGCAGAAGATCATAAGAAGAGAAGAGGGCAGAAGAATGGCGCCCCGCGCCAGAGCTACCGCGACCCGGCGATGGGTTTCAGAGAAGGATGCCGCCCGCGGCCACGTGAAGCAAAGCAATTAATTAAGAGGCCCGCATAGCGTGTTGCTGGAATTAAAGAGAAGTTGGGCCGTGAAGGAATTAGGCCCAATAAAGGAAGGAAGCCCACGTGAATTGCTGAAGCCGCGTGAATTGAAGCGGCGAGAATTGAAGAAGCGGATGCTGAAGCGGAGTGATGACATCAGCGAAATGTTTGAATTGTTGTTGGGCCGTGCTGCTGTGCTGGAGTGGGCTGTTGCCAAGCGGTCTGATGTTGTTGAAGGTGGGCCACGCTTTTGATGCTGATTTGGGCGAGAAGCGAGAGAAGCAACTGCTGTTGATGTTGGGCCGTGCCGAGAGCTGCTTGCACGAGATGCTTGCCGAGAATTGGGAATTGCGGGATTAATTTCCCGGATTCGGTTGATTATATTTGGTTACTTCTTTATTATTATTTCCTTTTATTATCTTTTAGGTTTAGGTTAAATACTTTTTGTTAACCTAGTTGACAAGACGTTAGAATTCAATTTTAGTTCGTAGTTTTGCCTCCGGGGTTCCAACCCATGGAGAACTAAACACCTTGTTCTACTAGACGTTTGAAGCAATACAGTTGATTATGTTGTGAGATTTCTATTCCTTGTTCTTATTCTTATGTATGTTGGATTGATTCTCTTGGTTATATTGAATATTGATTCATTGTTATTCCTCATAGTCTGGCCAGCTAGATTGAATACTTTTTATCAATTGCTAGGATTGCATATAGGGGTTCCGAGTGCATATCTAGTGGCAAACACAATTGTGCGTATAGGGGTTCCGAGCGTACAATTGTGAGTGAGAGTCAATTGCATGTTAAGTAGGGGAGTGAGTACTTGTACGTCTTTCTGCTTGCATGTATCCTATATCCTTGTGTGTATTGCTATTGCTGTGTTGGTGCTAAAGTACGCTGACAACTGTGAGAATCAGTTGTGCTTTATCATTGGCATAGTAATAAGTCTATCGACAACTGTGAGAATCGGTAGTACTTAAGATCAGGGTGGGAACAACCATAAGAATAGTTACAGAACTTGGATTTAATAGATTTCTATGATCGACTTATCTCTGTATTGTGGATCTCGTTCTAGTAGAACTACTTTCCCCATCATTCTTATTCTTTCTTCTAAAAGCTTGCATCTTTGTTACTCTGCTTGATAACTAGAAACCCCCTTTGTTACTTTGCATGCTTACGAACACATAGATAGATCACTTCCTCCCTGTGGATTCGACCCTTGCTTGCCTCTACTACTTGTTTAGGTTTGTTATGATTATTTTATTTGTTTAGGTGTCACGACGACAAACGCCTATCAAATTGGCGTCGTTGCCGGCGAGGCAAGTTTTGATTTTTCTGTGTGTTTGTGTGTGTGTTACTTTGGTGTGGACCTATCTTACGGTCCACACCTTTGCTACTGATTTGCTACTTGTTGAAGTTGATACAGAGACAGGTACGAATGGCTCAGACACTCTGACAATTGACTGCGCCAGATCTAATACAACAGCCATTGGCTGTAATTATTACACCCCTTGCTGATGGTGTGACATTTGAGCTCAGATCAGGAGTGATACGGTTACTCCCGAGATATTATGGACGAAGTGGAGAAGACCCCATCCTACACTTGAGAAAATTCCACAACGTCATTATGAGCATCAAACCAGCCGACGTCACTGAGGATCAAATTAAAATGAGAGCCTTCGGGTTCACTCTTAAGGACGATGCTGAGGACTCGTACTATCATCTGCCTGGCGGAAGCATAAATTCATGGGCTGAGCTACTTAAGGCTTTCCTCACACAATATTTCCCAGCCAAGATGGTGAACGCTTTGAAAAGGGAAATTGCCAGTATTGAACAAAGAGAGGAGGAGATCCTTTATGAATATTATGAGCGGTTCACACGACTGTGCTCTAGCTGCCCATTCCATGGTTTTGACAAGAAAGCTCTAGTACTTTATGTCTACAATGGGCTGCTGGATGATGAAAGAAGAATCATAGATGCTACGTGTGGTGGTAGTATCTTGAATATGACCCCTCATGCAGCCATGACTAGACTTCATGATATGGCTGAGAGCACAAGAGATTTTGATGAAGCCCCAAGGACCAGAGGAGTTAGTGCTGTCAACTCCAAGGATGCACATTTATTACAAGAAATTGCTTCATTGAAAGACATTATCGCGAAAACGGGTAGACAAGAAGCACCTCAACCCCACCTTGTTGAGCTACCAGTAGCTCCCCATGCTAGTAACTCCCTGTCAACTGAAGAGATGCTCAGGACCTTGACTCAACATTTCACCACTCATGTGCAGAATACCGAGTCAAGCATCAAGGATATAGTAGGTCAGGTGAACCAGTTGGCGGAGTCAATTATACAGCTCAAAGCAAGGAGGTCGGGGAATCTACCATCTCAAACGGTAGTAAACCCGAGGGAAAACGTTCCTCCCAGTGTTGTAGAGGAGGACGATTATGAGATGGAGAACATAGCTGACCGCCCTGCATCACCCATCACCGCGACCCGGCGCGACGTCCCAGTTATCTCACCGCCCCGCGGCGAGAATGACCGCGACCCGACGACGTGCCTCAGTATCTCCACCGCGACCTCACAGCCCCGCGGCAATGACCACCGCCCCGCGGTGAGACCAGAGCAACCCAGCGTCCAAAATCCTAGCTCTGCTGATGAGGTTTGGGTTGATCATTTTCATCGTCAAGAGGTGCTGACTGAAGAGGAGTACTTTTTGAGATATGAGGAGGATTGGAGCGACGATGAGGAGGAGTGCCATGTTCGCGAAAATACTCCAGAGATAATCGCCCCGGCAGTCCCCGATCCTCTAGAGGCTGCCTATGATGAGTTTACGCATCTCAACTCCTTCCCGCTTATCTCGCCGCAACCCGATATACCATTCCCTGCGGCTCTGAAGGACACCCAAAAGGTGGAGAGCGACAAAGGCTTATTTGACACCTTCAGCGGCTGCAAGGCAACCACCCCTCTGGTCCATCTGGCGGACAACACCCCTCGTTGCAAGGAAATATTAAAGGTGTTGAGCATAATCAAGAAGAAGCCGAAGGGGAAGCACAAAAAGGAGAACTTGACTCAAGTGGTGAATTCTTACATGCTGGATACGGGGCAGGACATACATGCAGCCCCTGAGATGCTGGGTAGACAATTTTTCAAGATGGCAAGTGCATTCATGGATACGACGAGTGATCCAGCCATCAACAACTGCACAAGATTGGGGGTCGCGCTCAACCGAGAGTATACAAAGAGGCATCCCCCAGATCCAAACCCCAGGAGTTTGGTTGTTGGAACCAACCCGAGTTGAGGAGGCTGGAGTAGTATGTCAAGCCATGACAATAACTAAGGCGCTGTTCGGGAGGCAACCCGGGGTATGTTTTACTTTCTTTGTTTTTCTTTCTTTATTTCT
Organism: Rheum nobile; assembly: GCA_027886185.1. Classification (NCBI taxonomy): domain Eukaryota; kingdom Viridiplantae; phylum Streptophyta; class Magnoliopsida; order Caryophyllales; family Polygonaceae; genus Rheum; species Rheum nobile. The sequence continues at coordinate 3,474,351 of WOAB01000194.1, read as the reverse complement.
TGCATTAGTTTTGCTTGTTTTTGTTTTGTTTTTGTTTTGGTTTTTGTTTCCGACTAACCTGCAGGGAAGAGACCCATGCCTATTGAAGAAGGTGTTTACCACCAATGTAAGTCTTCTCTTCCCTACACTAAGTCACCCCCCGAAAAAACCTTAAACGGGGGGCTGTGAAAAAAAAAAAAAAGAGTTTTACCGAAGGCCGGCTGTCCAGAGTTCCCCATGGAGATGGTGTGCATCATATTGTCAAGGAGGATACATTACCCCACATTTTTATTTGACAACGATGATGGCCCTACAATTGACAACTGAGGAGGAGGAACACTAGAGTCCACACCATGATTATATCTAGGCTCCACCATGTGTTCCTAGAAGGCCGTGCAACCCCGACATACTATGCTATACCACTATTCACCAAAGTGGTTCCCTTTTGATTGCACGGTAGGAGAAGACGAGATGCATTGATAAAGACACCCGCCCAACACCAGAGACCTGGGCGTATACTGAGAAGACCGCCAGCGATCACCTACAATGTCCAAGCAGCTTGGCAACGTTTGTGAGTTATTTTTTTTGCTTTTCCCTCTGCTTCTATTCTTTTGTCTTTCATTACATTGAGGACAATGCAATGTTTAAGCATGGGGGAGAGTTCTATACTTGCCACGTTGTTGAGGAGAAAAAAAGAAAAAAAAAAGAAAAAAGCCAAAAATTGAAAAAAGGCATACATTAAAAATCCTGGGATAGGTCGAAAACCCGAAATGGCGGCCTAGGTAATAAGCAGGTGACTTGGACCAGCATTAGGCTGGGGTAATATGAGGTCAAGAGTGACGTGAGCTTATGTGAGTACATATATTGGAAAATGAAATGAGTGGCTTGGTGAAAACCCGAAAGGGCGCCTTGGCAAAATGAGCGAAAAGAAGAAGAGTGATTCTAGGATTTTTCACTATTCTTGGCGAGGCGTCATAAAAAGAGGAGTCAAAGAAGGATTGTCGGGTAGGTCATTCTGGGAGGCATAAGAAGATAGATGGGAGATAGGATTAGATGTTGTTTCACTCTATGGTGTTTGGGATAAGCTTGGGGGAAGTACTCTGCTTTCCTTTTAGCTTGGATGTGTGGGTGTTGAGATTTATTGAGTTGTGTTGTATTGTGTTGTTGTGCTGTGCGTGTTACTTTGATACTCTGGAGCTAATTGTGGAGTTTTTGTAGTCACTGGTATCATGTTTGCTCACACTTCCTGAGACCTTGGTGTTTGATGATTGGAGTATGATTGGTTTTGATTTACTCGGGACGAGCAAAGGTCTAAGTGTGGAGATATTTGATAGGTGTCATTTCATGCACCTTAACTAGTGATTATTGACATATTTTAGATGGAGTTTTGGAGTAGATTTAGGCTAAGTCTGTAATCCAGAAGAGTAGTTGAGAAGTGAAAATATCCAAGGTTTTACGGCTTAGATGGAGATGATGGGGATCTGCTGGAGTTTATTGGAGAAGACTACCAACACTTGGTAGTAATGAAGAGCAGAAGATCATAAGAAGAGAAGAGGGAAAAAGAATGGCGCCCCGCGCCAGAGCTACCGCGACCCGGCGATGGGTTTCAGAGAAGGATGCCGCCCCGCGGCCACGTGAAGCAAAGCAATTAATTAAGAGGCCCGCGCCGCGTGTTGCTGGAATTAAAGAGAAGTTGGGCCGTGAAGGAATTAGGCCCAATAAAGGAAGGAAGCCCACGTGAATTGCTGAAGCCGCGTGAATTGAAACGGCGAGAATTGAAGAAGCGGATGCTGAAGCGGAGTGATGATGTCAGCGAATTGTTTGAATTGTTGTTGGGCCGTGCTGCTGTGCTGGAGTGGGCCGTTGCCAAGCGGTCTGATGTTGTTGAAGGTGGGCCACGCTTTTGATGCTGATTTGGGCGAGAAGCGAGAGAAGCAGCTGCTGTTGATGTTGGGCCGTGCCGAGAGCTGCTTGCACGAGATGCTTGCCGAGAATTGGGAATTGCGGGATTAATTTCCCGGATTCGGTTGATTATATTTGGTTACTACTTTATTATTATTTCCTTTTATTATCTTTTAGGTTTAGGTTAAATACTTTTCGTTAACCTAGTTGACAAGACGTTAGAATTCAGTTTTAGTTCGTAGTTTTGCCTCCGGGGTTCCAACCCATGGAGAACTAAACACCTTGTTCTACTAGACGTTTGAAGCAATACAGTTGATTATGTTGTGAGATTTCTATTCCTTGTTCTTATTCTTATGTATGTTGGATTGCTTCTCTTGGTTATATTGAATATTGATTCATTGTTATTCCTCATATCTGGCCAGCTAGGTTGAATACTTTTTATCAATTGCTAGGATTGCATATAGGGGTTCCGAGTGCATATCTAGTGGCAAACACAATTGTGCGTATAGGGGTTCCGAGCGTACAATTGTGAGTGAGAGTCAATTGCATGTTAAGTAGGGGAGTGAGTACTTGTACGTCTTTCTGCTTGCATGTATCCTATATCCTTGTGTGTATTGCTATTGTTGTGTTGGTGCTAAAGTACGCTGACAACTGTGAGAATCAGTTGTGCTTTATCATTGGCATAGTAATAAGTCTATCGACAACTGTGAGAATCGGTAGTACTTAAGATCAGGGTGGGAACAACCATAAGAATAGTTAAAGAACTTGGATTTAATAGATTTCTATGATCGACTTATCTCTGTATTGTGGATCTTGTTCTAGTAGAACTACTTTCCCCATCATTCTTATTCTTTCTTCTAAAAGCTTGCATCTTTGTTACTCTGCTTGATAACTAAAAACCCCCTTTGTTACTTTGCATGCTTACGAACACATAGATAGATCACTTCCTCCCTGTGGATTCGACCCTTGTTTGCCTCTACTAATTGTTTAGGTTTGTTAGGATTATTTTATTTGTTTAGGTGTCATGACGACAAACGCCTATCAAATTGGCGCCGTTGCCGGGGAGGCAAGTTTTGAGTTAGTGCTGTCAACTCCAAGGATGCACATTTATTGCAAGAAATTGCTTCATTGAAAGACATTATCGCGAAAACGGGTAGACAAGAAGCACCTCAACCCCACCTAGTTGAGCTACCAGTAGCTCCCCATGCTAGTAACTCCCTGTCAACTGAAGAGATGCTCAGGACCTTGACTCAACATTTCACCACTCATGTGCAGAATACCGAGTCAAGCATCAAGGATATAGTAGGTCAGGTGAACCAGTTGGCAGAGTCAATTATACAGCTCAAAGCAAGGAGGTCGGGGAATCTACCATCTCAAACGGTAGTAAACCCGAGGGAAAACGTTCCTCCCAGTGTTGTAGAGGAGGACGATTATGAGATGGAGAACATAGCTGACCGCCCCGCGTCACCCATCACCGCGACCCGGCACGACGTCCCAGTTATCTCACCGCCCCGCGGCGAGAATGACCGCGACCCGGCGACGTGCCTCAGTATCTCCACCGCAACCTCACAGCCCCGCGGCAATGACCACCGCCCCGCGGTGAGACTAGAGCAACCCAGCGTCCAAAATCCTAGCTCTGCTGATGAGGTTTGGGTTGATCATTTTCATCGTCAAGAGGTGCTGACTGAAGAGGAGTACTTTTTGAGATATGAGGAGGATTGGAGAGACGATGAGGAGGAGTGCCATGTTCGCGAAAATACTCCAGAGATAATCGCCCCGACAGTCCCCGATCCTCTGGAGGCTGCCTATGATGAGTTTACGCATCTCAACTCCTTCCCGCTTATCTCGCCGCAACCCGATATACCATTCCCTACGGCTCTGAAGGACACCCAAAAGGTGGAGAGCGACAAAGGCTTATTTGACACCTTCAGCGGCTGCAAGGCAACCACCCCTCTGGTCCATCTGGCGGACAACACCCCTCGTTGCAAGGAAATATTAAAGGTGCTGAGCATAATCAAGAAGAAGCCGAAGGGGAAGCACAAAAAGGAGAACTTGACTCAAGTGGTGAATTCTTACATGCTGGATACGGGGCAGGACATACATGCAGCCCCTGAGATGCTGGGTAGACAGTTTTTCAAGATGGCAAGTGCATTCATGGATACGACGAGTGATCCAGCCATCAACAACTGCACAAGATTAGGGGTCGCGCTCAACCGAGAGTATACAAATAGGCATCCCCCAGATCCAAACCCCAGGAGTTTGGTTGCTGGAACCAACCCGAGTTGAGGAGGCTGGAGTAGTATGTCAAGCCATGACAATAACTAAGGCGCTGTCCGGGAGGCAACCCGGGGTATGTTTTACTTTCTTTGTTTTTCTTTCTTTATTTCTTGCATTAGTTTTGCTTGTTTTTGTTTTGGTTTTTGTTTCCGACTAACCTGCAGGGAAGAGACCCATGCCTATTGAAGAAGGTGTTTACCACCAATGTCAGTCTTCTCTTTCCTACACTAAGTCACCCCCCGAAAAAACCTTAAACGGGGGGCTGTGAAAAAAAAAAAAAAGAGTTTTACCGAAGGCCGGCTGTCCAGAGTTCCCCATGGAGATGGTGTGCATCATGTTGTCAAGGAGGATACATTACCCCACATTTTTATTTGACAACGATGATGGCCCTACAATTGACAACTGAGGAGGAGGAACACTAGAGTCCACACCATGATTACATCTAGGCTCCACCATGTATTCCTAGAAGACCGTGCAACCCCGACATACTATGCTATACCACTATTCACCAAAGTGGTTCCCTTTTGGTTGCACGGTAGGAGAAGACGAGATGCGTTGATGAAGACACCCGCCCAACACCAGAGACCTGGGCGTATACTGAGAAGACCGCCATCGATCACCTATAATGTCCAAGCAATTTGGCAACGTTTGTGAGTTATTTTTTTTGCTTTTCCCTCTGCTTCTATTCTTTTGTCTTTCATTACATTGAGGACAATGCAATGTTTAAGCATGGGGGAGAGTTCTATACTTGCCACGTTGTTGAGGAGAAAAAAAAGAAAAAAGCCAAAAATTGAAAAAAGGCATACATTAAAAATCCTGGGATAGGTCGAAAACCCGAAACGGCGGCCTAGGTAATAAGCATGTGACTTGGACCAGCATTAGGCTGGGGTAATATGAGGTCAAGAGTGACGTGAGCTTATGTGAGTACATCTATTGGAAAATGAAATGAGTGGCTTGGTGAAAACCCGAAAGGGCGCCTTGGCAAAATGAGCGAAAAGAAGAAGAGTGATTCTAGGATTTCTCACTATTCTTGGCGAGGCATCATAAGAAGAGGAGTCAAAGAAGGATTGTCGGGTAGGTCACTCTGGGAGGCATAAGAAGATAGATGGGAGATAGGATTAGATGTTGTTTCACTCTATGGTGTTTGGGATAAGCTTGGGGGAAGTACTCTGCTTTCCTTTTAGCTTGGATGTGTGGGTGTTGAGATTTATTGAGTTGTGTTGTATTGTGTCATTGTGCTGTGCGTGTTACTTTGATACTCTAGAGCTAATTGTGTTGTTTTTGTAGTCACTGGTATCATGTTTGCTCACACTTCCTGAGACCTTGGTGTTTGATGATTGGAGTATGATTGGTTTTGATTTACTCGGGACGAGTAAAGGTCTAAGTGTGGGGATATTTGATAGGTGTCATTTCATGCACCTTAACTAGTGATTATTGACATATTTTAGATGGAGTTTTGGAGTAGATTTAGGCTAAGTCTGTAATCCAGAAGAGTAGTTGAGAAGTGAAGATATCCAAGGTTTTACGGCTTAGATGGAGATGATGGGGATCTGCTGGAGTTTATTGGAGAAGACTACCAACACTTGGTAGTAATGAAGAGCAGAAGATCATAAGAAGAGAAGAGGGAAAAAGAATGGCACCCCGCGCCAGAGCTACCGCGACCCGGCGATGGGTTTCAGAGAAGGATGCCGCCCCGCGGCCACGTGAAGCAAAGCAATTAATTAAGAGGCTCGTGCCGCGTGTTGCTGGAATTAAATAGAAGTTGGGCCGTGAAGGAATTAGGCCCAATAAAGGAAGGAAGCCCACGTGAATTGCTGAAGCCGCGTGAATTGAAGCGGCGAGAATTGAAGAAGCGGATGCTGAAGCAGAGTGATGACATCAGCGAATTGTTTGAATTGTTGTTGGGCCGTGCTGCTGTGCTGGAGTGGGCCGTTGCCAAGCGGTCTGATGTTGTTGAAGGTGGGCCACGCTTTTGATGCTGATTTGGGCGAGAAGCGAGAGAAGCAGCTGCTGTTGATGTTGGGCCGTGCCGAGAGCTGCTTGCACGAGATGCTTGCCGAGAATTGGGAATTGCAGGATTAATTTCCCGGATTCGGTTGATTATATTTGGTTACTACTTTATTATTATTTCCTTTTATTATCTTTTAGGTTTAGGTTAAATACTTTTTGTTAACCTAGTTGACAAGACGTTAGAATTCAGTTTTAGTTCGTAGTTTTGCCTCCGGGGTTCCAACCCATGGAGAACTAAACACCTTGTTCTACTAGACGTTTGAAGCAATACAGTTGATTAAGTTGTGAGATTTCTATTCCTTGTTCTTATTCTTATGTATGTTGGATTGATTCTCTTGGTTATATTGAATATTGATTCATTGTTATTCCTCATATCTGGCCAGCTAGGTTGAATACTTTTTATCAATTGCTAAGATTGCATATAGGGGTTCCGAGTGCATATCTAGTGGCAAACACAATTGTGCGTATAGGGGTTCCGAGCGTACAATTGTGAGTGAGAGTCAATTGCATGTTAAGTAGGGGAGTGAGTACTTGTACGTCTTTCTGCTTGCATGTATCCTATATCCTTGTGTGTATTGCTATTGCTGTGTTGGTGCTAAAGTACGCTGACAACTGTGAGAATCAGTTGTGCTTTATCATTTGCATAGTAATAAGTCTATCGACAACTGTGAGAATCGGTAGTACTTAAGATCAGGGTGGGAACAACCATAAGAATAGTTAAAGAACTTGGATTTAATAGCTTTCTATGATCGACTTATCTCTGTATTGTGGATCTCGTTCTAGTAGAACTACTTTCCCCATCATTCTTATTCTTTCTTCTAAAAGCTTGCATCTTTGTTACTCTGCTTGATAACTAAAAACCCTCTTTGTTACTTTGCATGCTTACGAACACATAGATAGATCACTTCCTCCCTGTGGATTTGACCATTGCTTGCCTCTACTACTTGTTTAGGTTTGTTAGGATTATTTTATTTATTTAGGTGTCACGACGACAAACGCCTATCAACCATAAACTTTCGTAGTTACTCGAGATCGTAAACCTTCATAGTCACTCGATATCGTAAACTTTCGTAGTTACTCGAGATGATATAATTTTATGATAAAAGCTTTATGGTGAATGTGCGTTTTGGAATTAAATAAGATAAGTGCGTTTATGCACATAATTAATATACCCTCGGGCGATGAGTACAACGTGGAAACCGCTCGGACTTCGATTAGAGTAAGTCCTCCTTCCATATCTGAATTCGCATTACGCGGTGAGGTTGGTCGTGGACCCAAATGGTCAAGTCTTTTTAAATGCTTCTGTGAAATTATAACATTCCCAAACATTCTTCATATGTTCCCGTTAAGACTCGATCTTTAGGAGTCTTCTCTTGATCATTCAAACTTTAATCATTCCGTGAAAGTTCCGGGTTATATATCGTTCCTTCGGTTATTATTCGAGGGACAATGATAGTAAACGGTTGCGATCACTAGAACCATTCTGTTTTCACCCTTGCATAGTCTTTCATTAGACTAACCAACCGGGTTTTATTCCTTGCATGGTTGGCTGGTGTCATCCGTCCTATACGGCACATTAGTGGTTGGTTCCCGAAGACTCGAAGTAACCAATTGAAGAAGAGGCTTGCAGTTGCATATTTAAGTGTCGGTATTTCAAAGTCGTTAAGTATTACTTTAATATGTACTTTATAAACCTAGTCATGTAATAGGTTATTCTTCAAGTCTTCCGCTGTGTAATTTATAAGTTTTTCCGCTGTGATTTCACTCTGTTGTAAAATGCTCCCCTCGTATAGGGAGAAAATCTTTTAATATAAATGGTTGAGTTTCATTTATAAATGTCTTCCGATGTTTAACCTTAAGTTGTTTAACTATGTTTATTTAAGATTAATTATTCTGATTAAAGCCTGGGGTGACATCGGACAACAACATCTGAGGTCACTGGCGTGTGGCACTACCGACATAAGTCGGGGGTGTTACAGTCTTTGCCCCCGGGGACCTTGTCTGGGTGCATCTACGAAAGGAGAGGTTCCCCTCGCGGCGAAAACACAAACTGGCACCGCGTGGAGATGGTCCCTTCTGCGTGATCAAGGCCATAGGGGGCAATGCTTATCAACTCGAGTTCCCACCCGATTTTGGAGTCCACGCATCCTTCAAAGTGGGGGAGGGTGATGTGACCCTGCCTCCCATGACGGCCCAAGACGAGGAAGAAGCCATGAGCCTACGCTCACAGAGCCTAGTGACAAGGTCTAGTTCCAAGGCCATCGCCGCCGTCGCATCACTTATCGCACGTGCCGCTGCCATCCAAGGAAGCCCAGAGACCAACCCAAGGCTCGTCGTCCTCGCCACCATCGGAAGTTCTGAAGATTGTGAAAGAACGCGTTCTTCTGAAGACTTTGACACTTCTTCATCTCACGCGATGATCTCTTCAAAGCCTTCACCGCGTTCATGAGTTACACGCGTTCTTTTTGAGACATTATCCATATCTCGTATTTCCAGCTTGTTTAGATAGTTTCCTTATTTGCAACGTTTTAGATAGTTTCCTTATCTATAGCATTTAAGATAGTTTCCTTTTATCTTTTAGGGTTTGTGTCTTTTGCATGCTTGCATGGGCTAGCCCTTAGGCTCGTTTCGACCCAAGCCCATTAGGTCTTGGTCGAGACCCCTCCCATATTTATACCCTACTTTGTACTCTTTATTTCTCACGTTCAAGTTAAAATTCAAGGTTTAAAGTCGAGTGTTAATTACTTCTTCCCTTGATCGGACGTCACCCATATCCCTCTCATCCACATTCCCTCCGCCGCCGACGCTACGGCAATCGCTTGATCTTCTCAAGCAAAGTCTATCTTCGCATCTCCTTCATCCGCAGTCGACGCTACGACACCCAAAGGCTTATCCTTTCAAGCCTTATATCCTTCACCAAATCGCTTCCGCCACCGCTATCCATCTTTCCATCAATCGCTTCCACCGCGTCACCACCACCGTTCACCACCACGTTCACCACCGCGTTCTCCGACACGTTCACCAAATCAACGCGTCTCCAACGCCTTCGTCATCTTCTTCACCACAGAGACGATCCACGACTGACTTCCCAACCAAGACTAGATCCAAAAGGTGTCACCTTGACAGTTCGGCTTGTCACAGGAGGCAAGGACACATCACCCGGAGGCGCAACGACAGTGAAATGTCAAAGTGGCCCGAAGGCGTAAAGCTTCTGCCATATTGGTTTTAGGCCCTAAGGAGCAATGACAACGAGGTGTCGAGATGGCCCGAAGGCGCGACGACAATGAGATGTCGAAGTGGCCCGAAGGCGCGATGACAATGAGATGTCGAAGTGGCCCGAAGGCGCGACGACAATGAGGTGTCGAAGTGGCCCGAAGGCGCGACGACAGTGAGGTGTCGAAGTGGCCCGAAGGCGTAATGACAACGAGATGTCAAAGTGGCCCGAAGGCGCGACGACAACGAGGTGTCGAAGTGGCCTAGAGGCGCGACGACAGCGAGGTGTCGAAGTGGCCCGAAGGCGTAATGACAACGAGATGTCGAAGTGGCCTGAAGGCGCGACGACATCGAGGTGTCGAAGTGGCCCGAAGGCGCGACGACAGCGAGGTGTCAAAGTGGCCCAAAGGCGTAATGACAGTTGGTGTTTTCGCGACCGACGTCTAATACACCGAGAGTGATGGCAGCTCATGCGTCTGCGGCCCGAAAGCTAATAAAATAAGATTGATGACGGCTCGTGCCCCTGTGCCCCGAAGGCTAATAAAATAAGACTGATGACAGCTAGTGCCCCTGTGCCCCGAAGGCTAATAAAATAAGACTGATGACAGCTAGTGCCCACTTGTTTCGGGGTCGCTTTTGCGCATCCCAAATCTGCAACATCAACATCTATTGCAAAGAAACAAATAGTGCCTCATTGGCGATACTACATGTCAGTAAAATTGACAATAATCAAAAGAAAAAAGGTTAGGGTTGAGAACTTAGTTGTTACGCTTATCATTCTAGCTGATGATGTCAAACTCCTTCGTATGATTCTAGTCACCCATATATTGATGTCATGCTTGGGCACTCCCTCTATCTCTTTTTGATTTAGCTCTCCTTGTCAATTAGGGCTCCTTGGGTTGTTGCCCCAATATTTTGTAGACCGGAAGAAATTGCCTTGTAGTACTAGGTACTCCTCTAGTGTCGTCTTGGCTACCTCATACGCGAGGGGATGTCCTCGGCTTTCGATGTCTAATACGATTCCTTGCATTCGATTCTTGAAAATCATGTGTCTGCATACAACATGTCAATCCAAACAAAAAAGAATGTGATACAGTTTCCATGTAAGAAATCCATCCTATTAAGGCCTTGTCCCAGTGCACGCGTTTTTTGTCATTCTTACTAATAACAAACATGATTGAAATTTGTTTGGCACAATGATAGCCAACTCATAAGTTTCCACAAAATTCAGGAAGGCAACTTGTTTTACAACGAATTATGAATAATTGTCATGTCATCTCTTATCATTATATGCTAAACATAGTAACGAGACACATCCGATGATCAAAACAAACATGTTAATTAACACTCTAAAAGGGACTAAAATCCCAAAGAAAGTCTCACTGAGTCTAGAGTTATACTAATGAATATTTAGTCATGACTAAACTCGTACTCTCGATCAGCTCCAATATAAGAAAGACGGGTTACAAAAATCAACTCTAGAATTACACAGTCATGCCAATTACATGCATTATTTAGTTGCTTCATAAAATAAGGTTAGTCTACCATGAATCCTCTTGACTAGTGATGTCAACATGCTTAAGATAAGACTTCTCATTTTTCAACTGCAGATTAACACTTTGAAGCAAATAATATATAACCAAAAAACCAATCTCTGAAAGAATATAACGCTTTATCATTATGTCAAAAGGGAAGACTGAAAACTTAGCTCTCGAGTTCTTTTTTATTGTCCATTGTCGTTGTCGAATCATCTAGTAAGATCTTTAGTTGCCCCGGACCTTACTTCCAATGTTGCGGTTGTCAGTCTTTTATAAGTAGCATTTGATGCCCCTTCTAAGGAATTGACAATACTTGTCCATGGAATCCATGAGTCACTTTAATTAGCGATTAACTCCAGCATTTATACCGACATAGCACGAACACATACCGATTAAGTAATAGTAAAAGGAAATTAGTACTTGCAAATAACTGAATAGTGGTAAGAGGAAATTGTCATACTTAACGAAATTCCGATTTTCAAATAATTGGATAATAGGAAACAGAGATTACAGTTTGTAAAAGTAATTGATTTTAGTATAAACGGGATGATATTCATTATTGAAAATTACCGATCTTGTCGAGCGCGGGCTGCTCTAATCGTGATGCTATTTATATAGTAACAACATGATTTCCTCAATTGCTAATCCCACATATAGGTGTGGGTCCAACTACTCCTTGTGATTTGACCCAGTCGATAGAGTTACAGCATCTCGGCTACCAATATTCTCCATTGAGAATTGGGGTTTAAGAGGGAGGCTTGCACAAACCGCGCAATTTGCAGCAACAGCTTCGATATCGGGGATTGGTACTCAATGTCGGTATCGATGGCGTCCAACGTTGGTGCGACTCTCCCTACTTCTCAGAAGAAGAGCAAAGCGAACGAGGTAGGCGGGACTCGTTCCCAACGGATCAGTGAACACGACACAAAAAAGTAGGGGAGATCGGTTGCGCTGCGGTGGTGTGGACCCAGATCGGTGGAGATGGAGCAGCAAGGCTGATGCGAGACGTGTACAAACTGGGCAATACCGCTCCGTTTTTTACGCGAACAAGGCCGGCTTCGACCGGTTCGGTGACGGATCAAACGGCGACGGAATGACCCGATGTTGGTGCGGTCGTGCTCCTGGAATCGAGAAGAGTCGTCCAAGCTATCTCGACGGCGGAGGGACCTCCTTGACCGGTGGCTAGTCGGCCCCGAAGTGGCGTTGCTTCGCTGATTTTCTGCACAACTTCGAGGTGGTTCGATGTCGTTCAAAGACGGTTTGGGATCATTCAAGAGTCGACCCCCACTGTTTCGAGTGTGACGAGGAGAATGGCATGTGTTGAAACCCGATTTAACCCTTCGTGAAGATGTCGAGGGTCAACACACCCTCGATCCGGTTTTGCTGAAGATTTGTTTGTTTGTGGGAAGTCCTCGACAGATTCTTCTCCTGCTTCCAGTTCGCGGACCTCTTCAGAAAGGCCTGATAACCTTCCTCTTCGCTCAACTTCCAGATATGTCCTGCCTTGCTCCCGAAGATCCTCGACTCTACTCGGAAAACTGTTTCTTCGGCGACCTGAAAACCCGGAGAAAGCTTCTCCGGGAGAACACCCTCTGACGCCCAAATTAGTATTGGATTCAGGGAAAAGTATTTGAAAGATGAAGAGGAAAAAGGAGAAGAGAAGTAAAATTGAACTCAGAGAAACCCCCAAAAGCTCTTCTGAAAAGCAGATGAAAAACTCTAGGAGCAAGGACCTTGATGGAGTACCAAACTCTCTCTATTTCCACTAGCAAATGCCCGGAATTGCCTCTGCCCTTGTCCTTGGTTTGGAGTGATATTTATAGGAAAAAACTCACCTTCTCTCCTAACACCACGTGTCTATTGCTGATTGACGGGATCCGTAACCGCATTGGAAGCTTCTTTTCTGTCAAACTTACTCTCTCTCCATAACAGAATTCTGGTAGGCTTCCATGGCTACGCGTAGAATTTGTTACGCGAAGGGTAAAAGTGCCTCCCACAGCCAGCCCCCCAAGTCCTTCACGAAATTTGAGCGAAGACTTGGAAACAGTGGTTGCTCTGAGCCGAAATCGTCACGCGGAGAAATTCAAGGCTTCCCGCGCCCGCCTTTTTTGCCGACGTCTTCTTTTTTTCAAATTTCAAAATTAAGTACCCCTGAGCTTACAAATGTTGCTTTCGGATTGCTCCACGTGTCCCCTCTGATGCCCTTTCGACTTCCCTTTTTCTATATATATGGACTGTTCACTTTCGTCCTTCTTTCATCCATTGTCCTCCTCTTCTCAAATTTTTCTTTTTTCTCTCTGTTTCGGTGGCCGAGTCTCGCCAATCTCGCGTTTCGGGTGACTCCTACTCGTCAGGTAAGGTCTTTCGTTCCCCCTTTTTTTTTTTTTTAGCTTTCCTTCCACCTCTCTTCTTGCCTGTGGGTTGTGGTAAGGAGACGGTTTTGGTGTATCACTTGTTTCAAGGATAAAGGTCGCAGCTTTCCGGTCGCCAGAATTTTTCATGTTGGTTCGTCTTCTCTCTTGGTGGTGAATCTCTTGGTGGTGAATCTCTTGGTTCCGAGATGTCTCTTCATAACTTCTTCCCCGGCTGAGGGTGGGGATTTCTTATCCTTGATTTGCGTTTTTTAGGGTTTCGCTTAGTTGAGGTCGTTCTGAGTTTCTTCCGCTTCATCGAATAGTTTGGGGCTTCTCTCTGTTTGCTTCTGATAAAGCGAGTCTTTTCTATTCTGGATCTTGACACCCTCTCTTCTTCTGTTCAAGCTGTGGACGTAAGCCCCCCCCTAGGAGGGCCATGAATCACAAGCATCAGGTTCTCTCTTCCGGTGAATATAGTCAACACTCTTCGCGAGGGAAATCTTCTGAGGCTACAAAGTCGGTTATTCAGGAAGCGTGCCCTAGAAGGCGTTTGGTCTTGCCTGAGGCTCGCTATAAAGCTAGGCACGATCGTCCTCCTCAATACGACATGGAGAGGATTCGCGAAGAGGGGCTTCGTGTAGAAACTTCTCCTTCAGAGCGGAGAGAGGCTCAAGGCGCCAATAATTCGGTATCTTCGTCCTCGCGATCGGGGACAGGGAGTGCCAAGGTTTGGATATTAAAGAAACCCGTGCGCCGTCTGCCCTTTTCTGACAACTCAGTTTTCCAGGAGGGGGCTAGAGACGAGTCTGAGTTGGAACTGGAACACTTGGATCAGATCGTGAAGACATATCCTTTTCCTGCGGGGTCGGTTCTGGCTCTTCCGGAGGAGGGTTCGACTTCTTTGCATCATTATCCGGATTTCATGGCAGTGTCGCTCTCGGCATTGTTCGCGGGGTTCCGTGTACCTATTCACCCCTTTTTTAAGGAGATCCTGAATGCCCAGGGTACTAGCCCTATCCAATTGCATCCTAATAGCTGGAGGAATTTTTGCTGTCGTTTCCTTCATTGTCGTGAGCTTAATGTCGATCCTTCACTTGAGGTGGTGAAGAACTTGATATCCACGCGAGATATATCTCGTGGGTATTGGTCTTGGAAAGTGGAGTATGTGCAGGGAGTTATGAAGCCCTCCAATCTGGGTCCGTGGAGGAGTGAGTGGTTTTTGCTTCGTATTCCCGGCTCGTTTGGAGTTAGCATTCATCCGGGGAGGGCCTTCCATTTTGCGTGTTTAGCGGCTGGTCCTGCTAAGGAGAAACAGCAAGCAGAGAAGAAAGCTTTGGCTGCGAAGTTCAAACGTTCTGTTACCTACAATTATGGTCAGCTGATGACTCTTGAAAAGCTCGAAGAGTTGGGTTTGAGCTCTCTCCATCCTCGTGAGGGTGAGCTATTTTGTCGAGGGGACGGTTGTCATCCGCGGGGCTTGTGTATTTCTCGCTTTCGCTGAGAGTGATCATTGTTCTGTTCTTTTAACTTTGCGTCGGGTTTTGCTAATTTTATCCATTCTGTTCCTCAGGCTCTTCAAACATGCAATTCGATCATTTGGACGATATAGCTGATCTGGAGAAGGGGCTTTCTATAGATGACCAGGATCATGATGAGCTTCGCTCCGGTCCGACTGTGACTGGCGGTGTGGGGCTTTTCCAAGATTACGCTAAGGAATTAGGGGATATGGTTGATGATGTTGCGAATGTCCTTGCCATTGAGGAGAAGAACCCGGCGGTTGAGGTGGGGAACAGCTCCGATCCCCCTTTGGTCAAGTTGAAAGGGAAGTCTTCGCGATCTAAGAAGGCAAGTCGCCGTTCTCGCGATTCTTCTCATCCCGAAGGGTCGGTGGCCCATCATCTGGAGGCTGTAAGTATTTTCCTTTGTGCGTGTTTAAATATGAGTTATGTCTATTGCTCACCTTGTTTTTCTTTCTACGCGTAGGCCATGAAAGGATGTCGTGATGCTTTAAGCTCTTGGGAGAAAGCGTCTTCGAAGGTTGCTGATGTCGAATCCCTTCGCGAGCAGATTACGTGAGTGACTTTAGAGCTGAATCGTACGAAGACCGAGAGGGATGCAGCCAAGTCTGAGATGGAGCAGGTGCGAATTGCGAAAGACGCTTTACAGGCGGAGATGGATCAAGCTGTTAAGAAGGCTCGCGCGGAGGGTAAGCAAGAGGGCGTGGATGAGTACGTAGCGGGTTATCGCATGAAGGCCTGGTATGCACACATTGCCGCTGGGGATTTCTTCTTTGGCTTGAAGGTTGGTGCTAAGCAGGTGTTGAATCATTATAAGCTTAAGCCAATACGCCTTGATGCCCGTGATAATGCTGGGGTGGAGTATGTGCCAAGGCCTCCTTATAAAGCTCCCATTATAGGGGATATAAAAGAGGATCACGACGCTGTCTTGGAGGCTTGGGATGTAACTGTTCTGAAAGAAGGGGATCCTTATGCCAAGAAAAGACTTTCCCCAGCCGCTACTTCCACTGGGGTTAAACGTACACGAGATGGATCCCTTCGCGGGGATACCTCGAGTGCTCCTGTGTCTAAGCCTTAGCCTTCTAGTCTGTCCCCTTTGTTCTGGGGGTTGTTCTCTTTTGATACTTTCGGTGATTGTTCTTTTGACATTCTGAAGACAATTGTGTTGTTTGGATAACGTTAGCTTTTTTTTTCCTTTATAAGTACTTATTGCGATGAACGTTGTTGCCTTGTATTATTTTATTTTATTTTATTTTGTTTTGTTTCCTTATTCATGCGGACCTTTTAACTGTTTGTCTGTTTGTTTCACGACTTCGCGAGAGAGCCCTAGTTCGTCTGCTTTAAATGTTGTTACAGATTTGGCAGGTGGCCTCGGTAATAGCCTCAGCCTCTTAACTTCTCCCTTCTCATTGCCTTACTTAAATGTTGTCTAGTCTTGTCAAACCAATCGTTTCTTACCTTTAATACTGATTAGCTTTCTTTATTTACAGAAGAGAGAGAGAGAGAGAGAGAGAGAGGGAGGGAGAGAGAGAGGGAGAAAGGAGTTAAGGCCTTGGGGGTGGTTTTCTTTTTTCTTTTCTCTCTTGGGGAATTAACTGCTTCTTGTGCAGTTATCTCAACTCCTCTATAAATACCCCTTGTTTCTTTTCTCTCTTCATTCAGCGATTATGGTTAACCTGGTTTTGATTGCTCACCACGGTGGTCGAATTGTATGTCAACGAGGGGATCGTCGTTTGTCTGCTGTTCATCGCTATGATAGCGGTTGGGTTTGGAGCATGGATATGGGAGAAGAGGTGGGAGAATTTGACTTGCATGTTCTCCGCGCCCGCCTTTTCCCAGACGTTGTTGACTATGGTGTGGGTCGTCTTTTCTACTTTCCTTACCCTCATGCTCGAGGGCGATGCCTCCGGGAGATCCGGACTAATTACGACATGGCTCATATTGCCCATTTAGGGCGGGAAGGGCCCGTTAATATCTATGCTCATGGGCCGCCTCCTCCAGGCTTTCTACTCCCTTCTCTCCGCGCGGTGGGCTTGTAGGATATTGCTTTGCTTTTGTATTTTTGTATATGATCCCCCTTCTCCCCCCCCCCCCCCCATGCTTCTTCTTGTCTTCGGAGACTAGAAGAAGTATTAGGAAGGGGGCAGTAAAGGTTGGTCTCGCGTATATTTTAGGTGTAATGTTTAGGTGCTTTGCTTAGCCGCTTTGTTTTGTTGTTTTGATGTATTTCGCATGGGCTAGCACCGTTTCGAGTAAGAAAAGTTCTATTGTGCTTTTTGTAATGGCGAAGATGCCTTGTAATTACAACCTTATGCAATATATAAGAAAGTTTTCTAGTGTTTCTTAAGAGAAATTCTCCGATCCTGTCATTGCTCCGCGTGTGTTGCCTTGCTTCTCCTTTTGCTTGCATGTTTGTTTTGTCTTGGGCTAGCCCTGTTTCATCATTGCTTTACTCATTAAAGGACTTGATTTTTGTAATGACCAATACATTGTACGGTTGCGTTGTTCATACCTTATCGCTACTTTGCTTCTAGCTTGCGAAAGACTTGCCATATTGCTACGTGTGATGGATGCCAAGCAACCGACACGGTCTGGACTTGCTACGCGCAACAGCTTAGCCTTGCTAAGCTAGTGCCGTTCTGGGTGGGGCTACGCGTATCGATCCGTCGATCAGGCATCGTCTGGTGTTGCTACGCGTACCGCCATTACATGGCCGGTACCGTTTGGGTATTGCTACGCATGTCGATCCATTGATCCGACATCGTCTGGGTGGGGCTACGTCCACTGCTCACTCTTGCCGAGTCAATGTCGTCTGGTGTTGCTATGCGTACCGCCATTACATGGCCGGTACCGTTTGGGTGTTGCTACGCGTATTGGCTCGATATGGCTGAGCTCAATACCGTTGTTTATTGCTTTAGTTGCTTTTTTCCTAAAATTTAGAAAGAATGAACTTTAGATTTTGGGTTGTGTTTTTTTGTATACGGTCTTGCAAATAAAGTGTTATGGGTTTCTAGGGTACCTTATCGTTTTTATTTCATTCTGCCCCCAGGCCCCTGGCTTTTCATCTTTTGCATCACATTCCCATGGCCTGTATAAGGTGGAGCTTTAGTTTTTAAGGTTTTCGTGGTGAAAAAGCTTTTTGCGGGTAGGGCCAGTTTTGAGTTTTTCGGTATCATACCTGGGGTGGGTTTCTCTTCACGAGTAATATTTGCGGAGCCTCATGATGTTCCATGAGTTCGGAACCATATTCCCCGCGTGGTCTTTGAGGCGATATGCTCCTGGTGCTACTTCGCGTACGACTATGTAGGGGCCTTCCCATGCTGGATCAAGCTTTCCCCCTTCTGTTTTTCTGAGCACTAGGTCTCCCTCCATGAACTTGCGCCCTTTCACTTTTTTGTTGTAATATGTTGCTATACGCCGCTTGTATTCATTTTCGCGGATTGACGCCATCTCTCGAATTTCTTCGGCCAGTTGTAGTTCTAGCTGCAGTTTTTCGGTGTTGCTTTCCTCGTCGTAGTCCAAGAGTCTTTCGCTTGGGAAGAGATGTTCTATAGGTATGACAGCTTCGAACCCGTAAGTCAGCGCAAAAGGTGTTTCTCCTATTCCCCGTTTAGACGTGGTTCTGTTAGCCCAGAGGACCAAAGGGAGGGCCTCTGCCCATCTCCCTTTTGCTCGCGTGAGCCTTCTCCTAAGGTCGAACAGGATCCTCTGATTCGCGTTCTCTACCTGGCCATTGCATTGAGGGTGTGAGACGGAGGCGAATTGCAGTCTGATGCCCAGGCTTTCGCAGAAGTTGATCAGCTTCTCAGTGTTGAATTGTGGACCGTTGTCAGTAACAATGCTCTGGGGGAGCCCGAATCGGCAAATGATGTTCTGCCATAGGAATTTCTTGACTCGGCCAACAGTTGTCGTAGCTAGGGGGACGGCTTCAACCCATTTGGTGAAGTAATCGATTGCGACCAGTATGAACTGCAGTTGCCCAGGCGCTCGCGGGAAGGGCCCTAGCAGATCCATTCCCCACTTCGCGAAGGGGCATGGAGCGCTTATGGCCTGCAACTCGACTCCCGGTCTATGTGAAGTTGGCGCGTGCCTCTGGCATGCGTCACAGGTCTGAGCCATGTGGAGGGCGTCTTTCTTCATTGTAGGCCAGAAGTATCTAGCGCGTAGCGCCTTGTGAACCAGAGCCCTCCATCCTGTATGTCCTCCACATAATCCTCTGTGGACCTCTATCATTAGCTTTTTACCTTCCTCAATGGGTATGCATTTTAGGCCTGTTGCCATGTACCCTCGCTTGTATAACACCCCTCCCTTTATATAGAAGCGGCTTGCCCTTATCTGCAGTTTTCTTTTTTCGTGAGCGTTTTCTAGCGCGGAGTCAGTGGTGATATATTGCATGATGGGAGCTCTCCAATCGTTCTTATCCTCTTCTGAATCAAGCATCATTACGTCCGCATTGATGGCCCGGGAAACCCTGGAGTCTACCCATACTTGTCTGTGAGTCCTGGCTTTCGACCCAAGTTTAGCAAGTTCATCGGCTCTGGAATTCTCTCTACGCGGGATGGCCTGTATTTCAAAATGATCTAAGGCGTTGATGAGTACCTTGGCTTTGGCGTGGTACGCGGGCAAATTCCCTGTCCGAGCTTCGTATTCCCCTTGTATCTGTTTCACCATTACTTCTGAGTCGCTGTAGCATCTTACCCTTCGAGCCCCGCTGGCTAAAGCAAGATCGAGGCCCGCGAGAAGTGCCTCATATTCCGCTTCGTTGTTTGTGGCTTCGAATTCGAGATTCAATGCATAGTCGAACTGCTCTCCTCCAGGTGATGTGAGGGTAATGCCGGCCCCATTCCCTTCTTCGTTGACAGCCCCATCCGCGAACAAGACCCACTGCTCTTTTTCCACTATTTCTTCTTCTTCAGCTTCGCGAAAACTGGTTTCCACTAGAAAGTCAGCCAGGGATTGTGCCTTGATTGCTGGGCGAGGTCGGTATTCCACATCGAACTCTGATAGTTCTACTATCCACTTGGTCAACCTTCCCGACATGGTGGGTCTTCCGAACATGCATCCCAAAGGGAGGTCGGACAAGACTTGGATGGGATGTGCTTGAAAGTATGGGCGAAGTTTCTGTGCGGCAGTGATAAGGGCCAAAGCTACCTTTTCGATAGGCGGATATCTCGTCTCGGCTGATCCCAGTGCTTTACTTACGAAGTATACTGGTTTTTCTTGCTCGCGGACTAGAACTGCGATGATCGCTCTCGATCCTATAGCTAAGTATAGCTGTAATTCTTCTCCCTGTATTGGCGAGGCTAGTGTAGGAAGTTTAGTCAAATGTGTTTTGAGCTCCGCGAACGCCACCTCGCATTCGGGCTTCCATTGGAAGTTTTGGGGGCTCCTTAGAGCGGAGAAGAAAGGTAGGCTTCTCTCTGCAAGCTTTGAACAGAAACGCCCAAGGTAGTTGATTGACCCGACAAACCTCTGCACTTCTTTGACACTTCGCGGGGGATCCATCTGTAAGACAACTTCAACTTTATCAGGGTTAACATCTATTCCTCGCGAACTAATCATGAAGCCAAGGAATTTTACTGCCTTGACACCGAACACACACTTCTCAGGGTTGAGGCTCATCCCATGTTTGCGCAACGTAGCAAATACCTCGCGGAGGTCTTTGACATGCTCTGACTCTTTCTTGCTTTTGACAACTATGTCATCTACGTAGGCTTCTACAGACAAGCCGATCTGATCCCTGAATATTAAGTCTATCAATCTCTGGAACTTAGCCCCGGCGTTCTTAAGCCCAAATGGCATGACAGTATAGCAGAATGTTCCTCGTTCCGTAACGAAGGTTGTTTTCTCTTCGTTGGCCGGGTTCATCTTGACCTGATTGTACCCCGAGTATGCGTCAAGGAAGCTTAGAGCTTCGTGACCCGCCGTCGAATCCACTAGTTGGTCAATTGAAGGCAGCGGGTAACTGTCTTTAGCGCAGGCTTTGTTCAAATCGGTAAAGTCGACGCACATTCTCCATTTGCCATTGGCCTTTCTTACCATGACGACGTTCGCGAGCCACTGAGGGTACTTGACTTCACGGATGAAATTGGCCTTTAGTAACTTTTCCACCTCTTCCCTGGCCCCTTGGGCTCTATCTCCAGCCAGCTTTCTCTTTCTCTGTATTTTTGGCTTGATGTCCGGACTTGTATTCAATGAATGTGTCATTAGGGATGCTGGGATCCCCTTTATGTCTCTGGATGTCCACGCGAATACGTCTCTAGAGACTTTCAATAGTTCGACGATTTCTTCTAGCGTATATGCCCTCATGGCCTTCCCTACGTATAACTGCTCTTCCTTGCAGACGAACGGGGTCATGGACTGTTTCTCTCCTTCTGAGACTGTGGCTTCCATTCGACTTCGGACCTCCAACTCAGGCTCTCCCAACTCCTGACGCGCGGGCAACTTTGTTCCTCCCTCCAAGCTTAAGATGGGCAGGCTTTTACCCTCTAGTGCTGCTAGGTAACAGGTTCGACTTTCGGCGTGCTGCCCTTTGGCTATTCCCACACCTGCCTTAGTTGGGAACTTCAGAGCGAAATGGTAGATTGACACCGCTGCTTGGAACTTGCATAGTGAAATCCTCCCCAAGATAGCGTTGTACGCGGACGGGGACTAGAGGACCAAGAATTCCACCCTTTCAGACCTACGTGGACCTCCTTCATCTCCGAGTATCAAATCAAGGGTTATCACCCCAATGGGCTTTACCCGCTCTCTCGCGAAGCCTACCAGTGTGTAATCGGTGGGCATTAAACTTGCCGGATCAAGTCCCATTCTCTGAAAAGCTTCCCAATGCAATATGTCAGCCGAGCTTCCTGTATCCACCATTACCCTCTTGACAATCTTGGTTCCCATCTGCACATGGAGCACAAGCGGATCAGTACTTGGTATGCATGAATCTGCCAGGTCTTCTGAACTGAAAGTCATCTTATGTTCCTCTCGCGTAGGATTTGAAATACTCATAACGGGCTTCCCGATCGGGGGCGGAGCGTTGGTTATTCTTCTCATCTCCCTCTTGCTAGGTCCTTTTGGAGTATGTCCTCCGGAGATATTTCCTACCTGCCCGTCCGCGGGGAAAATTCTGCTCAATTGGCGGATAAGGTGCCGGACATCTGGGCGTCTGCCTTGGTGGGATTGACCCCGCACGAGACGTGGTTTTCGTTCGCGGAGGACCATGTCGTTGGCATTCTCGCTCATCATGAGCTGTGGACTGGTGGTATACACAAAACTTCTTCCCTGGCCGAGCTTGAGGAGGTGGCATATTGGTTCGCGGAGCAGGATGTCTCTGAGCGTAGGAGGGGGTCTGCTCTCGATGGTTCATCTCGATCGCGATTAGAGGCTTATCTGGTGCCTTTCCTCGCTCTCTTGTCTGATGCCTACGCGGCTCCCACGAGCCTGGGTCCCTTCTCGCTGGATCATTTCTTCTCCTGTTACTTGCCAATGGGTTAACTGCGACTGTGCTTCCGCGGGCTAGTTCTTCTGCCATTATATGCTGATTTGCCTTCTCCAGTAACTTGGTATACGAGTTAGGTGGCTTTTTGCAGACACTCAGCTTGAATGGTCCATTCTTGAGCCCTTGGATGAAGGCCATACGTGCGACTTTTTCATCGAAATCATGGGCTTGGACCGCTTCCGTCATGAATCTCTTCACGAAGGATGCGAGGGATTCTCCCTCTTTCTGCCTCACGTTTAGTACCTCTTGCATGCTCAGCCTCCTTCTCTGGGAGCATCCGAAGTGAGCCATGAAGGAATCTGCCAACTGCTGAAAACCTTCAATGCTCTTGACCGGTAAACTGATCATCCATGTTAAAGCTGGTCCTGATAGGGTGTTGGGAAAACACTTGCACATTGTCGCCTCATCCGCCTTGCTCGCGAGCATGAAGTACTGATACCTCGACAAATGATCCCTGGGATCTTCATCTCCCGCGTACTCTTTGAACGTAGGAATCTTGAAATCTGCTGGGGGAGGTGCCAGGACTATATGGTCTGCGAAGGCTGTAGAGCCGAACAACTCTAGTGGTATCCCCGGAGCAGCGTACTCTGGGTAGTATTGTGGCTCATACTCCTGATGCCTTCCTCCATATGCATCTCTCCATGGAGAGTACTGCAGACTTTCACGGGCGGCGGAGGCGCGATCTGCCTGATAACATTCGCCATGTTCCCTGCGTGGGTATCTTGGACCATACGGCTCAGGGTACATTTGTCTTGTCTGGTGCTGTGGCAATGCTGTCTCCTTCGCGGGGAGCTCCTGACTGGTCTTATGCCATTGGCGGAAGAGGCGAAATTGCTCCCATTCTTCGCCGTTCACAATCACTTCGCGAGTATCTTCTTTGGATGTTGCTTGGAGTGACATATCTCCTTCTGCTATCACCGTCGGGCTCTTGTTCATCGTGAAGCTCGTTTTTCTGACCTAGCTGCGCGAGGAGTTCCCCACGGTCGGTGCCAGTGTTGAAACCCGGTTTAACCCTTCGTGAAGATGTCGAGGGTCAACACACCCTCGACACGGTTTTGCTGAAGATTTGTTTGTTTGTGGGAAGTCCTCGACATACTCTTATCCTGCTTCCAGTTCGCGGACCTCTTCAGAAAGGCCTGATAACCTTCCTCTTCGCTCAACTTCCAGATATGTCCTGCCTTGCTCCCGAAGATCCTCGACTCTACTCGGAAAACTGTTTCTTCGGCGACCTGAAAACCCGGAGAAAGCTTCTCCGGGAGAACACCCTCCGACGCCCAAATTAGTATTGGATTCAGGGAAAAGTATTTGAAAGATGAAGAGGAAAAAGGAGAAGAGAAGTAAAATCGAACTCAGAGAAACCCCCAAAAGCTCTTCTAAAAAGCAGATGAAAAACTCTAGGAGCAAGGACCTTGATGGAGTACCAAACTCTCTCTATTTCCACTAGAAAATGCTCGGAATTGCCTCTGCCCTTGTCCTTGGTTTGGAGTGATATTTATAGGAAAAAACTCACCTTCTCTCCTAACACCACGTGTCTATTGCTGATTGACGGGATCCGTAACCGCATTGGAAGCTTCTTTTCTGTCAAACTTACTCTCTCTCCATAACAGAATTCTGGTAGGCTTCCATGGCTACGCGTAGGATTTGTTACGCGAAGGGTAAAAGTGCCTCCCACAACATGGTCGAATTCTGGAATAAAGGTCCCAACCATGATACTTCCTGGGGTTGAACAGTGCTCCAAACAAACAGGAATCGAACTTCATTGGCGGCGGTTTGTAGACGTAAATTGATCGATGGTTGGATCAGAAAGGCGAGGTTATGTAGTCGGCCTTCTCGTTGGTCGAATAGAGACGCAACGCTCCTCCAACCTTGCAACTTCCACCGTAACTCCAAATGGAGAGCGTTGTTGGCGGATCGATGGCGAGGCGGAGCAAGGTGAGGGCTTTGCTTCTCCGAATCTAGTGCGCTTGCTGGCGACTCTAGGACTCATCGCCAGTGGATTGAGATGGCTCACAGGGGCGTGTTGATTAGATAGGGAAACCAACATGAAATTTTGTTCCTTTCCTCCTTGGATCAGCGAACGGGGCAAACCACAGTCCGACTCAAGATTCTTCAAAGGATTTTGGGTCTGGGTGTCATCGTCTTCTTCCCCACGGACGGCGCCAATTGTGGTAGAAAAAATCCACTCCACAATAAATTGTTGATGATGACGGGAACCCATAAATCCGACGACCAAAAGCGGGGCTGGTCTCTCGTTTCACCTCCGATGCTCAAGTCAGTAATGTATCTCTTCAAGTAAGAGAGCTACGTATCAAAGAAAAGAAGAAGATGAAGGTTTTTTGTCTCCTAGATCATTATTTACCTTGTTAGGATAAGATAAATGAGCCTTTTTATTTTGATGTGTCTCTTTAATAGGCACAAAGCTTCTTAAAGATTGAAAATAAAATAAGTTAATTAAAAAATATAAAAAAGATATAATTAACATTAATTTACCTCCTCAATTTTAAACTCGGATTTTGTTGATTGTTTCAATTTTAGCAGCTGGTGCTATTGTCATCCACCGGTCAACTGCACAAGTCTTCTCTCCGTTTCAGAAATTTGCATAATTACTTTTGTTTTAAAAAATTGGTACTGATTTTTAGGGGAATAAATGCCTCTCTAGTGGAACAATCTTTATTCGGAAACCCCGAAAGTAATTATATAAAAAAAATCCAATTTACTATTTGAGAATTTGTCAATGACAATGAGTGTTTCATGCTATGATTTGAATTTGTTGCTCAATTGATTGGCATTTTGTATGCACTAAGAATACTTATTTTTGGTGATATTTTTTCTCAGACTGGACTTGCTAAACTCACTAGACTTGCTGGAGAGACCAACGTTCAAATAAGTTTAACTTTCAAGTTTTATCCCAATGTATATTGAACAAGTTCCATTTTTTGGGAACATCTATCTTCTCATTTCATTTACTGCCCATCATGGTATTTTTTTTTCCAGAATTATTGCTACCTCACCTTTTGTCTTTAATCTTACTTATATTTCAAATGAGAAAAATTGAAACGAAGTTGTCAACCTCATTCTCTTGTTTGGTTAGTTTGGTATTTGAGGGTGGGTAGTTGTTGATTTGAATACTATTCAACGTCACCCTCTCTCTTCCTCCTTGGCAATAAAAAAAAGTCGTCGCTGCCAGTTAACATTCTCACCTTCCCCCTCCAATTTATCCCCAAATCGTTATATATTCTTTTGTTGTTTTTTAGGAGTTTCATGATTCATCGAACACCTCAAATTCATTTCAAATTAAAATAAGAATGATGATTGTGTGATCGATTCTGAGAAAGGCCCGTTTTGTGAATCAAGAAGCAGAGGGAGGAATCCGGGCGAAATTAGAAGAAGTAAAATGAGTGGTGAGAGGTCGTCGTCATGGAGATGGTTGTTCGGTTGCTGCGTATTGGAGAATCCAAAGGCGGCGAAGCCCCCCATGCGCAAGGCAAGCCCAACAACAGAGCAAAATCCGTTCCAGAGGCTGGGATTGCCGGATCCGAGCAACCCGAATTCATTGACTCTGTCGGAGGATCTGTCAATCTCCCTCGCTGGGTCCAACATCCACAGCTTCTGCCTCCATGAGCTGAAGCTGATAACGCAGAGCTTCTCTTCAAGCAACTTCCTTGGAGAAGGCGGGTTTGGGCCGGTGCACAAGGGCTTCATTGACGACCGGGTCAGGCCGGGCTTGAAAGCTCAGCCTGTCGCTGTGAAGCTCCTTGATCTGGATGGCGCGCAGGGCCACAGGGAGTGGCTGGTGAGTTTGCTTTAGCCTTAATTGACATTTTATGTTGTGTTGTTGTTTCTTCAACTCAATTCATTTGATTCAAGGCTGAGGTCATCCTGCTTGGGCAACTGAGACACCCACACCTCGTCAAGCTGATTGGCTACTGCTGTGAAGATGAGCACAGGCTTCTGGTCTACGAGTACATGCCGCGAGGGAGCCTCGAGAATCAACTCTTTAGGAGTAAGTCTGCCTCCTCCTCCTCCATCTCTACTTGTCTACTCTACATGCCAGATTCCCACTTGTCTACAAATAGGTTGTATTAGGTATTGAAATCTTTGTGTCATTACTTGATTGCTCATGTACGCCAAGTCCCTGGATTTAGGTAGATTTGACTTTTCCTCTCCTTGTCTACAAGATGAAGATCGATGTGGCCCGTGTTGTCTACGCTTTTCCAATCACCGGATGGATGACCCATCCTAGCTGAGTAATTGATACATGTACGTTTGTTTGGTTGTTGTGAAGAGAAATTGAACTGGATTTCAATTGGTTGCAGGATCTACCGCATCGCTCCCCTGGCTGACAAGGATCAAAATCGCACTTGGAGCAGCCAAGGGCCTGGCCTTCCTCCACGAAGCAGACAAACCGGTCATATACCGTGATTTCAAAGCATCAAACATTTTATTAGACTCTGTAAGTGCGTCAGTTCCTACATGAAAACGTGTGAATTGGGGGGTACTGATAGATGGATGCTCCTCTAATAATCATACAGGATTTCACTGCAAAGCTGTCTGACTTCGGTCTAGCAAAGGACGGTCCTGAAGGAGACGATACCCACGTCTCCACGCGTGTCATGGGAACACAAGGCTATGCAGCTCCCGAATACATCATGACCGGTATGTCTAGTCTCTGTACGTGTTGTATTTCCCAATCTCAATCTGTGTTCAGACATACCGAGAATTAGAATCAGTCATAATCCCTCAATGCGCTGGGCTGGCTTTGGTTAATCACCAGGTCATTTGACCGCGGCCAGTGACGTTTACAGCTTCGGAGTCGTCCTATTAGAGCTCTTAACAGGGAGAAGGTCAATGGACAAGGCTCGTCCCCCGCGAGAGCAAAACCTAGCGGATTGGGTCAGACCCCAGCTGAACAACCCCAAGAGACTCAGCCGGATGATGGACCCCAGGCTTGAAAGTCAATACTCGGAGGCTGGAGCTCGGAAAGCAGCTGCACTGGCCTACCAGTGTCTCAGCCTCAGGCCCAAGAACCGGCCAACAACGAGCGTTGTGGTGAAGACCCTGGAGCCCCTCGCCACCCTTGACGACGACATTCCTTCCGGACCCTTTGTTTACACGGTCCCAACCGAGAACATGCTGCGACAGAGCCCGGATAAACTGCAGACCAACCCAAGGAAGGAGATGAATGACTCTCAGGACGGCCGCATTCGTCATCAAACTGGTACCGATAAGCGACGTGGGAGATCACCGAGATCTTCCACCATATACTCCGATCCCAATATACAGAAGAATCTCAGAAATGGGTTGAATTCGGCTATGCATCTCAATGACAGGGGAGCATAGGCCACCATATCAACCCCTAATCTAAAACTGTAAATACAAATCATACCAAACACCTTTTTATATTTTATTAGATAATGCATTACATTAATTGATTGAGGTATTATAGATTGTGTACGTCTACTTAATTTATGCAACAGAGATACATGATTTGTTTGTGAGTTTTTTCTTTTCCAATATCCTCATATTTCGGTTATCAGATTTTGCTCTTGTAAATGGAGTCTCCCTTGTTTGTTAGTGTTTATCCTTCTAGGCATCAAGTAGGGGGGGGGGGGGGTCTTTGTGACATTGTGTACGTGTTTATATAATATTTTATTGTAAACAATTGTTATTATTACAACGCTATAATTTATGAAGCGATAAGAGACCAACCTTATTTTATCCAATACGTTTTCTAAAAAATGTCAGTGATTAAACCAATTTTTTTTTTATCAGGTAAAAATTAGACTGAAAACCATAAAAGAGTTGGTTTCTCAGTCTATAGCATCCTTACGAATGAGAATTACAAATTCTAGATTAACTCGAATATCTTCCAAGGAACTCTGCTGGACCTTCTTTGCGATGAAGTCGGCCATCATGTTTGTTTCTCGGAAGACATGAAAAATCTGCACTGAGGAGAAAAGTTGTAAAACACACAGGATATCAGAAATTAACATTTCAATATCTCATGGACAGTGCCAGATTCAGAACATTCACAATGATAAGGTTATCGCATTCAAGTTGAATGTCGGTAATGTCTAATTCATAAGCCTTGACCAAGACATTTCTTACTGTAAGTATTTCTGTTTTTAAAGAGATTGGATACCACATTTATCCCCAAAATGATTAAATAAATTGAACAGACCTTGAAAAGAATATTAATTTTCTTATTAGAAAACTAAAACCTCTACACATGTCAATTCTTAACCAAACATGATTTTGGACACTTCGTGGAACTTAACGTACCTACCACGAAATCAAACTTGAAAAACAATTGTACGATCCATTTTGGGTTTTGGATTTTGCTATTTGTCACCCGGAATCATGAATAAGATGTTAAATATAAAAATTTATTTAATTAAAAATTAAAAAATTTATTAATTTTTTTCAACGATATATTTTTTTCTTAATAAACAACTCAATATATTTAAATATTAATAATAAATTTATTAAAAATTAAAACCCTAAAATAAAAATAAAAATATTTTTATTTTTAACATCTTATTTGTCGTCCCGGAACAATTAATAACAAAATTCATCTATTTTAATTTTCTCAACCACACATGTTTTTTTGTCTTTTTTATTTCTTTACAAGCGACAGCTATTCGATTTCAATGGATTAATAAAATAGGCGCAAGTTGTCAGCTAAATTAGCCGACTGTAATAAAAAAAATAATATTTTATTTATTAACTAAAGGGAAAAGAGTCATGCAAAATTGCAACCCACATACAAGACAACATAGACGTGCTAATATAATGCAACAATGAAGGCCGGACGACTAGTACGTAGCAACCATCGCTGACCTCCAAAATTAATCTAATTATTTGACAATTTTTTTAATCTAATTATTACACTAATCACCACCTAATCCAGGCATTAATTGGGGTTCAGCTAATTGCTAGCTAGCCATGACTGTCAACTTGTACAACACTGGCCTGCCGTGTTCAACGATTTGCTGTCTTTATATACAAGTAATAAATTGGGTTCGTTCGGGAGTTTCAAGCTGATATGAACTAAAGAGTGGTCGAGTAGTTCGATTTTAATAGCTGAAATCAAAAGCTTATTTTTCTTGATAGACTGATTGGATACTGTTTTGGGGTGAAAAGATCTAACCGATCTAGATCGCCTTAAGGAGGACAACTAGACAATTATAGATTAAATTATGTCTAATAAATCCAAATCAAATAAAGAGTCAGACGAAATAAGATTAATTAGATAGAAAGACAAGCTTATCTCCCTCGAATAACAGATTGGTCGAGTAAGATAATTCAGACGTCGGTCGCTTCAGAGTTGCAATGGAGAATCGAACTTATGATAATAATCACAGAGCAAGAGAATTGTAAACGATAGCTGATAATATTGATAATGATCTCGTGTACATGTTTATTCACTCAATCGAGTATTTATACACAGATTACATAGTCGTTGTAATCTAGCCGTTATCCCCCGGATTTTGTGGGAACCATTGAACAAACCTCCGAGATTCTTGCCAGCGTCTGTTGCGTTTGGGTCGAGTTTGTTCCATCTTCAACAGAACCGATTCTCACTCTTTTCTGGATCCACGGGCCAAGCGATTTGGGCTTCGGAATTCTTAGGCCCAACAATTGCCCCAAGATCAAAGTGGGCTAGAAAAGGAACGGTTTCTGGGCGGTTTGATCTTCTCAGAGAATCTTTTCCTTGCCGATTTCTTCAATAGACGTGGCGTCCTGCGATTGGTTCAACAGTTTGACCACAGAGGAGGCGGTTTGCTTCTTTAAATCACCCTCGATTACCCCTATTCACTGCAAGTTCCACGTCTTGTCAAGGTAATTTCTCTTTCTTTTTCAAATTTTCACCGTCTCTTTCCTCTCCTCTTTCATGGCGTCTTCCAGGTCGAAAAAAGGCAAAGCTCTCATCCGGGATGTAAGCGAGGAAGACGACGCCTTTGTTTCTCTGAACCTTTTAAACTCGGAAGATTCCTTGCGAGGAACATTGACCCAACCCGAACTTGAGAGAATTTTAGAGGTCGGAGGATTTCCCGAGGGGACGGTAGCACGTCTTCCTTTGTCTTGCGAACGAGCGGATTGGTACAAAGAGGGTTGGGTGTGTTTCTTCGAGTATCCCTTTAAAATCGGTCACTCTTTTCCCTTTTCTCAACTTGTCTAGAACTTCTTAGCTGTGTTAAAGCTTGCACCTTGTCAAGTCATGCCCCACACATGGCGTTTGCTCATGGTGGTTGACCTCTTAGATGCGGGTAAGAACTTGGAATTTGATTTTGATGCTTTGTGGTACTCGTATTACCTGAGTAGTCGAGGTTCTTCGAGATTCCAATTACGTCTTCGTCGGGCTAGAAATCCAATAGCTTTGAATTTAGATGTCAATGACCGTGGATGGAGATCCCGGTTTTTCTTCGTAGAACGTAGATCCCTTGAAAAGGGTTTTGATTGTTCTTTCCTTCTTTCCAACTAGAGAACAATAGGTATCGGGTCTCCTTCTTCAATTTATTGGTCGAACGACTTCTAAAGTTTTGCTTACATGTATTTCTTTGCAGCGCCTAATCCAGGAGATCCCAGTGGATTTGAAGAGGTGACTGCTACCTTGCTTGCTTTTCCTGAGGCGGAAAGATCCTTCAAGAATACCAATCTTCTTTTGTCTGAGCCCAAGGATATGTCGACCCCGTCCGCGTTCGTGACCAAAGGCACCTGTTCGTTCCTACAGGTATGCGTCTGGCTGGTTTTCGGAGTGTTTTTGTGCTTATTCTGTGGCGTTATATTGTCAGCGTTGAGAGGAGGGAGATCTAGTGCTAGGTTATCTGGGAAGAGTTTACTGGAACAACAACCGTCGGCTGCTAAGGCGACTTCTTCGGCAAAGGCTCCGACTAAGGCCCTTCCGTCTGCTGGAGTCATCG
The DNA here is from genome assembly GCA_027886185.1 of Rheum nobile. NCBI lineage: Eukaryota > Viridiplantae > Streptophyta > Magnoliopsida > Caryophyllales > Polygonaceae > Rheum > Rheum nobile. The sequence continues at coordinate 3,443,148 of WOAB01000194.1, read as the reverse complement.
CTCTTGCTCCTCCTTCATCGAAGGCGTCTGGGGCTAAGAGAAAGGCGACGGTGGCTTTGAGTCCTTCGCCAGGCATGTTGAGGGAGAGATCGGTGAGCGATTTGCTCTGATTTGTGGATTCGGAGGCCATAAATGAGATTGGCGACCTCTACCCTGGTGATTGTATGGACGAAGCCGCCATCAATGCTTGGAAGGTTAGTAATAGGACAAAAAGTTCTCTTTTCTTTTATTTTTTCTTTATTATTTTTTCAAGAGACTAAGTTACACAATGTTATGTAGGTCTTTCAATACTCCATGGTCGCTTCTTCGACGATCCAATAGTTAATTGACAGGGCATATAAGTGGATTGCTCAAGTGGAGGAGCAACTGAAGGTCTTTGAAGGTCGCGTAAAAGCTTTGGAGAGTGAAATTTCGTCGACCAAGCAGAACTTCAAGGCTCGTCTGGAAGATGTGAAGGCTGAGATGATGGCTGAGGCCGAGAGGCTCCGTGAAGAGGACACTCGTACTGCTAGAGATGTGGGGGCGTATTATTGCCTCAAGTCTCGTATCGAGATGATGGAGGAGTACGTTACGGGTGCCCACGTTGATTGGAAGATTAAAGACGCGAGGGCTGACATGGAGCTTTTGTATTCCAATGGCAACCCGGGAGATGACCTCTTCAAACTTGTTGGCTTGGGTGGAGAGGATGAGAAGGAGGAGGCCGATCCTGAAGCTACAGGAGAAGCTGTTGAAGATGTGTCCAAGGATGGCCCTGAAGTGACCACGGGTAAGGAGCTTGTGCCTGCGGATGTGAACGAGAAGTCTGGTGAATCTTAGGAAGGTGTAATGAAGTTTGTGTAGGGGAAATCCCGTGAACATTCTATTTTTCTTTTGGAAATTTTAAGTGACATGCTATGCCCTATCGAAGAGACGGGATGGACAATGTTTTGGCGACCCGTCCACCATCACGGGTCGCGTATTTTGTAGAATATTTCTGTATTGCGTACCTTGTGTTTGCTTTGTGTGTTTCTTGCAAGTGGATCTTGTCGACTGTGCTTTGGCCGTGAGGCACGTTGTCTAGTCGAAGCGACCTGTAATTCATAGTCGTTAGTGTAGCATGCTATGTACGTTAGGGAAAAGTAGTTTTGTATTGTATAGCAAGGACGTGTACCTTTATAAAGGTCAAGTCTTTTTGCGTAAAATGGTGTTCTGGTGTTTGTTTCCTCCATTCCCTATGTATCGATCGATTATGAATGTTATAAGCGCTTTGTGTTGTAAATGACAAGGATATCCGTTTGACTGGCAAGCTTTGTCTTCGAGGCCTCTTGTCTTCCTGTTTTAGATTATGTCAAAAAAGTACAAAAGGGAAAGATCTTGGGGCGACCATTGGGGGGTGACCCAACGGCCCTCCGATGCTTAAGTCAGTGATAGTTATATAAGTGAATATAATTGGAATGGATGTAAAAAGTACAGAGTAAAAATGAAAGAAGGTTTAGAAATGATACAACTTCAAGTGGACTGCGTTCCAACTTCGAGGGATAGGTTGTCCACCTTTTGTTTCTAGTCGGTATGCTCCTTGTCTGACGACTTCCTTAATGAGGTAAGGTCCTTCCCATTGTGGTGTCAACTTTCCGTCGGCTGGATCTCTGGTATTTTGAAACGTCTTCCGTAGGACCCAGTCTCCTAATTTGAAAGCTTTGACTCGGACGTTCTTGTTGTAGCTCCGGGCGACCTGATGTTGGTAATGGACCATTCGAATTCTGGCCTTCTCTCTGGTCTCGTCGATGGTGTCGAGGTTATGAGCTAACTCGACGTCGTTTTGCTCTGGAGTCCGTATCTGGCAGTCGGGATGAGTAACTCGGCGGGGATGACTGCCTCGCTTCCGTATACCAACGAGAAAGGGCTCTGACCTATTGCATTTTTTGGTGTCGTCCTGTCGGACCGTAGTATCAAGGGAAGTTTGTCGGCCCATTTGCCTTTTGCCCCAATGAGGCGTCTTTTGAGATTGTTGATGATGATTTTGTTACTGGATTCTGCTTTGCCGTTAGATTGTGGATATCTTGGTGTGGACTTGACTAATGTGATGTTCCATTGCTTACAGAAAGATCGCATCTTGCTACCGATGAATTGGGAGTCATTGTCGCATACGATTTCTGAAGGGACGCCAATGAATTGCTACCGATGAATTGGGAGCCATTGTCGCATACGATTTCTGAAGGGACGCCAATGAATTAGGAGCCATCTTGCTACCGATGAATTGCTATCGATGAATTGGGAGCCATGTTACGTTTTATGAATGAGATGACGTGTTTTTCTTTTACCTTTCGATATGCTTCGGCTTCTATCCATTTAGAGAAGTAATCGATCATGGCTAGGAAAAAGACGCGTTGTCCTGACGCCGGTGGCAGTTTTCCGATGATGTCCATTCCCCATCGCATGAAAGGCCAATGGGCTAGGGTCGGATGGAGCATCTCGAACGGTTGGTGTGTGATGGGTGCATGTCGTTGGCAGGCGTCGCACTTTTTGACGTAATCCGTTGCGTCCTTGTTCATTGTGGGCCAGTAGTAGCCTGCCCTAAGAGCTTTGCCGGACAGGCTGCGTCCTCCAGTGTGATTTCCACATTCCCCGTCGTATAAGGATTGTAAGATGCGATGTACTTCCGTTGTTGATAAGCACTACTTTGTAGGGATTAACTAAGAGTTATTAGAGGGTTTTATTGGTGCCATTCGGGTAGATTTAGACACATTCTTGTGCATGGCGTTTGGGGGCGAAGTCTGGTGTTTTTGGAGTTGTATGAGCTATTTTGGATATCATAGGAGACACTGAGGAAGGAAGCCACCAAAAGAAGACGCCAAGGAAGCGAAGACGAGAGGTTAGGAGGCGAAGCCAAGGAGTGAAGGCCGAGCATTAACCGCGACCGCGGGCAAGGGTTTCGCGATCGCGGGACTTCGGGGCATTCGAGATATTTCTGCAGGCGCGGAAGAATGCGAAGAGCGCGGAGCTACAAGCAACCGCGATCGCGGTCCATTACCCGCGATCGCGGGTCATCACGGCAGACTTACTTCGGGATTTCCCGAATTTATCTTTCCTGATTTCTTTATTTCATTTTAATTATTTTCGTTTTCTATTTTCAGTTGGGCTAGGTCATTTGTTAAGCCCACCTATATATACTCTCTTAGTTTTAGTTTTTAAGAGGAGACTCTCATATCAGGTTTTAGTTTTTTACATCATCGTTGTTTTCTCAAGACTATGGAAGGCTAATCACTTTTGCTTAGTCCGGTATTGGAAGCATAAGTTTATTCATCTGGTTATGAGGTTTTGTTCCTATCTATCTTATCCTATTGAGTTATATCTTTTCTCCTGAGCAAATTCTTATTTGGATGTTTGTTGGTTTATCTAGATTGATCACCTAGGTTTATTGCTTTCATTCATATTGCTAATACTAGGGAACTGTTGGGCTAACGCTCTAGTTCGAGTAGAGAGCATAGATTCTTATCTGCCACTGTGGAATTTATCTATGTAGGGAATTGATTACATGTTGAATGCTTCTGGTTGAGGTGTTATATGTATCCTGGTTAATTCTTATGTTCATTGATGCCTTTGGGTTGAATCACTAGTGGTGCTAGGGTTATTCATTGGTAAGGGTTCTTAGGGATGATTTCCCTATTAATCTATACAAGATCAGGACAGGAATAACCGAATAGGAAGATAGGGCATAATCAAGGAACAACCTTTGAATGACTTATGTGGACATTACTTGGCTAAGTGTTTTCTCTCTTTGATATTTTCATCATATACTTTGCTGTGTTTGACTTAATTGTGACCAACCAACCTACAACTCCCCCTTCTTGTTACTATTGCATGCGAACAACACATAGATTAATCTCTTCCTCTCTGTGGATTCGACCCCTGCTTACCCTAACTACTTGTTTAGGTTTTGCTAGGATTTTATTTGATTGATTAGGTGATACGACTTAAGCCTGCTATCAAATTGGCGCCGTTGCCGGGGAGGCAAGCGTTGATTTTTCTGTGTGTTTGTCTGTGTGTTGTGTTCCTTTGGTGTGGACCTATCTTATGGTCCACACCTGTGCTACTAATTCCCCTCTACTTGGTTTTAATTCAGAGATTGAGAGAACCCTTTCCCAGGGTCGCAGAATAAATCGTGCTTTGGTTTTTGATAATCCTGCGTTCGAGATGGCTGACGCAGAGCAGACGTTGAGACAGTTGACCGCCCCTAACATGCAGCAGCAACCGCTGGCTGTGCAGTTTCCTGAGTTGGGCGAGGGCGTAAATTTCGAGCTGAAGTCTGGGTTGATCCACTTACTCCCCCACTTCCATGGGATGAGTGGTGAAGACCCCAACAAGCATCTTGTTGAGTTCCATTCAGTGTGTAGCAGTATGAAGCCGAAGAACGTGACGGAGGACCAGATCAAGCTAATGGCCTTTCCTTTTTCACTGAAGGATGCGGCCAATGACTGGTTCTACTATCTCACTCCAGGGAGCATTGACACTTGGGTCAAGATGAAGAAAGCCTTCCTGGAGAAGTACTTCCCAGCAACCAAACTGAACAGCCTGAAGCGAATTATCCGCAACATCGAGCAGCAGTCTAGTGAATCGTTCTATGAGTATTATGAGTTGTTCAAGAAGATGATATCCAGTTGCCCCTTCCACGGCTATTCTGAGCAGGACCTCATACTTTATTTGTACGGTGGTCTTCTTGATGAAGAGAGAAGGATGGTGAACACTGCTTGTGGGGGGAACATCCTCAACAAGACTCTTACTGCAGCTTTTGAGATTTTTTTTGAGCTTTCTGAAGGGTCCAGGCAATTCAGTAAAAGGGCGGGCATCCAATCTTTGAGAGCTGCAGAATCTCAGCCCAATTCTACTCTTCTTGCCGAAATGGCTGAGATGAAGGAGATGATGAGGAGATGTATGATGAGAGGTGGCTTACAGCAAGTCAAATCATATGGGTTATGCTATGAAACGACGCATCCAACTGATGTATGCCCCACCCTGCAAGAACCAACTGCTGAGGTGAACGCCATTGGCGGATACGGCCCTCAAAGGCCAAAATATGACTCGTACTCCAGCACCTACAATCCAGGGTGGAGAGATCACCCAGATCTGAGATACGGGAACCAGCAGAACACTCATCAAGGGCATGAGACCCAGGATTTTCAGCAGTACCCCCAGCGACAGTTTCAAGGAGGCCAAGCAGATCAAAGACCACAAGAGCAGGGAGCTGCCCGCATCACCAATCTTGAGGACCAGGTCAATACACTGGCGCAGCATATGAATACTTTGGCGCAGACCGTGGGAACCATACATCAAAACATGGTTCAGTTTCAACACGAGACCAAGTCCAGCATACAGAACCTAGAGAAGCAGGTGGGGCAGATCTCCCAGACAGTTAGCAAGCTTGAAGCTAGAGTGTCACGAGCACTCCCATCTCAAATTGAGATAAATCCTAGGCAAAATGTCTACTCCATGACGTCAAGGCCCAGATGGGAGCTTGAAGAAGAAAAGATGGGAGCCAAGAAGTACGAGAACGAACCGCGACCGCGGGCAATTTGCCGCGATCGCGGGTCTGTTGAGCAAGAGAATGGGCAAGATGCGCCGATTAAGCGCGATCGCGGGCAGGATAGCCGCGACCGCGGGGCCCTAGTGCAAGAACCGCGATCGCGGGGTGAAAACCGCGATCAAATTTCGGAAAATGGGCCGTCTCCACTTACTTTCATGACACGGTATGTCTACCCGGAGGGATATTTTGACATCCCAGTGCCATTCCCTGCAGCACTAGAAGATGACGAACCCATTGAGGGGCTGAAGGGAATGTTCGAGACATTCAAGAATTACAAGGTGACCCCCCAATTGAGCAAAACGATGCCTCGCTTTACAAACTTCTTGAGGGAGATATGCAAGCTCAAGAAGGAGCAAAAGGAGCGGTCAAAGAAAAAGGTGAAAGTCAAGAAGGATGTCTCGGCTGTGATGCAAAAGAAGATCCCGAAAAAGTGTAAAGATCCCGGAATGTTTAGCGTACCCTGCAACATTGGGGAAACCGAGTTCAGCGAGACATTGCTGGATTTGGGAGCCTCAATCAATGTCCTACCAATGTCCGTCTACAACACCCTCAATGTCGGACCACTAGAAAGCACGGAGTTTGTCATCCAACTGGCTGATAACTCCGTCATCATTCCAGAGGGCGTTGTGAAGGACGTTTTGGTGAGCATCGACACCCTCGTCTTCCCTGTAGATTTATTTGTCATAAACACAGGGAAACGAGGAGGGCGAGTAATGCTAGGGAGGCCTTTCATGAAGACCTCCAACACAAAGATCGACGTGGGCACAAGTACGGTAAGCATGAAGTTTGACCGGAGGAAGGTGGAGCACAGGCTGGATACCATTCAGGAGCATCCCCCAGACTCAAGAGTGAAGAGCGCGGTTGCAGGAGGCAACCCAGATTGAGAAGGATGAAGCGGTATGTCATACCATGACAATAACTAAGGCGCTGTCCAGGAGGCAACCCGAGGTAAGACTTTCAACTTAGTTTTTCTTTCAGAAGCTTAGTTTTCCTTTCTTTTCGAAATTTTTGCTCTGTTTTTGTTCGACTAAACCACGCAGAAAAGCCGAGAAGAAACCGTGACCGCGGCATAAAACCCGCGATCACGGTCGGAGAAAGTCGAGCAAAAACCGCGATCGCGGCATAAAACCCGCGATCGCGGCCCCATGGCGCGCCGTGAATTAGGGTTTAGTCTGACAAAAATATATATATATATATATATATATATATATATATATATATATATATATATATATATATATATATATATATATATATATATATATATATAAAATCGTATGTTACCCGCGATCGCGGCCTTCACTGCTGCAATCGCGGTTCCTCCACGGTGTTCCTTCCATGGCGATTCTTCCACGACGGTTCCCTCCTTTATGGCGGTTATTTCCACGGCGGTTCATTCATGGCGGTTCTGAGGCGGTCTTTCTTCATCATGTTCGCGTGCAACAACCGGTGTACCCTTGATCCATCCATTGTTGTTGTCCCCTGCGGTACGTCTTCACCTGTGCGTCACCACCTGTGCATACTGAGTTCGGAGTTCCAGCATTCCATGATCTATCTCTTGGGAAGTTCGACTGTTGAAGCGGTGATGAAGTTTATGGGGATCCATACATCCCTGAGTACCTTTCTGGCGTTATTGACGAAGACTACCACCCCGGCGTACGCTCAGTGAGTTCTTCCTTTCTTCCCCTCAAATTTTTCTTTGTCTTCCATACATTGAGGACAATGCATGATTCAAGCATGGGGGAGTAGAAAGTACTTGCTATCTATATTGTAAATTAGTTTCGATTTCAGCATTGTTATTTCCATTCAGCATTGTCCATTGTTCACATTCCCTTTTTAAAAAAAAATTAGACAAAGTCAAAAAAAAAAAGCAAAAAAGACATACATGGAAATCCTCGGACAAGTCGAAAACCCGAAAGGGCGGCTTAGGTAATAAGCAGGTGGCCCGGACCAGCGCTAGGCTGGGGTAAAAAGGTGTCTGAGTGACGTGAGTTATATTGTGAGCACCTCTATGAAAAAAAATATGAGTGGCTTGGTGAAAACCCGAAAGGGCATTTTGGCAAAATGAGTGAAAAGAAGAAGAGTGAATTTTAGGAATCCTCATTTTGGCGTGGCGACATAAGAAGAGGAGTCGAAGAAGGATTGTCGGTGTTGAATTCCTTAGGTTTTGATGGTTACAAACACTCAACTAATATGTGTACCAAGTGTTTCAGGGACAAGAAGAGTTATCCCAGGGAGCTTTGCAGCACATGATCTCAGAGGGAATAAAGGCTTGCTTAGCGCTTTGTTACCTCTCAAGGAACTGAAGTGACGGACCAGATCAAGGCTGCAAAAGGAAAGAAGTCATCCAGCGTGCTGAGTTAAGGAAACAAACCAAGAAGCCACGCGGTAGAGGATGAAGACTTCGGCTCCAAGGATCAAGCCGGATTGCGCGAAGATATGGAGAGAGAAAACCCGATCGTGTTGATCCTAGGAATCTTTCCTAAGATAAGGCGATTGGAGAGAGAAGAACGTTATCCAATCGGTTGGATTAATTAAGGAACTCCTTCCTTAATTAATATAACCGGTTGTGATATCTTATCTTCAAAACAAAATCATATCTTTGTAATCCGATTCTAGTATTTCCTAATTTTGTGTCAATTAGGGTTTTAGCCGAAGTTGTATTTAAGGAAAAATGTAGATTCAATTATGTGGACTACTTCGAACGACGCAAAAGAAAAAGTAGAACGAAGAGCGTTCAGTTGAGAAGAAAAAGAGAGTGAAGTGTTTGTGAGTCTTGAGGGTTGAGTTCGAATTCATCGTTGTAGGAGTGATCTTCGAATCTAGGTGGGAAGTCTAGTGTTTTGGAGTCCATGCTACAAGTGTAATCGAACAAGAAATCAATAAGACAAGTACACACTTCAAAATCCTCTCACGCGGAAGCTTGAAGGTAGTGGTTTTTCCTTGAGAAGCTAGTTTTGCTAATCAGGGTTTCCACTATATATCGTGAGTTCGTTCTGTTATATTTCTTGCTATTTTAATCCGCTGTGCCTTCTGTGGGAACAAAGCTTTTGTTCCCTAAGACGTAACTCTAACGATCCAACAATTGGTATCAGAGCCTGGTGCTCTAGATTGTTTTCGTTATAGAATTTGCAGGAAAGATGTCGTCGTCAAGCAATGCAATCGGTGATTCATTCTGGAAGCCGCCAATGCTGAAGGCCGGTGAGTATGATTGGTGGGTGGAACAAATCGAGTCCCACATCTGTTCCCTCGACGGACAGATCTGGAGAGTCATAGAAGGCGGTCCTTTGGTTATCAAGAATGATGAAGATGAGACTAAGCCAAAACCAAAGATCGACTACACCGATGAGGACTGGAAGAAATTGGAGAAAAACAACAGGGCCAAGAAGATCCTCCACATGGCTCTTTCTCCCTCACATCTCAAGAAAATCATGAGCTACAAAACTGCTAAGGAGATCTGGGATGCTTTGAAGCGCCTTCATCAAGGAAATGAAGACACAAAGAAGAACAAGATCCTTTCTCTGATCAAGGAGTATGACCAAGTTTCTCAAGGGAAAGATGAACACATTCAAGAGTACTACTCCAGATTCCATGGGCTAGTTGGTCAGCTTCAGTACCTTGGTGAAACAATGCCAGACTGGAAGTTGACTCATCACTTCATGCAAGGTCTCAACACTCAGTGGGATGCCATTGCTCTTGTCCTTTACTCTCAAACAGACGTCAAGACTCTTACTATGGAAGAGGTGGTTGCTAAGCTGGAAAGCAACGCCTCTGTCTATAACCATAAGATAAACAAGAAAGGAGAGGAGAAGGCAAAGAGCATTGCCCTGAAGGTGAAAAGGGCATTTGATCTGTCTCAAATGGGCGATGAAGATGAGGATGGCGATGAATATGTTGCTCTTATCACAAGGGAAATGAGGAAGATATGGTCTCGGAACAAAGACTCTCCCAGTTCCTCTGAAGGGAATAGAGACATGAAAGATGTGGTTTGTTACCACTGTCAGAACAAGGGACACATGGCCAGAAACTGCTTCAAAAAGAAGGCAGGAATGCCTCCAGCAAATGAAGGGAAGCAAGCAATGGTTGCCACCTGGGGAGAATCAGACTCAGATGACGAAGATTCGTCACATTCCAGGGATGTATGCTTAATGGCCGTTGAAGTTCCAAACGAGACAAAGGAAGAGGTAATCAACGATGAGGTAACTGAATCTGATCTTATATCAAGCTTAAAATGCAAATCTAAAGAAAGCTTGATCTCTCTCATTAAGAATCTCGTTCGCGAGAGTAGTCTTTTCAGTGAGCAACTCGAAGAGAAAGATGAATCGATCTCAGGTCTGATCGAAGAAAATCAGGTTTGGGCTGAAAAAGTGCTCACGCTTGAGAAAGGTTCATCTTCCTCTTCAAACACATGCTCTGAGTGTCCAGAACTCACTAAAAAGATTAAGTCTCTAGAGTCCACTGTTTCCTCACTCGAGGCTGAGTCTTTAATGTTAAAACTAGGAAATGCAAAACTTTCTAGTGATCTAACCAAACTAAGTGAGGAACAAAAGGACGAGCCAAAAGGTATTGTCTTTGTTGCAGCCAAGAATGAAAAGAAACCTGAAAAGAAGGAAGTACCTCGCTTTGGAATTGGCTATCAACCTAAGCTTCCTGTTGATGACACTAAGAAAAAAGGCTCCAAAGTCGAAGGAAAATAGTCTGTAAAATAAAAGGGGGAATGTTCCGCCGGAGGGAACAAAGACAAAGACTGTTCTAATTCGACTGAGGAAGGCAAGGCTTGGTATCATGGACAGAAGGCTCATGCAATTTGGCTGAAGCAATCCCAAAGCAGTAAGTCCAATAATATTGATTTTCAGTCAAGGATTGCTAACAAAACAATTTGGCCAGGACAGAGCAAGTATGTAGATCTGAAGTGTCAAAGGGTCTGTTGGTATTGCGGGCATTCTGGTCATTACAAGCAAGAGTGCATGCTGAAGCAACATAATGAGGAGATTGCTCGCACTACTAGGGAGCATATAGAAGTTGAACCTCCTAAGATTAGATATGTTGCTCCCAAACCCAGAAAGTATAAGCTTGTCTGGGTTCGCAAAAACTAACTCTTTCTGTGCAGGATAAAGTGAGGAATGTTCCTAGTGTTTCATTCATTCAAGGGTCAGTTACTTGACAGGGAACAAAGCGAGTCTCACCTCACTTCTGCATGGAATACTTGAGACTCAAAGGCCTGGTGTCAAAGGTAAAGGAGATGTGGATATGGACTTAATGACTAATTTGTTCCTTGTGTGAAAATTCCAGGTACCATGTACATCTAGAAAAGTCATAACTGTGTTGAGAAAGATTGCCAAATAAGGGATCTCGTGGAACAAAGAATCAAATGCCACTTTTCTCATTAGGACACCTGTTGGGGAACTCTACATTCAGTTCCATACGAAGTCTGGTTTGTTCCCCTAACTACATGTCTATGTGTTGTGTTCCCTCGATGATTGGCTAGATTACGTGGTAAACTGTGAAAGTCGAATCTTCATGCCTTATTATGCATTAGCTTACTTGGGTATTAATTTTCGAAAAGCTTGACTATGTGCTTTTACTTCCTTTATATACCGAATGTCTTGCATGGTCATCTATGTTATCACATGTCACATGAATCAGCTCTATTTCGGCCCAAAAGAATCAACTTGATGTTTTGTTCCCTCATCATAAGCTCAAATGATAGTTGATTCTACAGCTCACCCGTAACCGCCATGCTTGATGTCTCCTATGAGCCCATCTAATCATCCACAATTGGAGACCCCTCAGGCATGATGTAAAAATCAATCGCAAATATCATATATTTTGGTGTGATGGTCTTTTGTACCCTCTCTGGTAACTAACCCCCAGCATCACACCCTACTACTTTTTGTTTTTGCGGGAAAACGGTTCGGCCTCTGTGGCTTGCAGGTCTGAGATGACGTGTGTATGGCAGAATGTAATAATGGAAACCTTGTGTTGGGACGCGCCGTGCATTAAGGGTTGATTTGATGGAAAGAAGTTAGAAAGAGATCTTTCGGCTGGTTCAATTGGATTTGGACGAGATTCTGGCAAGTTTTTGGGAAAGTGGAAGATTGCAATTTTTATCTTTTGGAAACTGAAAGGATCAGATTTTATCTTTGGAATTTCTGGAAGATTTTGTGATGGCTATATAATTCTGGTCTCCAGGTAAGTTTCCTCTTCACTATTCCCTTATCTTCCTCAAGTTATCTTCCTCTTCCTCTCTGCCTCTCGTCTTCCCAACTCTCTCTCTCTCTCACAAAAATGGCCTCAAACACTAACCTTGCCCAAGACCTCCAAAACCTCCTTGCCAAACTGTCCTCCATGGGGACAGACCCCGCTCTCCTCGCCGCCATTACCCAGTCCCTACCTTCCTCCTCCACCACCCCAGCGACCACCAAAGTTATCCCTCCACCATCACCAACCCAGGACCAACTCGCTATACTGGTCAGCCCGCCAAGTCAACGTCCTCTCCGCAAAAATGGTCTATGTTGGTCCTCTCCGCAAAAGTCAACATCGTCAGCCCGCCAAGGCCAAAGGAAAGGTGGCGGCTGATGAAGTCAAAAGCATGAGCCACAAGTCTGTGGTAAAAGAATTGCTGGTGGACCCGGAGTTCCTTAAGGAGGATTATCTGGAGGAGGTGTATGCAGTACTGGATGCTCAGAAGTGGAGTCGGCTGTTCGTGGAAGAAGAAGGAGTGGATGAGGACTTGATAAGGGAGTTCTATTCGTCTTATGTGATGGAAGTCAAACCCCACGCCGTTCTGGGGAGCTACAAGCTTGGAGGGAAGGTACATATGTTTTCGAGCATTGAGTTGGGAGTAGCCTTGGGAGTCCCACATGAGGGGTATGGCGAGTACCCAAAAGGAAGATGGCCTAAGGATTTTCCATATTTTGAAGCAGTGTGGGCAGTGGCTGGCATTGAGAATGCTTTGGGAAGTGGTGATCTTGACATATCTGAGATGTCTGCCGTCAACAAAGTATTATACCACTTCTTGATCAGCAACATCACGCCCAGGGGACAGAAAAGGAACCGACTACTGATTTTGGATATTGTCCTCCTATCTACGCTATTGAAGAAGGAACCCATTTGCCTCCCCAGGATTATAATGCAGCACATGTCCCATGCTAGGAACACAGACCAGCACGCTCTTCCGTTCCCTCGAGTTGTCAAAAAGATTCTTGAGTACCATAAAGTCTACAACTCCTCGGCGGAATCGAGTGTCTTCTCCCGCCCCTTCGATGTCAGTAATCTACACAAGATGAAGTTTGTTCTTCAAGGTGACGAAGGCTGGGTGAAACTGAATAGTGTTCCGGCTGTTTCTGAGACTATGGAAGATTATGAGGCGGACAGTTCTGAGGGGGAACTGAATGAGAAATCATCTCTGGGGAAGGATCTGAGAAGTCTTTGCCAGGTAGTGCAGGATTTGGCTGCTCAGCAGACGCTTCTCTTGGCAGACGTACGCGTGCTTCTCTCCCATCACGTATCAGCTCCATCGGCTGGTCATAGTGATGCCTAACCGTTTACCTGCCATCCACCCACTCCTTTGTTCCCTTGTTCATCTATCCTCCTTAGTTGTTTTTATTTCTCTCTGACTTGTGTGCCCTGTGTGGCTTAATGACTGTGTTTAGATGTTTTGCATGTTTTGGCTGTCTTTGCATGTTATTTAAGTTCTTTTTAATTAATGACAAGGGGTTTTTTGTTTATCTGGCATTGATCTTTCTTCTCTAACTCTTTACTGTGTTTTTGATGATGCCAAAAGGGGGAAAATGACAGGTAGCATTGTCTAAGGGGGAACAGAACAGGTAAAACGTATTGCTGAACTAAGGGGGAACTAACGGTGTTTTTAGTGGGAATCTTTCTTGTCAGTTTTGTCTTGTTCTAGTTGGTATATGCTTCATTGTTAAGGGTATTTGTCACCATCAAAAAGGGGGAATTTGTTGAATTCCTTAGGTTTTGATGGTTACAAACACTCAACTAATATGTGTACCAAGTGTTTCAGGGACAAGAAGAGTTATCCCAGGGAGCTTTGCAGCACATGATCTCAGAGGGAACAAAGGCTTGCTTAGCTCTTTGTTACCTCTCAAGGAACTGAAGTGACGGACCAGATCAAGGCTGCAAAAGGAAAGAAGTCATCCAGCGTGCTGAGTTAAGGAAACAAACCAAGAAGCCACGCGGTAGAGGATGAAGACTTCGGCTCCAAGGATCAAGCCGGATTGCGCGAAGATATGGAGAGAGAAAACCCGATCGTGTTGATCCTAGGAATCTTTCCTAAGATAAGGCGATTGGAGAGAGAAGAACGTTATCCAATCGGTTGGATTAATTAAGGAACTCCTTCTTTAATTAATATAACCAGTTGTGATATCTTATCTTCAAAACAAAATCATATCTTTGTAATCTGATTCTAGTATTTCCTAATTTTGTGTCAATTAGGGTTTTAGCCGAAGTTGTATTTAAGGAAAAATGTGGATTCAATTCTGTGGACGAATTCGAACGACGCAAAAGAAAAAGTAGAACGAAGAGCGTTCAGTTGAGAAGAAAAAGAGAGTGAAGTGTTTGTAAGTCTTTGAGGGTTGAGTTCGGATTCATCGTTGTAGGAGTGATCTTCGAATCTAGGTGGGAAGTCTAGTGTTTTGGAGTCCATGCTACAAGTGTAATCGAACAAGAAATCAATAAGACAAGTACACACTTCAAAATCCTCTCAAGCGGAAGCTTAAAGGTAGTGGTTTTTCCTTGAGAAGCTAGTTTTGCTAATCAGGGTTTCCACTATATATCGTGAGTTCGTTCTGTTATCTTTCTTGCTATTTTAATCCGTTGTGCCTTCTGTGGGAACAAAGCTTTTGTTCCCTCAGACGTAACTCTAACGATCCAACAGTCGGGTAGGTCACTCTGGGAGGCATAAGGAGTCATAGATGGAGGCTAGGATTAGAGGTTACTCACACCATTGGATGTCCGGGTTAAGCTTGGGGGAAGTACTCTGCTTGCCCTTTAAGCTTGTTGATGGAGGATGTGTTGTGAATGAGATTGGTGCCAGGAGCTTGGCATGGGTTAGGTGACTCTTAGTTGGAGGACATGCTTCCTGAGACCTTGGGTGCTGCATTGGAGGAGTAGACTCTTTATTAGTTTACTCGAGGACGAGCAAAGGTCTAAGCATGGGGGAGTTTGATAAGCACTACTTTGTAGGGCTTAACTAAGAGTTATTAGAGGGTTTTATTGGTGCCATTCGGGTAGATTTAGACACATTCTTGTGCATGGCGTTTGGGGGCGAAGTCTGGTGTTTTTGGAGTTGTATGAGCTATTTTGGATATTATAGGAGACACTGAGGAAGGAAGCCACCAAAAGAAGACGCCAAGGAAGCGAAGACGAGAGATTAGGAGGTGAAGCCAAGGAGTGAAGGCCGAGCATTAACCGCGACCGCGGGCAAGGGTGCCGCGATCGCGGGACTTCGGGGCATTCGAGATATTTCTGCAGGCGCGGAAGAATGCGAAGAGCGCGGATCTATAAGCAACCGCGATCGCGGTCCATTACCCGCGATCGCGGCTCATCACGGCAGACTTACTTCGGGATTTCCCGAATTTATCTTTCCTGATTTCTTTATTTCATTTTAATTATTTTCGTTTTCTATTTTCAGTTGGGCTAGGTCATTTGTTAAGCACACCTATATATCCTCTCTTAGTTTTAGGTTTTAAGAGGAGACTCTCATATCAGGTTTTAGTTTTTTACATCATCGTTGTTTTCTCAAGACTATGGAAGGCTAAGCACTTTTGCTTAGTCTGGTAATGGAAGCATAAGTTTATTCATCTGGTTGTGAGGTTTTGTTCCTATCTATCTTATCCTATTGAGTTATATCTTTTCTCCTGAGCAAATTCTTATTTGGATGTTTGTTGGTTTATCTAGATTGATCACCTAAGTTTATTGCTTTCATTCATATTGCTAATACTAGGGAACTGTTGGGCTAACGCTCTAGTTCGAGTAGCGAGCATAGATTTTTATCTGCCACTGTGGAATTTATCTATGTAGGGAATTGATTACATGTTGAATGCTTCTAGTTGAGGTGTTATGTGTATCCTGGTTAATTCTTATGTTCATTGCTGCCTTTGGGTTGAATCACTAGTGGTGCTAGGGTTATTCATTGGTAAGGGTTCTTAGGGATGGTTTTCCTATTAATCTACACAAGATCAGGACAGAAATAACCGAATAGGAAGATAGGGCATAATCAAGGAACAACCTTTGAATGACTTATGTGGACATTACTTGGCTAAGTGTTTTCTCTCTTTGATATTTTCATCATATACTTTGTTGTGTTTGACTTAATTGTGACCAACCAACCTACAACTCCCCCTTCTTGTTACTATTGCATGCGAACAACACATAGATTAATCCCTTCCTCTCTGTGGATTCGACCCCTGCTTACCCTAACTACTTGTTTAGGTTTTGCTAGGATTTTATTTGATTGATTAGGTGATACGACTTAAGCCTGCTATCAGTTGTTTTGAGGCAACGTAGTAGTAGGCCTGTGATAGATCGTTTGAACAGGATATTATCTTTTAAATCAAAAGTTATTGCTTGTACCTTGAGTCTTTTAGCTTCTGCCTTATCTGCCGGGAGTGTTCCGTCCCCGAGCCATTTGATGTAGGGGATGGTCCAGTCGTCTTGGTCGCCTACCGAGTCTTCTTCTGTGCGGTCGCTTGTTTCCACTGAGACGACTTCTTCTAGGGGTGATTCACTTATTGCCTGAACGTCGTCTGGATTAAGGGCTTTGAAGGTTCTGGGTACGGCTGGAGTGGTGATATGTGCTAAGGGAATGTTGTGGAAGTCGTTGGGATGTAAGGCTGAGCCGAGATTTGCTAGGGCGTCTGCCTGTGTGTTGAGGTCGCGTGGGACTTGTCGGATAGTGAAATTCTGGATTTTGCTTGCCAACTTTTTGACGATGTCTAGATATGCCGTCATTCGGTCGTCTTTGGCGGCATATGACCCTTGTACCTGGTTGACAATTAAGAGGGAGTCACATGTTACCTCTATGCTTAGGATTGCGAGGTCGTGTGTAAGTGTTAGTACGAACACGAGAACTTCATATTCCGCTTCGTTTTTGGCCGCGTCCCATTCGTATCTCACAGCTTGGGCTATATGGTCCTCTTGTGGTGATTTTAGCACGACACCTAGGCCGACTCCCCTTACGTTTGATGCCCCATCTGTATGGAGTTGCCATGTGCCTTTCTTTTCTTCGACCTTTAGCTGTTCAGCTTCCTTTGCGGCTTCTTGTTCTAGTGCCGGGCTGAAATCGGCCACAAAGTCGGCTAAAGCTTGAGATTTGATTGTTGTCCTTGGTTCGTACTCGATGTCGAATCCACTGAGATGTATGGCCCATTTGGCCATTCGTCCTGTAAATTCTGGTTTCCTCATGATTGCTTTCATGGGTTGGTTAGTTCTCACAATAATAGCATGCGATTCGAAGTAGGATCGTAATTTATTTGAAGCCATAACCAATGCCAAGACTAATTTTTCAAGCGATGTGTACCTTGTCTCCGTTGGGAGTAGCGAACGACTTACATAGTAGACTGGTGATTGTTTGCCATCTTCTTCCCTTGTAAGGACTGCGTTGACGGATGATTCTGATACGTCTAGATATAACGGCAATGGATCGTCGTCTTTTGGTTTGGCCAATAGGAGCGGGCTTGCTAAATATGCCTTTAGATCTTGGAAGGCTTGCTCGTGTGTAGCTGTCCAGTCGAATGATTTGTTTTTCTTCAAGGCTTCGTAGAAGAGTTTACACTTATCCGACGACTTGGATATGAATATGTTCAATGCTGCTATCCGTCCTGTCAATTTCTGGACGTCTTTGACGCATCGAGGGGATATGAGGTTGACGATGGCCTTGATCTGGTCGGGACTAGCTTCTATCCCTCTTTGAGTGACCATGTATCCTAAAACTTTTCCTGAAGACACTCCGAAAGAACACTTAGTCGGGTTCAATTTCATGTTATATCTTTTTAGTACTTCGAAGGCTTCCTTTAAGTGTTCGATGTGGTCCCCTGCTTTTTTGGATTTGACGAGCATATCGTCGATGTAGATGATATGGCGTTTTGTCGCATGTACCTAATCAAAGTAAACCTCAAAAACCTAACTAATGTAGTCTGGTAAGTAAGGGTCGAATCCCATAGAGAATCAAGTTATATATCTTGTTTGCAAAATCATTCCCAATTGATAACAAAGACAAATGGGGGGTTTTGGTTGTATCTAACTAAGAAAATGATAAATAAAACATAGAAAGCTTGGCTAGACAAATATCCACCTTTAGTTTGGTTGATCAATCATTGATTATCCCTAGTTCTCAATCCTCATGAATGTCCTAATCCCTGTTCTAAATTAACTACCAGTCCAAACAGTCCTGATAATCCTAACTATTAAACAATCAAGAAAACATCAAGATAAATCTAACAGCAGCATTAGGCTCAAGAATAGATAGGCTCATGCAATACTTAACAAACAGTCAGTACTCGACATGCAATCAATTCTCTCTACAATAGACCAGTCCAAACAGTTCTTAGAATATCGCAGTTGCTACTCTGAATTAGGGATGAATAATATTAATCTCAACAAGATGACCAGATTAGGGGAACTAGCACTATAGATAATACCAATCTCAACTAGTTTGTCAGGCTAGGGAAACTAATATTAATAATACTAATCACAACAATTGATGAAGTAGATCAACCAATAGAATTCAAAACTCTAATCCTGCAGTATGAATAATACCAAAAAAACTAGGTGATCAGGCTAGAGAAATCAATAAAACTCAATGGGATGAAGCACAAGAGAATCATAACATTTAAGGATAAAGAAAGGAATAATCTCAATATCAAATTCAAACCAAGGCTTCAATTGTCTAGCCAAAAACAAAACAAAGAACTAAACTAAGAAAAAAAGGGAAAGAGGAAGAAAGGTAAAACCCAACTTGGGGGGTAGAACCCAACTTACTCAACTAATGTTCTAAAGGAATAATATAAAGACTTTGCAAAATCTAATTTCCTAAAAGATAAGAAATAAAATCTCCTAAAATATAATAAACGAAATAATAAGAAATAATAAAAAATAATAATAAAGTCTTCGAACGAAAATCCCGCTCCCGCGCTGCGTAAGGACTTGCGACCGCGGAAAAGATCCCCGGCAACGACGCCAATTTGATAGGGCGTTTTGTCGCATGCACCTAATCAAAGTAAACCTCAAAAACCTAACTAATGTAGTCTGGTAAGTAAGGGTCGAATCCCACAGAGAATCAAGTTATATATCTTGTTTGCAAAATCATTCGCCAATTGATAACAAAGACAAAGGGGGGGTTTTGGTTATATCTAACTAAGAAACCGATAAATAAAACATAGAAAGCTTGACTAGACAAATATCCACCTTTAGTTTGGTTGATCAATCATTGATTATCCCTAGTTCTCAATCCTCATGAATGTCCTAATCCCTGTTCTAAATTAACTACTAGTCCAAACAGTCCTGATAATCCTAACTATTAAACAATCAAGAAAACATCAAGATAAATCTAACAGCAGCATTAGGCTCAAGAATAGATAGGCTCATGCAATACTTAACAAACAGTCAGTACTCGACATGCAATAAATTCTCTCTACAATAGACCAGTCCAAACAGTTCTTAGAATATCGCAGTTGCTACTCTGAATTAGGGATGAACAATATTAATCTCAACAAGATGACCAGATTAGGGGAACTAGCACTATAGATAATACAAATCTCAACTAGTTTGTCAGGCTAGGGAAACTAATATTAATAATACTAATCACAATAATTGATGAACTAGATCAACCAATAGAATTCAAAACTCTAATCCTGCAGTATGAATAATACCAATAAAACTAGGTGATCAGGCTAGAGAAATCAATAAAACTCAATGGGATGAAGCACAAGAGAATCATAACATTTAAGGATAAAGAAAGGAATAATCTCAATATCAAATTCAAACCAAGGCTTCAATTGTCTAGCCAAAAACAAAACAAAGAACTAAACTAAGAAAAAAAGGGAAAGAGGAAGAAAGGTAAAATCCAACTTGGGGTAGAACCCAACTTACTCAACTAATGTTCTAAAGGAATAATATAAAGACTTTGCAAAATCTAATTTCCTAAAAGATAAGAAATAAAATCTCCTAAAATATAATAAACGAAATAATAATAAATAATAATAAAGTCTTCGGACGAAAATCCCGCGCCCGCGCTGCGTAAGGACTTGCGACCGCGGAAAAGATCCCCGGCAATGACGCCAATTTGATAGGGCATTTTGTCGCATGCACCTAATCAAAGTAAACCTCAAAAACCTAACTAATGTAGTCTGGTAAGTAAGGGTCGAATCCCACAGAGAATCAAGTTATATATCTTGTTTGCAAAACCATTCACCAATTGATAACAAAGACAAAGGGGGGGTTTTGGTTGCATCTAACTAAGAAAACGATAAATAAAACATAGAAAGCTTGGCTAGACAAATATCCACCTTTAGTTTGGTTGATCAATCATTGATTATCCCTAGTTCTCAATCCTCATGAATGTCCTAATCTCTGTTCTAAATTAACTACCAGTCCAAACAGTCCTGATAATCCTAACTATTAAACAATCAAGAAAACATCGGATAAATCTAACAGCAGCATTAGGCTCAAGAATAGATAGGCTTAAATTTGATGAGGCTAAAGTCGTTATGTCTAATCAAAGTAATCCTCAAAACCCTAACTAAGTATAGTAGGCAAGCAAGGGTCGAATCCCACAGGGAGGTAGCAATCTTTCTAAGCGCAACAGTTGTGTGTCAAAGTAACAAAAGGTTTTTTTTTTGGTTTGTTTCAATGTAACAAAGTAAATCAATATAAAAGATGAAACCAATGGATGAGAAGTAACTTAGCTAGACAAATATCCACCATTCAGTTTGATTGGTTGATCCCGGATTATCTCTAATTCCTACCAATGAATATTCCTATTCCTTTTCTTAAGTTATAAACAGGACAAACAGACCCTGAGAATACTAACTATCAAATAACCAGGAAAACCTCCAGATTCAATTCAATAGCAGCAATAAGCACAAGAATTTCAATAGATACATGTAAGTGCAACAAACAGTCTTACTATGCATGCAATCAATTCTCTCTACAATAAACTAGTCCAAAGAGTTCTTAGAATATTGCAGTTGCTACTCTGAATTAGGTATTTCAAACAGAAATAATCAAATCCTAGCAATAGATAATTACTAATATCAACTAGATGATCAGGCCAGTCAAATCAGCAAGAATCAATGGGATTAAGCACCAGAGAATCAATATATTCAAAGGAAAAGAAATAGAATTATAATCTCACAACCAAATACAAACGAAGGCTTCAATCGTCGGACTAAGCTATAGTTACTTAGTTCTTCATAGTCTTCAAAACTTAAAACTCTAAGGGAAAAACTGATGTAAAACTTGAATTCTGAATTATGAAAAGGCTGCTAATGAAACTAAAGATATAACCTAGCAAAACCTAGTTTCCATAAGATAGAAAACAATATCAAAAAGGAAAATAAAATAAACTAACGGAAAATAAAAGAAATAAAAGAAAAGGGAATAAAATAAAACAAATCTTCAGACGAAAGGAAAAGCCCGGATCCGCGTTGATGAACAGTATCCGCGACCGCGGAAAACTTACTGTAAAGCCTCGCGTCTGATGTGTTGCTCTTCTCGCCTCGTCTTGTTCCGCGACCGCAGCGGTGATATCCGCGACCGCGGAAAACCTTATGTAGCTTCTCTTCAGCTCCTTATCCGTCTTCTCTCGTGGTTTTCTCCTCCATCTTCTATATGTCTTCATTTAAACACTTGAAACCACCAAATCAATACTTCTACTCCTCAACTCCATTCTCTTACATTGTGTTCTAAACCCATACAAATGGCACCCAAAACTCCGGTAACAACTCCTAGTTAAGCACTACAAAGTAGCACTGATCAAATTCCCCCATGCTTAAACCTTGCTCGTCCTCGAGTAAGTTAATAGAAACCTACTCCTCCAATGAAATATCCAAGGTCTCAGGAAGCACAGCAAAACCATCTCCACTAAGAACTGCACCTAAACATGAATCTCTAAGGCACCAACACAATCAACACAACACACACAACATACAAGCTTAAAGGAAAGCAGAGTAATTCCCCCAAGCTTAACCCGAACACCATAGAGTGAAAGTAACAATCTAATCCTAGCCTCCATCTATCTTCTTATACCTCCCAGAGTGACCTACCCGAATCCTCCTTATATCACCTCTTCTTATGTCACCACGCCAGGAAAAATGAGGAATCCTAATAATCAGTCTTCTTCTTTTTTCACTCATTTTGCCAAGGCGCCCTTTCGGGTTTTCACCAAGCCACTCATTTCATTTTTCAATAGACGGGCTCACAAAAACTCACATCACTCTTTACCTCTTATTACCCCAGCCTAATGTTGGTCCAAGCCACCTGCTTATTGCCTAAGCCGTCCTTTCGGGTTTTCGACTTATCCCAGGATTTTATTTTTGTCTTTTTTTTTCATATTTTTGACTTTTTTAAAAAAAAAATTCTTTCTTTCTCAGACAACTAGCAAGTATAGATCACTCCCCCATACTTAAACATTGCATTGTCCTCAATGTAATAAAAGACAAAAAGATGAAGCATAGGGAAAACAGAAAAGTACTTACACTGTCGCCGAGGTGGCCTAGATGTGGATGTCGGGGCTGGCGGTAAAGCATTGAAAACACATGTCTCTGGTGTTGCGCGGTCCTTCTCAAATAAACTCCACGTGCAACCAAATAGATCCACTATAAGGTAAGTGGTACATCAAGAAAACGGGCTTGCACGGGCCTTCAACGAACACAGAATTGGAGCCCGAATGTAATCGTGTTGTGGGCTCTAGTGTTCCTCCTCGTCAGCTGTCGAATGCCGGGCCATCATCGGTGCCAAATACAAATGCGGGGCTAATGTCTTCTCCTTGGCAGCATGATGCGCACCATCTCTCAAAGTAAAACTCGGACAGTTGGGCCGCGATCGCGGAAAAACGTCGAACTTTTTTTTTCGTTTTTTTTTTCTTGACTAAACCCTAAAATCGCCGCGGCGACCTGTCTCTGAGGTGTGCCGCCGTCGCGGTATTTCTTCTGTTCTTCCTACTCCTGCGGGTTAGTCGAAAAACGAAACGAAAACACAACAAAGAGGAAAAAAATAAAAGAAAAAGATAGTGTCTTGTTGATCAAATCGGTAAACAAACACAAACAAGAAAATACAGACCTTAGATTCCCCGGCAACGGCGCCAAATTTGACGAGGCTAAAGTCGTTATGCCTAATCAAAGTAATCCTCAAAAACCTAACTAAGTATAGTAGGCAAGCAAGGGTCGAATCCCACATGGAGGTAGCAATCTTTCTAAGCGCAACAGTTGTGTGTCAAAGTAACAAAAAGGTTTTTTTTTTTTTTTGTTTCAATGTAACAAAGTAAATCAATGCAAAAGATGAAATCAATGGATGAGAAGTAACTTAGCCAGACAAATATCCACCATTCAGTTTGATTGGTTGATCCCGGATTATCTCTAATTCCTACCAATGAATATTCCTATTCCTTTTCTTAAGTTATAAACAGGACAAACAGACCCTGAGAATACTAACTATCAAATAACCAGGAAAACCTCCAGATTCAATTCAATAGCAGCAATAAGCACATGAATTTCAATAGATACATGCAAGTGCAACAAACAGTCTTACTATACATGCAATCAATTCTCTCTACAATAAACTAGTCCAAACAATTCTTAAAATATCACAGTTGCTACTCTGAATTAGGTATTTCAAACAGAAATAACCAAACCCTAGCAATAGATAATTACTAATATCAACTAGATGATCATGCCAGTCAAATCAGCAAGAATCAATGGGATTAAGCACCAGAGAATCAATATATTCAAAGGAAAAGAAATAGAATTATAATCTCACAACCAAATACAAACGAAGGATTCAATCGTCGAACTAAGCTATAGTTTCTTAGTTCTTCATAGTCTTCAAAACTTAAAACTCTAAGGGAAAAACTGATGCAAAACATGAATTCTGAATTATGAAAAGGCTGCTAATGAAACTAAAGATATAACCTAGCAAAACCTAGTTTCCATAAGATAGGAAACAATATCAAAAAGGAAAATAAAATAAACTAACGGAAAATAAAGGAAAAGGGAATAAAATAAAACAAATCTTCGGACGAAAGGAAAATCCCGGATCCGCGTTGATGAACAGTATCCGCGACCGCAGATAGATTTCCGCGACCGCGGAAAACTTACTGTAAAGCCTCGCGTCTGATGTGTTGCTCTTCTCACCTCGTCTTGTTCCGCGACCACGGCGGTGATATCTGCGACCGCGGAAAACCTTCTGTAGCTTCTCTTCAGCTCCTTCTTCGTCTTCTCTCGTGGTTTTCTCCTCCATCTTCTATATGTCTTCATTTAAACACTTGAAACCACAAAATCAATACTTCTACTCCTCAACTCCATTCTCTTACATTGTGTTCTAAACCCATACAAATGGCACCCAAAACTCCGGTAACAACTCCTAGTTAAGCACTACAAAGTAGCGCTGATCAGTAGACTTCAATTGTATCTCTGATTTGATCTTTGAACATCTTGTTCACCAGCCTTTGGTATGTGGCCCCTACATTTTTTAGTCCGAAGGGCATTACTTTGTAACAATATGTACCTTGGCTTGTTATGAAAGCCGTTTTCTCTTGGTCGTCAGGGTCCATGAGGATCTGGTTGTAGCCACTGAACGCGTCCATGAATGTTAGCATTTCGTGCCATGTGGTCGCGTCAAACATGGCGTCAATATGTGGTAGGGGGAAGGAGTCTTTTGGGCAGGCTTTGTTTAAGTCTGTGAAGTCGATGCACACTCTCCATTTCCCGTTCTTCTTTTGAACTACCACGACGTTTGCTAGCCAATCTGGGTATTTGACTTCCTTTATTTTGCCTGTCTCAAGTAGATTTTTTACCTCATCGTCTACAATTTTGTTGCGTTCTGGTGCGAACTTTCTTCTCTTTTGCTTGACCGGAGGATGTGTGGGATCTACATTCAATTTGTGAGTAATAATATATGGGGAGATCCCCACCATGTCTTTGTGTGACCAAGCAAAACAGTTAGAGTGGGATCGTAAAAAAGAGATTAAGTCCGTTCTGGTCGAATCGCTTAGATCTGATCCGACCCTTACCGTCTGTGTCGGCTTTGAAGGATCCAACGCGATCTCGTCGAGTTGTTCCATTTCTGGTTCGACGTATCATGTGGTTCATTCGCCGTACTATGATTGCTATGTGGAGGATTTGTCGACTGCCCCTTTCATTGAAGTGACGTAGCATTCCTTGGAAGCTCGTTGGTCTCCTTTTATTTCTTGTACCCCCCACTTAGTAGGAAGTTTTATCGTCTGGTGGTAAGTGGAAGGTACAGCTTTCATGGCGTGAATCCAAGGTCTGCCAAGGATCGCATTGTATGGAGATGGGCGGTCGAGAATTAAGAACTTTACCTGTTGGTTGACTCCACCTGCGTACGTTGTTAACACGATTTCGCCTTGGGTATACTTAACTTCCCCACTGAACCCGACTAATGGGGTAGAGTTTCTAGTTAAGTCGTCCTCGCTTAAACCCATACCTTTTAAGGCGTCTAGTGTCAACAAGTTGGTGGAGCTACCTGTATCGATTAGTACACGACGGATAAGGCAATTACTAATTGAGAGTGAGATTACCAAACCGTCGTGATGATTGCCTAGCTCTTGAGCCTCCGAATCGTCGAAGGTGATGGCTGGAGCGTCGGAGATCCATGGCTGTCTTGTTTTTGTTAGGATAGGTTTGTTGCCTTTGCTCTCTCGAGCATGCCTCTTGGCGGCCGAGTATGTGTCGGAACTGGGGAAGACAATTTGTCGGACGTTGCATGATCCCTTCGATCGAGGGTTGCTTTGGCCCTGTCTGAGATGACGTCGCGCAATAGCCCCTACGTGAGGAGTCTTGCGACTTCTTTACGAAGGGCTATGCATTCGTCCGTCGAGTGTCTGTGGTCTCCATGGAACTCGCACCACCGATTCATGTCCTTCTTGGCATCTGGTTTGTTGCTCTTCTGAGGCCACCTTACTTCTTTCCCATATTTGTCAAAACTCTTCACGAGTTCCGATATGGAGATGTTGAAGTTGTAAGAGTGGAGTTTCAGAGGGAGAGCGGGGTTGTTTCGCCAGTCTTGGTTCCTGTCATAAGAGTTGTTTACCGGACCGGGATCGTTTCGTCCATTGGGATATGGTTGGGGTCGTCGATCGCGTCGATAATCCGAAGAGGCCTTTCGGTCGACTCGATCGGGACTCTTGTTTGTTTTGAAGGGTTCTTCATCTTCTTCGAGTCTTACTTGCGCCATGGTCTTGGCTTGAACGTCTTCGAAACTTCGGCACAGATACTTGGTCAGTTCACGGTAGAGTTCACTGCCCCTGACCAAGCCTCGGCGAAATGCTTTGATTGACGTCGGAATGTCGCAATGTGGGATCGCGACCTTCTCCGTGTTGTACCTAATAAGATAATCTCTTAGGGGTTCGCCATACCTTTGCACGATCCTGTACAGGTCGCTTGATTGTTTTTCCAGTCTTCGACTGCTAGCGAATTGGATTTTGAATGAGTTGATCAGGTCGGCGAAGGAAGCGATGGATCCCTGTGGTAAATGCATAAGACAGGTTAGTGCAGGTCCCGTGAGGGTCGTGCCAAAGCTTTTGCACATGACCGCCTCACGGTTCCCTCTTGGGATCGAAATAGTCATTAATTTTTGCTTATAAATTGAAACATGGTCGTCGGGGTCCCCAGTCCCATCATAATTGGGCATGTTGGGGACGTGGAACTTCTTAGGGATCTCGACGCATGCGATCGCCTCCGTGAAAGGTGAATCTTCGTATCCATCGATCGTTTCTTTCTCGATTGGTTGAGGGACTCCTGGGATTCGTGCGATACGATCATCCAAGGTCTTCATGTGCTTGTTGATAGCTTGTTGTATGAAGGTCTGGATGTCGGCTGGAGCCGTTACCTGTGGAAGGGTTGCTCGAGCTTCTGGGGGCCCGGCTACGAGACTTGGCACGTTAGTTGTAGTGAAAGTGACTGGGGGAGTTTGGAATATACCAGGAGGTAGGGAGGCATGAGTTGCCATTGCGGGAGTCGCATCTATCCCGTCCATGTCGAGTCGGGTGGATAATCCTTCAGTGTTGACTATACGCCTTGAGCCTCCGGGGTTTGATGCGGCCGAATGTACCTGAGATTTCAACAATTTGTTCTCACGAGTTAGTCGAGTAATTTCTTATTCGGATTGGGTACTTAGCGCTTCGGTTCTGGCGCGTTGCTGGGCCAGTTCTTCTTGGAGGACATTCATGGCTTTTGCGAGCTCTTGGATTTGTGAGTTCGCGACCGGTTGGATATTGGTGTCCCCTGTTTGGTTCGCGACTAGGATGTCGGTATGGACTTGATCTTCGACGAGGATTGTTGGGTTTCCGACCTCGGCCATGATGGGATGAATGCTGGATTTGATGGTTGGATCGATTGATTGACTAGATGCCCCACAGTGGACGCCAAATTGTTTTGGGGCGAAAAGATCTAACCGATCTAGATCGCCTTAAGGAGGGCAACTAGACAATTATAGATTAGATTATGTCTAATAAATCCAAATCAAATAAAGAGCTAGACGAAATAAGATTAATTAGATAGAAAGACAAGCTTATCTCCCTCGAACAACAGATTGGTCGAGTAAGATAATTCAGACGTCGGTCGCTTCAGAGTTGCAATGAAGAATCGAACTTATGATAATAATCACAGAGCAAGAGAATTGTAAACGATAGCTGATAATATTGATAATGATCTCGTGTACATGTTTATTCACTCAATCGAGTATTTATACACAGATTACATAGTCGTTCTAATCTAGCCGTTATCCCCCGAATTTTGTGGGAACCGTTGAACAGACCTCCGAGATTCTTGCCAACGTCCGTTGCGTTTGGGTCGAGTCTGTTCCATCTTCAACAGAACCGATTCTCACTCTTTTCTGGATCCACGGGCCAAGCGATTTGGGCTTCGGAATTCTTAGGCCCAACAGATACTTGGTATGTTAAACTTGATTTTATAAACTATAAGGTAGGGATTGACGCAAAATTTTAGTCTAGTGAGAGCTGAAATTTTAAAAAGAAAATATAAACGCTCAAACTATTTTGTTACCTAATATCATAGAGCTAAATGTAAAAACTTTACAGAAACAATGTGGAAATTTCATTATCCGTCCATCTTAAACGAGAAAAATTTGTATCACAATGAATTTAGATGATGCAAATAAAAAGTTCTATCGATTTTCTATTTTTCTTATAAATGAGATATTTAGTCGGTGGATAAAAGATCGTTGTTACACTAAGTCTGTCGCCTGCCTTATACAACAAACTCCAATTTCATACAAATCCTATTTCGAACAAAAGTGAAATTTTGCTCAAAATTGATCAAAAAATTACACTGTTTTTTTTTAAAAAAAATTGTAATTATTTACTAATATCTCTACGTAAATTCAACTTATTTGTATAAAAAAATTGATTTTGAAATTTTTAAATCCATAAACCCTAAATATAGAAAATTCTAACACAGATAAAGATAGAAATAAAAGAGGTAGTGCATTTTTAAAAAAAAAACTTTTGTTCAAATTTTGGATAAAGTTGTATTTTTTACTATCTATTAGGATTATTTAACAAATTTTGTATAAAAGATTATTATTTAAAAATACGAAAATATATATACAATTTTTTTAAGAAAAAAGTAAAAATAATGCTTTTTTTTTCTTAAAATTCAAGCGGGAGTTGTGGCCCCCAGTGGGCCTAAGCTAGGTTCGTCATTGCCAAAAAGGATAATTGGATATATATACCCATCAAATCTTATTTAATTGGATATATGTCCATCAAAATCTGAAAATTGGATATATACCTATAAAATTATAAAAATCTTGTATAATTATCCTTTATGTGTTTTATCTAATACTATTAAACCAAAATAACATAATTAAAATAAATATCAATCTAAGTAACAAATAAATACAAAAATAACACAAAGTTTCTTAAAAAACCAAAATCTATCAAACTAGAAGTATTTAAATTTGGTTCAAGAAAAAATAGAAATGAAGCAGTGTTATTAAAGCATGGTCTTTGTATGTTTTTAATCCTGCATAAAGATGACCAAAAAATAGTATCAAAGTGCCATAAATGGTATATGTTTATGATAAAAAACGTAGTAATGACAAACTAGAAGATTTACCTATATAGAGGTGTAGGATTGAAAAAAAAGAAACAAGAAAGAAAAGAGAAGAAAGATAAACCTAAAAGTGAGGGAGAAAAATGAAGTTAATAAAGAAAATATGCTAAGAGTTTTTATGAAAATTATATTTTTAATAAATATATTAAAAATCTTATCTTGAATTATTATATAATATTGGTATAATTTGATGGATATATAATCTATTTTTAATATTTGATGGATATATATCCAATTAGATAAGATTTAATGGGTATATACTAGAGCTGTAAAAAAATTACCGAACCCGTTTTACCGACCTGACCGATCCGTTTTTGGACCCGACCTGACCGAAATTTTTGATAACCCGAAGTTACCGAACCCGAATTTACCGAGACCGAACCCGACCAACCCGAACCCGACCCGATTAACGAATAAATGTAGAGTATTAATAAAATTTATATGATAAATGACATATAAATAATGATAACATGCTTAATATCCTAAAAAAAAGAATATTTTTGTACTTATATAATTTTTTATAATGTAAAAATTTATAAATTAATATAATAAAAAATAAAAAATGATTTTGGTCTACTAATATCAATTAAATTAAAATAATTAATAATATTATTATTATTTTAATTCATTTCAAATTATTTTGACATATTTAAATTAGTTTATAACTATTTAATAATATTTAAATAGTGAACAAAATATTTAAAAAATAACGCTATTGACCCGTTGGTTAATCCGAACCGCCCGCTGACCTGTAATGACCCGACCGGCTTGACCTGTTATCCGAAATAACCCGACCCATTCTCAACTCAAACCCGAAATAACCGAACCGAACCCGATTTGACCGACCCGATTGACAGCTCTAGTATATACCCAATGACCCCAAAATAAAGGTGTAGAAATTAATGTAGATATCATCTTATTAGGTGTGATATTTTGGTATTATGAAAAAGTGTATAAAATATTGTTAAAAAATAACATTTGAATTTGGGTTTTACGAAAAAGGGTATAAAATAAATTTGAACCCAATTTTTATTTTTATTTTAAACAATTTAAGAAAAACAAACTTTGCTTCGGAACAAACAGTGAGCAAGAAATCAAACAGATTATATTGCAAACTAATAATAACTGAAACCCTAATACACTCTCTTCACCCACAAAGTGTTTGTTCTGTTGGGTTGACTGAAGGATTGAAGGAGAGATTGAAGTTGAAGAAGGGGTTGAAGTTAAAGGAAAATGGTAGTGTGGGGAGACATTAGGTAAAAATTGAGTTGAAGTGGGGATTGAAATTGAGGGTGAAGCAAAAATGAGGGTTCAACTCTTTCAACTCCGTTATCATCGAACGAGCCCAAAACTGAAACCGCCGCCTCATCTGAACATTGTTGTAACTCTTCCTCTCAATCTTCCTTTGATCCTTCTTCTTTGCAAATTTTCCTTGGTTAGGCTTCAGATTCCTACATCCCTCGTCCAAACATCATGAATCAAAATACAGACAATGTTTCTCCCCACCGCCAAACCTCTCAAACTTATCACCTCTCCATACCCAGACAACACTTGTCCAAGCAATAACATTACTAAAGGGTAAGAATAACTTACTAATCTATGGCTGAGAAAGCCGAAACCTTTTGCCGAGAAGGCATCATACATGTTGTCGAGAAGGCTTGAAAGAACAGATTTCATTATCATATTTCAAAGTTTTTTTGTGACTCATGCCGAGAAGGCTCCTGAACAAGTAACACGCAAACTAGAGCAAGAGATGGTTTTAGAAGTTCTTCCCTTCTCTTTGAGGTAATAGGATTCATCTCTTTCTGGAAAACCCATAAACCACCAGGTCCACCACCCCCGTTTGAAACGGAAAAATGAAACCCAAATCTGGAAGGAAAAGATCTAAACTTCGCTCATATATGAAATTTTGCCTTCAATCCAGCAAATTAACACCACCCTCTCCTAATTCCGGTCCGGTTTTACCAGATCTGAACCTCTATCCTTAAATTTGGTTTGTCTTGTTCCACCTTCCAATTTCACCACCCACGAAATTGCTTGCCATCGACCAAGCCGACCAAATCTCCTCCCTCGCTATGGTCGAAACACCTCCACCAACGTCGTTTGAGACTCCCTCCAGCGCTTAACATGTGACCAAATCTCAACACCGAATCAATTCTATTTTTGAACAGGCTGAACTCTATCAAAGAAGATGACACAAAAAACAAAGGAAAAAAAAAGAATGAAAAAGAGGAGAAAACGTTTAAAAGAATAAAAAATGTGAAATGAAGAAATGAAAATTGAAAAGTCAAACTTGCCCAGTTTTTACGCAATAACCTGCACCCCTATAATCTACTCCCTCCGTCCCAAAAATAACTTTCCATTTCTTTTTAGCACATTTATCCATGATGATTTTATATCGTTAATATCTCTAATTACATAATCCTAAAAATTATAATTTTTTAATATTATCAAAATACTCGTTAAGACGAATAAAACAAGATCACACATGACTATATTTTTTCTTATATATTGGAAGAAATCTTGAAGATTCTCTTCAACTATAAACAGTGTACAAAATAGAAGTGGGAAAATTATTTTGGGACGGAGGGAGTACTATATACTAACTAAAACTAAAGCAGAATCGCGTCTGTACAGACACGCGCCCCGAGATTAAACCCGCGTTTGTCGCTGTCACGTGTCACCGCTGAAATAATTTTGACACGTGTCATCAGTCTAGTTATTGGGGTTATTTTTTAAAAATTCTTTCATTCTGACATATTTTTGCAGAGAATATATCTGTATTTTTTTTTAGGTATGCTTAATCTTTCCAAAAAAAAAAAGCAAATAAAATTACGAGCTGTGTTTTAATTGAATAATATACAATATTTGAGAATTAAACAAAAAAAAATATTGTAAATGCTTTTTCAAACCTGTTTTACGATAAATAGTGGATTCACAGTAAATAGAACATTTCGAAAAAAAAATTATGACATAGCCGACACGACATTAAAACAGAAAACCAACCCCAAATATGCCAAATGTGCAGTTTTGAATAGGCATATTTGATTGCAAAACCGAACACAAAAACATTAACAAATTGTTGAAATACCACACAAATATTCTAAAACCAATTAAATAAACGCAACATGATCTGCTATGACAACTAAGAAAAAAAAAATGCAACCTATTGTGCTTACAAATAGCAAAGAAACATTCTAAAAACAATTAAATAAACACAAAATAAATAGTTGCTGCTGCAAAATTGGCTAACAAATAACAAACATACTGCATTGACAACACATAAATTAAAATAAATGCCTCAAAGCTAAAAGAAATGATATAAGACATACATAAAAATAATAGGCAATGTAATATATACAGAATCAAAGAAAATATTATGCAAATCAAATAAAATAAAATATTCTGCAATCACGATTTTATCCACTTTCAGCATCTTCAATATCTGCAATCACGTTTTTTCGAATCTACAATCCATAAAGGCAATGTAATATCTGCAAAATGAAATGAAATATTCAGTATGATATGGCAATATAAATTCAATGTAATATATGCACAATTAACTCAAATATTAAGCATGATATGGCAGTATTAAAGCAATGTAATATCTGCATAATCAAATCAAATCAATATTATTATGATTGCTATATATTTAGCATGATCATGCAACATGGGTATAAAACTAGAGCGCCTCCCACAATTACAGTACAAAAAACAGGTCTTGCACAAGAGTAATAGCAAAGCAGTTTTCGACATTTAGCAGGTACGTTCACAATGAATTCATTAAACTGAACTATAAACTATATAAATAATTGTTCTTGATTTTACAATTTCGTTTGTTTTTAATTCAACAGTGATTTAAACATAAGGCAATCGTAAATTTGAATCTCAATTCGTTTGTTCAGTAGTGATTTACAATTTTGTTTGTTCAGTAATGATTTAGTTTGTTCAGTTGTAATTTAAAGTATATCCCAGTTCGTTTGTTCAGTAGTGATATGACTCAATCATCAAATACATATTCATCATACTATGATTGCAAGGACCTATATTATCAATATAGCAATAACAGAAGTGGTATTGTTGTCTATCATGATTAAAAACGAAAGAAGAGAAGACAATTCCATTTTCAGGTTTAGTTTCAAGAAGCAAATCAGTGTCTTAACTTAACAAGAGACTGAAAAGGGCATAGCGAGGAGAGCTAAGGTATATAAACCTAAATTAAAGACCCAAAACACATTCTCTTCACAAAACAAGTTTGCAGTAAGCTAGGTACATTTCTAAACTTGAATCACTCAGTTTTTTTAAAATTTAAATATAAATCTTTTTCACCAACTTCCTCTTGATTCACTATTTCTATCTCTCTCTTGAACAGTAAACGAGACAGTGAACTAGCATAAATTCAAATAGACCCTCTTGCAGTAATTTAGTAGTGATTTAAACCGACCACCCTCTTTCTATTACAATTTTATTTTCAATTCAGTAGTGATTTAAACAGAATTTCAAATATATTATAGAAATGTATTGATATTACATAATTCATAACTATGTTTCGTATTACATAATTTAACTTTTATTGTTTTTTCAATATTGTTTCGTAGCTATGTCAAAACAAGAACAAGAAACACAGGATATTACAGGTAGCCGAGGGAATTATGAGTTAAAGGTTCGAGTAATTCGATTGTTTAAAGTTCCTAAGAAAGAAGACCGTGCGCAATTTATTTAGTATTTACAACTAAATTGCTATATAAATCTTTAATGTTTTCATTTAAAGATACATACATTGTATTAAGTTATATAATTAAAAAGTGACTTGTATAATCTATAATGTTGTGCAGTGCAGTTGTGTACTATTAATATTTATTTTACAAGTATCTAATTTTTGTTGTCACTTACATGATTTAGTTTATAAGTGAAGCATTTACTTACAACTCATACTATTTAGTTTACAACTAACCTGTTTAATACACTATTTCCAACTAAATTACTTACCACACTAAAAGTTAGTATAGAAGACATTCCTTTAGGTCTTCTTTTGTATGTATTTATAATCCAATTTTCCTTTTAACTTCAATTCGAGCTCCCATATGTTTCCTATACCATGAACAAATTAGTTAAGTACATAATAAGCAAGTAAATCATTTAAGTATAGAATTAGTCAATTGATGAAATCATGACCTGATTGTATAGATTGAATCAGTTTAACATATGCATATTAGAGATTATATGTTGCAACCTGTAATGGCACAATTTTTATGATCAGTAACGACACTATACTTTATTGAACATATCCAGATAGATGAAATAATAGTATATTAGTCATACCTTTAGAGCTCTTTCATAATTTTTCTTAACAAAAGCCGATTTTGTCTATCTGTTCATCCCAATGTGATACGAATCGATGGGGTCGACTCGTCTCGCGCACGGATCTAGATCGACCAATTCACCGGGATCGCCAATGGGTTGTGTTTGGGATAGATTTGGGACAAGTAACGAGGGTGACGTTGAAGGCTTAAGGGAGGAGATGATCTCAACTGAGGCTTAAGCTTTAATTTCAACGTACTTAGAAATGAAGTACAAGGTGGCTACTTATAGCCAAAGAGCTCAGCCAAAACCCTAATGGGCTTGGGCCTTATTCTAACTAATGGGTCGGCCCTCTGAAGCATAAGAGGAACGCATACCCGAAATAGAAATTCTATAAAAGGGAAACATACTAAAACAAGCAATCGCTAATAATAAAGAAATATATAATAAACTATGCTAAGTCCTACTCCAGGGAGGACGCCATGGTCTCGGTCGTCCCCGGCTCTTAGTGGACCATCTGATGGCGGGACAAGACCGCATCATTCTCCCTCCCTTAGAATCGAAGCGTCCCCGCTTCGAACATGTAGGCTCAAGGGTGAACAGTCGATCAACACATGTAAAGGACCATATACATCGGAATGGTTGATGCGTAATGTCCATTGAAGGAGCCAAAATGAAAGACTCACAAGTCGTGGGCACGGGAACGAGGAGAGGCACGTCCAACACCATGGGGACCATCGAAGTGGGTGCCGATATGATCAGAGGGGGCGGCCTGGTGGGCGCTGGCTCCGGAGGCACGATGGTTGGAGTTGGAGTGATCTCAGGATCGGGTGCTGGTGCGGAAGCGGTTGGTGCGGTTGGCGTCGTAGCAGGGACGAGCGCAACAGGGGGTACCGGAGCTGGGGGAAGGAGCACCGTGACTCGCGCTGGGGTGCGTTCAGGGAATCCCTCAGAAGAGCTCACTGGGGTACGTGCATAGACGCGCTCAAGGTACGGTCTGGTCCGTTGCTTTGAGCGGGCGGCGTAGGCTACTGGATCAACACTCAGAGCAAAGTGTCGGGTCATAACATAAACAATTTGCTCCCAAGTGATGACGGGTTGCCAACCACGGGTCCGGCGATAATCCTCTACACGAAACCACCAGTCAAGGGCGTAGCCAGTGAGACAACTGATTGTGACGTCACACTGCTCGACTTGGTTGTAGACTCGTTGGCTAAAGTAGTAAGCCATGTGTCGGGACCACTCCAGGAACTCTCCTTCATATCCAGCAAAACGTCGACGACGCAAGAGGGTATCGGGCGTACGCCAATCTGAGAGTCGACATGCCATGTCGAATTTTGGCTGATATTCTTTTTTTTTATTTTATTAATCAGCCCACATTTTTTTTTTGTAACCCTAAGACTGCTTGTGCAAGCAGCCACTCAACACAGATCGTAGCACAACAACACAGCGGCAACTTCAGCAAAACAACAGTGCAGAAAGTGCGAACAACAGACATCACAACAGCATAAACTTTAGCAGAAACTCACGAACATCAGCAAATGGTGAACATAAAAAGTTCAACAAGGGCAAAAATTCAGCAAATAGCACATCCAGAATTTTGTGCCCAGAAAATTCAACAGAATGCACGAACAGCAACCAGAAATTATAGCAGCAGAAGTGCAGAAATTCAGTGAGCAGATCGGGCGGAGTGGAGACGAAGAAGAGCAGACCCAGATCTGTACAGATCCGACGACGATCGCAGCACAACAGGGGCAGTGGCGGCGGCTGGGCGTGGCCGGCGGTGGGTCTGACGCCGGTAAGTGAGCGGTGGCGGAGTGGAGATGAAGGACGAGCAGATCTGGTTCTGTGCAGATTGGAGACGAAGGACGAGCAGATCTGGGAATTCCTGGGCGTTGGTCCGACTTGAAAAAATTCGTTCTCCCTGCTCAGAAATCCAAATGCGATGATTCCAACGCGAGGTGTTAGATCTGCGGGTCTAGTTTGCCTCCTAAAAATTTCAGACCAAAATATTGAGTGAGCAAAAGGTTATGGCAAATCTCCTGAAGTGTCGCAGATCTGAGAAGACCGAGGGCGGCGCAGGAAGAATTCCTGGGCGTTGGTCCGTCTTATAAAAATTCTTTCTCCCTGATCAAGAATCCAAATGCGATGATTCCAACTGGAGGAGTTAGATCTACGAGTCTAGTTTGCCTCCTCAAAATTTCAGACCAAAATATTGAGTGAGCAGAAGGTTATGGCAATTCTCCTGAGGTGTCGCAGATGGAGGTGTAGAGGACGAACTGGTTTGGTGTGGCGGAGATGGCGACTTGGGTGGCTCGATCGACTTGCGCTCTGATACCAATTGATACGAATCGATGAGATCGACTCGTCTCACGCACGGATCTAGATCGAGCAATTCACTCGGATCGCCAATGGGTTGTGTTTGGGATAGATTTGGGACAAGTAACGAGGGTGACGTTGAAGGCTTAAGGGATGAGATGATCTCAACTGAGGCTTAAGCTTTAATTTCAACGTAATTAGAAATGAAGTACAAGGTGGCTACTTATAGCCAAAAAGCTCAGCCAAAACCCTAATGGGCTTGGGCCTTATTCTAACTAATGGGTCGACCCTCTTAAGCATAAGATGAGCGCACACCCGAAATAGAAAATGCATAAAAGGGAAACATACTAAAATAAGCAATCGCTAATAATAAGGAAATATATAATAAACTATGCTAAGTCCTACTCCAGGGAGGACGCCATGGTCTCGGTCGTCCCCGGCTCTTAGTGGACCATCTGATG
Organism: Rheum nobile; assembly: GCA_027886185.1. Taxonomy (NCBI): domain Eukaryota; kingdom Viridiplantae; phylum Streptophyta; class Magnoliopsida; order Caryophyllales; family Polygonaceae; genus Rheum; species Rheum nobile. The sequence goes on along the minus strand of WOAB01000194.1, from coordinate 3,406,174 downwards.
GCGGGACAGGACCACATCACAATGTCCATCTTGCATTACAGTAACAAGAATAAATAAGTTAGATTGTATAATATTAATAAAATTGTTTAAATATTTATGATACTTTATCAAACATAGAAGGATGACCTGATTGTATATGTATAACATAGAAATCTGACTTCCTGAGATATCATCGTTTTTTTTTTCATTAAACCTATATTTGAAAAACAAATTAGGGTAATGTCAGTAATACAATATAAACAATGATTTAGTGTAATATTACCAAATTATAAGTCAGAAGTACACATACCTTTACAACTTTTTCATCCTTAGTTTAATCATCAATATTTGCTATATGATTCCCAGTTCAAAATCATATAGATTGGAGCTTAAATGTTGAAATGAAAGCATGCAAAAGAACCATATATTAGTAAATAGAATAGGAGTTAAGAAGCTGAAATAAATGTCTAAATTGTAGTACAGAATATGAAAAGTTATACCTTTCAGAAATGCAAAAATTGAACTTGACATTCCCATTTTAATATTCATTATTCTTATCAGGGACACCTGGAGTGCTCACCTGCAATCAGAAATCCAAAAGCATTTGCAAAGGTTAGTGACAACTATTATTACAGATGCTACTGTTACATCTATACTATTGTTCTGTATATAGTATTTTTTTATGAACTTGAAAAAAATTGAAACATACAGTTCAACATATGTTTAAATGTATATGATTTATCTTCATTTTTTATTATACAATTTCAAAAATAAAATATTAAAAACATGATGGAGATAATGACTGTATATGAGAGGGAGAGAGACAAAGAGAGGGAGAGAGAGAGAGAGAGAGAGAGAGAGAGAGAGAGAGAGAGAGAGAGAGAGAGAGAGAGAGAGAGAGAGAGAGAGAGATTGCTTACATTTATTAACTTTGGAGCTGCACAGAACATCCTCCATGGATCTGAAAGCCCACGGTCGCTTTGCATGTTATTAAACAAGGAAAAAATTGTAAGTAATAGATCTTTAAATAATAGAAAACATAGTTTGAAGAGACAGAACACACACCTACATCGTTTGCACTTTATATATTTCATCTTGGACCGATCTCCTCATCACCGGCGTTGTTGTGGTTCAAATTATAAACAAAAGAAGTATGAGCATAAGGTCAGTTTGAAACAGAATGCGGGTGGTGGGATATTGATCTTGTAACACCCCCAAAACTTAACTCTTTTGGAAATGTATTACCGCCAGTGACCCCAGTGTTCCTTACCGAGATCACCCAAGGCTTTACCATTTAAATACAATTTATGAAATACAAGTGATACATAATGATCAAAGCATTTAATTCCAAAACATAACATTGTCAAGGAAACATGAGTTACGGGATTACAACCCAATCCCGAATAGGCTAACACAAAGTTTAAACCAAATACAGCGGAAGTCTTATAAAGTAGGGTACAACGGAAGTCTTATAAAATACATTACAACAAAAGTCATTGTCCAAAAGATCTCAACCTGATTAACGAAATAACTCAAACATTCGAAAACCACCGTCGACTCCATAGTCCTTCTATTCTTCTGAGCTACTTTCTATCTGATGTGCCGAATCGAACGGATGACACCAGCCCATATGCAGAGAACAAAGTTCGTGGGTTAGTCTACTTGAATAGACTAGCAAGGGTACAAAGCAGAATGGTTCGAAGCAGTCGTATTAGGTTAGACTCATCGCTTCTCGAATAACAACCGATGACGATAGTCAACCATCATACTCCTACTGGAATAAACAAGAGGTATGCACAAGAGAAGATTCTGGAAGACTGAATCTTCACAGAAATCGACTCGAAAGAAGACTCCAACGGAAATGAGTCTTTAAAGAATTATGACAAATCTGGAATGTTTACAGAATCATACAACAATGATTTAAAAGTTGACTGAGATGCTTCGGTTCCCGACCAACCTCACCGCATACAGCGAGTCCAGATTGGAAAGAGAACGTACTATGATCAAAGTCGAGACGAGTTTTCCTAGCTGCACTATAACTTAGCTGCACTACTCGCCGAAGGTTTATTAATTATGTGCGTCGAGTAGCACTTATCTGGTTTATATTACAAACCACACATCACATTATTAGACTTTTACATGTGTATCCCACCATTGGGACGACACATCTTAGTATACGTTTCGTCGAGAGTGACGTACACCGAAAGGTTTGTGACACCAGCTAAGTGTCCTGTCTCTACACACTTGTGAAAGAGACCGATCATGATCTTAGAATAGTACCAGATGGAGACGAGCCACCCCGATACCAGATTATAAATAAACGACCGGACGAAATCCGAGTACATTCCTAACTAACAGTGCTAACCACACAGATACAGCACAATAACAGTTACAGGATAAATCCACATAAAGGCCCGAAAGGCGATCACATATAATAGCGCTGTTCTAACAGATATACAACCTATTATATGATTTTCAAAACAGTTTATAAATCACTTCCAGAAGAACACAATAATAATCGTTCCAAATTAATTAATCAATTGAAATAACTGATAATCAATGTAAATATGGAAACGATAAGCAAGATCGAACCGCCACTTGCCTTAATCCGCATAATAGAAACAAGCCTAACGACAATGACGAGATTCCGGGCTCGACACGGGTATAGCTCCGCTAGCACAAACACCTTCGAGTCGACCCATAAAAGGAACCCTAAGTTAGATCCGACATAACAACAGTACGAATCTAAAAACGGCGAAAGAAATCGAAAGGAAAGACGCCACGACGACAACCGACCAAGCCAAAGCCACGAAGGCATTCTGGGCACTGGCGGCGGTCGCCGTTCTTGGCGGCGGTCGCCGCATTCATCACGGCGGGCGCCGTAAAGAACACGGCGGTCGCCGTGAAGAACTCCGACAACAGAACGAGGGAAAAACTCACCCAAATGATGCGCGTTTCGACCCCTTTTTGCCTTGCCTGGGTTCCAACCTCCAAAGGCAACCAAAAGGCTTCACAAGGGCTTCTGGAAACACCACTAACCGACACCAACGAAGCTTCTGAAATCCGGCGAAACTAACACTCCGACGAGGCGAGATTTTGGTAGAGATTCGGTACTGGGATGGCTCAAAACCCTTCCCCCAACACCCGCTTTTATAGCCAAAGCAATGGGAACATCATCATCACCCTAGACGAGGCCGAGCAGGGCTACATCGGTGCGGCCAGAGCTCGCCGACGACCAACGGGTAATGACCTCCGGGTAATCACGGCGGGCGCCGTAACTTTGCCTACGGCGGGCCGCGGCGGGTGCCGTAATGACGGTGGTCGCCGTTCCTAGCCCTGGCGAGCCCAGAGTAGGAGACGACGGCCTGACACCTTGGGCCCAGCGACGGCGGGCGCCGTTATTGTACGGCGGTCGCCATTTTTGCCTTTTCCCGCCCATTCAGCTCTTGAACGAGCAAGACACTAATCCGGGATAAAAATTATCATACGCGAACGCGTATAAACATCCGAAGCACGTCGTCTATATTTTATTTTACTGAGAAAAATATTACAGATACAGAGCACATTACAGAATGTCTCAAGCTACCTGAATTAAATCCGACGTACTAAACGGGTACTCGGGAAAATTCCAAAATTCCCAAAATAACCTTACAAAAATACGGGGTATCACAGATCTTCTCAAAAAAAGAATGGTATGAATTAGGCAAACACGGTGTTTAAAAGATAGACATGACTTCTTAGAAGTTTTTGTTTTGGATCTAGATCTGTAAACGTGAAAGAGGGATACAGAGACAAATAAAGAGAAATAGAGAGAGGACACATAGAAATAGAAAGAGTTAAGTCTGAAAGTTTCAGAGACAGATAAAGAGAGAGAGCATCGGTAAACGTGATAGCTAATTAATTTATTATTTTGAGAATATGAATCAGAACACTCTAGACAGATTCAGAAAGATCTTTTTTTGAATTTCGTGGCTTGGCAATTGGGCCAAAATAGAGAAACTCGGCTTTGGTATTTTATAAGCCCAGAAGTTCATTAGCCCAATATTTAAGCCCATTAACTCAATATGCCATTAAAATAATTTAAAAACTGCCTACATTTTTTTAATTTGGGCCTGTAAGCTCATTAACTCAATTAGATGTTTAACTTTAATATTTAATCTTACTTTACACAAACGTGATATATATATAGCTATAGAGGTTATCAGGTATTTGTATCTTTAAGTCATTTTGGCCCAATAAGCCCATCAGAGTATTTGTATCTGTAAGTTGTAATGGGACAATAAGCCCATTCGTAATTGATTTTTTTTACACAGTATTTCGTATCTGTAAGTTTTAATAGGACAATAATCTCATTTCTGATTGTTTAAATTTCTACCAAAACAGTTTTAAATCTGATATTTTTTTTAGCCCATTATATTGTTTGCGGCCTCTTAATACTGCGTAAAAATATAATTGGCCCAATAAGCCCATCACAGTGGATGTTCAGATGTTGAATTTTATATTTGGTCAATTAAGTGCATTAAATGTTTCCCAGCTTTTTCTAGAGACATCTAATTTGTATCGGTACATATTCTTTACAGAAAATAACTAGAGTATTCAGATTACACTTAGGAATAATTTTTTAATCATTTTATTTGTAAGTATTAATATATGAATATGATTTAAGTTTTAATATTCGATTTTAGGTTATTAATTTTGGCTGAAATCAATTTTTTTATCCTTTTTTGGTTTCAATCAAAAAACACGAAACAAATACGGTTTTTTTTGTAAAAAAAAAACAAATAACATGAAAAAAAAGCAAGATCGAATGAATAGAGAAACAGACAGCGATCTCACATTTTTTTTGGCTTGATGACGATAGGTAGATCGATTGAATATTCTTGAAGCTTCAATCCACACCAACGTCCAGATTTCCTCATTGCAAATGAAAAAAAATGTCAGAGACTATAAACATGAAAAAAATGAGGTTCTTAAAAAAACTAAAAATCCTTCTGAAGATTGTTTCAGTACATGATTTTTATTGAACAAAAGCCAGTTGACAATTTATAAATGAATCGTTCGCCATAGATGCATATTATTACAAATAGAAAATGTTCTTACATTTATTCGGCATGACTAATCTTGCGAACACCGAATCTATACCGCGCCATGGTTGGTTTGGACATCTCCGACATTTGGCTTCATAGGAAAACTCCAAATCGGCGACATCTCCTTTGCATGTTACAGAAAAAAATAGAGATGTTATTTATGGATCTGAGAAAGAAACTAGGTGGATTTAAAATAGATCCGAGATTTACCTGTTTGATTTTCGCTTGCGTAAAGTCGATATCTCCTTCTGGACTTTTGTTTAGGAGAGAGATCCATAAGAGAGTCGATAAAACTTCGATCTACAAGCTATAGATCAGATAGTTTTTTGAGACGAAAAACTGGGATCTTGAATATTTATACAAAAAACAGAGAACATAGTGCCATTTTTGGATTTTGAGAAAGAGAAAGATGAAAACAAACTAAAAAATTGTAGATCTGTAACCAAAAATCGAGATGGACCCTCCACATCAGATTGTATTATGGAGGAATAAACTTCGATCTCGAAGATTTAAAAAAAAAACAAGAAGAAGCCTTGGACTCCATCTACAGAAAGAGGAAAATGGAAGGTCGAAATCGGAAAGAAATTTGACGATGGAAATGGAAAGTGAAGAAAGTGGAAACTCTGTAAACGGGAGCTTGAAGAACAAGAGAGCAAACACCAGAAGCGGCGGAGAAAGTGACTTGAATGAAAGAAGTAGGGTTTCACTGGTAAATGGGAACCAACATTATAACTAGGCTTGGGCCACTCATTTTATAGTTTAATAAGGTTTCTTGCACTGGGCTTGGGACTGGGTTGCGGTTTCTAATTAAATGGTCGAGCATTGGTTGTTTAGGGTTTTGGGCCACCGAGATGGAAATTAGGCCTTGAATGCCATTAAGCCATTTCGTTTATTAGTCCATTTGGTATTAAAAAATATTTGTTATTTTTTATACTATTAAAATAAATAATTTATATTTTAACTTATTTAATTATTTACATTTGTTTATATGTAATTAGGTATGGGTTTATTGCCCCATAAGTCAATTTAATTTTTAAAACTATTTATTATATTTTTAAATATTAAAATAAATATTTAGTATGTACAAATATTTTTTCTACTTTTGCATAAATATATTAACTATTTGCTTATGTCTACAAATTTTAATTATATTTATTTAATGATCATATCCCTGTTTAAAAGATTCTTCAATTAGTGATCTTATCCCCCTGACCGACATTTCAAATGGTTAGTGATTGTTATTCTATAAAGTCTCTATTTACTTTTATAATACTAAGTTAAACCACGCAACTTGTCAGTCATGTCATACAAGGGAGAATTATTTCAGGCAACAATATTGGACATATAGTTTTGATTCATCGCATGATCATGTCACCGTTAGACACTTCAATCCCTTTTAAGTTAGTTTCAACGAAGACAATTTTCCTTGAGTGTCTGTTCTGCTATGACCATAAACAAGAGTCAGGGTCAATCTCTTACAAATGTCGGTTTGTATCTTTCACGCTATGTTTTTAGTCATGGTCAGTTTTATGTTGCATCATCAAGGGTGACTAGCAAGAAAGGTTTGAAGATATTGATCTGCGACAAAGACAAGGAGAGATATAACATCACAACCAATGTAGTATACAAGAAAGTTTTTGATAATTTATAGCAATTTTGAACATCGTTCCATATTTTATGTTTAGCGTTTCATTTTCATGTATTAGATGAACACTTTTATTATGTTGGATGGTTTTAGTAGTATTGATGTAACGGGTGTGGCTATCCCTGTTTAAAAGACAACGTAACCATTTTTATTATTAATAAAGTTATTGAGAGTTCCGCCTCCCTTTATATAATGTAATTTTTTGTATATCTTGAATATTTTTAGTCGATTAGTCCTTTTTTTATTTAAATAACTAATCAAATATATATTGAACAACTAACTCATAGATAATTAAAATATACTATTTTTATAAATGTAAAAAAATATACATTTTATGATAAAGTAAAAAATATACATTTTGTGATAAAGTAAAATACAAGGATAAGAACAAGAAACATAGGAAAAGAAGAAGAGACAAACTGAACCTATAAAGAAAGAATATGAACATACCAATTGTTCTCTATAATTAATTATTTGATTAGTTATTCTGTTATGAAATTCATAATAAGAAACCTTTCTATTACTTGATTAAAAACTGAACGGTTCCGAAAATATTTTAATGATCTTATTCCAGATTCTTTCATTTTCTAAAGTATATGTTCTGAAATTCCTATCACACTAGCTTTGATTAGAAGACCTAGTCGAGAACAATTAACAACGATCCTATTTTCACGTTGAAATTTACCCAATTGATACGACTGAACAAGTGTTTCAAAGAAAAATTTATCCTGTGAAAATCAAAGACTAAGTCAAGAAATGAAAAGCTAAAAATATTTAGAGATACATTCATTTGCTGAAGTTAAGCTGATTGTAGGTTTGGATCGAGATTGTTATTTCGGGCGAGAGATCGAGGATGTGGTCGTGTGATTCCAACTGGTTTCTAGAGACGAAGCGTGATCCACGTGTTATAGTCGCACCTCCAATGTGTGTCTTTGATCTGCTTCCCGGATGTTGCATCGCCGCGTTGGTTTCTTCCAACCCTTGTTTGCGACTTTCTCATCCTTTTGCCTATTTGTTTAGCTCTCTTCGGTTTGTTTGTTTCTCTTTGAATGGTTATTGTATCTTTGTTTTCCCTAGTCGGTTGTTCCGACTGCCGATTCTTCGGCCTCTCGAGGATTTATGTCAGGTGTGACATGGATTTTCGAATGCTTACCTTATCAAAAAAAAGAAAGAAAAGAAATCAAACAGATTGCACAATACACTACAACTGCCCTCCTCTCCCCAATTGCCCCCCACTCTCGATGGAGGTCAAACGACTCTATTCTCTTGCGAAGGAGCTCAACTTCTTTTCTCCGACGAGTTTGATTGTTGACCTAATTTTTACCAAGTTGAACCTTTTTTGGTGATTTTTGTGTATTTGTTATTTTGCACTTGTTGTGATTTCTCAATTTTGATTAATTCTTTGGAATTAAAGGAGCTTTTGCAGTGCATTGAAGGAAAGAATTTCAATCCAGTTGATGTTCTCATGCCTCAGTTTTAGTGTTTTTACCTTAAACCATCTTCAATGATGAATTTGGGAGTACCATCCCCATTTAAAAAAAGTGAAAATAAAATTAAATGTTAGAATTTGGGTGGAAATCAAAAACATCATTAGAGAGAAGTATCACACATATGGTATTTGATCTGACAAATACCACTACAATTTCAGTCAATAAAGTTTCACTTGGACACTCACAAATAGCCCATTTTTTTATTCTTAGCCAAAAGCAAATTAAAAAGTACTTTAGTGGGCTCCACATCAAACAAAAATAAATATCATTATTGTAGGATATGAGTATCATAAAAGAAAAAGAATGATAAAAAAAGTAGGTTATGATACTTAAAAGAGTATCATTATTAAAAATGGTCTTAGTGGTTGAATTATCGTGCTATTCAGTTTAATAAGTTTATTGTAAACTTACGAGTTTGTCCAATCAGGCAATTATGTCTTTTTTATGGGTTCGTTGCCATTGAAGTTGCACGATTGTGAAAATGGATACATCTCTATTGGTAATGATGTCTAGTGCGTGATGCAAACTGCCAACTACCAATTTTTTTTCTATATAGGCAAACAGAAGGTATCCTTACAAAGAAGAAGGAATACCTAAATCATCACAAGGATGATTTTTACAAAAGATTTACATGTTGTGGAAACGCTAGAGCCCGAATGTAAAATCTGAACTCGGGATCGCATCAACTGCTCACGACCAAGAGTAGGCGAAAGGTAATCCATAATTGTGTTGCGAAGAAGAACAGGGGAAATGTGCATAGTAGCCATAAAATCTGCGGCTCTATTGGACTCTCTGTAGCAATGATGAACCTGGAAGGCATCCAGACCATGTAAAAAGGATCTAGTTTCCATAATTATAGGAGAAATTTCCCAAGGAATTTGCCAAATTCCACGAATATAGTTAATAACAGAAAGGTTGTCTCATTCAAGGACTACCTGCCTAAAATTAAGAGCAATAGCCCTACGAAGGCAATCAAGAGCGACCAATGCCTCAATTTTAATAGGAGAGGAGCAGAGAATCTGCCTACGGTCTAAAAAACCACCTTGTTATGAAATACGTACCCAATGTGAGTAGAACCATTATGTGTAACTGATGCATCAAAAATTAGTTTTATCCAATTAAGTGGCGGTTTGTGCCATGTAGAAAAATGCCTAGAATGTTTACTTTTATAGGTGGAAGACTACTGATGAGAGATAGACAAGGTCCATTCTTTATAAGAAATATAAGTACTGTGAACAATGGTCTGAAGTTTAAGAGGAACTTTTCTAAAAATTATGGAGTTACGATGTTTCCTAATATTCCACCATAGAAAAAGAACGGGAACAATATCTCAATTTTGTGTGAAAAAATTCCATATTAGACCAGAAATCGTTTTTGAAATCGAGACTATATGTATGACCAATAAGAGTTTGAAGTAATTGTAAAGAATGTAGAGTGAAAGGACAACCAAAAAATAAATGGTTAGAATCCTCTGTATGATAATCACAAAGGACACAAGGTGAGGGAACTTTAGAGAAATTTAGACGTGATGTTGTAGGTAATGAGTCCGAGAAAGATTTCCAAAGGAAATTCTTTATTTTAGGCGGAATTTGTAATTATTAAAACCAAGTTGGGAAACTCGGTAAACTATAATTAGGACGAGTAAAAGAACGAGCACTTTGAACAGAGAAGGTACCATCAATTGAAGGATACCAAATAAGTTTATCTAGGAGATAACATGTGGGTATGTAAATGCTTAAGACTTTTGCTATTAAATGTGATGGTAGAACATGTTGAAGAGCACTCAAATCCCACTTTTTATCAGGGGTTATGAACTGGGATACTTTAGTATTACGGTCATGGTTTCCCGCATACTGAGAGGATATAGTTCGGGATCCAATGTTCTTCCCATAAGTTAATATGAGAACCATCACCAAGTTGCAGAAATAGTCCCTTTCTAAAATCTTGTCAAAGATGTAAAAGTCTAGAGAATTGCCAGGAATCAGAGGGTTTCTTTTTGTAACTGAAAATATTAGAATTTCTTAAATACTTTTCAGAGATAATATGAACCCAGAAACAGTCTGGATCCGAAATCAATTTCCTTAGCAGTTTCATTTGCATAGCTATATTTATGTTGTATGCATGCTCCAGATCAAGACCCCCCTGTACATTTAGGTTGACAAATGTTATCCCAACTAATGAGGGAGTGATAGTTCGAGGTCGAGTGATTCCAGAAGAAATTCTTATTAATTTTATCAATCTCAAGACAAATGCCTTTAGGAAGAAGGAAACTCTGCATTAAATAATTCGTTTTAGACAGAAGAGTAGATTGGATTAGAGTAGTTCGACCATCTTAGGATAAGGTGTTTACTTTCCATTTTCCCAATTGTTTTTTAAGTTTTGAAATTGCGTCAGAGAACATCTGATTTTTAACTCTTCTCCTAATAATTGGTATGCCGAGATATTTTTCCATGGAACGAGTAACTTGTAAGTTAAGAATACTAGCTAATGAGAGAGATTGTTGTCGACTAATATTTCTGGAGGTTTGAAATATGCTTTTATGATAATTAATAGAGGGACATGACTTGCGAGAGAAGTCATCAAGAATAGATTTAATGAAAACATATTTTCTTGGCTTGCATTTGCAAAAATTAATGTATCATCAACAAAACTTAAGAAAGGAATACACGTACCGTGTTTTGTTATTTGAATACCAACCTTTCTACGTGAAGAACCAGATTCCTGAATGAGGGTACGTGCCAGAAATTCCATTGCAAGAATAAAAATAAATGGGGCAATGGGGTCTCCTTGATGTAATCCACAATGAGGCTGAAAAACATAGTCAGGTTCATTGTTGGAAAGTACAGAGGATAAAGTACTAGTAATACAAGTTATAACACGATAAACCCAGAAGTCAGAAAATCCAAATTTGAGAAGTACATGGGAAATAAAATTCCAATTGAGTTTATCATAAGTTTTTTCCATATCCAGTTTAAGAGTTATCCATCCTTATTTTCCTTTTTTTTTTTAATGAATGGAGTGATAGTTTTCATGAGCAATTAAAATGTTGTCCTGAATAAGACGTCCAAGAACGAAAGCACCCTGAAGAGGGCTGATTAATTTAGGTAAAAGTGGTGATAAACGATTGGACATAATTTTCGTTATAATTTTGTAAGATGTGTTACAAAGGCTGATAGATTTGTAATGGTTAATAGTACTAGTATTATCCAATTTATTAAGTTTTTTTTTAAACTTATGTGTTTGTCCAATCAGACAATTATGTCTTTTTAACGGGTTCATTGCCATTGAAGTTGCCTGCTTGTGAAAATGGACACATCTTTTTTTTGAGCGGAATAAACCGAATTTTATTAATTAATGAGCATCATGTTCCAACAGTGGTACAAAGCCCGCAGGAAAACAGGAAATTGAAGAAGACACAAATTTTAGGCCGGGCCTAGAGGTGGCTAAAAAATTGGCAGGTCTGTTGGCATTGCGCCGGGCGTGAGACCACCTGCATTCTTCAAAGTCACCCTTCATCTTTTCTTAGAATTGCATCGAGTGTCCCCTTTAGAGATATGTGCTTGGTCAGTTTGGTTATCAGTGGAAGGCAGTCCGATTCGAATATGACCCTGGATACGCCGCGATTGCGACACAACGTCATCGCCCATAAGATAGCCTTAGCTTCGGCAATTTCAGCACTGTCAGTTTGTTGAGTCGGTCTAGAACCCCGGTTGTAGATCTGGCCACGACCCCGATTGCGCAGCCCCATGATTCAGATTTCAGACACAGAGGCATCATAATTAATTTTTGTGACACCATCAGGCGGTGGGATCCAAGTAGTCGCTCCATCGCAGGAAGCACTGAAATCCGAAGGTTTGTGTCGCTCCATTGAGGATTTGAAATTCACTTCACTTGGAGACTAATAGCCTCCTCAACAATGTCCTGCCCCCGAATTATCACCCCCTCGAAGATCCTTTTGTTTCTCGCCCTCCATATGTTCCAACATATGGCAATCCATTTTTGCTGATCGGTAGATGGAAGGTGATCAACCAGCAGGAACAGGCGCTGCCTTCCAAGTCTTCAAGGCTTCTGGGCATTCAAACAACACATGGGTACTTGTCTCACTACGGACACAGAGGTCACAACAGTCGTCTTGCACTATACGTCTCTGCAACAAGTTTGATTTGCAGGGAAGGGCGTCCTTTCAGGCTCGCCAGAGGAAGTTCTTAACTCGTGGTAAAGTCTCAATTTTCCATTAGCTTCTTCCATAGCGCAGCAGTGCCGCCCACGTTTGACAGACCCACCCCACCTTGGCTCACATCATTCGTTTCAAGTAACATGTGGTAAGCCAACTTCACCGAGAATTTGCCATGGTCAAGCAAGCGCAAATTAAGAACCAACTCAGCATCACAGGGCACAAGTAGATCTCAGACAATTTCTTCCCGCCACCTTGAGGAGTTCCAATCGATGAGATCAAGGACCTTGAGTGAGGGATCGCCCCCATTCGGATTTGTGATAATTCTAAAGCTGGAGGGACGTGGGATCCATTGATATCAAGATAATATTTTCTAGAGATTTAGTATTTTCATATATTGTTTTGATATCTATCTTTTGCACAAGATAAGATTACGTATGTAGATAAGATATGCTTGTAACCATAAATACCCCAATTCAATGAAAGAAATCAAGATGAGATTATTTTTCACAAATCTTTTCCCTTCTCTAAAATTAATATGGTATCAGCCTAACCGATCCTAAACACAACCCTCCTTCTCCTTCCCCTCGGCCGCCGGTTTCGTCGCACCGCCTCCGTCGTCACCACCTCTTCACCGTCGGCTCCTCGCACCGACGTCGCTTCTCGCCATGCCAGACACCGCCAAGGAGGGGACGCTCACTTTCTCGCCCCCCTACTATCTCCACCCGTCAGATAGTCCGGGCTTCTCTATCTGCCCAGTGCTCTTCAAGGGTGACAACTACGACGAATGGGTGGTCGCTATGTGTAATTCTCTACGCACAAAGCGAAAACTTGGGTTCGTCGACGACAGTATCAAACGCCCTGCCGCTGATGCATCTTCGCCTCCTACACTAGAGGATTGGAGTATGGTCAATTCGATGATCGTCGGTTGGATCGTGCAATCCTTTGATCTATCACTTCGTTCCTCTATCACCTATTTTGACAACGTTAAGGAGTTGTGGGATGATATTCGTCAACGTTTCTATGTTGGAAATGGACCACGAAAGTTCCAGCTTCGCTCCAACATCGCCCGTTGTCGTCAGACTGGATCCAGTGTTGCGGCCTACAACAACACTTTGAAGAAGCTTTGGGATGAACTGTCCACTTATGTCCCTCTGCGTAATTGTTCTTGCGTCAAGTGTGACTGTCAGACGAACTCATTCTGGGCACAAGTACACGACGAGGAATGCGTCCATCGGTTCTTAATGGGGCTCGACGACGCATCTTTCGGTGCCCTTCGGGCCAATATCATGGCTCATGATCCTCTTCCGCCCCTGAATCGTGTCTATGCTCTCGCAATCCAGGAGGAGCGTCTTAAGACTTGTTGTTATGTCTCGAGACACTCCATCCTCCGATGCTCTGGCGCTCGCCGCTCGTCAGAATCGACCATCGTCAACACCTTCAGGCTCCTCTGGTGGGTCTGGTTCATCGTCTCAACGCAAAGATGTCACCTGTGACCATTGTGGTCGCAAATGGCATGAGAAGAGTGGCTGCTACTAACTCATCGGGTATCCAGACTGGCTGAAGGAACGATGGGCCGCTCGTGACGCCACTCGTGATGCTGCACGAGACTCTCGCCCGAAGCCAAAGCCTCCCGTGCAAGCTGCCGCCAATGCAGCCCAAGGCAATACCGCGCCTCCCTCGCCCGCAGTGACAACCCAGGATCGCAACGCCTTTGGTCCGACGTTGTCCAATGACCAATGGACAACCGTGATGAACATGTTCAACTCTATGCAATCTGGGTCTGCGTCCTCTGGTATGCTCTCTCCTTGGATTTTGGATACAAGTGCTTCTTTTCACATGACAGGCGACTCATCTCTATTATGAGACATTACAGATGTGGACTCTGTTTCCATCCAATTGCCAAAAAGACGTATCTCCTCCTCTACTAAGGAGGGACGTCTGTATATAGGAACTATTTGTCTAACACATGTTCTCCTGGTCCCTCATTTAAGCTGCAACTTGTTATCGCTTGCGCAATTTTCTCGAGATTTGCGTTTGCTTGTACTCTTAACTGACAGACTTTGTGTTCTCCAGGACATCAGTTCGAGGACGGTGATTGGCGTGGATAGACATCATGGTGGGGTTTATTGGCTTCAGACACTGGGCTCTGCAGCCTCTTCTCTATCGGCTCAGTCATCTATCATCTCTATACTTCTTTGGCATCGTCGTCTTGGTCATCCGTCTTCTTAAGTTTTGTGTACTATTTCAGCTTTTAGCTTAGATAAATACTCCTTAGAGAGTGTCCTGCCATGTGATTCTTGTTTCAAAGCAAAACAGACTAGATTGTCTTTTTCCGAAAAGTTTCAATAAAGCTGCAAATTTGTTTGAGCTAATTCATTGTGATGTTTGGGGCCCATATAGCACCTCATCGTTTAGCGGTGCTCGTTATTTTCTGACCATTATTGATGACCATTCTAGGGCCGTGTGGGTCCATTTCTTTACTGCCAAGACATAAGTTGCTCTGCTTCTCAAGAATATATGTGCTCTCGTCCGCACTCAGTTTGGCAGACAGGTGCAACGCGTTCGTGCAGATAAAGGGACGGAATTCTTACCTCTCCATCCCTATTTCACTGATCAAGGAATCTTATTTGAGACCTCTTGTGTCGCCACACCGCAACAGAATGTCATGGTAGAACAGAAACATCGCCATCTCTTCAATGTTGCATGAGCTTTACGATTCCAGGCACATCTGCCTATTCAGTTTTGGGCAGAGTGCGTTTCTACAACTGCGTTTCTAATCAATTGTACTCCGACTCCTACGCTTGGTGCACGCTCACCCTATGAGGTACATCACATGTAGCCAACCCCTTACTCTTCTCTTAGGGTGTTCGGGTGTTTATCTTTTGCTACTCAGAACCCCCGACATCCGGATAAGTTTACACCTCGCAGTCGCAAGTGCTTGTTGGTTGGATATCCGCTCAACAAATGAGGTTGGCGGCTTTATGATCTTGAGACAAAAGAGTTCTTTATGGCAGAGACGTCGCATTCTTTGAAGATCTCTTTCCGTTTCAGACTCCGCCTCCCAGGGACCCGCCCTCTCCCGCATCACCTCCACCTCCAGTGGTCTATGATGACCCATCGGCCGGTATTGATGCCATGGGGAGTACCGACTCATCTTCGGCTCCCCTGGCCTCTCCTCCACCGGCCCCTGCTTCTCCGGAGGCCGCGCCACCAGACAAGGGGAGTGACTCCGCCGTCGCTCCTTCTTCCGCTCAGCATGAGCTTACCGCTGTTCGTCACAGACTGTGACGAACAGGCCATGTAATGTGACTCACTTGTCTAGGCCGTGTACTGTTACTCACAGTACACGGCCTAGACAACCATCCGTTCGTCTCAAGAATTTTGTGTGTCATACAGTTCAGCCCATAAACCCCCCTGCTGCACTCACCCCACCTACGCCACAGTCATCGTCCTCATGTATGCCTTATCCTTTAGTTTCCTTTGTCTCTTGCTCTAATTTTTCTGCCCTGCACGTCTGCTTTCTTACAGCCATTACCGCAGACAGTGAACCTTCCTCGTTCTCTCACGTGGTTCGATTTGAGCAATGGTGCACAACTATGTCGTCCGAACTTGATGTCCTTGAGCGTAACCGGACGTGGACCCTTTCTCCCTTACCTACAAGCAAGGTTCCCATTGGCTGTAAATGGGTCTATCGTATCAAATACAATTCCAATGGCTCCGTTGAGAGGTACAAGGCTCGTCTAGAGGTCCTCGGGAATCACCAGAAAGAAGGCGTTGAATACACATAGACGTTTGCTCCAGTAGCAAAGACGTCTTTCGTTCGTGTATTCTTATCTGTTGCTGCTATCCGGGGCTGGGAGTTACATCAGATGGATGTGCATAATGCCTTTCTTCACGGTGATCTTGACGAGGAGGTTTATATGAAGCCCCCTCTTAGCCTTCTTAATGTCCCTCCCGGGCATGTCTGTCACCTACAAAAGTCGCTCTATGGTCTCAAACAGGCTCCTCGTAACTGGTTTGCTAAGCTTTCTGCTACCATGTGTTCGTTTGGCTTCCGTCAAAGTTATGCAGATTACTCGTTGTTCTCATATCAGCAGCATGACACTACTCTACAGGTTCTCGTTTGATGCGGGAGCATCCGAGGCTTCACCCAAGTTGCACACAAAGAAAGGTGGTTCCCTCACAAGGGTTCGAGCCAAGCCATTGAGGAAGGAGATGGTCCACTCACAAAGGGTTCGAGCCAAGCGTATGCACGAGGAACTCGAGAACTTGGTTATCCTTCACGTCTCAAGGGAGCCCACCCTCATCGAGGACTTCACCAAGCCCATTCTACGGACCTTGGTGACCTTTCAAGCCAAGCGCGGGGGAACGAAGACCACCAACACCCACAACAATCATTTCATTGAATTCCTTCCCGGAACTTTCAGCGACCCATCAGTAAAAGTGTCATATCTTCTGATTTCCAACTCCAATCACTCTCAAATGTTTAGGAGTGAAACTAGACTTCAAGATCTATCTCTGGGCGTTGGAATCACTCCATTCCGATCAAGGACGAGAGAGAACGAACCTTATGAAGTTAGGTCAGAAACTGTCTCCGCGAAAGACGAAGGCGACAAGAAGCAAGGACCACAGCTCCTGACTCGGCCTACAACTCGGCCGAGTGCCAGACCGAGTTGTTGGCTGTTTTTGTGGCCGAGTTGAGGGAAGTCCGGGGCTTTCTTGTGGGGGCCACTTAGGGCCTTTCTTCCTTGTTGTTTTTAATGTATTTCTAGACTACTTTTAAGTACCTTTGTGTGGGGCCCTTTGTGGGTTTGTTTAGCCTTTGTCTTGGGGTAGTATTTAAGGCCTTTTTCTTGTCTTTTGTAAGGAACTTTTTGATGAATGAAAATGTTGCTTTGAGTATTTGAGCTTGAGAGCTCTCATGGGAGAGTGATTCTCCATGGTTGATTCGAACTTGCTAGGTTGCTCTTGCGTTGTGTCAATTTCGTCTATGATCTTGGTGCTCCAAGGCTTCACTCGCCTCCTTCTCTTGCTCTTTGGACACGTCCATCATTGTGGGAGATTGTAGAAGGAAATGTCGTTTGTGCACATTGGTTTGGTTATTGACGACATTGTTTGCCAAGGGTCTCTCCATTGCATCTTTCGGTTGTTCCTATATCCTTGTTTATTTCTTTGTTTCTTCTCATTTGCTAACTTGTTTCCTTTGTGTTTCTCTTGTTTCCACCTCCATCTTCCATTCGAGTCTCTTGGCGTCTAGATCGGGCCACTCGCGGCTAATCCCCGCATCAAATTGGTATCAGAGCCATCTCGACGCCGAGCCACTACCACTCAGCCGAGCCACCACCTTGGTTAGCTCCTTTGAGCCTTCTTTCCATTTCTTGTGTTCTTCTTGTGTTTTTCTTGCTTTGTTGTTTCTAGTCTTGTTTTGCTTGTGCTTGTGTATTTGTGGACTTTTCTTGCTTGATATTGCCATCACCATTTCAAAAAAACCCAAAAAGAAAGCCCTACCAACAAGCCTCGCAAAATCTAAACAAAAAACCAAAAAAAAAAAAACCGGCGACCGGACCACCATCCGCCGCCTTGTCCACCGCCTTGCCACCACCACCACCACCACCAAGCAGCCACCACCACCAGCCCCATCCGTGCCCAGCTGTGCCATGTCCCTTGAGTGTTTGAATCTTGAAGCTTAAAGTGTGCATGTGATTTTGTGCAATTTTGGCATAAGACCACATTGCTTTCTATCTTTCACTCTTTGGTTGTCTTAGTTAGATTGGGAAAGTGCCAAAATCAACCCTTTGCAGCCTTGTATGTGGAAGAGAGCTTGAAAGCTACCCTTGACAATTGTGGTAAACACTCAAACCACTTTTTCCTTCTACCATTTCATCCCTTTTCCCAAATAAACCTACAAACAAGTCTTCTTTTCTTCCAAGTCAAAAAAAAAATTCAAAAGAAGGGGAGCAGCCAAACACACCTTTAGCTGCACGTTTTTTTTATTATTAAAAAAAAAATCAGAAAAGAAAAGAAAAACAAGATCAAAAAAAAAGGAGAAAAGAAAGGCCATGTGTGCATGATTTGTGCAAGTATTGTTGTTGATCTTCCATGATTATTTCTACAGTGTTCTTGAAGACTTGATCATCCTAGCCCAAGCTTAATACCCTACTCACCTTGCCTAAACACATTTCATATCATTGGCAATTGTTCACAAGTCATGAGTATTGGTATTACATGCTAGATATAACATTGCTTTGTTGAGTCTTCTAAACACTTTTTCATTGAGTCTTCTTTCTTGATTGTTTGATTCCATTTGTGTGATCGTATTGAGTCCAATTGTGTTTGAGCGTCCATTGTGTGTCTCTTGAGCTCATTTCCAAGTCCAAACACATATTTTAGTTCCACTCAATTGCATTGTCATTCTCTATGATCCAAGAGCTATTCTCACCTTTGGTTTGTGTTGTCTAACTTCACCAAGTTCTATTGAAGATTTTGTCTCTCTCAAGGCAACCTTACATTCCAAAAGCTTGCATCGAATCAACAAGAGAGTGAGTGATCAAACACGCGAGTGATCAAACACTTGTGAGGATTGTTTTGATTTCATTAACCCTAACATGTTTCTTGGAGTTTGTTGATCATGTCTTATAAAGGAAGTCCACCACATGGAAGGTCCGAACCAAGGGCACCCGAGTTGTTCAACATGCTCAAGGCCATGTCGGCCAACATTGCTATCTTGTCCAATCGGATGGTAGCATTGGAGAAAGAGTGCCCAAGCCCGCAGCCCGCATCCGTGCCTCAAGAGATGCGCCGAGTGCCCATAGCCACCAACTTCCCCCGGCATAGAGATAAGCCTAATGCTCCTAACCATTTAAATGAATTTCAGGAAATTCCTAGGCGTGCCTATCATGATGAGCCAAGACGAGCCTATGAAGATGAAGAATGGGAGCATGAGCCACATCGAGGCTACCAAGCAAGGAGAGGTCGAGAGCAAGAGCAAAATGGAGTTGACAAGGTCAAGGTGAAGATTCCATCTTTCGGAGGCCAATGTGATTCATATGTCTACATGGAATGGGAGGCCAAGATTGAACAAATATGGAGTTGTCACCACTTTCCCGAGCATAAAAAGGTACAACTTGCCGCCCTTGAATTCAATGGTTATGCACTAACATGGTGGGATAATCTTGTGAAAGAAAGGAAAAGAACCTTAGATGCATCAGTGACAACTTGGACTCAAATAAAGGCCTTGATGAGAGCTCGCTTTGTGCCTCGACACCACACACCATTGTTGCCCGTAGCCATCAAAGTTGAGAGACAAACTAAGGCTTGGAACCAAGGAGAAAGAAGTTCAAGTGGTAGCCAAAACCGAGGCTATCATCCTCATATGGAGCAAGGGGAGCCAAGGAGGAGTGCTAAGCCAAGCCCCTCCCCACCGAGCCTAAATCCCCCAACCGACGCTCCTAATGCCTCCAAAGGAAGTACTCCTTACCCTTCTCCTGGAGCTAGAGATATCACATGTATTCAAGCTATGCTCAAGAAAATCAAGCCAAGAAGAAAGGAGGAGGTTCTTGCTATTGAACCAATGGCCAAAGGAGAGGAGATTGAGCTAAAGGAAAAACAAAAGGACGTTGTAGAAACATCTCCTTCACCTACAAGGGTCAAGCATCGATTGCCCATCATTGTGCGTAGTTCATTCAAATCCTTAGCTACTCCATGGATGGACCGGACCCACATGGTTCCTTCAAGCTTACCCTTCCTACCCCATGAAGAGGTTGAAGCCAAGAAATCAATTTTCAACCAAGAGACAAAGAATGTGCCAATGGAGACTAATGCAAGGGAAGTACCTCTTATCTCCACCTTTTTAATTCCATCTCTTGAGTTTGAAAATGAGCATGTCATTCCATATAGGACAATACACATGAAAAATTCTGTCCTTGCATGTAAAACTAGATATTCTTGTGTGCACCAAAGTTCTCTAGCACAATACATGTCTTGTGGAATGCATCTTGTTCATATATTGATCCTTATGTCCATGCAAGTGTGTTATGTTGTTAGTTGCACTCCTAAGCTTGAACATAGAACTAGGAAAAAGAGTGGAATATTATTTGCATGCATGCTTGGATATCATGTAGTCATTGGAAGATTTATGCTTAAATTCTTACAATTGTGTGCACATGAT
This sequence comes from Rheum nobile, assembly GCA_027886185.1. Classification (NCBI taxonomy): domain Eukaryota; kingdom Viridiplantae; phylum Streptophyta; class Magnoliopsida; order Caryophyllales; family Polygonaceae; genus Rheum; species Rheum nobile. Next base: position 3,385,629 of record WOAB01000194.1, on the reverse strand, counting down.
AGAGGACCTTATTTTGCCATTGTTGTTATGACTAAGCCCTCTAAGAAAGATGAATTCATTGCATACCCTAGATTTCATAATGCATCTTATGTGACTAACCCTTTTATTGACCAAGTTGTGGAGTTGTATGGAGTCTCTAGTGCTTTGATTTCAGGCCAAGAAGTGAAGTGTGTGAGCTACTCAAAGTTGGAGTCCGGAGAAGTGCCCTTTGAACCAGGAGATCAAGACGTCCCACATGTGGCTGAATTGGTTCACCCTTTGCGGAAGGAAGACGAAGACATGGACATGCTTGATTCGAGGACGAATCCTTTCCAAGAAGGGGAGAATGATGCGGGAGCATCCGAGGCTTCACCCAAGTTGCACACAAAGAAAGGTGGTTCCCTCACAAGGGTTCGAGCCAAGCCATTGAGGAAGGGCCTGTTAGCAGCCAAGTTGTCCCCACTACCCATGGAGCAACATCATCGCCTCGCAGTTTCTGAGAGTTCGGCCTATGACAGTCCGGAACGTTACCGTCGCTTGGTAGGTCGTCTTATCTACCTTACCATTACTCGTCCGAAATTGTCTTATTATGTGCACACGTTAGCACAATTCACACAGTCTCCTAAGATCGATCACTGGAATGCGGCAATCCGAGTGCTGCACTACTTGAAGGGTCACCCAGGCCAAGGGTTACATCTTTCTTCCCATAGTTTGCTCCAGTTACAGGCGTTCTGCGATTCCGACTGGGCTTCTTGTCCGATCACCAAGCGATCTATTACGTGGTTCTTTATTATGCTGGGTCTGTAATATCTCTAATTTTATAAGGATATTTTGGAATTTTTCCAACTCCCGTATTACAAGTCGGATTAATTTCAGAGAAGTTCAGACATTCGGTAATATGTTTGATCTCTGTAATATTTTTTCCGAGTAATATAAAATACAGTTGACGTATGTTCAAGGTTAAATAGTCGTTCGTGTACGAATATATTTAACCTGGGGTTAAGAAGATTAACCCAAGATTTAAATCGGACAAAAGGGTGAAAATTTGCCTTGACCGCACCCCGCGGTGGAGTTGTCGCACTCGCGGTGAAGGCCAAACAGGTGAGGCGGTCTGAGGAGACCACCGCACCCTGCCGCACCCCGCGGTGGGATATTTTTCTTCTGCAGCGTTATCCTCTTCCCCTTTGTAGCAACAAGTGGCTCGCCGTTGTCAGGCCTAGGCCGTCCCTTCTGTTCCCTTGCAAGTGGAGGTGGGTAGGAGCTATAAAAGGGAGGAGCTGGAGAGGAGGATTAGCTGCTGAACTTCTTCTTCCTCCTCTGAAAAACCTCCATTATTGTCTGAGTTTTGGAGCTTCGCCGGAGTTGTCGCCGGAGTTCTTTTGAGTAGGGAAGGTGTCCTCCAGTGTTGTTTGAAGGTTTAAGGAGTTTGGAGATCAAACCATAATCGAGTCGAAGGCAAACGAATCGATTTGGGGTGAGTTTTCTCCACTTCACTGTCGAACTCCCCTGCCTCTGTTAGCTCGCCGCACCCGTGGCAGAGGCTCCACCGTACCCGCGGCAGAGGCTCCACCGCACCCGCGGTGAGCTTGTCCGGGTTGTGTGTTCTTGGGTGTTTGGCTTTGGGCGAGGCTTGACTCCTTCGATTCTTTTAGTATTCTTTTAGATTCATATATGTGGATATTGAATATAACTTAGGGTCTCGTTATGGGTCGTTTCTTAGGGATTTATAATCCGAGATCTGTCCCAGTTTCGGACCCAGGAACTCGTCGTCTCTAAGCTTTGCTTAAGCTTCTGCGGATCTAAGGCAAGTGGCGGTTCGCTCTTGCTCATCATTCCATATTTCAATTAATTATCAATTGTTTAGTTGTTAATTAATTTGGGATGATTTACTGATTTATTATTCGTTGGGAACAACTTTGTTAATAATTGATTAAAAATGAGACATTATAATAGGTTGTATATCTGTTAGAACAACGCTATTATATATATGATTAAAACATGATATTATACTAGGTTGTATATCTGTTAGAACAACGCTAGTATAGATATATATTTTTGATGTTGGCCATGATGGCTGTGATGTGGATTATTACTGTGTTGAACTTTTTAGTTAGTACGAGTATTCGTAGGAACGTTACTGGGACCCTGGGGTCCAGTCGTTTCTTGATAATTATTGGTTGAGAGGGCATCGGAGACCCTGACACCAACCGGCAGATCATGATCGTCCTCTATCCGAGTATAGAGGTGGTGCACTTAGCTAGTGTCACAAACCTTGGGAAGGATTCCCTTCGATATATGTCCCTCATAACGAAACATATATCTAAAAGCTTATAACGTGATGTGTGTTTTGGAATTAAATGAGATAAGTGCCATTGTCGCACATAATTAATATACCCTTGGGCGAGTAGTGCAGCTAGGCAATAGTACAGCTAGGAAATCTCGTCTTGACTTTGATCAGAATAACGTTCTCTTTTCAATCTGGATTCGCTTTGAGCGGTGAGGTTGGTCGTGAACCAAAACATCAAGTCGTTTTAAACGCTTGTGTGATTTATTTATGTTCCCCAACATTTGTCATGCTTTCGATAAGACTTAGTTCATTGGAGTCTTCTTTGGGTTGATTGTTGTGAGACTCGGTCTCCAGAATCTTCTCTTGATCATGCCTTTTCATATATTCAGTAGAAGTATGGTGGTTGACTATCGTTATCGGTTGTGATTCGAGGAGCGATGAGTCTAACCTAATACAACTACTTCGAACCATTCTGCTTTGTACCCTTGCTTAGTCTTTCATTAGACTAACCAACCGTAATTGTTCTCTGCATGGTTGGCTGGTGTCATCCGTTCGATTCGGCACATCAGATAAGTTGCCATCCCGTTAGGGCTAGAACGACTATGAAGGCGAACGGTGTTTTGACAAGTTTATTCAGGTTGAGATCCTTGGCGGGTGATCATTGCGATCAAGACCCTTTTGTTGTTTATTTAAAGTCTTCCGCTGTGTTAAATATGTTTTGTGTAAAGACTTCCACTGTATTTCTGATGTATTTGGAATTTTGTTGAAATTCCGAGACTTTGGTTTAAATGAAAGTTATGATATGTTGTATTATAACTGTGGTTTAATGATTTATATCAACTGGAAAAGCCTTGGGTGACATCGGACAGTACGTTTGAGGTCACTGGCGGTAATACTTTCAAGAGGTTATTTGGGGGTGTTACAGGGTCAGTCTCCCATCTCTTGGAAGACTAAGAAGCAAGTTACTGTTTCCAAATCATCAGCTGAGGCTGAAATACAGGGCAATGGCCTCTACCTGTTGTGAGTTGATTTGGCTCAAGTCTTTGTTGAAGTCCCTAGGCGTTCAACATACAACTCCCATGAGTCTTTTCTGTGATAGCCAGACAACTTTACATATTGCTGCCAATCCAGTGTTCCATGAATGAACCAAGCATATTGAGATTGACTATCATCTTGTGCGTGATCAGGTCCAATCCGGAAATATTGTCACTCGTTATATCTCTACATAAAATCAGCCTGCAGATCTGTTCACTAAGGCACTAGGAAAAGTACAGTTCGAGTTTCTGCTTGGCAAGTTGGGCATCATTGATCCACATGCTCCAACTTGAGGGGGAGTATCAAGATAATATCTTCTAGAGATTTAGTATTTCCATATATTGTTTTGATATCTATCTTTTGCACAAGATAAGATTACGCTTGTAGATAAGATATGCTTGTAACCATAAATACCCCAATTCAATGAAAGAAATCAAGATGTGATTATTTTTCACAAATCTTTTCCCTTCTCTAAAATTATCAATTGATCATTCCAGACGTTAATGAAGTCCATATTACCAACCATCCAGATCAACCCCTTGCGCAGGATTTCTTTTCCCCAAAATAGGCTTTGCCATGTGTAGCTCGGCCTATAACCAATATTGGCATCAAGGAAACTGGAATTGGGGAAGTACCTGACTTTCAGGATTTTTTACAAGTAAAGAATTCCGCTCTTGTAGTATTCTCCATCCTTGTCTTGCAAGAAGTGCTAGGTTGAATTTCTCCATGTCTCTAAATCCCATACCCCCTTTCTCCTTGGATTGGTAGAGACGTTTCCAGCTCATCCAAAGGATATTGTTCATGTCACTGCCATTACCCACAAGAAATTACACATAAGGTTGTCTATATCTTTGCACAAACCATTAGGCAACAAAAAGCATGACATGGTATAAGACGGAATTGCTTGAGCAATTGACTTGATTAAAATCTCATTTCCTGCACGTGACAATACTTTTTCCTTCCATCCCTTCATTTTCTTCCAAATCCTGTCTCTCACATTTCCAAATACCACCTTCTTAGATCTGCCAATCATAGTTTGTAAGCCCAAGTATTTCTTATGTTTATCAACCTCTTTTATCCCGAAAATATGCTTGATTTCAATCCTTCTGCAGGCCTCAACATTCTTGCACAACGAGAGTTCGGACATGGAAAAAATCACTTGTTGTCCGGACGCCGCTCCATAACCCTGGAGGATGTGAAAAATGTATTCACTTTGTTGACAAGTAGCTTTTGCGAACAAGACACAATCATTAGCAAAAAATAAGTGAGACACCGAAGGTGCATTCCGCGTAATAGAAATACCTTGCAATCGGCCTCCCCGCTTGCTCTGTCGCAGTAGACCTGAGAAAGCTTAAGCACACAGTAGAAAATGGATACATCTTGCTCTATTGGTAATGATGTCTAGTGCAATTGATGCAAACTGCCAACTATATCGTGATGTATGATATACGACTCACTTCATGTGTGATTGGCATAATTGACATATATTTAATATTCTTCAGGGTGATAAATGACACAAACTTTCAATTTTTCTACACGGGCTTTGAGAATTGTTGATAAATGTCCCTTTGAAAATTGGATTTGTTCTATTAAAGTGGATGGCTTATCTTTTAACTTTTGTGCCTTTTAGCTCAAATGGTAAAACCATGTGCCACACAAAGATGTAGTTTCAAATACTACACATGCTTAAAGTTAAAAGTCTAAACTCTTGATTTTGAATTTAAGAAGTAAGGTTCTATAAAACCTTGATTTATTATCTAAGAAAAATGATATGGTTGATTCATCCACACAATCTGTTTCGAAGTCTTACGAGTGGGCATGCCTATGCTTGATATGGTTGTGGCTAAGTGATGTGGCTAAAACTTACCCGCATGTGTATGGGATCTGTTGTCGTAGTCTGGTGTCGATTCCAAAGAAACCAATGTAATATTAATTGAAACTCAACCAGCAAACTAGATCATAAAAATATGGAATTGGTGAAAACTATATAACTAAGATGTGAAATAATAATGAAAATAAAGGGTAAAAATCAAAGGGATATATCAGTCTAAGGCTAAGGATTACCACAAAAGTGCATTAGTAGACAAAATCACACTTCACTTGAATTTACTCCAACTAATTTGAAAATAACTATCTAAGGTAATTGCTAATTCTTCTCGGATGATAACAAATGTGCCTATACCCAATCAACATCCACTCTCGTGACTTGCTAACAAAAATCTAAACCCTTTCAGCACTTAGAATCTAAGATAAAACTGAATTAACATCCACTCTTGTGACTTGCTAGATCCAATCTAACTTAGGGTTTCTATGATAGTTATTAATCCACAATAGAAGTTAAAACACTCTCACAATAATAAAAACGGGGGTTCAATTTCTAGGGTTCCAACAAAAGTTATCACCTCTCGTTCTAAAACTCTATCTGATTACCTATTGACGTTATCACGTCTTTACCTCAAACCCTTATACGATCCAATTAGGTAAGCTACTATGGGCATAAATAATCTAGGAATGAATCAAATACAACTTTAATTCAGACAAAGATATTGGAGGGACTTAGCAAAGGTGATTCAAGAGCCAAAGGAGCCACCATAGCTGCATTTTACTCACCTACATGCAAGGGATATTGCATGCCTATCATTAGTTTAACTTTCAGAACTTACTATTTGTGGAAATCCGTGAGACAGATAGTTTATGCTCTTACTAATTTTAGTATTTCCTCGATAAGCTTTAATCTTATGTTATTTTATTATTTTAGATTTATGATTATTATTAGGAGAGAGCTACGACCAACCATGTCAAGGGTGTGCCATCATCTCTCTCTTGCTGTTATGTTTTACTTATTTAAACTCCTATCTTTGTTAATGAAAAATTAAATTGAGATTGAGAAATAACTTGACTAAGTATTTTTCGGTCATTCAATCCACAAAACACTCTCTTTTCCATTGCATTCAAACAACCAAACACTCAAGCAATTCGTGTTCAACAACAACAACAATCGAACCATCATCCCTCTCTTGTTGTTATGTTTTACTTATTTAAACTCTTCTCTTTGTTAATGAAAAATTAAATTGAGATTGAGAAATAACTTGCCTAAGTATTCATTCAATCCAAAAAACACTCTCTTTTCCATTGCATTCAAACAACCAAACACTCAAGCAATTTGTGTTCAACAACAACAACATTTGAACCATCATCTCTCGCAAACCCTAATTCAGGGCATATCCTGCAACAGAAATTTGGAATCGCTACAACTTTTGATTCCCTTGTCCGTATCACGTAAAATTTGGAGGAGTCAAACATGACTCTTCAAGGTTTCTTGTGGGTTTAAGGAATGCGGATCTGGTGCAAACTTCGCTTTAAATGTGAAATTGCGGACATATCTGGGCCGTCGACGAGGAGACGATCCAACGGAGCACAAAAACGCGCTGAAAAGAAAAAAAGAGAGTCTGGCACATGTGAGCACACCTCCCCCTCTCCTCCTTCCTTTAAATCAACATATCTTCTCCTAAAACGAACAAATCTTCCAAAGACCACAAAACAAAATCGACTTGCCAACAACTCAACAACAATATCTACTTCACAAATCATAAACTACAAACTCGTCGCCACTGTAAAAAAATGGATTCAACCCCAAAAAATCCTTGCGAAGCAACATGTGAAAAAAATAATCTTCGCGACACCAGTTCTAAGGAACCTTTCGATCTAAATCAGAAGAAAATAGATATCCTTGAACGAAACAAGCATAACTGCATAAAATTATGCATTGATGAATGAACAACAACAACAACAACAACAACAAAGATATTTAAACTGAGCAAACTATAGCGAAATACTCATTGTGCACTTGACTACTGTTAAAAGTGCATAGAAAAACATTATTTTGTGTATCGAGAAGTACCATATTTGTGTACCACTGTAAGACGATTATGTGCACCTAGATTTTTTGTGAAACTCTGGTGTTATGTACAGTTTGTGAACCAAGTAATTCACACTTGTGCATCTAAAAGTAGTACGTTATGCACCAATATATCATGGTCACGTGCACCTTGAGTTTTTGTCACGATTTTCTGATTTTACAATGTGTGCATCACAGTAAGCATAGTTGTGCACCTTAAATTTGTGCATCATGAAATACCTAGACTAGTACACTATGGACATGTAATAACCCTCATTTTACCTTAAGGGTATTAATGTAATTTCTATTTTGATGATAATAGTAAAGTTTATGATATTTATTTCTTTTAAAGAAAAGAATAATTTAAATATCAACCTTATCTTAAGTAAAAAATTATGCCTTGAATAATTTTTGTACAAGTTATCAAAATAATTACATTGAAGTGGTATGATAAGTAGTTAAATAAGTAAAAGTGGATAATAATAAGTTTTTGAAAGCTTATTATAATTTTGGTAATTAAAGTAGGGCGTTTTTGGCTCACTTCTAAAGGTTTGGGCCAAAATTGCAATTTGTATTAAAGAGAAGGCCACGCGTGCAAATAAGCTGAAAGTTGATTGAGTTTCAGCAGGCCAAAATGTTGTTTTGGGAAGTTAGGGTTCCAAATTTCAAATGCGAAATTCGAACTCGTTTTTGAACGGAATTGAAATCCGTAAAGTTCGGGCGATAGATAAGATCAATATCTAGTAAATCCCTAATTTACTAGGCCCAATTAGACGCAAATTTGTCCAGATTCATTGGAAATTCGAAAATCAGTAATTTGGCGGTGGATAACGATTTCGGTCGTTCCGATTGGATTTGATCATATCCGATCATTCCGGGCTGCTAACTGATCCAATAACCTAATGAAGCTCCACCCTCCCCTATAAATAGGACTCGAACCGAGTCGGAATTGGTATCCAAAACCAATCGAAACCTCTCAAATCGCCTCTGTTTTCCGCCTCTGTTCGGGGACGATTTCCGACTCCAGTAGCCTTCCTCCGCCGCCTCCGATCATCCTCGGTGATAGCCTACTTCACCACGAGTCCGTAGCCGCCGACCGCGCTCAATTCCGAGTCCGAACGAGCCCGAACGAGTCTCCGCAATACTCGACTTCGAAGCCTCTGTTTTGGGTGGTACTACTGCTGTTCGTGGTCTCAGTCTGAGTTAAATTGAGCCACAACTTGATCAGGTAATCAATCCTATGGGTTAGTTGTCATATATACTGATAGATCGTATATATATAGATATACTAACAGAGAGTTGTGATTGCTTCGCCATAGGAACATCGTCCGAACCCCCGTGGAGCCACCTCCGCCATGTACTGTGCGTGAGTTCTTCCCTGTCTCTGTCCTTGTCCTTACCTGTACGAAGGAGGAGGAATATATATACAGCGGTTAGGAATGTATATATGCTATTGTATATAATATCTAACATGTAGTATATTAGACTAAGCTTAATTATTAAAATTGCTTAGCTATATTACGTAGACATGTTAAAATATTATACTATTAGTTTAATATTGGCTTAGTTTAAATCAAGCATGAAAAATGATATTAAGTTAAGATAATAAATATTATTTTAATTTGATAAAGAAAATAATATTGTATTATTTTATATTAGGAAAATCAACAATTAGAATTTATAAATAATATTTATAAAATTGTTGAGATGGTTCATGAATTAAAATAAATTGACTAATGATAATTTATTTTTGGGTATATCTCGGAATCGCTATGGATCGGATTTGAAGCATAAGTCAAGCCGTGAGTTAGATCCGACATCCGTAGCTACATCGTTTGAACGTCTAAACGATCTAAGGCAAGTGGCGGTTCGCTCTTGCTTAGGCATGTCAATGGGGCGGGTTTGGGGTGGGGAGTAGTATCCCCGTCCCCATCCCCGTTTAGAAAAACAGTCCCCATCCCCGTCCCCATCCCCATCCCCACGTGGGGAGCTAAAATTGTCCCCGTTTTCGTCCCCACCAAATCCCCGTCCCCGTCGGGGATTCCCCGTCCCCATTAATATTCATTTCGAGTTTTTTCGGATTCCCCACTTATAGTCAAACAATTTCCCCATGAATATCCCCGTTTAACCCCCGTGAAATTTTTTCCACTCACTTTCATGTTATGACTCTCTAATCAATCTCCATTGTCAAACAAAAGAAAACAATGACTAAATAGTAAACAATATATATAGAAAACACAAATAAAATATTCCAATAATACGTGCCTTGAATTTAATAAAACCTAGAAAAATAAAATTATTATTTTATATTATGATTTTCTTTATTTGGTAACCGAGTAATAATTTCAAGAAACAATTAAGATATTATATATTGTTTATAGCTACATCCTACAAGCCTACAACATTACAAGTTATACTCCATATGTTATATAAAGGCAATACTTTGATAATAAAATCATTTAAAATAATCCAATCATTCAAAGTAAATAAATTGTATGTTGTATTACAGTAAGATTTTTCCATAAATTAAAAAATGAGAAATTTTTTTATAGGTTAAGAATATAATTATACATTGCATAGTACATATTTACTAATACTTTTAAAGTTCTATTACACCATTTATTTAAATAAAAAAATAATTATCAACTATAAAATTATGAATATGAAAAAATTCCCCGTGAAAAATCCCGCCCATGAAAATTGTATCTTCATTGGTAATTCCAGTGAGGTCACCCATGAAAAATCCTCATGGGAAATCCCATGAGTTTCTAAATAGAGATACTCAGTGGGTAATTTCGTGGGAAAACCCAACGGGTGATACCACGGGGATTATCAACGGAGATACTCGTGGGGATTCCCGGCGGGGACGGGGACGGGGCGGGTAGTGGGGCGGGGGGCTCTATCCTCGTCCCCGTCCCCATCCCCACGCGGGGATGTGTTTTTCGCCCCATCCCCGCCCCCGTCCCCATTTAAAATCCCCATCCCCGTCCCCGTAACGGGGAATCTCCACGAATAATGGGGATTCCCCGCCCCATTGACATCCCTACTCTTGCTCGTTATTCCATATTTTTCTTAATTGACAATTAATCTATTGTCTTAATTAAGCTGAGATAATAATCTTCTTAATTGTCGTTTGAGAACTTGTGTGTGTAAACTAAATGTGTTAAGTGAACCTTATTATTAGGTTGTATAATATGCTAGCTATGACCCTTATATATATTATTATTATAGGGTGCTAGTTATAATTGGTGTGGACTTGTTGTGCATTGGTGTGGACATATAAATGCTAGTTTAGCACGAGTATTCGTAGGAACGCTATGACCTTGCGAGGTCTAGTCGTTTCTTTATAACTTGGTATTAGGAGGTTAAATGCCCTAACACTTTTGGTCCTGACCTACCCCTATCCGAATATAGGTGGTGGTGCACTTAGCTAGTGTCAATCTTCGGGATTTATTCCCATTCTATATCTCATTGCGAGATCTGTGTGGAAATTAAAAGCTTCAACGTTAATGTACGTTTTGAAATTAAATAAGATAAGTGTATTGTTGCACATAATAAATATCCCCTCGGGCGAGAAGTACAACGTGGAACCCGCTCGGGCTTCTGTCTATGGAGGTCCTCTTATCAATTTGAATTCGCACAACACGTATGCGGTGAGGTTGGTTAAGGATTCGATTATTCAAAGAAGTCAGTTTTCAAACATTGTGTGAATTATAATGTTCCCAAACAAATTCATTAATTTTCTATAAGACTCATTCTCTTTGGAGTCTTCTCTTGTCTCATACCTTTTCTTCCGTTTCAGTGAGAGTATCTGGGTTATATATCGTCTATCGGTTTTTATTCGAGAGACAATGATAGTAACCGGATATAATCACAAGAACCACTCTGTTTGAGCCCTTGCGTAGTCTTTCATTAGACTGACCAACCTTTCTCTTTCCTTGCATGGTTGGCTGGTGTCATTCGTCCTATACGGCACATCAGTGGTTGGTCTCCGACATCTTGAAGTAACGAATCGAAGACGAATGCTTGCAGTTGAAGATTGAAGATTTTAAGTAATATACTTTAAGGTTGTCTAGTGTTGACTAAATTTTCTTAAATAAATGTAAGACCTAGTCATGTAATTAGGATTTATTTAAAGTCTTCCGCTGTAATTTCAATATCATTTGTAAACTATCCTTCTTAATTTACGAGAGGAATTTTAATAAAAGATTGAGTTTCTTTATATACAAAGTCTTCCGCTATTTACTCTTTATTATTTAATGATCATTTAATTATTTAAGTATAATTATTTCGATTAAAGCCTTGGGTGGCTTTGGACTTTACAGTTTGAGGTCACTGGCGTGTGGCACTACCGACATAAGTCAGGGGTGTTACAAGACATATCTACAATTTGTGCACCAAGTATTATAGATTTGTGCATCGAGAATTAGCACATTTGTGCATCACTGTATCACGGTCACATGCACCTTGAGTTTTTACCACTATGCTATTTTTACAGTGTGTGCATAACAATACACTTAGTTGTGCACCACTATAATATAAAATTTATGCACCTTAAATTTTTATGGGTGGGGTGGGGTGGGGTGGGGTGGGGTGGGGGGGTCCCCTCACATAAAAATCTGTGCATCGTGAATACCTAGACTAGTACACTGTGGACATATCTACAAATTTGTGCACCAAGTTTTATGAATTTGTGCATCAAGAAGTAGCACATTTGTGCACCACTACAAGATGATTATGTGCACCTAATTTTTTTTTTTGTGAAACTCTGGTGTTATCTACAGTTTATGCTCCAAGTAATTCTGATTTATGCATCTAAAAGTAGTATATTGTGCACCACTGTATCACGGTCACGTGCACCTTGAGTTGTTACCACTATTTTATTATTTTACAATGTGTGCATCACAATACACTTAGTTGTTCACCACTTTAAGATGAATCCGTGCACCTTTAATTTTTGTTATTTAGTTTTTAGCATGGTTATAAAAAATTTGTGCATGAAGTTTTGAATATTTGTGCATTTAAATACACTGTTTTGTGCACCACTCTACATTGTATCTGTGCACATCAAAAGTGTGAATTATTATTGTTTGTGTAGTGATTTGTTGAATGATTGTGCACTTCTTTTAATAATTATTGTTCAGTTCTTTTAACAATGATTGTGCACTTCTTACAGCTTGCATTTCCTTTGTTTCAGGGTCTGTATCTAATAGTAAAGTTGTTGAGAGTTCGATAACCGCTATATCTTTTGGAAGTTCAAAGTTCTACATTCCTGTTTGTGATCAGGAATTGAAACCTTTTATAGGACAAATATTCATGAGTCTACAAACTACATTCGAGTTCTATAGGAAGTACGCGACTAGATGTGGATTTGATATGCGTCATAGCACAACCAAAGTGCACAGAGATGGCTCGACAATATGGAAATATGTTGTTTGTAGTAGGGAGGGGTTCAAGAAAGTGCCCTAGAATTTACCTGATAGTGTGAGTTCATAAGGTACACCTAGTGCTCAACAAAGCAATAGGAAAAGAGATAAAAAGCGTAGAAGAATATCAAATAGGTGTGGATGCATAACTAAGATAGCCTTTCGTCATGCGGGGTCTAGGGGTTATTCCGTCAAGATATTTGAGGAAAGGCATACACATGTTCTGATTGATGACAAAGACATGCACTTTGGAAAAGGGAACAGACAGATTAGCACGTTACATGAAGATTTCATAATGAACTATGCTAATGCCAACCTGGGCGTTGCTAAAACCTACAAGGTGTACATGGAGATTGTCGGTGGACATGCAAATGTAGGAGCAACACTATTTGAGTTCAAGAATTTCAAACAAAGTCTAAATGCATACTTGTTAGGTGGAGATGCTCATATGACGATTGACAATTTCAAGAAGAAGCAAGAAACTTGCAATGCATTCTACTTTGAGTATGAAATTGATAGTGAACAACAATTGAGCCGCCTCATTTGGTTTGACCGTATCAGCAGAAAGAGCTTCAACTTCTTTGGAGATGTGATCTCAGCATATGCCACGTACAACACAAACATGTAAATAAAAAAAACCTATTTCACATTATTATCATTACCATAGACATGAACACTTAGTCTATTGTGGGTGTACCATTTTGTTAAAAAATGATACACTGCACACCTTACTTGTGTTATGAGTGCATACTCTGGTGCACTCCTTGAGATACTTAAGTGCATAATTTATTGTGTTATTGGTGCACATTCTTGTTATAATATAGTGAACAGTGTTGCTCTATTACACTGCACTATTTTATGAGTTATAAGTGCACAATCTTTCAATGTTATTGGCACATAGTCTAGTTGTGATATGGTGCACATACTTCTTATATAACACTACACTATATATTGTGTCATAGATGCATAATCATTATGTGGTATTGTGCACAGTTTCATGTACTAGGGTGCACAATCTAGTTATAGTGTGATGCACAAGTTACTTTATTAGAGGTGAACAAACATAGGAACAAATTATTATAAACTACCTTCTTGGTGAGTGACTATTAACTACATTACTAAAATAAATTTGTATTGTAGGTACAAATGGTGTTTGTTCCGTTTACCGGGATCGACAACCACAAGAAGTCCATCACCTTTGATGTAGGGTTGATATTGAAGGAGGATGAGGAATCATACACTTGGTTGTTTTCTAACTTCAAGAAGGCGATGGGGCATGAGCCTAATATATTCTTAACCGACCAAGATCCGACGGTAAAGACTGCAGTTGAGAATGTGTTCACCCATGTTGTTCACCGATTTTGTATGTGGCACATTATGATGAAGGTTCCCACTAAGGTTGATATAGACATGGCAAACAATAAGGAGTTCAGGACAAGGTTCAACAATGTTGTGTGGAATGCTGAGTTGACGAGGGAGCAGTTTGAGGAAGAGTGATTTTCTATTATGAATTAGTTTGAACTTGAAGAGAAAGCTTGGTTTCAGAGGCTGTTTGATCTCAAGCATTATTGGATAGCTTCTTTTTTCAACAATGTGAAGATGGGAGGGTTTCTTAGGACAACATCGAGATCAGAGAGCCAAAACAACTTCTTCAATATGTTCATAGGGACGAGATCTAACCTTGTCCAATTCATGATGAGGTTGAACAATACAATTGAATCTCAGAGGCATACACAACAAAAGCTGGTATTTGATTCGTCCACTTCCGTCCCCACGATGAAGACATCGTTGAAAATAGAGAAGGCTTGTGCATCAATATATACCATTAATGTGTTTTTGGAGTTGCAAAAGGAGATTTATGCTTATGTATTCTCTTGCTACATTACGGACATGAAAATGGATGAGGATGCTCATATATACGAGGTGAGGTGTCCCAATGATACGTACTATATTGTTCAGACAATTTTATCTGATGGGGATATTCAGTGCACATGCAACAAGTTTGAAAAGTTTGGACTACCTTATAGGCACATGTTTTTAATAATGAAGATCATGAGGCTAGAAAGATTACCTGACAGATTTGTTTGCTCAAGGTGGACTAAAGATGCTACGATCAAACCAGTATTTGTGATTGATGGCTCTTTGTACGAAAAATGTGCGCAGCAAGATGAGAGAAAGTTAATCTTGCATGAACTATTATCAGAGGTGCACAACTTTATCAATGTTTTAGCAAAGAATACGGAAGGAATGAGAGACTTGTTGGCAGTGATTAAAAATCATAGATCCTCTTACCTCAGCGTCCACAAAAAATGTACAAGTACTGGATCTAGTAAGAGCAAGTTTGAGAGGTTCGTAGGGACAGTGCCGATGGATATTAGCGTGCTTCCTCCTAAGCAAGCGCACAACAAAGGCAGCAGAAAGCGCATTGTGCGTGGAAAAAAGGCTTCAATGGAACAAGCAAAGAAGCAAGTGAGAGTGTGTGCCAAATGCAACCAAAGAGGTCACAACATTAGAACATGTAAGGAAGTAGGATTATAAATAAGTGTGGTTTGATGCACAATTCTTTGTGCCTTTGATTCACAAGCAATTACATTTTTGATGCACAGTTCTGAGTGTTTGTGATGCACAATGCTTTGACTTTGTTATGCACAATACTTTATAATTCGGTGAAGAATTCCGTGTGTTTGTGATGCACAATTTTGCTTGTTTGTGATGCACACGACCTTATATTTGTGATGCACGAGATTTACAACTTCAATGAACAATTCTGTGTGTTGTGATGCACAATAATTTATATTCTTCGTGCAATATTTAAGTAGACCTAGTGCACAACCATGTGGGTTAATGATGTACTATTGTTAAAAATAGAGGTGCACAACATATATATATGCTGTGATGAACAAGTATCTTACTCATTTTCACAAAGACTCCACATCCTAGATGCACAATTTATATTGAACCAGTGGACAAAGTATTTGTTTTGTGCTACACTATCGCTCAAATAAAGATACACAACATATAAAACTAATGTGATTAACAATCATTTTTACACAAGAACGTAGTTTAATGGGTGTAAATGTTGTGCAACAAGTAATATGTAATTGTGCATCGATAACTATGACATTGTGCACTAATGTAAAATGAATATGTTCACCTTGAGTTTTTGTGTAGTATTTTGTTATTTGCATTTTGTGCACCACATTATAATACATTGTGTACTACAGTAAGTTGGTTATGTGTACCAGTGTACGATGATTATGTGCTCCTTTAATTTTCAAAGGTTTGAAGGGACCTCCCTCCTCCACCAAAGTTTAAATTATATTTATAATATTGTATTATTTAATGTTTGTGCATTAGGTTGAAAAATGTCATCATTTCATCATATGTGTGTTATTGATGCACAAACGAATTTTATGAGCGAATACTTCACTTTTAGACTAGTGCACAATCAGTGGTGTGAAGGTACAAAAGACATTAATACTTTCCTCCATACTGGTGAGCAAATATTTATAAACAAGTGCACTAGTATTGCACAAAATTCCCAAAATATATGTTGTCCAAGTTCATCTACTAAAACTTAAAAGAAAAAAAATACCAAACTATTTGAGAATGTGTTCATTTCCTAACATAACTATTCATCACATAAAACACCTAATGTTTTGCTTTTTTGAGTTTCTTCCTCATGCGATTTGGAATGGCTAAGTTTCGCTGGTCCATGGACGATGTCTTTACATGCTCTGCTAACGTGTTTTGTGGACTCGATAGTAAGGATGATAGATATCTCCCCTACAACATGTTCATCTGACTTTGGTTACCAATTGTCAGTCCAGAATTGAAGTCAGTCATCCCATTACCTTTATATGTCTCCATATGGCGCATCAAATAGATACCACATACCACCTTGTTATCTGGATCCCTCTACGACATCGCTTGCCGTTCTGTCTTAACCTTTCCTTTAAAGGGAAGGGCCTTGGATTCCAATCCATGACGCTCTAGAAACGAAATCATAATTTGTCACAACAAATTGATTGCCAAAAGAGAAGGATGAACACCTTAGAACAACTAAAATAACTATGCCATGGTGAACTAAAATAACTGGTGAGAAAAATAATTTAATGAGAGAGGAAAAACTAAAATAATATGGTGCACACCTTAGAACAATATGGTGAACAATAAAGAGGAAGGCTAGTGCACAACATTAGGATCCTCGTTTGACATCATAAATGTTACCTCGACCTCTTCGATGCACTTTATAACAAAAGGGTACGAAAAGAACTTGTCCTGGCTATCAGGAGATTGAAACGATTGGCGCTGGGAGCTAGAAAGAACCTTGAGGTTAATGATCTTCTCAATTGCATTATTGATCTTCTGAAATATGGAAGCCTCAAACATACTCTTTGGTGCGTCCCTGACATGCTGATAGAACTTCCTGGTATATTCGACAATTATACGTGCCAAATCAGCATGATCACATATGTATTTGTAAAAGCTTGAATCCTCTCCATTACCACCTAGATCAAGATCCATATCACCATGACCTATACGGTCAGCCTCAGACTGTTCCTCAACACCAGAAGCTACTGGATCTGGCAGTGTAGCAGGGGGTGCGAGGTTTGGTGGCGCTATAACATACCTCTGACCAAATCCACCGAGTTTAAGCTCATCTTTCTCTCTCTTCTTTAAGATAGCAGATGTATAGCAATTGATAATAGGGTACCACCTATCTGTCATCTCTCCCATCATGCTAACTCTATCACAATACAAAACCTGTGAAAAAGAAAAACGAAGCATGTTATAATGGTGCGTAAATTATGAAAAAAAACAACAGCAAAAAGCAATAAAAGAAAGATTGGTGCACAACTTAAGGAAAGATGAGTACACAATTAAATACAGAGAACAAAACTCTTGTACTATGGTGCACAAAGATTACAATACATATGTGGTGCATTGAAAAGAAGTAATGAGGTGCATAATGAGCAGTGATGTGGTGCACAAATTAAACTAAGGGAGTGCACAAGAGTGACTGATGTGGTGCACTAAAATGCAGTAATGAGGTGCACAAGAAGCAGTGATGTGGTGCATAAGTTAAACTAAAGTAGTGCACAACAGTGAATGATAAGATGCATAAAGACATTATAAGTATACAGTACAATTATGCACAAAGATTACAGTACAAATGCACAACATTTTCATTTAATGGTACACTAGCTCTTTTATAATGGTGCACGAAACTGTAGTTAATGATGCACAACACTCTTTTATCATGGTGCACTATAAACACATGATGTGGTGCACAAAATTACACATCATGGAACACAAAAAATATTGAAAGACAGATGCAAAACAACTTTATATAAGATGGAAAAAATTCTAAAATCATGGAACACAACATAGTACACATATCAATATAAACATGATGCACATCATATATATATCTTGTAAATTATTTATTTCCTCTCTCTCTCTCTATATATATATAAATAAATAAATAAATATATATATATAGAGAGAGAGAGAGAGAGAGAGAGAGAGAGAGAGAGAGAGAGAGAGAGAGAGAGAGAGAGAGAGAGAGAGAGAAAAGAAATAAATAACTTACAAGTAAGAGAATAAGAGACCCCTATATGACGACACTTTAGGAGCACTGTGCCTCAACTGACATAGCCTAGTCCGCAACAATCAACACCAATTGTAATCCTCCATACGATCAGAGAGACACCAGTCAAACCAACACAAATTCTCGGGTTCACAGTGCCATTTGCATTGCTATCTATAACAATATAGTAAAATAACACAACAAAATCAATATCAAATGTCGCATTCGCATCCTTGTTCGCTTTCAGCCTATTCACCACATATATTGGCTTAACAAAAAACATCATCAGCATACCTTGACCTCCAACTCCTTAATACATCATGGCAAGAATGTTGTCGATCAAACTGCAGTACTCCCCTTGGCAATCCAAGGTACTCATGCACAACGTCTTCATTGATCGGGATAGGGGGCAAATTATTACCCATATGTATGAAGCATGAGGCATAAACAAAATTTCCAACCAGCTAGTAGGATAAAGCCCCTGTCATCTCCTTCACAGCCCAAGACAACAAGAATCCAAATCCCATACGGCTCATGGTAGCCTTCTAAGCTGCATTGAATTTGTCATTTGTATCGATAAGTAGAGATAGGGAGCCCCTTGCCTTGAGCCTTTGATTAGGGGCCTTGCTTTCAATAGGCAAGGGCACAACATCTTCAGAGGATATTGAAGGAGAAACCTCCCTGTCTTTGATGGAGGTGCTAAAGTGAATGTCAGTTTATTCTTACCTACAACAAAAGAAAAAAAAAAAGCAAAAATGAGTGATCATTGAATCCACAAAAAGATTATAAGAAACTACGAAGAATAATTTGCTAGATTTAAATGGGATATAAATTACCCTTCGAGTCACCATTCTGGTCAACGAGGGAAGTGATGGCAACTGCACAACTTGAGTTGTCACCCTGCCGTGATCGTTGCTTTGAAAAAAAATTCATAACATAAATATACAATCAATAATAATCAAAACTTTGCTATGCTAAAATATATATTTGAAGCATTCAACCTGAGGTGAGAGTATTGGTGCAAATTGTAGAATAGTGTGCTACACAACTTATAGAAAAAGTGATACATAATAATAAATGAAACTGGTGCACTATATTTAAAATAGTGATGTGCACAAGAAAGAGACAGTATGCTGCACAAAACATATGATATAGAGGTGCATAACTTATAATACAAATAAACAAGAGCACATATTTTCCATATTGCAGTGCACAATATGCTGAAGTTGTTGCACAATGACTAGAATAATAGTGCACAATATTAATAACGTAGTACACACAAATTCTAAATATATATATATATATATATCACCTATGAGGGCATCCTTACGTTGTTCTAAAGATTGTTCATTTAAATGAGGGGCTTCAATAACTGCTAAAGCGTTTGATTCTACCCCTTATTGTGTGCTTGAATCTTTTTCTTCAACAAACACAACCTTCCTTTTTGAAGAAGGATGATTCCTTCGTGAAAAAACTGTGAAGAAAAACACAATTTAGATGACAGGTGCACAAAAAGAATAAAAACAAAAATTAGAGGCACAACAGATCCAACATAAAAAAGTAAATGCGCTGCACAACAACAATACAAAGCATTGAAATTATAAAGAATACAAACAAGCATTCTAGTCCACAGTATAAGATAATGTGGTGCACAATACAATAAACAAGCTGTACACCATGAAAGAATACAAACAAAATCACACAGGCACCAGTTTACTGTATTATATAAATGTGGTGCACAACGTTTTTAAAAATAATGAACAAAGTAATGATAACTTAGTGCACATCGATCGAGTGAAGTAATGAACCACTAAGCAGTCTAGTGATGCACAAACATATTACGAATGGTAGAAATAATGCGATCCACAACCTATAATGTAATAGTGAACAATCGAATGCAGTTTAGTACACGAAAATACCACAGAATATGCAATCAACACAACAATGATATATACAACAATAAAATATGAAAAACAACTAAAAAATGAACAGGAGAAGATGACATTCCTAATCTGGCTAGGGATGTTGATATCTTCACAAAATTGACACAGAAAAACAAATGTCTAGGGCTAGGTTTATGATAATTTAACCTTGAAGAAGAGAAGATGAAGAAGGATCTTTATTTTCAGCCATTTGAGTGTAGATGAATGATTTAGATTGAAAAAGCAGAGTGGATGAGATTGAATCAAAGAGGAAGAGAGAGCAATAGAGAAGTTTGTTCGTGAAACCGCCTCCAAACCGACTTCGACAAAGAGAGGAAGAGAGAGAGAGCAGGAGAATGCAAGAGAAAATGAATGGACGTTTTAAATGAAAGTGCTTTTTAGATTAATACGCGCGGAAGGTGTGCAAGAAGCAAGTAGTGGGGCATGATTGGCAGTTTTGAATCTCACCCGCGAGATCGTGGCCACATGATTAAACTTCATCTAATGACTGAGATACATTTACAAATTTAAATAATCAATTGTGACTGGCGTTTTTTTTGATGTAGGCCCCCCCATCTAAGAAAAAATAATCAATTGTGAAATTTGTGCACCAAGTAATATGTATTTGTGCAATGACACGTATGACATCGTGCACTACAGTAAAATGAGTATCTGCACCTTGAGATCCTGTCCATAGGGTTAAACTCCATCTAACAGCTGGGATACATGTACAATTGTAAATAATCAATTATGACTGGCGTTTTTTAGATGGTGGGGGGGACCCCTATCAAAATAAATAAATAGTCAATTGTGAAATTTGTACACCAAGTAATATTTGTTTGTGCAACAACACGTATGACATTGTGCACTATAGTAAAATGAGTATGTGCACCTTGAGATCTTGGTCACAACATTAAACTCCATCTAAAAGGCTGGGTTACGTTAATCCAATCCCCCACCCCCATCTAATTTTTTTTAAAATAATCACAAAGAATTTACACGTGATGTAAAATGAGCTTGTATTCTTTATGCACAACTTAAATTGCAAGCTGTACACAACACATGTCTTTTATTGTGTACTATAGTTGAAATAGAGATGCATAACAAATATAAATACTGTGATGCACAATATTTTCTTTACTCGCAAACATAATTAATTGTGAATTTTGTGCACCAAGTAATATGTATTTGTGCAACGAAACATATGACATTGTGCACTACTGTGAAATGAGTATGTGCACCCACTAGTAGAAAAAACCATTTTAGAGGCGGGCGTTTTAACACTTATTGAGGCGGATATCGTACGCAGCAAGTGAGGGGGCTGCAACAAGTAGGGACCCTTTTTGAGGTGGGCAATATACGCCTCTAAAAGTCACTTTTTGAGGCGGGCGTCTATAGGCCCGCCTCAACAAGTGCCTCACTTTGGCGCCGAAGTGAGGCACTTTTAGAGGCGTATAAATGGAGGCCCGCCTCTAAAAGCCACTTGTTGAGGCGGGCCTCCATAGGCCCGCCTCTAAAAGTGCCTCATTGGCGCCGAAGTGAGGCACTTTTAGAGGCGTATAAATGGAGGCCCGCCTCTAAAAGCCACTTGTTGAGGCGGGCCTCCATAGGCCCGCCTCTAAAAGTGCCTCATTGGCGTCGAAGTGAGGCACTTTTAGAGGCATATATATTAAGGCCCGCCTCTAAAAGCCACTTGTTGAGGCGGGCCTCCATAGGCCCGCCTCAAAAAGTCTATTTAAAAAAAAAAAAAAAAATCCGGACCCCGGTTTTTTGTAATACCGGGGTCCCATTGCTGATTTTTTTTTAAAAAAATCAGCTGGCCCCGAATCTTCAGCAGATTATCAGCTTCCAGATTCAAAATTGAATACACAACAAGTGTACTTATTAAATGGTCAAAGAAGCAACTACAATTATGATTACATTTCTCACATCAGTAATATGAAGTGAAGAAAAATTGAACATCAAACAGAACAGAGCAGAGCAACTGAAGAAGGGTGCTTTGGTCATAATTTATATAGGTAAAACTACAAACAAGCTAGTTTTTGATGATGACTACAACCTTTTCTCAAGGAAAACAGAACTCACAAATTATTACGCCCCTGACTGCCCTCCATTGCTTATTTTGGAGTCTGAAATCAAGGCCTTGATATTAAGTTTCAGCTTCATGGAGACTAGCGACTGAGGGAGGACCGATACAGCAGCTACTAATGAGTTCCGTGGAACTCGAAAAAGGGATATACATTCAATCAGAATGCAGACCTGTGAATGTATTCGAGTCAGCGTACAAGAAACTTGAAATATCTTAAAAGAGGGAGAGGTGACATGGGAAGAAGAGGCAAGAGCATTGCACCTCTGGAGATTTTAGGTCAACAACTGCATCGGGTACGACACCCTTAACTGCTGCGGCCACAATCGCAAAGCACTTGTCACGCTCTAGTATGGCTGGAGCATTGGGATCACTGGAACTGGTTTTCACTAATTTCATCTCTGTCTGGTCAATCCCTCTTCTATTGTAGCCAACTGCAAACTAAAACCATAGATTAAAGGCAATATTGACAGATGACTACCCTAAAGCTATTATCATGATTCATGAACAATATGACATCATTTCAACTGAGAATCTAAATCCTGAAGAACACAGCACAAAATAAACAAGATGTATGTCTGATCTGTCAAATGGATGCGTTTACAGTGTCTTGAAATAGGAAAAAAAGATGTAGAAGGCAGGTATTCCACAAGAAACAAATTGCATCTTTGCCAGGAATACTAGAATTTGCATCACATATTATACAGGAAGTTACTTTTTAATTTATATTACCTTGAGAGGTGTTGAAAACTTGATTGCTTGGCTATTGACATATGCACGAACAAGACTCGACACAACAGAGCCTTTCACTTCTTTTTCTCAGCCTGCACATGCCATGAAAAATGTATAACAACACTTCCATAAACCTGAAGAAGCAGAGCATCATCTATAGCTGCACTCATACAAAAAAGCCTATCATATACAAGCTCATGAAAAAGAGTTGATAACTAAGCAACTAGCATTCATGATGTTTGAGATTTGACAGCTTTGGACTAATTTTATCAATATCTTTAGACTAATTTCATCCCAAACTTCATAATGTTTGAGATTTGACAGCTTAAATCTGAACCTCATAAAGCAACTAGCATTCATGATTTACATCCATAAGATTAAGATTGTCAATAACATTAACCAGCTGCTCAGTAATGCTAAAACCACCCCTCCTAAAATGGCCACTCTCAATTCAAATTGAGAAAGAATAGATTCCAGTCTAGAAACACTCACCAGAATAAACTCACGGCATTGTCTACGACGCTTCTTTTCATTTCGGAGCTTCACGCTCCCTTGATTCGGCTGGCTCGGAAGCACAGGCTCTCCAGGAACATGGTTAACCCAAGCATAAGGCCCTAAAATCACACCAAAACCCCAAAAGTCATTTAATTTCAAACTCGCTTAAACACTAAACCTCAGTAGACTGACTCCCTTTCCTTCCTTTTGACTTGTCTTCAAACAATCAAGCTCAGCTAGAATCCGTAACCCCAAATGTAATCACTTCAAACTACAAAGTGAGGAATTCTCCAAAACCTAACAGAAAATTACCTTAAAACTATAAACAAAGAAGCAGTAGTATGTATAGACAGTGGCATACCCGTAAATCGATTCACCGCCTCTTCCAGTTCCCGTGGGATCCCCTCCTTGCACAATAAAATCCTGTTCTCCACAAATTTGATGATATGAATATGGCCCATCAAGACTTGGCCAAGCAAGAAGATCCTTCAAACATAGATGATGATTCAAGCCAAGACGGGAAGCTAGGCCAAGACCGTGACATTGCCTCGGACACCACCAGAAAACACGGGCCCAATTCAGATCCGGGCTGTAAAGAAGCTAAAGAACCCGGAGACCACTCAAATCCGGGTTATAAAGCCGATGCTATCACCAGAGAACCCGGCTAGGCCCTCCATCCGGGTTAAAAGCCCACGTGAAGAATATTTGAAGACTGATGTTATTTTCGATTTATTGCTGGGGTTTTTAAACATTATTAGACAATATTTTAATTCCCTAAATGTCCATTAATTGGTGTTTTGATTAGTGGGCACGTTTTAGGATTAGTGGGTTAATTATTAGCATTTTCTTTAATTTCTCTTTAGTAACCGTATTGCTAGGTTATTAGGAAAACTTTTGGCTCATTGTTCAGAACGTTGAATTGAATCCAGAATCAGAATATTTCAGTTTTAGAGTTTTCTTCTTGTTCATCAAACTTGTGTGTGATATCAAGTTCTTCCTTTGAGAGATTTGAGTGTGTTGTATCTCGAATCTCCCTAGGTCTTTCTCTTGTGACTAGTGTGTCAAATCTAGCCATAAGGAGATTGCTTATCCCTCACTTCCATCACCCATCACAATCGATTCCATCCATCATCACCCGTCAGTTTGCTGAACTTCCTCCCCGGAACTACCAGCGACCCTTCGGTAGAAAAATCATATCTTTTGATCCACCACCCAGAAAATTCTGAAAATTGGAGGACAGAAACTAGACTTCCATATCTATCTACTGTCGCCGGAATCGCCCAATTCGGAGTTCGGAGCAAGGAGAACGACCCCACTGAAGTTAGATCAAATTCTGGAATTCTGCTGGGGGTTGCTGTCCTGCGTTCTTGAGTTCCGAGGCGCCTTGTCGAGCAATTCTTGCACTGTGGCCATCCCGATCCTTGATCATAACATTTGGTATCAGAGCTACGTAAGTATTGCTCTCAAATTTGCCTTTAAATCTATAGAAAAATCGGTTCTTTACTTGCTCACCATTTCGTGTCTTTGCATGATTTTATGTGTAGTGTCTTGGTTTGTTTTGCATCGTTTCCTTCTTGTTGTTTGCTTGAGTCATTGAGTCTGCATAGGGAAGGAAAGGGACGAGTTCTTTTCAGTTGTTTTAGGGTAGAAACCGCCGAGCATCACTAGGAGATTTGGGTAGGATTTTCTTCCTAAAATCTAGGGTTTCTTGTTTCGGTTGTTACTTACTTTGAAATTCAAATTTTTGGCATCCCTTTGCATCAACCAGCCGTACCCTTGTTAGATCATATAGATTAGGTTATTTTGAGTCATTTTCTATTGGTATTTGGCATATAATCAGCCTAGGGTTTGTTCTTGAGCCAACCGAAGCACTTAACTTCATACTTGCGTAGGAAAGGCCTTGAAAATTTCTAAGTGTTGATCCGACTTTTCTTTCTGTAATTTCCAGTTTAATTCAGTTGTTCTAGTGTCAAAAAAAAAAAAGACGAAAGATCAAAAGAAGAAGAAAAAAACCGGAAAAGTCAAGCCTACAACAAAAGAAAAAGACTTGGCTTGTAAGAGTGGTTGTTCAAGTTTATCATCTTGTGTTGAACTTTCCTTTATTTGGATACATTGTGAAGATTGATATTGTGTGGAGAATTGGCCAGAATTGTCACTCAACTTTGTAAAGAAAATTTCAAAGGCTTAGTACTTGCATTTGTGTTGTGAAAGTTGTGGAATTTAGCACAAGGATTAGCCTAAAAGTTGTGGTGCAATTTTATCTTGTCTTTGGTCATATTGAGCAAACTAGGCAGCCTACCTTGACCTATATTTTGAGCTAGTAAAGGTCACGAATTTTTCTTGGATTTAAAATCAGATTTGTGGCTTACTTGCTAGCTTAGGTAGCACTTGTTGTCTTTCGATCTTGTGGGCTGTTGTGTGGTATTGCTTGTGTGTAGGAAATCATGGTGAAAGCCAAGGAGAAGAATGTGGCTGCGGAGGACCCTAAGGATGGCTTGGAATCGACCTTGGAGGCCATACTGTTGGCTATCCAAACATCCAAGGATGAGGCCCAAGAGCGAGAGCGCCAAGCTGAAGAGCGAACTCGCAAAGATTTGCAAGCCTTGCGGGATGCGCAAGTTACCTTCATGCAGACCATGGAGGAGAAGTGGAGGTTGTCCCACAGTCCATCTTCGAGCCTACATCAAGGTGCACCTCAAGGAAGTGGAGCCCAATCACTCCCAATGGCCGGACCCTCAAGCGGCACTCAAGAGGTCCAAGTGACCGTACCGCTTCTAGCTCAAGAGTTGACGAACGTGTCTCTCCGTGAAGGGTTTCATCACCCTCCACCGAATGTGGCTGCATCCAGGGAAGAGTTTGGTTTGGTCTCTAACACCTCTTCTCCTTACATTGCTCATTTTTCTACTAGTATGTTTCCTTTGTGCACTAACATGGCAGGGCCAAGTACTACTCCTAGAGGAGAAACAAGAGGAGTGTCGAACCCCATCTATAGAGAGGAACCAAGAGGAGTGCCGAATGCACACAATGGGTACCAAGACCCGGGAAGGAGGATGGCCGGAAGAGGAGGCATGGGCCGAGGTCAATACCAAGGAGGAAGAATGCCCTACGCATCCCGAAGAGCTTATGAAGACTATGAGGAGGACTATGGTGGCCAACGTGAGGAGTTTGCATATGATCAACAACGGCCTCATGGTATCAAGTTAGAGGTACAATCCTTTGGTCTTCAATGTGATCCGGAAATTTATCTTGATTGGGAGCAAAAAACCGATCAAATTTTTAGGTACTATAACTACTCGGAAGCTCAACGAGTAGCTATAGCGACCATTAAGTTTGAAGGTTTTGCTTACCAATGGTGGCTTGGGGACAAAGAGGAACGAGAGTACCTCGGACACCCTCAAATCACCACTTGGCAAGCTCTCAAGCAAGCCCTTCGAGATAGGTTTGTTCCGGAAGACTTTTCGGATAGGGTGCATGAGAGGTTGGAGTTGTTAGAGCAAGGGAATAAGACTCCGGATGAATTCTATATGGAGCTAAAGACCTTGGTCTTTAGGTCTAGACTTAGGGTTCCCGAGGGGTATCTTATTTCTAAGTTCATTAACAACCTTAGTCCCGAGCTCCGAGCCATAGTGAGCAAGCAACACTTTTCTAGAGGGACTCCTATGGAAGAAGTGCTTCATTATACTAATCGTATATATAAGGCACTTCATTCAAAGCGTCCCCAAGCTCAAAGCTCACGGCCTTGGCAAAATGCATCGAGTGGTTCCAAGGGACCACAACCTATGCCAAGACGCTTAGAACCCACTAGGGGTGACAACTCAAGTCACCCTAGAAGAGAGGCTCCTAATTCGGATCAAACCCAACGAAAGGAGGGGGAGATCCGAGCTAGGGATCTTAAGTGTTTTAAGTGTCTCGGTCATGGCCATTTTGCCAAAGATTGCCCCTCAAAAAGGCAAGTTCTTCTCAACACTATAGGGGACATTGAGTCCGAAGATGAATGGGAAGAAGAACTTGTTAAGAATGAGGATGGCTTAGAGGAGTTACATGTTGTGGCCGCCGAGGGTGAGTGCTTTTTGGTCAAAAGAGCACTAACCATCTCGGAAAGTCCTAGTACACCTAGTCAACGTGAGACTCTCTTTCACACTAGGTGTACCATTAAGGGAAAGGTGTGTAGTGTCATCATTGATGGTGGCTCTTGTTGCAACTTAATTGATCAAGAAGTGGTGAGTAGATTCAATCTATTGACCACTTCTCACCTGCAACCCTACACACTTTGTTGGTTGAACTCCAACACCCCCCTTAAGGTCAAGGACCAAGCCACCATTCAGTTTGCCATAGGAGAATATGTGGATGAGGTTGTGTGTGATGTTTTGCCCATGACCGCATGTCACCTTCTCCTAGGCCGGCCATGGCAATTCGATAGGGGTGTCATCCATCAAGGGGTGACAAATGAGTATTCTTTTATCATGAATGGTAAGAGCATCACTCTACACCCTATGATGCCACACGAAATCATGGCTAACCATGTGGCTAGAGAGCAAAGAAAGGCCAACCAACCCATAGAGCAAAGCCAAGGTAAGAAGATGGCAATTGGAAACAAAGGTGGTGCTTCGCATCATATGCTCTTGGTTAAACCTTTAATACCTTCACTTGTTGCATGCCCTTCCTCTTTCACTACGTTTTATACGGCTAACCCTATTAATGTGAAGGATGTGGTGTTGCATAGTTTGTCTTGTAGCTCTATTGTAGGCCAAGGAGGTGTCCCGCACAAGGAAAGCTACTACTTGGAAGGAGAAAGAGACTTGGACGAGCTGGATTCGAGGTCGAATCCCTTTCAAGGGAGGGAGGATGATATGAATATGGCCCATCAAGACTTGGCCAAGCAAGAAGATCCTTCAAACATAGATGATGATTCAAGCCAAGACGGGAAGCTAGGCCAAGACCGTGACATTGCCTCGGACACCACCAGAAAACACGGGCCCAATTCAGATCCGGGCTGTAAAGAAGCTAAAGAACCCGGAGACCACTCAAATCCGGGTTATAAAGCCGATGCTATCACCAGAGAACCCGGCTAGGCCCTCCATCCGGGTTAAAAGCCCACGTGAAGAATATTTGAAGACTGATGTTATTTTCGATTTATTGCTGGGGTTTTTAAACATTATTAGACAATATTTTAATTCCCTAAATGTCCATTAATTGGTGTTTTGATTAGTGGGCACGTTTTAGGATTAGTGGGTTAATTATTAGCATTTTCTTTAATTTCTCTTTAGTAACCGTATTGCTAGGTTATTAGGAAAACTTTTGGCTCATTGTTCAGAACGTTGAATTGAATCCAGAATCAGAATATTTCAGTTTTAGAGTTTTCTTCTTGTTCATCAAACTTGTGTGTGATATCAAGTTCTTCCTTTGAGAGATTTGAGTGTGTTGTATCTCGAATCTCCCTAGGTCTTTCTCTTGTGACTAGTGTGTCAAATCTAGCCATAAGGAGATTGCTTATCCCTCACTTCCATCACCCATCACAATCGATTCCATCCATCATCACCCGTCAGTTTGCTGAACTTCCTCCCCGGAACTACCAGCGACCCTTCGGTAGAAAAATCATATCTTTTGATCCACCACCCAGAAAATTCTGACAATTGGAGGACAGAAACTAGACTTCCATATCTATCTACTGTCGCCGGAATCGCCCAATTCGGAGTTCGGAGCAAGGAGAACGACCCCACTGAAGTTAGATCAAATTCTGGAATTCTGCTGGGGGTTGCTGTCCTGCGTTCTTGAGTTCCGAGGCGCCTTGTCGAGCAATTCTTGCACTGTGGCCATCCCGATCCTTGATCATAACATTTGACAAACAATATCAGAGTTTCAGAAATTTAACAACAATCGCTCAATTGAACTTGCCAAGTACGCAGAGATAGCAGGGATGGGAATCACTCAATTCCAACATTACATACACGCAATCAATCCAACTTATTAAAAAACAAATCTAAGACTAGAGAACCCTACAAATTCAATCAAACCACGCAAATCAAATGCTGTAATCACAGCCTCCAGGCATATGAAGATCTAACTCCGTAGAAAAACGCACAAATTAAGCAGGAAAATATTTCCCCCCTAATTCTAACAGAAACATAGATCAATTACCTCTCTCTTTTCTCCTGCATGTTCTTCATCTGGGATCTGTAGTGATTCTCGATGAATTTCTTCGCGGCTTTCACTTTTTCCATTGTCAAGCTCGATCCAAGCACCTCATCATCCCCTTCCTCCCGATTTTCCATCGGCGAACAGGTGGTGTTGGTTCGCGAGCAGGCAGGGACTGACTCCTTCAACGACGTTCGCGATTACCGGGTGAGCTTACAGGGATTTGAAGCAATCGAAGGGCTCGATCCCGCGGAATTGGGGAGATTGCGATTTGACGAAGAAGCTGTAATTAGGGTTACAGTTAGTAGAGGGGCGGGAGGAGAAGAATAAGAGAGTGAGAGCGAGGAAAGGGAGAAAGAGGAGTAAGAGTGACTTGGAGGTGAGGAATTTGGTAGATTTGTCTCTTCTCCACGCATTGGCCATGGGAAAAGATTTCTCAGAGGAAGGAATTTGGGAGACGCAGGGTGAAGAAAGCGCAACTGTGTTTTTTTTAAAATTAGGGTTAGCTTATAGAGGCGGGCCTAATACGCCCGCCTCTATAAGTGATGCAATAGAGGCGGGCCTCTTTACGCCCGCCTCTATTGGGTACGTTTGTTGAGGCGGTCTGTAAGAGGCCCGCCTCAACTGAAGTTAATAGAGGCGGGCTTTTTTGCCCGCCTCAATTATATACCATTAGAGGCGAGCCTAACTTTGGCCCGCCTCTAATACTTTAGCGGGAATATTTTTTCGGAAATTTTTTGAGGCGTATAATTTTTTGCCCGCCTCAATAGATTTTTTTGAGGCGTATAAAATAATTATCCGCCTCAAAAACCCGAAAAACTGATTGCGGAGGTCGTTGTTGAGGCATTTTGAAATATGTACGCCTCTAAAAGGGAGCCTCAAAAAGTGTTTTTTCCACTAGTGACCTTGAGATTTTTTGCACTGTTTTACTCTTCAGCATTAAATGCACTATGTTGTGTACTGATTTCTATTTAAATGTGTTTACAATATCAAAATACACTGCTTTGTGCACCACTGTAACTCACCATTGTGCACTTGAATTTGTAAAAAGGATTAAGTTGAGCAAATACATTTACTTGGTGGTACAAAAATGATTTGATATAAGGTGCACAATTTAATAACCACACAGTACACAACAAACAGAACTGGTGGTTCACAAGCATAGCGTGTACTGGTGAACAAATAGACTAAGAAGAACTCATGTTTTACAAAACATAAGCAAATGATAAACTTGAAAAGAACTTATGTCCTTACGATACAAGTATATCCAAATTCGAAATAGTTAAACAAACACATGCCCTTAGGTTGCATTCTATAATAAAAAAATAGTTGGGGTTGTTGCATAAGTCCCAAATCTGAAAAGACAATTCTTTGATTCGTGGAGTCATTGGTTTGACATGGAACCTCTAAAATTTTTGGCTTAGCTCGAATAAAAAGACAAACAAAAAATCAGAAAGCTTGCAATTCCTATGTATCATATAATACCAGGACTTAATTATCTTACCTCTAATGTTTCTTGCCACCATTCGTCACTTTCCATATTTTTTCCAGTAATGGGGTCACACTGAACACCGGTCATGCGGTCACACTGAACATTGCCAATGGGGTCAGACTGAACATTGCCAATGGATGCAAGAAGATGATAAAGCTCAAAATTCTCCTTCAACAAATTATATGTGGACTTCACATTCGACACGCTGAGTTGTTTGCCAGAATACGAATTATATGAATTTGTTATTATTTCCCAGCGTATAGGACGGGATAGCCTAATATCGTATCGAAACCCTACAATTACTTCAAGGAAAGTGATAGTATCCTTATATGTCTAAGTACTTTCGACATCCTACAAATGAAGAAAGTCGACCATAAACATGTTATATCAACATAGGTGCACAAAATAGAAAATAACATGGTGCATAAAATAAACTGGAATAAAGTGCACAACATCTAAATCAAGTGGTGCACAAACAAAGGGGGAGCAATGCACAACTATGGATGATGTCATGCACAACACAAGTTATGTGTACACTTACAAGAAAAACAGGTGAACAAGCCATAAATGGAAAGCAGTGCACCACAAAATAAGATCCATAGACAAAGAAAGAAATAAATTACACAACATCTAAATCAAGTGGTGCACAATCAAAGGGGGAGCACTGCACAACTAAGGATGATGTCATGCACAACACAAGTTATGTGTGCACTTGTAGGACACTTACAGGAAAAAAGCTGAACAAGCCATAAATGGAAAGCAGTGCACCACAAAATGAGTTCCATAAACAAAGGAAGAAATGGTGCTAATAATAGAAAGATCCAGAAATGGTAATAATAACAAACAACACATAAATGGTTATATAATAACTAACAAGCCATAAAATGAGATTTATAAACAAAGGAAGAAATGATACAGTGTGGTCGAGAAATAACAACAATGATGACGACAATAATATCTATATTTGCGAGAACCAAAATATTATGTATTTAGAAATTACCTTCCATTCCAGTCGGCTTCTCCTCTCTGTGCTCTAAATCGTTTTGTGGTCCAACTTCTTCCTCTTTGTTGTGATAAAATCCGCTCACAAGTACGGATTTATGTAAAAAGTGTTTTAGGGTTTTTACCCTTTTAACTGGGGGAGGCGCATGTGTATAGTGTGGGACCTTTGGGATGAGGAAGGGACATGTGTATAGTGCGGGACCTCTAATTTTTGTGCACTGGCATAAATTCAAAGTTTATGCATAAATATGATGCAAATTTGTGCATCATGTTTTTAATATTTATACATCAAATTACACTGTTTTGTGCACCACTGTATCATGGTTAGTGCACTTGAAGTTTGTGCATCAATTAAGAGTTGTGCATTGCGATATACTATATTGTGCACCACTTAATGGTGATTATTTGCAAATGAATGTTTTTTTTGGGGGAGGGGCCCACCCCTCCTAAGAACAGATGTAAATGATGTTGTTACTAGTGATCAATATTTATATACTTTGATGCACAAATTCAATGATTTTGATGCAAAAAACTTTGTATTTGAGATGCACAATTTATGTTGAGCAAGAGCACAATACAAATAATTGTTGATGCACACTAATTCAGATAAAATGTACTACTAAAGAAAAAGAAATGTCAAATCATCATCGACTTGTATTGTTAATAAACATCCACAAATGTGCTTCCAAAAAGATATCTGCTGTTAATAACCATCATGTAAAAACCCAAAAATACAGTTTCCCAAACTATATCTATATACAAATATGTTCATCATCTCCTACAACAAATGTTCATTGTTCAAATCCTAATATTTCTCTTTCTTCTTAATCATGTGTAAAATTTATTGTTGTTCAGAAGATGTCATCACAGTTGAATGAAGCTCGTTAAGCAGAGACAACAATATTGCTGAAAGATATATTTGGCGCATCATATTCAACTGAGATTTGTTATTCAGTGTCAATCCAGAATTGAAGTCGGCTTTCCCATTACCTTTGTATGTCTCCATGTGTCGCATTAGGTACACACCACAATCCTCCTTGTTCTTCTTATCCCTCCACGACATTTCCAGCCATTACCGTTTTAACCTCCCCTTTCATAAAAGAAATGGCTTTTCGAATATAACTCATGTTGGCCCAAATAATAGATCATCATCATCCGTTGTAGAAATGATTACCAAGAAAAAAAAGAATGAAACTAAAGACTAATCAGATGAACAGATTAATACAAAGCTGCTGGGGATAAAATAGTTAAATCACGGTGAACAAAATAGTACATTACACATGCGCAAACAGTATAACTATGATGCACAACTTAACTAGTAATGTAGTGTACAACTTACAACAATATAATGAACATTAGATGGAAAGTTGGTGCATGAAATTACAGCTAAGTAATGCTACACACTGTGGTGCACACCAACAACACTTACCACCTCTTTAGGGATGTGCTCGTACTTATCTTCAGTTGAAATGTCTGAGGCAGAATTGTCAAGAATATAGAGTCTAGGATTATTGACATTCATTGCAACCATGTAGAAATGATTATACTTTATTATCGGAAACACGTACTTTTCTTCTTCTTTGTAGTTCAAAATCCTTTACCAAATGCAGATAACATCATCTCCGATAATTCGCCAATATCCATAGTCTGGAACAAGTAACGGGTGCCTTGTAGGCCAACCCCACGAAAAACAACTTCATTGCATAAAAAAGAAGGGTAAAAGAATGGATGAATACGTGTAAAAATTAAATGTAACATTGATGCATGCACAATACAGAAAAATTAATGTAAACATCATACTTGGGATTATTTCTCTCATCAACTATCCATGAGAAAACCCTCCTCTCAATATCAGTAATCTTACTTAAAACGTCAACTTCCCTAGCTAGATTAGGAATGTCACAGAAAAATGATATCTTCACTGGGAGCTTCCCCTACACATGGGCTACTAAATCATCCTAATAGGTAGCTTCTAGCTCAAAAGCGTGTGAAGCTTCAACAATAACATCCTGAAGAGAAAATAAAAGTATCAAAGAAAATGATATAATATAAATAAAAGTTGTAACAACACAGGTGCACAACTAAAGATGAACATGATGCACAAAAAACCGGGATAAAGTGCACAACAGAACTAGGGTGGTGAACATGTAAGACACCAACATGAAAAAAATGTGATGCACATCATCTATATATGTGGTGCACAAACAAAGGAAAAGAAGTGCACAAATATATGAGAAAGTACTGCAAAACACATATTTATATGGTGCACTTGTAGGACACTTACAAGAAAAATGGTGAACAAAATAAAGGGAAAGTGGTGCACAAAGTAAAGAGAAAGTTCTTCATAACTTAAAATTAGGTGGTGCACTCGTACCTTTCTAATGCTTGTAACCTTATCAAGGATGGAATCAATTATATTGTTACCAACTCAAAAGACGTAGGGGTCAAATCTCCCGGACATGGGGACTTCTTACTCTTGTTCGGCTCCTGCATATGTTCATTATTGGTTGTAGTCATTTCAGAATCCACATCCTTATCGGAAGCTTGGGATTGAATGACCTCTTCCTTTCGCTCCCCCTTGGATGCATCCTCATCCAAATGGTCATCTTTGCTTCCAGCCTCCAGCATTAGAACTTCATTCTCTTTCCTCACATCCTTACCCATCTCATCCTTCTCCTGTTCTTTTCCTTCTTTCCCCTAATCACCTCCTTCGTTAGCTCCATCTTGCTCATCACCATGCACTTCATCCAACTTTTCAATCCTCCTTCATCAACACCTTCCTTTTTACCTTCTTGTTCATCCTCCTCCTCTACCTTCTCGTCCTCTTCCTTCTTGTCCTCTAGATCATCCTACTCCTCATCCTTTTTATCCTCTACAACTTCCTTCCCTACATTCTCCTTGATCCCTACCTCGACTTCCCTTTTTTCAGATATCCCAGTTGTGGTTTCTGACTCACCGAGACCCATATCTACATTGTCTTCCTCCGTTTGTTTAGAAGCCTCAGGTGTGGTTCGATCATTGTGCATGGGAGAATCCATCTCCGTATAAGTGGCATTGCTAGACAACATCTGAAATTCCTCGATAGGATCATCCACTGTCATAAGGAACATTGCATCAATCTCTTCAAGACACTTGATAATGGCAGGGTCGGAAAAGAACCGATCCTGGCTGTCTTGAGAGTAGGAAGATTGACGCTCAGAGTTAGATACAACATTGAGGTTTATAGTTTTCTCACATGCCACATTTATCTTCAGAAAAGTGGAAGCCTTCGATACCTTCTTCGACACATCCTTGATAT
Source organism: Rheum nobile (assembly GCA_027886185.1). Lineage (NCBI taxonomy): Eukaryota > Viridiplantae > Streptophyta > Magnoliopsida > Caryophyllales > Polygonaceae > Rheum > Rheum nobile. The sequence goes on along the minus strand of WOAB01000194.1, from coordinate 3,350,249 downwards.
GCTTGTAGAACTTCCTGACATCTTCGGCCATTATCCGTGCCAAATCAGCATGCTCAAGGATGTACACATAAAAACTCCCTCCTCTCCATCACATCCCATATCAAGCCCCACATCCCCTCCCTCCAAAGGTTCACCATCATCAACGACACCTTGTGGTTTAGGAAGTGCAGCATGAGGTGGAAGGTTTGGTGGATCTATAACAACACCTATACCAAAACCACCAAGATCAAGTTCCTCCTTCTGCCTCTGCTTCAACAACTGAGACGTGTAGTTACGGATTATGGGGTACTCTCTCACATTAGTATCTCTCATCAAGTTCAGTCTATCACAGTAAATAGTCTGCAGATTATAAAACAAATATTACACATACACTATGGTGCACAACTTAATAAAAAACAAGTGCACAAAAATAATATGTTAAGGTGCACAAAGATTACAAATATGGTGCACAAAATATTATATCATGGAGCACAAATATGAAACATCAAAGTGCACCTAAAAAGAACATCATGCTGTATAGGAAAAAATACTTATATCATGGTGCACAAAAGTACCTTATCATGGTGCACGTATCAATATAAACATAATGCACATAAAGTAAAGATATATAGAGAAAAGTAAGTGACTTACAATTAGAAATATTAGAGGACCCTTTTACGACGCTATAATGGGACCTTGAATCCTCAACTCACATTGCCTCCTCCAAAGTAACTCACACCAGTCACAATCCTCCATAAGGTCACTTACATCCCAGTTAAACCACTTTAGAATTTTTGTTGTTGCGGAACCATTACCATTGCTCTCTATATCAACAGAGTAAAAAAGAACAACAAAATCTAGATTGAACATGAAATCCGCTTCCTCGTTTTCAATAAGCTTCTTACTCACGTCCATTGGTAAGACCATACCTGTTTTTGAATACCCCCCCTCCAATTTCTAAGTACATCTTGGCTGGTGATGTAGTTAGGATTAATCTTCATTAAACCCCTCGTCAAACCAAGGTACTGCTGCACATCTAAATCCTCTAAGTGAATGTTTGGCAAATCGTTACCCATCAGAAGTTATCAAGAGGGTCCATCAAACTTGTCAACCAACCAGTAGCACAAAGCCCATGGCAGCTCCTTCACCTTCCAAGTAAGCATAAAACCAAAACCCATACGAGATAATACAGCCCTCTGAGCTGCATTAAACACATCAATTGTATTTACAAGTAAAGATAAAGAGCCCTTTGCTTTTAAGCCTTCTTATAGGGGCTTTGCTTTTTGTAGCCATGAGACCAATGGATTTAGATGCCTCCTCTAGAGCAGCAACCATGTACATCCTCACACCATCTGAAGAAGAAACTCTATTTATCTTTGACGGAAGGGCGGAAGCAAACTTGACCTTACATTTGCCTACAACAAACAAAAATGCAAATAAATACTGGTCAACGAATGCACAAGATTATAAAAACTACAAAGCACAATTTGCTGAATTTAAAAAATAAATAAATTACCCTTTCCCTTCTTCTCAGCAGCAGAAGAACTCATACAATCTACACCGGTTTTGTTCCTAGCCTTCGTATGTTGCTCTGAAAACAATCAATACTATGAAGATATAATAACTAGTAAATATTGTTGAACCATTCAACTTATAGTAAACTTTTGCACAAAACTAAGCATATTGGTGCCCAGTGTATAATAGAGTTGTGCACAACTTATAGTAAATTGATACACAGAACATGTTGAAACTGATGGACAATTTTTTTCATAATGTAGTGCACTACAAATTTTTTCATAATGTAGTGCACAAAACAGATATAAGTTGGTGCACAATTGTATAATACAATGATGCACAACTTACAATACAATAAAGAAAAAAGAAACTGGTGCACACATAAAAATAATATGTTGCACATAGAAAAACAAAATATATCACCTCTTTGAGCATCTTCATCTTCTTGGACAAATTCTCATACTATTTCAGTGACTTCAGCCTCTTCTATTGGAAGCTAACTAGCATCAAAAATTGCTAGTGTTTTACTTATAACTGTAAAGGATAACACAATTTCAATAATGTGGTGCACATATAAGTATTATAGTGAACAAGATAGGCACTGAGGTGCAAAATAACAAAACAAGAAATGCAAAATAAAAGAAACATGTACACATAAACAGTGATGTGGTGCACAAGTTAAAATAAGGGAGTGCACAATAGTGGATGATGTTGTGCACTGAAATGCAGTAATGAGGTGCACAAGAAACATTGATGGGGTGTACTAGTTAAACTAAGGGAGTGCACAAGAGTGACTGATGTGGTGCACTGAAATGCATTAATGAGTTGCACAAGAAATAATGATGTGGTGCACAAGTCAAAGGGAGTGCACAACAGTGACTGATGTGGTGCATCATGTTTTGAATATATGTGCATCAAAATATAAAAATTTGTTCACCACTATATCTTTCCTTTGTGCACTTGATTTTGAGAAATGATTATTTTTTGACATTTTACTTTAACTTGAGCGAGTGCACAAAACATGAACTTAGTGGTGAACAAATGATATGATAGAAGCTGCACAATGTACTGATGAAATTGTGCAGAACATGAGAAAAATTAGTGAACAAACATAATGAACTGGTGAACATGTAACACTTATAGTGAATCACAAAGTGAATTTGGTAAACAATCAAAACGAATTTGGTACACAAAAACATGAAAATATCACATAATATCCATTAAAAACAACACTCATACCCTCGAGACGGAGAAAATGAAGATTTGCTTTGATTTCCAGCCATTTTGAATGAGTTAGAGTAAAGATTACGAAAGATAAAGGATTATTGATGTGAATGAATGAGATAACTATAAAATTCGTGCGTGAATCACTTTGAAATAGCCTAAGGAAATAGAGAGCAGAGTGAAGAGAGAGTGAAGAGACATTTCAAATGTCTTTTTTTTAATATGCAAGCGCGGGGCACGTGTTATATAGTAAACAACAAACGCGTCTCTTCTTCCTTTCCCTTATACTCGCGCCTTTGCAAGCCGCATGATTATAATCCAATCAACGACCTAGATGAGTCTGCAACTTCACACATGGAAAACAGTTTGCACCAGAACCATTTACTAGGTTTTAGAATCACTCAATTTTGACCTAGGAGCAACAATAATGACTTTGCCAAAGTCATGACCTCCAATCGAGTCCTTTGCTGTGTTCAAGAGACGATCTTCTTCAACAAGACAATTGGATTCACATCAAGTAGTATCTAATTCATGGGTTAAGGAAAAATATTCTTATTTATGCATGTTCAATTCATCAATTATTTCAGCATATTCCATTGATTCCCATAGTTTTCCCCACAAAAACGCAACAAAAACAACCAAAAACCATCAAAAAATTGTGTTTTCTGAGTTCTGGAGCAGCCACCACTGGACCCCCAGGACGTGACCACCTTGACAAGAGACCACCACCAGCACCTTCCCCACACCTTCAAGTACAACATATCAAAAACCCATCCCAACGGACCATTAAAACCCATCTTCGTCACCAACCCTAGTTTGTGTACACTAGAATAGCTTACGCGTCAAACCACCACAAAGATCCCACTTTCCTCACGGCTACCGCCTTAACACAACAACCAAACCCTTCCGTCATACCTACAATGCACCACAAAACCTACGTCCTCCCTTTTTGCTGTGCCAAACAACCTTTACCGCCGAAACCCTAGGAGACCTAGCTTTGTCTTGCGCCCCATGTTCTTTACTTCCCATGTTCTTTACTTTTAGGAGTTAGTTTTGGAATTTTGATTTCATAATTATCTTTGTTCTTGATACAATTCTATGTATTTGCATGATTTTGCTAAGTTTAGTCAATCTTACAAGCTAGTTTTAATGAACTTGTTCTTGCATGATCTTGCAAATGCGTCAACGCATTACACATTATTAGTCATCGATATATTACAAGCTAGGATGATGATACATGGAAACATCAGAGGCGTTGATCGTATGAGATGCGGATCACCAATTTTGAGACTTTGGATAAGATAACTTGCTACACAATAAGTTATCTCTTAGAATATATTTTTTCATAAATATTATCTTCTAGATGATATTAGAGATATTATCTCCAGGAAGATATTATTTCCTTAAAGATATACTTTCCTTAACATAAAACCTAATCTCATACATATAGACACCCCTCTCCTATAGAAAGGGGGGGGGGGGGGGGTAGGATAGATATAAAAGGCATTCATAAGCTTTCAAGGTATTCAGATCCCTATAGAATTATTCATGATCAATTCACTCGAGCTTATCTTCTACCCCTAATTCTTATCTCCGTTCTTATTTTCCAGCAAGTCATCAAATGCCTTACTTTCAGCTTTGTTCTTTACCTTTCATATATGATGTGATCACCCCTATGATAATCAAGAACAAGAACAAGAAGGAATAGGCCAAGCAAGACCAAAACCAAGCTCACCAAGCAACGTCGCCCCATTGCTAGGGCAAGCGCCAGCGCCCACACTGCAAGACACTCCTCCTTGCAACTCACCGAGCCAATCACCTCCAAATGACATGGCTTCTCTTCCACAGTGTCAATTCATCCTATCACAACTTCTATAAGCCTTACCCAAATATGACATCATAATCGTGTGCTTCAAGTCGACTATGTGAAGAGATGTAGTTGCCTTTACTAGGCTAGTTCAAGAGTTGCATCTTTGTCATTTTCAAGCCTATATAAACCGGCGTTGCATGCCTTAGTTTCTCACATTGTTTAGAATCAAACCTTGAGTTGTCTAAATCTAGATCACCTTGAAGACATTCCAGAAAGTTGAGTTTTTTTGTGAGTTCATCGACGTTCTTGTTTCCTTTGATTGTGGTGCGTTTATCCTCAACCAAATGGAGCGAATCGTTCAGAGGGGTTGGCATGAGTTTATCCTCAACAACTTGTACACCTATCCCTTCCCATAAAAACACCCCCAAAAACTGGATCAAACGATCCCCCAAAACATAACTCCAAACTATCGAAAGACGATCATCTTCAACTCCGTTCAAGCACTACTTCGGAGGGCGACTTCACCTTGATACTGAGTTCCAAATCGATGTTGGGCTTAAACCAAGTTGTACCAAAGCCTATTCAAGATAAGTCATAAAAAACTAGACTTGTAGTTGGTTCAGAAGTTCTAGAAAAAGTAGTGGTCGAAATCCTTATCGTTGCTCATTTTGTTGTTGAAATTCTGGATTGATTCTTCTCTACTTGTGTGCTGAATTTGATCGACCTTTGTACAGAGGTTGAATACAACCTTTTGCATGACTAAACTGCAAATAAAATTCATAAAAGAAAATCCAATAAATTCCAAGAGTTAGGCGTCCTAATACCTATTCCGCTGAATTTACTTTTTGAACTTCCGAATTTCCAGCCTAATAAACTGACCCTTCCCCTTGATATTTTTCATTGAAACTTGGTTATTATCATTGTATGATAATCTAAGGTCAACATATAATTGATTTAGGGGGAACTTAGGCCGGCTGAATTTACGAAAGTTGTTTGCAAAGTTCTTGCGCAAAAGTTGTCACCTTCCTTGCATCTTGTAATTGCAATTGTGTATATCATTTCCTTTGACCATAAAAACTGAAAGTAAAAGTCGGAATTGACAAGAAAATAAGTTGGATGTAGAAAAACACGAACTCAAATAAATATAAAGAAAGAGAGGTCGAGCTTAGAAAAATTCGGATCCAACGAGAAAGAGAAGTCAAGTTAAGGCCGTGATTGTATTCTTGTCTAGAAAAAACTTTTCTTGCCTTTCACGTGTTAGATTCAAAGGATCGTGAGGCCACGGTGCAAGCTTTGCTCGTCTTCGGAGTGGAAACGCCAATTAGGGTTTCTCGGATGGACGGTGGCGTGGCGGAGGCGCAAGGGTGGTTTGACGGCGGAGTTGTGGGGGATAGATGGCACTCAATGTCTTCTTATAGAGGGAAGAAGAATTGCTTGCATAAGTGAAAGGGAAGAGGAAGTGTGAGAGATGTACTCACTCGACACACTTAGACTATTTTGACGAAAGAGAGACTAGAGAAGCAAGAGAGATTTTGGCAAAGCAAAGTTGATAATTCTTTCATGAGCTTTTCAGCCCTCAAAGTGCCAATATAAAGTCTTACAAAAAAGGCAAGAATGCCTAAGGAAACGTCAAAGGCCAAACACACAATTAAACCCTAATTTAATGCCGAAAAATGTCCAAATAAGGCAACTTATTAACTTCAAAGGTAAATGTCTTCAAGCATTTCAAAGATTCTCTCGGTCAAGGCTTGGGCCTATGATGGTGGGGTACATGGGCCAGCCCATGATGGTTGGAGTGCCGAACAAAGTGGTCCAAGTGGCTCGGCGCCCCTCTTGAAAGTTCACTTGCCGCTAGCGCCGTGTTCGCCGGAGCCTTGATGAATGCAAAGGACTAGGCTAGGCTCGGTGTGGCTTAGGGAAGCTTGGCATGTCAACCCCTTGTGGAGGTCTTGGAGAAGCTTCCTAGCCCTAGACCTCGTGATGGCACCAGGGGTTGCCTTGTCTTCTTGGGCGTTGTCCTTAGTGTTGCTTGCGCCCGGCGCGGCCGATGTCTTGGCCTTGTGGCCAATGTCTTCCTTTGGTTTGGCTTTGGCCCTCCCATGCATGTCTCGGTCATCTCCATCTCCAATGGTGTCATGTAATACCCATACCACATTGGGCCGGCCCATCACAGGGCTACAGCCCATACACCCCAACCCTTCCTTGGTAGCTCCACCTAATTAATAGGCAGCCATCTCCAAGAGGTTGTTCGTGAGTCTCAAACTCGAGACCTCACGCTTTAACAAGAAGCTTAATGCTCTCTTGTCACCAATTGTGCTGCAGCGCAATTGGTGACAAGAGAGCGTTAAGCTTCTTGTTAAAGCGTGAGGTCTCGAGTTTGAGACTCACGAACAACCTCTTGGAGATGGCTGCCTATTAATTAGGTGGAGCTACCAAGGAAGGGTTGGGGTGTATGGGCTACAGCCCTGTGATGAGCCGGCCCAATGTGGTGTGGGTATTACAAAAAAGTACACTTTTATGTGAGTGCTCAAGCCACGGGCCTAGCCCAACATGAGACACTCCATGAGCCGCAGCCATGTACCCCAACCCATCTCGGTGGCCTACACCAAATTAATGGTGGCCAGTTCCATTAGGTTGTTGGTGAGAATCGAACACGCGACCTCTCACCCTTTATCCACTCCCCACAAGGAGTGAATACCAATTGCGCTGTAACACCCCCAAAACTTAACCCTTTTGGAAAGGTATTACCGCCAGTGACCCCAGTGTTCCTTACCGAGATCACCCAAGGCTTTACCGTTTAAATACAAATCATGAAATACAATGATACAAAATGATAACCTTATTCATATAAAACACGAGTCCCGGGATTACATCCCAATCCCGAATAGGACAAACACAGAGTTTAAATAAATTACAACGGAAATCTTAAACAAGGTACAGCGGAAGACTTTTAAAAGATATTACAAAAAGGGTTGTGATGGTAATGATCACCTGCCCAAGGATCTCAACCTGATTAAAAGAAATTATTAAAAACGTCGGAAAACCACCATCGACTCCATAGTCCTTCTAGTCTTCTCATCAACACTCTATCTGATGTGCCGAATCGAACGGATGACACCAGCCCACATGCGGAGAACAAAGTTCGTGGGTTAGTCTACTTGAATAGACTAGCAAGGGTAAAAAGCAGAGTGGTTCGAGTGATCGTAACCGTTTACTATCATTGTCCCTCGAATAATAACCGAAGGGACGATACATAACCCGGTACTTTCACGGAATAACAACAAGAGGTATGCATGAGAGAAGATTCTGGAAGACTTCATCTTCACAGAAATCGACTCGAAAAGAGACTCCAAGAGATTAAGTCTTTAAGGAAATATGACAAATCTGGAATATTTAAAGAATCATACAACAATGATTTAAAAGTTGACTGAGATGCTTCGGTTCACAACCAACCTCATCGCATACAGCGAATCCAGATTGGAAAGAGAACGTACTACATTCAAGTCGAGACGAGCTTTCGTAGCTGCACTATTACTTAGCAGCACTACTCGCCATGGGTTTATTAATCATGTGCACTCGGGCACATATCTTATTTAATTACAAATCACACATTACTGAAACACGTTAATGTTATTAAGAGCGGCACACAGCTTAAATCTCAGGGTGACAATCATGTCGACCCAAATTAAAACACACACAACCCACACGCGGGACTTAACATTATTATGCTGAGAAACAACGGCGTTATCATTACACCGGGTGACCTTACGTTCACCCTGATTGCACTATTATAGTGCTTACACTTTAATTATGTGCTTAATTGCACTTATCTTATTAAATTACAACACACACACACACACACACACACACTGTTGAGGCTTTTAATATTATTCCGAGAACACGGAAGTTATTAAGACACCGGGTGACCTTACGTTCACCCTGATTGCACTACCACAGCGCTTACAGTTTAATTTACAGGGTGACAGTTACGTCTACCCCAATGCACTAGCTAAGTGCTTAATTTACAGAGTGATCGTAACCGTTTACTATCATTGTCCCTCGAATAATAACCGAAGGGACGATACATAACCCGGTACTTTCACGGAATAACAACAAGAGGTATGCATGAGAGAAGATTCTGGAAGACTTCATCTTCACAGAAATCGACTCGAAAAGAGACTCCAAGAGATTAAGTCTTTAAGGAAATATGACAAATCTGGAATATTTAAAGAATCATACAACAATGATTTAAAAGTTGACTGAGATGCTTCGGTTCACAACCAACCTCATCGCATACAGCGAATCCAGATTGGAAAGAGAACGTACTACATTCAAGTCGAGACGAGCTTTCCTAGCTGCACTATTACTTAGCTGCACTACTCGCCATGGGTTTATTAATCATGTGCACTCGGGCACATATCTTATTTAATTACAAATCACACATTACTGAAACACGTTAATGTTATTAAGAGCGGCACACAGCTTAAATCTCAGGGTGACAATCATGTCGACCCAAATTAAAACACACACAACCCACACGCGGGACTTAACATTATTATGCCGAGAAACAACGGCGTTATCATTACACCGGGTGACCTTACGTTCACCCTGATTGCACTATTACAGTGCTTACACTTTAATTATGTGCTTACTTGCACTTATCTTATTAAATTACAACACACACACACACACACACTGTTGATGCTTTTAATATTATTCCGAGAACACGGAAGTTATTAAGACACCGGGTGACCTTACGTTCACCCTGATTGCACTACCACAGTGCTTACAGTTTAATTTATAGGGTGACAGTTACGTCTACCCTAATGCACTAGCTAAGTGCTTAATTTACAGAGTGATCGTAACCGTTTACTATCATTGTCCCTCGAATAATAACCGAAGGGACGATACATAACCCGGTACTTTCACGGAATAACAACAAGAGGTATGCATGAGAGAAGATTCTGGAAGACTTCATCTTCACAGAAATCGACTCGAAAAGAGACTCCAAGAGATTAAGTCTTTAAGGAAATATGACAAATCTGGAATATTTAAAGAATCATACAACAATGATTTAAAAGTTGACTGAGATGCTTTGGTTCACAACCAACCTCATCGCATACAGCGAATCCAGATTGGAAAGAGAACGTACTACATTCAAGTCGAGACGAGCTTTCCTAGCTGCACTATTACTTAGCTGCACTACTCGCCATGGGTTTATTAATCATGTGCACTCGGGCACATATCTTATTTAATTACAAATCACACATTACTGAAACACGTTAATGTTATTAAGAGCGGCACACATCTTAAATCTCAGGGTGACAATCATGTCGACCCAAATTAAAACACACACAACCCACACGCGGGACTTAACATTATTATGCCGAGAAACAACGGCGTTATCATTACACCGGGTGACCTTACGTTCACCCTGATTGCACTATTACAGTGCTTACACTTTAATTATGTGCTTAATTGCACTTATCTTATTAAATTATAACACACACACACACACACACTGTTGAGGCTTTTAATATTATTCCGAGAACACGGAAGTTATTAAGACACCGGGTGACCTTACGTTCACCCTGATTGCACTACCACAGCGCTTACAGTTTAATTTACAGGGTGACAGTTATGTCTACCCCAATGCACTAGCTAAGTGCTTAATTTACAGAGTGATCGTAACCGTTTACTATCATTGTCCCTCGAATAACAACCGAAGGGACGATACATAACCCGGTACTTTCACGGAATAACAACAAGATGTATGCATGAGAGAAGATTCTGGAAGACTTCATCTTCACAGAAATCGACTCGAAAAGAGACTCCAAGAGATTAAGTCTTTAAGGAAATATGACAAATCTGGAATATTTAAAGAATCATACAACAATGATTTAAAAGTTGAATGAGATGCTTCGGTTCACAACCAACCTCATCGCATACAGCGAATCCAGATTGGAAAGAGAACGTACTACATTCAAGTCGAGGAGAGCTTTCCTAGCTGCACTATTACTTAGCTGCACTACTCGCCATGGGTTTATTAATCATGTGCACTCGGGCACATATCTTATTTAATTACAAATCACACATTACTGAAACAAGTTAATGTTATTAAGAGCGGCACACAACTTAAATCTTAGGGTGACAATCATGTCGACCCAAATTAAAACACACACAACCCACACGCGGGACTTAACATTATTATGCCGAGAAACAACGGCGTTATCATTACACCGGGTGACCTTACATTCACCCTGATTGCACTATTACACTGCTTACACTTTAATTGTGTGCTTAATTGCACTTATCTTATTAAATTACAACACACACACACACACTGTTGAGGCTTTTAATATTATTCTGAGAACACGGAAGTTATTAAGACACCGGGTGACCTTACGTTCACCCTGATTGCACTACCACAGCGCTTACAGTTTAATTTACAGGGTGACAGTTACGTCTACCCCAATGCACTAGCTAAGTGCTTAATACACAGGACTGTAATTAAGCTCATCCAATGGCGCTTAAAACACTTCAGATCCTTACAGAACTACGGGGTATCACATCACCTCCCCCTTAAAATAAGTTTCGACCCCGAAACTTGCATTAAGCCAATGAGGATACTACCTTAACACCAATCTTACCACCTGGATCCAACATCCTTAATCACTTCATCCTTGAAATGGATCACACAAGATATTATTCTTAATTCCTTAGGATATCATTCTGAAAATGATTCATCCGCCTTAATGCTTATGGCACAAACTTACGCATGAGAGATAGCTCCTGATCTCTCCGAACAAAACTCTACAAGTTCATTCCCTTTCCTTAAGAAATCTCGGAAGAACTCAGCGTATGAGATAACGCTTACCACAGTACTCCTTAGATGTATATAGACAATTCTCCTTACTGAATCTTTAATACATCGGGATCATAAACATATCCTTAACTGCAACCTTTTCTCTCGACATGATCGCTTCACCACTTAATCTTCCTCAAAGAGCTGCATCCGATCTTATAGATGACATACTCTATGTATGAAGAAGAATCTTAGGAGTGGATCTAGATTTAAACAACAGAGTCGACCCTGGGATTAACCACAAGGGACGAACATCTAAGTTATCCACAAAACTCCACCACCATAAGTCCGACAGTCCTTATCCTTACTTGGCATAAGCTGTTCTCGACACTTACGAGGTTTCGTATGAACAACTAATTCGTACGGATAACACATTCTGAAATTTTCCAAAACACGGAAACACTTCATTAACATTAAACATTACATTATTTGACAAAAGTTGATCAGGCATATCTTAACACCACGGAGATTACCGACACACGTCGTTACTCCTTAATCTTAAAGAAAGTCTTAACACAAATACAACTTAATGGATCAGGGTTCTTCTCCGTTGGCTTGACTCATTATGAAGAGTCGTTGCCCTTGGCCTGAAGACCCCATATGCGCTTTGCCTTTATTACGAGCCATAGACTGCTCAGGAGTGGATACCACTGGCCTTGGGTTCTGTCCACCTCCAACATTTGACGCCTGATAAGACTGCATTGGTCCTTGACCCTTCAGTCTGCAGTATGTTTTTATGTGGCCTTCCCTTCCACAATTATGACACAACCTCTTGTCCTTTTGGCAAACAAAACTTTTATGCCCCACTTCACCACAATCGTGGCACTGAATTGCTCTGTCGCTCCAACCTGAGCCTCTGGCATAGTCTGACTGAGTTGTCTCGGTCTTAGCACGACCAGACCTTTCAAACTTGGTAGGCGATGCTGGTCGTTTGAATGAACCAACCTGGCGATCCTGTTGCCCACCCTTTCCCTTAACTTGTTTCTCCCTCTTAAGGGCAGACTCCTTCAATGTGACCTCTCTCTTGTAGGCTGCATCAACATATTGTTCTAACGTAGAACAACCATGTCGCAACATTAGAGGCTTGATCTCTGGATTCATCCACCCATGAAAGTACCAGATCTTTTGCTCCTCGGTTGACACCTCAGGTCCAGCGTACTGCATCAAGTGATTGAACTTAGCTGCGAGCTCAGTCACCTTTAACCCATCAGTCTGCGGGTACAAATATTCCTTATGCTTCTCCTCCCTCATAGCTCGGGAAAAGAAACGATCAGTCATCTTTGTTTTAAACATGCTCCAATTCAGCTCGGGATGATCTGCCAGACCGGTGCTCTCCCACCATTCGCTAGCCACATCCTTGAGTTGAAGAGAGGCGATGTGCACTTTCCCAGCCTCAGTGCAATTAATGTTCTGGAGCAACCGTTCCATATGCGAGAACCAATATGTCACCCTGACTGGTTCTCCAGTACCGTCATAGCTGTCAGGCCTCAATGAACTCATGGCTTTTAACGCTTGCCCGTAAGTTCCTCTGTCCCTAACAACATTGACCCGAGGTACTTGCTCCACTGACTCCTCGACTTCAGGAATAGCCTGAGGAACTGGACCACCTTGTACTTGTGGTGCAACTGGTCGCATAACATCTGTGATTGCCTGCATGACAATTTCTCGAATTGCCTCCACTGCTGCAGCATCAAACAATATCGGAGCGTTGGCCTGAGCTTGACCATTGCCTCCCTGGTTATTGTTAGAAGCAGCCTCACGCTCTTCTGTTGGGTCTGCAGCATTCCTTGCATTTGGTCTGGGGTCATTACTCGGCCCAGCACCAGCACGGATAACATTCCTTGTGTTCACCATCTGTTTACCGATCAAATTCCAAGGATTTTATCACATTAGTATCTTCTGATATACTTATTGTAATAAAATCAACTTAGAATACATCAACTTGGTAATTTCTATTGACGAACTCAAACCGAGTTACTAGGTTCTACAACCTTAACTCAAAACGAGAGAACTGGGAATTCAAGCCTTATTGGGTATAGCGAAACCACCTTGGCTTCTCCCGATTCCTCTGAAGAGAATAGAATGCACCCATATCATACGGGGCAACGGGGAAGGAATTAGTCTTTCTAGATATAGAAGCAAACTTACTATATCAGACCATATAGAAGACATGACTATGAACGGTGTTTTCAAACTCTTTTCACTATGAAAAATTCAGAGCCCTTCTTAAAGCATTTTAAAAAACAGATAAATGATTTATAAAAATCCCAAACCCGTTTTAAAACAACCTTTGGCTCTGATACCACAAATGTAACACCCCCAAAACTTAACCCTTTTAGAAAGGTATTACCGCCAGTGACCCCAGTGTTCCTTACCGAGATCACCCAAGGCTTTACCGTTTAAATACAAATCATGAAATACAATGATACAAAATGATAACCTTATTCATATAAAACACGAGTCCCGGGATTACATCCCAATCCCGAATAGGACAAACACAGAGTTTAAATAAATTACAATGGAAATCTTAAACAAGGTACAACGGAAGACTTTTAAAAGATATTACAAAAAGGGTTGTGATCGTAATGATCACCTGCCCAAGGATCTCAACCTGATTAAAAGAAATTATTAAAAACGTCGGAAAACCACCATCGACTCCATAGTCCTTCTAGTCTTCTCATCAACACTCTATCTGATGTGCCGAATTGAACGGATGACACCAGCCCACATGCGGAGAACAAAGTTCATGGGTTAGTCTACTTGAATAGACTAGCAAGGGTAAAAAGCAGAGTGGTTCGAGTGATCGTAACCGTTTACTATCATTGTCCCTCGAATAATAACCGAAGGGACGATACATAACCCGACACTTTCACGGAATAACAACAAGAGGTATGCATGAGAGAAGATTCTGGAAGACTTCATCTTCACAGAAATCGACTCGAAAAGAGACTCCAAGAGATTGAGTCTTTAAGGAAATATGACAAATCTGGAATATTTAAAGAATCATACAACAATGATTTAAAAGTTGACTGAGATGCTTCGGTTCACAACCAACCTCATCGCATACAGCGAATCCAGATTGGAAAGAGAATGTACTACATTCAAGTCGAGACGAGCTTTCGTAGCTGCACTATTACTTAGCTGCACTACTCGCCATGGGTTTATTAATCATGTGCACTCGGGCACATATCTTATTTAATTACAAATCACACATTACTGAATCACGTTAATGTTATTAAGAGTGGCACACAGCTTAAATCTCAGGGTGACAATCATGTCGACCCAAATTAAAACACACACAACCCACACGCGGGACTTAACATTATTATGCCGAGAAACAACGGCGTTATCATTACACCGGGTGACCTTACGTTCACCCTGATTGCACTATTACAGTGCTTATACTTTAATTATGTGCTTAACTGCACTTATCTTATTAAATTACAACATACAACACACACTGTTGAGGCTTTTAATATTATTCTGAGAACACGGAAGTTATTAAGACATCGGGTGACCTTACGTTCACCCTGATTGCACTACCACAACGCTTACAGTTTAATTTACAGGGTGACAGTTACGTCCACCCCAATGCACTAGCTAAGTGCTTAATACACATGACTGCAATTAAGCTCATCCAATGGCGATTGCAAGGCGCTTAAAACACTTCAGATCCTCACAGAACTATGGGGTATCACATCACCTCCCCCTTAAAATAATTTTCGACCCCGAAACTTGCATTAAGCCAATGAGGATACTACCTCAACACCAATCTTACCACCTGGATCCAACATCCTTAATCACTTCATCCTTGAAATGGATCACACGAGATATTATTCTTAATTCCTTAGGATATCATTCTGAAAATGATTCATCCGCCTTAATGCTTATGGCACAAACTTACGCATGAGAGATAGCTCCTGATCTCTCCGAACAAAACTCTACAAGTTCATTCCCTTTCCTTAAGAAATCTCGGAAGAACTCAGCGTATGAGATAACGCTTACCACAATACTCCTTAGATGTATATAGACAATTCTCCTTACTGAATCTTTAATACATCGGGATCATCAACATATCCTTAACTGCAACCTTTTCTCTCGACATGATCGCTTCACCACTTAATCTTCCTCAAAGAGCTGCATCCGATCTTATAGATGACATACTCTATGTATGAAGAAGAATCTTAGGAGTGGATCTAGATTTAAACAACAGAGTCGACCCTGGGATTAACCACAAGGGACGAACATCTAAGTTATCCACAAAACTCCACCACCATAAGTCCGACAGTCCTTATCCTTACTTGGCATAAGCTGTTCTCGACACTTACGAGGTTTCATATGAACAACTAATTCATACGGATAACACATTCTGAAATTTTCCAAAACACGGAAACACTTCATTAACATTAAACATTACATTATTTGACAAAAGTCGATCAGGCAGATCTTAACACCACGGAGATTACCAACACACGTCGTTACTCCTTAATCTTAAAGAAAGTCTTAACACAAATACAACTTAATGGATCAGGGTTCTTCTCCGTTGGCTTGACTCATTATGAAGAGTCGTTGCCCTTGGCCTGAAGACCCCATAGGCGCTTTGCCTTTATTACGAGCCATAGACTGCTCAGGAGTGGATACCACTGGCCTTGGGTTCTGTCCACCTCCAACATTTGACGCCTGATAAGACTGCATTGGTCCTTGACCCTTCAGTCTGCAGTATGTTTTTATGTGGCCTTCCCTTCCACAATTATGACACAACCTCTTGTCCTTTTGGCAAACAAAACTTTTATGCCCCACTTCACCACAATCGTGGCACTGAATTGCTCTGCCGCTCCAACCTGAGCCTCTGGCATAGTCTGACTGAGTTGTCTCGGTCTTAGCACGACCAGACCTTTCAAACTTGGTAGGCGATGCCGGTCGTTTGAATGAACCAACCTGGCGATCCTGTTGCCCACCCTTTCCCTTAACTTGTTTCTCCCTCTTAAGGGCAGACTCCTCCAATGTGACCTCTGTCTTATAGGCTGTATCAACATATTGTTCTAACGTAGAACAACCATGTCGCAACATTACAGGCTTGATCTCTGGATTCATCCACCATGGAAGTACCAGATCTTCTGCTCCTCGGTTGACACCTCAGGTCCAGCGTACTGCATCAAGTGATTGAACTTAGCTGCGAGCTCAGTCACCTTTAACCCATCAGTCTGTGGGTACAGATATTCCTTATGCTTCTCCTCCCTCATAGCTCGGGAAAAGAAACGATCAGTCATCTTTGTTTTAAACATGCTCCAATTCAGCTCGGGATGATCTGCCAGACCGGTGCTCTCCCACCATTCGCTAGCCACATCCTTGAGTTGAAGAGAGGCGATGTGCACTTTCCCAGCCTCAGTGCGTTCCGGAGCAACCGTTCCATATGCGAGAACCAATATGTCACCCTGACTGGTTCTCCAGTACCGTCATAGCTGTCGGGCCTCAATGAACTCACGGCTTTTAACGCTTGCCCGTAAGTTCCTCTGTCCCTAACAACATTGACCCAAGGTACTTGCTCCACTGACTCCTCGACTTCAGGAATAGCCTGAGGAACTAGACCACCTTGTACTTGTGGTGCAACTGGTCGCATAACATCTGTGATTGCCTGCATGACAATTCCTCGAATTGCCTCCACTGCTGCAGCATCAAACAATATCGGAGCGTTGGCCTGAGCTTGACCATTGCCTCCCTGGTTATTGTTAGAAGCAGCCTCACGCTCTTCTGTTGGGTCTGCAGCATTCCTTGCATTTGGTCTGGGGTCATTACTCGGCCCAGCACCAGCACGGATAACATTCCTTGTGTTCACCATCTGTTTACCGATCAAATTCCAAGGATTTTATCACATTAGTATCTTCTGATATACTTATTGTAATAAAATCAACTTAGAATAGATCAACTTGGTAATTTCTATTGATGAACTCAAACCGAGTTACTAGGTTCTACAACCTTAACTCAAAACGAGAGAACTGGGAATTCAAGCCTTATTGGGTATAGCGAAACCACCTTGGCTTCTCCCGATTCCTCTGAAGAGAATAGAATGCACCCATATCATACGGGGCAACGGGGAAAGAATTAGTCTTTCTAGATATAGAAGCAAACTTACTATATCAGACCATATAGAAGACATGACTATGAACGGTGTTTTCAAACTCTTTTCACTATGAAAAATTCAGAGCCCTTCTTAAAGCATTTTAAAAAACGGATAAATGATTTATAAAAATCCCAAACCCGTTTTAAAACAACCTTTGGCTCTGATACCACAACTGTAACACCCCCAAAACTTAACCCTTTTGGAAAGGTATTACCGCCAGTGACCCCAGTGTTCCTTACCGAGATCACCCAAGGCTTTACCGTTTAAATACAAATCATGAAATACAATGATACAAAATGATAACCTTATTCATATAAAAAACGAGTCCCGGGATTACATCCCAATCCCGAATAGGACAAACACAGAGTTTAAAAAAATTACAACAGAAATCTTAAACAAGGTACAGCGGAAGACTTTTAAAAGATATTACAAAAAGGGTTGTGATCGTAATGATCACCTGCCCAAGGATCTCAACCTGATTAAAAGAAATTATTAAAAATGTCGGAAAACCACCGTCGACTCCATAGTCCTTCTAGTCTTCTCATCAACACTCTATCTGATGTGCCGAATCGAACGAATGACACCAGCCCACATGCGGAGAACAAAGTTCGTGGGTTAGTCTACTTGAATAGACTAGCAAGGGTAAAAAGCAGAGTGGTTCGAGTGATCGTAACCGTTTACTATCATTGTCCCTCGAATAATAACCGAAGGGACGATACATAACCCGGTACTTTCACGGAATAACAACAAGAGGTATGCATGAGAGAAGATTCTGGAAGACTTCATCTTCACAGAAATCGACTCGAAAAGAGACTCCAAGAGATTGAGTCTTTAAGGAAATATGACAAATCTGGAATATTTAAAGAATCATACAACAATGATTTAAAAGTTGACTGAGATGCTTCGGTTCACAACCAACCTCATCGCATACAGCGAATCCAGATTGGAAAGAGAACGTACTACATTCAAGTCGAGACGAGCTTTCGTAGCTGTACTATTACTTAGCTGCACTACTCGCCATGGGTTTATTAATCATGTGCACTCGGGCACATATCTTATTTAATTACAAATCACACATTAATGAAACACGTTAATGTTATTAAGAGCGGCACACAGCTTAAATCTCAGGGTGACAATCATGTCGACCCAAATTAAAACACACACAACCCACACGCGGGACTTAACATTATTATGCCGAGAAACAACGGCGTTATCATTACTCCGGGTGACCTTACGTTCACCCTGATTGCACTATTACAGTGCTTATACTTTAATTATGTGCTTAACTGCACTTATCTTATTAAATTACAACACACAACACACACTGTTGAGGCTTTTAATATTATTCCGAGAACACGGAAGTTATTAAGACATCGGGTGACCTTACGTTCACCCTGATTGCACTACCACAACGCTTACATTTTAATTTACAGGGTGACAGTTACGTCCACCCCAATGCACTAGCTAAGTGCTTAATACACAGGACTGCAATTAAGCTCATCCAATGGCGCTTGCAAGGCGCTTAAAACACTTTAGATCCTTACAGAACTATGGGGTATCACATGTCATCCATAAGCTCCGTGCTTTGATCCAGCTCTTGGGCCTCCATAGTGCCCACAGTGTGCTCCTCGGCGTCCAAGTCCTCGGCGGCGCCTAGGGTGTCCTCGGTGTCTTGACCTTGATGTGTCATGGTCACATCATCACGCGTTTTGTGAACTTTGGTTTTTATTATATTTTGAGTTTAGACTTGAATTCTTATGTGTTTCCAAGTTGTAATCCATCTCTTTTTCATTCCAAACCTAGTCCAAGAAGAGCACTTCAATTTTTGAAAATTTGAAGTAACAACTTGTATAGCTTTGATCTTACTTGTTTGAGGGCCGACACTCGTGTAAACCTAACCTTGAATATTTGTGAAGTTCTTGGTTGAAGTAGGTATGTCCATACCTTTCCTTCTCCGAATTTTGTAAGTTCCTATTTACATCAAGGGTGGTACTTCTAAAACTTTGAACTTTGTCAATTCTTTGGGTTACTACTAACCTGACAAGTTGCTTGTTTTTGGGTGAGTTGTTTTCTGCATTTCTTCTTGTTTTCTTTCCTAGTTTTAGTTAAGAAATTATGCAAGAAGATAAAGGAAAAGATACCATGGCTAGCTGAAAGGGAAATGACAAGATGGTGTCCTTGGCTGACTTGGAGTCATATTACGCCAAATGCAAGAAGAGGCAGAGGCCAAATGGCTTGCTGATTCTAAGGAAGCCTATGATCGAGCTAGGCAAGAACTTGTGGTGTACCTATTGGAGGTATTTGGCCTTTGTCTTATGGAGAGTCGTGAAGAGCACCTATGAATTCCCCGACACTCTTGGAGAAACCCTAACGAGGCCGCCCGTTTGGCTTATGGTGAGTGGGGGCGTCAGTGCAACTATGAATTCCCCGGCACTCTTGATTTCCCTAGGCTTAGTTGGCCCTTGGGAGACTGTAGAAGAGAAGCCAAGTCATTTGGAGGTGATTGCCTCGGTGAGTTGCGAGGAGGAGTGTCTTGCGACGTGGGCGCCGACGCTTACCCTAGCGATGGGGCGTTGTGTGGTGTGCTTGGCCTTTCTTGGCCTATGTCTTCTGGTTCTTGTTCTTGATTGGTCACAAGGGTGATCACATCAACTTGGATTAGAGGAAAGGATGGACAGTTTTCGTAATTTTTCCTTTTTTTGAACCACATTATTTTTCTTATTGCAATACGTGATTGTACTTATTTCCACATAGTTTTAGTATAAGTTCACATAGTTGGACTAGATGTTCACAAAGTTTATACTAGAGGTTCACAAATTACATACTAGAGATTTATAAACAAACTTTATACTAAAGGTACAAACTTCATACTAGTGATTTACAAACATGCTTTATGGTTCACAAACTTTTACTTAGGTAAACAATGGGTTGTTTATTGCAAGTATTTTAATACGTCAACCAATAAGGAAATTTACAATCACTTGAAAATGACATTGTGATTATTAGTGGTTATTGACACTACAACCACAATACGTAGGCATATGAATGATCTTATTCCTTATTTTTTTTTTTTGAAAAATGATCTTTAATATTAAAATGCATGTTTACTTTGTTTGTCAAATGTGGACCTTTAATAAGATATAACCTTTAGTGTACTACATATAAAGCTCTATGTACTAACTATGAAGCTCAAGTATAACTTATAGTTATCAACTATGCACCTTTTACATTTAGTATAATAAAATGCATGTTTATTAAATATGAACATTTAGTATATTTATTATGAACCTTTAAGGTAATTTATAGGAACCTTGGTCAATAGGGTTCATATGTACAACTTTGTGCACATTTGTGTTTGTTATTATTTTTCTTTGGTCTTTTGGGTTCATATGTTACATGTTTATGTTCATATATAATTATTTAAGATTCTTATTTATTCTTGTGAAAACTTCATTTAAAATTCAATCTATAACTATTTATTAAAGATCTCACATTTAGAGCCACCAGAGCGTTTTTTTGGAAAAAGTTATTGAGTTGTTATTTTGTAAAATTTTAATTTATTATTATATTAAGTAATCAACAAATTCTATATATCTATAATAAAGTGATTTTATCTTTGAACCACCAAAATGATTATGGATCCACATTACTCATGTGTCAAATTATGGATATTAACAAAGTTTTATGTAAACCAACCAAGTATCTGAATTTTAAATCAATATGTCTTACATTATTTATGTTTTATTTACCTGACTATACAATTTTATTTTAACCAACCAAACTTCTCAATTTAATGTATTGTATTAGTGAGTTTTTTTAATGTTAAATGTAACTATTTCCATTTAATCTAATATTTATTTGTTATTAAAATAATATAAATCATTGTTTGACTATTTTTTTAGGAAATCTTTTTTCTAAAAACATGACAATTGAATCTTATTTCTAAGAACATGGTAAATCTTATCACAATTTTACACTTCTATCCGATAGAAATCGCATTATAGGTACGTTACTACTCCAATAACAAGTTTTACATCATGAAATAATTAAGAACATCTTAAATATAAAAATGAAATTTCTAAGATTAAGCACTGAATATTAGAAGGATTTTGTTAGGTGTAATTATATTAGGGATTTTAGTATTTCGTAAACGGGTTTGAGCATTCCTTTTTAGGGAACAATTTCTAAAATGAGAATTCTTAACATGTGCCCTCAGAGCATATGTTAGAAAAAAACTGATACAAAAACTATTAACATTAATTATTTAATGTATATTTTTATTATCCCAAACATTTTCAATTTAAAAACTTAATTTATTTTTCTTTAAAATAAATACACATCTAATTAAACCCACCAAAACAAACATGAATAACCTTTGATATATTCTAACTATCCCAAACTTTTTTAGTTCAATTTTTTTGATGTTTACAATATCATTGCCTGTGGGTAATTTTTTTTAATTACAATTGATAGCTATGATTATGTGAAGAATATAGTTTAGAAAATTAGCTAATACAAATATACATTTCGTTGAAAACAATACGCTATTTTTTAAGTAACATGAGAGAACTTCACGCATTAATCATATTTTAAAACGCATACGTTTACTTTTTCAATAAAATATTTATTATTGTACAACTAAGGATTAATTTTCATAATCTTCATATTCTCATGATTATCTTAATGTCCGTATTATGAGAAGATTTTACAATACGATATATTAGGAGGTTTTGAATATGATTCATATATAAAACCGTTGGGTGAATCTAAAATTTTATGTCTCCACTCTACAAAATGCACGATAAATGATAGTGGAATACATACACGACTTCATCAAAAACATCCCGTGCATGACACTAATTACATGATTAAAATAAAAAGGATTACTGCATAGAATAAGTATGAATAAAATATAATATATTTATACGAGGTATATAATTAACAATGAAATGTTGAACATAATGCTTAAAAATAACAAATTTACGTTATTTCAATAATCCATTTCTATAATTCTTAAACAATATCAATAAGATATATTTTTTCTTAACACTACTTAAATATAACATAATTTAATTCAATCAATAATAATTATTCATGATTTTATAAATTATTCACCCGTACAAAGGTACGGGTATTGCACTAGTACCTAGTTATTTTGCACGCATATAGAAACTTTGTACTAAAAAATATAATTATTTTAGCAAAAAAATAGAAAATAATAAATTTGTGTTTAAAATTGTAATATTTATGAGAGAAAAATAAAACAATAAAATAAATATGTGCCGAGAGAGGGAGAAAAGATGAGGGATGTTATTTATTTAGGCAGTTCGATTATAATGATAAAGTGATTTTTGTAACTCTTTATTTTTCACCATAAGAAATCTTTTTATTCGATCGTGTAACACCCCCAAAACTTAACCCTTTTGGAAAGGTATTACCGCCAGTGATCCCAGTGTTCCTTACCGAGATCACCCAAGGCTTTACCGTTTAAATACAAATCATGAAATACAATGATACAAAATGATAACCTTAATCATATAAAACACGAGTCCCGGGATTACATCCCAATCCCGAATAGGACAAACACAGAGTTTAAATAAATTACAACGGAAATCTTAAACAAGGCACAACGGAAAACTTTTAAAAGATATTACAAAAAGGGTTGTGATCGTAATGATCACCTGCCCAAGGATCTCAACCTGATTAAAGAAATTATTAAAAACGTCGGAAAAACCACCGTCGACTCCATAGTCCTTCTAGTCTTCTCATCTACATTCCATCTGATGTGCCGAATCGAACGGATGACACCAGCCCACATGCGGAGAACAATGTTCGTGGGTTAGTCTACTTGAATAGACTAGCAAGGGTAAAAAGCAGAGTGGTTCGAGTGATCGTAACCGTTTACTATCATTGTCCCTCGAATAATAACCGAAGGGACGATACATAACCCAGCACTTTCACGGAATAACAACAAGAGGTATGCATGAGAGAAGATTCTGGAAGACCTCATCTTCACAGAAATCGACTCGAAAAGAGACTCCAAGAGATTGAGTCTTTAAGGAAAAATGACAAATCTGGAATGTTTAACAGAATCAAACAACAATGATTTAAAAGTTGACTGAGATGCTTCGGTTCACGACCAACCTCATCGCATACAGCGAATCCAGATCGGAAAGAGAACGTACTACATTCAAGTCGAGACCTTACAGAACCACATAACGATTTAAGAACTGACTAAGATGCTTCGGTTCACGACCAACCTCATCGCATACAGCGAATCCAGATCGGAAAGAGAACGTACTATGATCAAAGTCAAGACGAGTTTTCCTAGCTGTACTATAACTTAACTGCACTACTCGCCCAAGGTTTATTAATCATGTGCACTCGGGCACATATCTTATTTAATTACAAAACACACATTACTGAAACACGTTAATGTTATTAAGAGCGGCACACAGCTTAAATCTCAGGGTGACAATTACGTAAACCCAATTTAAAACACACACAACACACACGCGGGACTTAACATTATTATGCCGAGAAACAACGGCGATTATTATTACACCGGGTGACCTTACGTTCACCCTGATTGCACTATACAGCGCTTACAGTTTAATTATGTGCTTAACTGCACTTATCTTATTAAATTACAACACACACACACACAGTGTTGAGGCTTTTAATATTATTCCGAGAACACGGAAGTTATGATGACACCGGGTGATCTTACGTTCACCCTGATTGCACTGCCACAACGCTTACAGTTTATTTTACAGGGTGACAGTTACGTCCACCCCAATGCACTAGCTAATGGCTTAAACACAAGACTGCAATTAAGCTCATCCACTGGCGCTAGCAAGGCGCTTAAAACACTTCAGATCCTTACATGTGGATAAGAAGCATAGGTCATGACCCTTAAATTATTCGGCAATAACCCCGAGGAATATTATGATTTAAAGAAACGACAAATCCTTACTTGGATTAGCGTTCCCACGAATATTAAATTATAAAGAAACGACTAATCCTTACTTGGATTAACGTTCCAACACACATTAAGTTATAAAGAAACGACTAATCCTTACTTGGATTAGCGTTTCTACAAACACTCGCGTTAACTAAACAGTCTAACATAGCAACTATTCACATTAAAGCCATCGAGGCAAACGACTTAAACAAAGAGATAATAGAAACAGCTAATCCTTACTTGGATTAGTTTTCCTATTAATCCACATAAATGCCCGGAAGGCGATCACAGATAATAGCGTCGTTCTAGCAGATATACAACCTATTATATGATTTTCAAAACAGTTTATCAAAACCGTTTCCAGACAAACAAAATATTCATTCCAAATTAATTACTCAGATAAACTACTGATAATTAATGTAAATATGGAACGAATGAGCAAGAGCGAACCGCCACTTGCCTTAGTCCGCAGATCTGGAACAAAGCAGAGACAACGGGATTCCGGCTCGACACGCGTATAGCTCCACTAGCATAAACACCTTCGAGTCGACCCAAAAGGAACCCTAGGTTAGATTCGACAAAGAAAAGTACGAATATACGAAAGGACGAAAGAAATCAAAGGATACGAGACCCGATCGAAGGTCTCGGAAGCCAACGCACAACTCCCGGGCAACTACCCTTCACGGCCGGCCACCAACAATTGCGGCGGGCGCCGCCACCATCACGGCAATCGCCGTCACCATCACGGCGGTCGCCGTCTCAAGCACGGCGGGCGCCGCTCATCGGCTTCCTCCACGGCGGCACCAAGAACTTCACGGCAGTCGCCGGCCACAACACGACGGTTGCCGTCCCCAACACGGCAGTCGCCGTCCACAACACGGCGGTCGCCATTCCTGGCGGCGGTCGTCGTCTCTCTGGCGGCGGTCGCCGTTCCTGGCGGCGGTCGCCGTCTCTCTGGCGGCGGTTGCCGTCGCTGAACAGAAACTTAAAAACGGACGAGAAATCTTACCCGCGACGCTCGATTTGGTTCGCCTTTCGCCTTGCTTGGCTTCTAGGCTTCTAAGGGCCTTCCAAGTCTCCTTTGGCCACCGAGAACGACACCAAACGAGCCTCCAACGATCCACGAGAGCTTTCCGAGAGAGAGAGCGTTTTTCTTTGGGAGCGTTTTTGAGAGACGAGAAATGGACAGCGTAATGGCGTTTTTCACACCCTTTCAAGCTTCACCCATGCCCTCTATTTATAGGCAAAGATGAGGCTTGTTGGGAGCCAAAAAGCCTTCCAATTGTGCCCTTGGGTATTAATCCATGGTTAATCCATTTGCACCTCTTGGGCAATAACCAATTGGGTAGAGATTTGGTATTAATCTTAACTTGCGATAACAAAAGTCATACACGAACGAGTATAGACTTCCAACAGGCCTTAACTGTATAATTCTTCATTGAGAAAAAATATTACAGATACATAGCACATTACAAAATGTCTCCGACTTTCTGAATTAAATCCGACGTACTAAACGGGTGTTCGGGAAATATCCCAAAATTTCCCAGAATAATCCTTACAGAATTACGGGGTATCACATCACCTCCCCCTTAAAATAAGTTTTGACCCCGAAACTTGCATTAAGCCAATGAGGATACTACCTCAACACCAATCTTACCACCTGGATCCAACATCCTTAATCACTTCATCCTTGAAATGGATCTCACGAGATATTATTCTTAATTCCTTAGGATATCATTCTGAAAATGATTCATCCGCCTTAATGCTCATGGCACAAACTCACGCATGAGAGATAGCTCCTGATCTCTCCGAACAAAACTCTACAAGTTCATTCCCCTTCCTTAAGAAATCTCGGAAGAACTCAGCGTATGAGATAACGCTTACCACAGTACTCCTTAGATGCGTAGACAATTCTCCTTACTGAATCTTTAATACATCGGGATCATCAACATATCCTTAACTGCAGCCTTTCCTCTCAACATGACAACTCCACAACTTAATCTTCCTCAAAGAGTTGCACCTAGCCTTGTAGATGACATACTCTATGTATGAAGAATAATCTTAGGAGTGGATTTAGATTTAAACAACAAAGTCGACCTTGGGATTAACCACAAGGGACGAACATCTAAGTTGTCCACAAAACTCCACCACCATAAGTCCGACAGTCTTTATCCTTACTTGGCATAAGCTGTTCTCGACACTTACGAGGTTTCGTATGAACAACTAATTCGCAATGATAACACATTCAAAAATTTTCCAAAACACGGAAACACTTCATTAACATCCAAACATTACATTAATTGACAAAAGTCGATCAGGCAGATCTTAACACCACGGAGATTACCGACACACGTCGTTACTCCTTAATCTTAAAGAAAGTCTTAACACAATTACAACTTAATGGATCAGGGTTCTTCTCCGTTGGCTTGACTCATTATGAAGAGTCGTTGCCCTTGGCCTGAAGACCCCATAGGCGCTTTGCCTTTATTACGAGCCATAGACTGCTCAAGAGTGGATACCACTGGCCTTGGGTTCTGTCCACCTCCAACATTTGACGCCTGATAAGACTGCATTGGTCTCTGACCCTTCAGTCTGCAGTACGTTTTTATGTGGCCTTCCCTTACACAATTATGACACATCCTCTTGTCCTTTTGGCAAACAAAACTTTTATGCCCTTCTTCACCACAATTGTGGCACTGAATTGCTCCGCCGCTCCAACCTGAGCCTCTGGCAGAGTCTGACTGAGTTGTATCGGTCTTAGCACGACCAGACCTTTCAAACTTGGTAGGCGATGCCGGTCGTTTGAATGAACCAACCTGGCGATCCTGTTGCCCACCCTTTCCCTTAACTTGCTTCTCCCTCTTAAGGGCAGACTCCTCCAATGTGACTTCCGTCTTGTAGGCTGCATCCACATATTGCTCTAACGTAGTACAACCATGACGCAACATTAGAGGCTTGATCTCTGGATTCATCCATCCATGGAAGTACCAGATCTTTTGCTCCTCGGTTGACACCTCAGGTCCAGCGTACTGCATCAAGTGATTGAACTTAGCTGCGAGCTCAGTCACCTTTAACCCATCAGTCTGCGGGTACATAAATTCCTTATGCTTCTCCTCCCTCATAGCTCGGGAAAAGAAACGATCGGTCATCTTGGTTTTAAACATGCTCCAATTCAGCTCGGGATGATCTGCCAGACCGGTGCTCTCCCACCATTCGCTAGCCACATCCTTGAGTTGAAGAGAGGCGATATGCACTTTTCCAGCCTCAGTGCAATTAATGTTCCGGAGCAAACGCTCTATATGCGAGAACCAATAGGTCACCCTGACCGGTTCTCTAGTACCGTCATAGCTGTCAGGCCTCATTGAACTCACGGCTTTTAATGCTTGCCCGTAAGTTCCTCTGTTTCTGACAACATTGATCTGAGGTACTTGTTCCACTGACTCCTCGACTTCAGGAGTAGCTTGAGGAGCTGGACCACCTTGTGCTTGTGGTGCAACTGGTCGCATAACATATGTGATTGCCTGCATGACAATTCCTCAAATTGCCTCCACTGCTGCAGCATCAAACATCATCGGAGCGTTGGCTTGAGCTTGGCCATTGCCTCCCTGGTTATTGTTAAAGACAGACTCACGCTCTCCTGTTGGGTCTGCAACATTCCTTGCATTTGGTCTAGGGTCATTACTCGGCCCAGCACCAGCACGGATAACGTTCCTTGTGTTCACCATCTGTTTACCGATCAAATTCCAAGGATTTTATCACGTTAGTATCTTCTGATATACTTATTGTAGTAAAATCAACTTAGAATAGATCAACTTGGTAATTTCTATTGATGAACTCAAACCGAGTTACTAGGTTCTACAACCTTAGCTCAAAATGAGAGAACTGGGAATTCAAGCCTTATTGGGTATAGCGAAACCATCTTGGCTTCTCCCGGTTCCTCTGAAGAGAATAGAATGCACCCATATCATACGGGGTAACGGGGAAGGAATTAGTCTTTCTAGATATAGAAGCAAACTTACTATATCAGACCATATAGAAGATAGGACTATGAACGGTGTTTTCAAACTCTTTTCACTTTGAAAATTCAGAGCCTTTCTTAAAGCAATTTAAAAAACGGATAAATGATTTATAAAAATCCCAAACCCGTTTTAAAACAACCTTTGGCTCTGATACCACAACTGTAACACCCCCAAAACTTAACCCTTTTGGAAATGTATTACCTCCAGTGACCCCAGTGTTCCTTACCGAGATCACCCAAGGCTTTACCGTTTAAATACAAATCATGAAATACAATGATACAAAATGATAACCTTAATCATATAAAACACGAGTCCCGTGATTACATCCCAATCCCGAATAGGACAAACACAGAGTTTAAATAAATTACAACGGAAATCTTAAACAAGGCACAGCGGAAAACTTTTAAAGGATATTACAAAAAGGGTTGTGATCGTAATGATCACCTGCCCAAGGATCTCAACCTAATTAAAGAAATTATTAAAAACGTCGGAAAAACCACCGTCGACTCCATAGTCCTTCTAGTCTTCTCGTCTACACTCCATCTGATGTGCCGAATCGAACGGATGACACCAGCCCACATGCGGAGAACAAAGTTCGTGGGTTAGTCTACTTGAATAGACTAGCAAGGGTAAAAAGCAGAGTGGTTCGAGTGATCGTAACCGTTTACTATCATTGTCCCTTGAATAATAACCGAAGGGATGATACATAACCCGACACTTTCACGGAATAACAACAAGAGGTATGCATGAGAGAAGATTCTGGAAGACCTCATCTTCACAGAAATTGACTCGAAAAGAGACTCCAAGAGATTGAGTCTTTAAGGAAAAATGACAAATCTGGAATGTTTAACAGAATCAAACAACAATGATTTAAAAGTTGACTGAGATGCTTCGGTTCACGACCAACCTCATCGCATACAGCGAATCCAGATCGGAAAGAGAACGTACTACATTCAAGTCGAGACCTTACAGAACCACATAACGATTTAAGAACTGACTAAGATGCTTCGGTTCACGACAAACCTCATCGCATACAGCGAATCCAGATCGGAAAGAGAACGTACTATGATCAAAGTCAAGACGAGTTTTCCTAGCTGCACTATAACTTAACTGCACTACTCGCCCAAGGTTTATTAATCATGTGGACTCGGGCACATATCTTATTTAATTACAAAACACACATTACTGAAACACGTTAATGTTATTAAGAGCGGCACACAGCTTAAATCTCAGGGTGACAATTACGTAAACCCAATTTAAAACACACACAACACACACGTGGGACTTAACATTATTATGCCGAGAAACAACGGCGATTATTATTACACCGGGTGACCTTACGTTCACCCTGATTGCACTATACAGCGCTTACAGTTTAATTATGTGCTTAACTGCACTTATCTTATTAAATTACAACACACACACACAGTGTTGAGGCTTTTAATATTATTCCGAGAACACGGAAGTTATGATGACACCGGGTGATCTTACGTTCACCCTGATTGCACTGCCACAGCGCTTACAGTTTATTTTACAGGGTGACAGTTACGTCCACCCCAATGCACTAGCTAAGTGCTTAAACACAGGACTGCAATTAAGCTCATCCACTGGCGCTAGCAAGGCGCTTAAAACACTTCAGATCCTTACATGTGGATAAGAAGCATAGGTCACGACCCTTAAATTATTCGGCAATAACCCCGAGGAATATTATGATTTAAAGAAACGACAAATCCTTACTTGGATTAGCGTTCCCACGAATATTAAATTATAAAGAAACGACTAATCCTTACTTGGATTAACGTTCCAACGCACATTAAGTTATAAAGAAACGACTAATCCTTACTTGGATTAGCGTTCCTACAAACACTCGCGTTAACTAAACAGTATAACACAGCAACTATTCACATTAAAGCCATCGAGGCAAACGACTTAAACAAAGAGATAATAGAAACAGCTAATCCTTACTTGGATTAGTTTTCCTATTAATCCACATAAATGCCCGAAAGACGATCACAGATAATAGCGTCGTTCTAGCAGATATACAACCTATTATATGATTTTCAAAACAATTTATCAAAACCGTTTCCAGACAAACAGAATATTCATTCCAAATTAATTACTCAGATAAACTACTGATAATTAATGTAAATATGGAACGAATGAGCAAGAGCGAACCGCCACTTGCCTTAGTCCGCAGATCTGGAACAAAGCAGAGACAACGGGATTCCGACTCGACACGCTTATAGCTCCACTAGCATAAACACCTTCGAGTCGACCCAAAAGGAACCCTAGGTTAGATTCGACAAAGAAAAGTACGAATATATGAAACGACGAAAGAAATCGAAGGATACGAGACCCGATCGAAGGTCTCGGAAGCCAACGCACAACTCCCGGGCAACTACCCTTCACGGCCGGCCACCAACAATTGCGGCGGGCGCCGCCACCATCACGGCAGTCGCCGTCACCATCACGGCGGTCGCCGTCTCAAGCACGGCGGGCGCCGCTCATCGGCTTCCTCCACGGCGGCACCAAGAACTTCACGGCGGTCGCTGGCCACAACACGGCGGTCGCCATCCCCAACACAGTGGTCGCCGTCCACAACACGGCGGTCGCCGTCTCTCTGGCGGCGGTCGCCGTCTCCCTGGCGGCGGTCGCCGTCGCTGAACAGAAACTTAAAAAGGGATGAGAAATCTTACCCGCGACGCTCGATTTGGTTCGCCTTTCACCTTGCTTGGCTTCTAGGCT
Organism: Rheum nobile; assembly: GCA_027886185.1. NCBI lineage: Eukaryota > Viridiplantae > Streptophyta > Magnoliopsida > Caryophyllales > Polygonaceae > Rheum > Rheum nobile. Next base: position 3,319,007 of record WOAB01000194.1, on the reverse strand, counting down.
TCTAAGGGCCTTCCAAGTCTCCTTTGGCCATCGAGAATGACACCAAACGAGCCTCCAACGATCCACGAGAGCTTTCCGAGAGAGAGAGCGTTTTTCTTTGGGAGCGTTTTTGAGAGACGAGAAATGGACAGCGTAATGGCGTTTTTCACACCCTTTCTAGCTTCACCCATGCCCTCTATTTATAGGCAAATATGAGGCTTGTTGGGAGCCAAAAAGCCTTCCAATTGTGCCCTTGGGTATTAACCCATGGTTAATCTATTTGCACCTCTTGGGCAATAACCAATTGGGTAGAGATTTGGTATTAATCTTAACTTGCGATAACAAAAGTCGTACACGAAGGAGTATAGACTTCCAATAGGCCTTAACTGTATAATTCTTCACTGAGAAAAAATGTTACAGATACGTAGCACATTACAGAATGTCTCCGACTTTCTGAATTAAATCCGACGTACTAAACGGGTGTTCGGGAAAGATCCCAAAATTTCCCAGAATAATCCTTACAGAATTACGGGGTATCACAGATCGTAGCTCTAATAAAATTTTACTTACGAATTTTTTACTTAACATATCGAATATTTAAGAAGAAATCTCACAAATAGGGCACACAAAAGTTTGTTTCATACCGATAAACACTTTTACCAATGTTTCGGTGACGATGAATAAAAAACTCTACGGGAAAGCTACCCCTTTCACCCCAAAATCAATGCACCATTCACGCTTGGGAAAACCCCACCAGCTGCCTACCCCTTTCACAAGAAACCCTAAATCCTCCTTCGTGAACCAAATCCTCCGCCGTCAACTAGGATCTCATTCACAAACCCAAAAGAAAAGGCATCAGATCTTGTAAAACAGATCAATGTTTATTTAGCTCAACAAGGAAGAACCTGAACTCATGGCAAACCAAAACCAGATTTGCTCGAATTCGTTCGAGCACAAGAGGAAAAAAGAAAAATTGGGAGTGGATATAGTGGTATTGCAAGCCCAACCATCTCAAAGTGGTCGTGTGTGGAAGGAGGCTCAAGGAAGAGTGGCCTTTGTATGGAGTTATGTATGAAGAAGAAGATACTATATGCTCTTTTCTCAAGACCAATAAGAGATCTAAAGGGCTTGGAAGAAGCAAGAGGCGAAAATGCAGCCAGTTTGCTTATATGTAGGGTGACGTTTTAGGCATCCACACGGGGTCACCTTGCTGCAAGAAGAACTGCTCAGTCGGCGATGAGACAACCCAAGGGAATTAATTACCCCATTAATCAGAACGGAGAAGTCATATCTTAGTTGGCCTGAAGCAAGTGTGTCATTACTACGTTGCATCTGGCGAGTTGTTCTAGGATTTAGGCCGAGTTGTTTCGGGCGTTGTCGTGCTGTGACTTGTGAAGATCCCTCATTTAGGTGGGGGCAACGTCGAGTTGGTCCAATTTGCACTTTCCGCTTTCCGGTGGCGCTACACTTCACTAGTGTTGTACTAACCATGCTCTTCCTCCTAGATCTATTAGGCGTTCGTTGCATTGTTGTATTTTCATGGCTTGTTTTTTGTTTTTGTTTTTGTTTTTGTTTTTGTTTTTGTTCTTGTTTTGCTCTTCATACTGGTTTGTCCAGCTGCCTTTTTTTGGTCCCTCGATTTACTTTACATTGTTATGTATAGTAAATCGAAATCTTGCCTTATATAAAAAAAAACTCTGCGGGAGAGATTCATAGACTCCCATACATAAATGAAAATGAACCCTATGGAAAATATTAACTGAAAAAATATAGATATATAATATTATCTTAACCTTCTATTTGTAGACTAGTGAATAAAGTCATACGACATAAATTTACCCAAATAAATGATTATGATCAACCGTTTATTAAAAGGTAAAAAATGACATAATTGTATTTAATCTGGATAATTCACACTTTTTTGAATTAAAACTCGCTAGCAAGCGTAAAACTATGCGCACCAGCTATAAACTAAAATGCGCATCAACATTTAAAGAAATGTGCACCAAATGAGTATGAATTAGATTGTGAATTGTAGGTCGATGGTGGATTACATTAAGAATATATGTGCATAAAAAACTCCTATTTTCTATATGTGCATCACATTTTTTTGTGTATGTGCATAATATTTTCTTATGTTTTTTCATCACATTTCACATGTTTGTGCATTACATATCCATGTGTTTGTGCATCATAATCTTCTAAGTGATTTTGTTATAATATAAAATGCATGTGATTGACATTCGATGTGTTTGTGCATCACACTTAGGTATTATGTAGACCACATTTTCATGTGTTTCTGCATCATGTTTTCATGTGTTTGTGAATCACATTTTACATCATAGTTATAAATGCTGCACCACTTATATCATTCTCCGACATATATCAACCAATTTCTAGCGTTGGCCGACCGTTGACCAAAGTTAATTAGTTGTTGAATGATGTTGACTGGTCTAGTGTTACAAAAAGAATATGAGTGTGCACCATGTTTTGAATGAATGTGCACAGAGATACAAATACTAATTGTGCACCACAATATGAATGTGCACCCGAGTTGGATGTACACCTCTGTAATACTAAAATGTGCACCACTTTACCGTTCATACCTGAAAAATTCCATACTTTATAGCAATGACCCAATGCATGGGCTTCATAAATGAACTCAATGTATTTTTTAAACTAAGGACGGTCTTCATAGGGATATGATAATAAGTTAAACGGTAAAAACCATCATTTTTTAGACATGTTAATGAGTTTTTTCGCATCATTTAAGCCAAATTAGCTGCATGAAAAAAGGAAAAATAAATACTAATATGAATATGAAAGTCAATCATATCATATATCTTGAAAAATTTGGAACATTATTACACTTAACATTGAGTTACCTACCCGAAGATGTTACCACTTGTGGTACCATAAATATGTCACAATAAATTGACGGACGTCTATCATACGAATATGAATCTCCAGCGAGTGTAGGCTCGCTCCAATCCCCGTTTCATTCCCATGCAAACAGAGAAAAAGGAAAAAGACATGGCTTTGTTCCTTGTTTGACCTCCTACGCTCATGTCAGATTGCTGGAATTTTAAATAGGGGCTTGGGTTTTTGCTAGAGAGATTCTTCTTTTTCATTAGGTCTATTAATTGGTTTTATATCCTCTTAAATTGTATTGAAGCAAATAATATCCATATCTTCTAAATGAACTTTATCTTCCACCCCATTAGTTAGAGAGATTCTTCTTCTTCACTCAGGTTGCTTACGCATCAACCATTGTTAAGGAAGCTAATTCTTGTCATACTTTATCTGAGTTGGGCTTAGATGTAACCACCTTTGATTAGTTTTCGATCATCTAGCCACACACGAGGGCATGTGGTCTCTTTCTCCTCTATGCCTTTCAACCAGACTGCAAAAAGTGTCTCTAGCAATAGTTATCAATCACATTTGTGCGAATGGTTGAAGAATAAAGCCAAGGTGGACACTCTAGATTGCAATCGATGTTCATCTTGTTATCTAGAGAATTTTTGGAGAAAATAGCCCAGGTGGCCACTTGATAGCTCTTTGACCCCCTCGATGACGGCGAAGGACGAAGAAGAAGCAATGGGAGTGCGCTCGAATGGCCCGATAATAAGAGCTCGTACAATGGCAATGGAACGCGCGACTCAATCATTAGTCTTTCGGGTTTATGCAAGTGACTCGGGTTCATCTAGTCCTAAATGGGTCCTTCTCTTGACCTATGAAGGGTTGGGTGAGGTCCCGCCCTAGCCGCCCCCGCCGAGGAGAGCCAGACGCAGAACAGAAGCGTTTCCGCGACCACGGAAACCATTTCCGCGACCGCAGAAACCATTTCCGCGACCGCGGAATATAAACTGGCGGATGGCTCTATAGAAGGTTTTTCGCGACCGCGGAAGACATAGCCGCGACCGCGGAATTGCTACTGGCGATCGAGTCTTTTACAGAAGGTTTTCCGCAATCGTGGAAGTATTTCTGCGACCGTGGAATTGTTACTGGCGATCGAGTCATTTACAGAAGGTTTTCCGCGACCGCGGAAGTATTTCCGCGCCCGCGGAAACTGGACTGGGCGTTAGCGACTTTGGTGTATTATTTCTGAACTTATTATTATTTCTAAGTTGTTATTTAAGCTAGCGAACCCTAGTTTGTTATGTTATGCATATTTTGAGAATTGAGTTGAGTTATCTCCTTTCCAAAATCCCTTGCATCTTCTCTACGATCCCACGGATCAAACTATCCCGTAGCTCGTCGCTTCGAGCAATCAAACACCGTTTCTTCGGTATTTCACGATCATCACGTTGATCCCTACGTTCATCTCTTTGGACGAGTTTGGCTATCTCTTTAGCCCTAGGAAAGCCATCTCTTTGGCTACGCAAGAGGAGAATCGATTACAAGCTTGAGGAAACGAAGATCCTGCATTTGCAACAACACTTCAAGGGTTGTTCGCATCAATTGGCATCAGAGCCTATCCAAGCTAAGTTTGTTTCTTCTCTCTTATTGTGATTCCTTGAATTTTTTCCGCTTACAAGCCCATAATTTTTTTTCCCCACCACCACTCGCCGGAATCCCCTACCGCCGTGAACACCACCACCATCATTCCGCCACCACCACCACCGTCCGCCACCCTCTCCTTCACGGCATGTTTACCCTACTTTCCTTTAGGTTTTGGTTATTCTCAAGTTAGAGTAATGTTTGACCTTCAATTTTCCTTAAATCTCTCGTTTTAGCAATATCTTGTTTCCTTATTTGCATAAGTTGATTTCCTTGTTTCTTTGTTTGATTAGTTCTTGCTTCATCTTTGGATTAATTGCTAGACTAGTTGTTAGATCTTATTCCCTCATAGTTGCATACGTCTATTCCTTCTTTTTCCTGCACTTGCTTGTGTGGTTCTTTCTTGTTTGATTAGAAATCCAATAAAATAAAAAAAAATAGTGCGACCGTATAAACAAACATACAATTCTCACCTTCCATCAAACAAAAAAAAAAGGTTTGGGAAGACAGAAGCCTAAAAAAAAAGGGGCAAGAGAACGCACCATACGGTCATACTCCATCTTCACTTCTTTCATGTCTCTACGCAACTCTCATTGAAAAGGGCAATATTTTCAACTCTCTTGTGATTAATTCTAAGAGACTTGATTTGATCTGCTTGAACTTGGGAATTTGTGTGCTGTTTGGGACTTGATTTGCTAATTCTTGCTTTGTTGCCTTCCGTTCAAGCCTCTCCCTCCTCACGAGCAACCAAAATTAGTACGCCTAGCGGAAAATTTCTTGGTTCACTTTTGAGACAAGGACTTGGCTTGGACTTGTTATTTTTCTTGGTTCAACTTACTCCTTGTGTCATATGCTTCGTATAGGTACTATGGAGTTTCCTACGACAAGCTACTCTCCTTCTACGGGCCACCGCAGCCCCAGACACATGGACTCTGCCTATGAGCAAATTGACGCACTTCATGCATCGAATGAAGATAAAGACCGCCAACTGGCCGTGAAGGATGCCGAGCTTGCACAACTTCGTCGGGCCATGAGTGACATGAGGTTGCCCACGGCTGACCCACTGTAGAACCCTATGGCCTCCACCAGCCGGCCAATGGACCGCAAGGGTAAGGGCGCCTTGTCTACCCCTTATGATCGCCTTCGTTCTCAAATCGAAGTCTATCCTCCTAAGCGTGTCGACCCCAACATTCGGTATAATCCTACATTTGCTCCTACAAATGAAGATTACTCCTCGGATCGCTCCCGTCGTCGTCGGGAAAGAGACCGACAACATACGAGGTATGACGAGCCCGAATCCGAGCTTGCTGATGACGACGACTGTGCCTCGGACTACTCCCAGGACGGATTTGATGACTATTAGGCGTATGAGTTGGAACGCGAAGAGGAGATGCACCCCGCGCGCCGCGGCAACCGTCGACACACACTGAAACGGCACCGGCCGAGCCCTGGGCGCCATGGACCGCATCGCCCCGACATTAAGGTAAAACTTCCAACCTTTTTTGGCGAATTTGATCCCATTAAGTTTCTTGATTGGCAGCAGTCCACAGAGTATATTTTGGATCATTATCGCTACCTGGAATAAGAACGGGTTGAAACCGCCGCTTTGCACTTCGACGGCGCCGCGAAGGCTTGGTGGCATCGCTTCCACGCTAACCTTGCGCGTCGCCATGAGCGTCCAGTCACTTCGTGGAGCCATCTTATGCGGATCATGAGAAAGAAGTATGTCCCCGAGGACTTTACTTCTGAAATGCGCCTCAAGATACAACTAGCAGCCCAAGGTACCCGTTCTCCCCTTGATTTTTATGCTAAACTTGAAGAGTTGTCCCATAAGGCAGGTATCTATCACATGGACGAGGACTTTCAGAGTATGTTCCTTCGTGGCCTGCATGAGCCTATTAGAAATCAACTTAGGGTGCTTAACATACGAGACCTCCAAAAGTGCGCACATACGGAACATGAGATATGGTCGCAAGCTCAAGCGGCTAAGAGAGCGTCTTGGTCTCGCCCTCCTACCAGGTATGCTCTTTCCCCTAATTCAGGTTCGTTTAATTCTAATGTGCGCTCCTCTTCGCAGTCCGCTCCCACGACTACAACGCCGGCGTCGGCCACTCGGCCGAGCAACACACCGGCGCGCGTCAACGAGCCACTGCAGCATCGAGCACCTCCTTCCGATGATAAGGCGAGGGACAAGGTCTGTTTTAAGTGCCAGGGGCGTGGCCACATGCAGCGGGACTGCCCCAACAACAAGGGAGTCCTCTTCTCGAACACCTCCGGCTACGAGTCTTTTGACGAGGACACCTCCGAAGCCGGGCCGGTATTTGACACCTACGGCCATGAGGAGGAGGAGGAGATGGATGGATACATATGCAACCCTATGGATGAGAAAGGCAACGTGCCTCTTAGCTTGGTTACACGCCACATTCTTACCGCCAAAGAAGGTACCTTACTTGACCAACGTGAAAATTTGTTTCATACTAAGTGTGCGGTCCATGGTGCTTCTTTGAGTGTCATTATAGATGGTGGAAGTTGTTGCAATATCATCAATGAAAAGGTGATCAAGCACTTCAAGTTCAATACGACTCCGCATCCACAACCCTATAGTCTACAATGGATCTCCGTGGGTGATGATTCCAATGTTGTGAAGCAACAATGCACAATACATTTCAACATTGGTCATTACAAGGATTCGGTGCTTTGTGACGTAGTGCCCATGGATGCAACTCATCTTCTCTTAGGGCGGCCTTGGCAATTTGACAATAGAGCTCTTCATGATGGATTCCTCAACAACTACGTCTTCATGCACAATGGAAGAAAGGTGACATTGCTTCCTATGATCCCTCAGAAGATTATGCACAATCAAGTTGAAAGGAACCGAGTCAAGGCACTTGAACAAGCCAAGGGACATCCACTGCCCTCAGCTGGCCGTGAGATGCCACAAAAATCATCCACAAAATAGCCCCCTAAGCCGGCTCCAAATGGCATTCAAGGATCTTGTGAAAACCGGTTTCTCTTGGCTAGGTCTCGGGATGTCTCCCCAATCATTCAGGGATGTCTTCCTTGCTTTTTACTTGTTCCTTTCGCGTGTCTTTTAAATGTTAAAGATCTTGTTGATTTACCCCCTGCAGTGACTTCTCTTTTGTAGGAATTTGAGGATGTGATGCCCGAAGAGCTGCCCGAAGGATTGCCACCTATACATGGAATTGAGCATCAAATCGACTTTGTGCCCGACGCCTCTCTACCTAACCGAGCTGCATACCGCGCGAGCCCGGAAGAGACCAAGGAATTGCAGCGTCAAGTGCAAGAGTTGATGGATAAGGGCCATGTCCGAGAGAGCTTAAGCCCCTGCGCAGTACCGGTCATTCTAGTGCCTAAGAAGGACGGTAGTTGGTGCATGTGTGTTGATTGTCGGGCAATCAACCAAATTACAGTGAAGTATCGACACCCTATTCCTAGACTTGATGATATGCTTGATGAATTGCATGGTGCTACTTTATTTTCTAAAATTTACCTTAAGAGTGCTTATCATCAAATTAGGATGCATGAGGGTGATGAGTGGAAAACTTCTTTTAAGACTAAGTATGGCCTTTATGAGTGGTTGGTTATGCCTTTTGGTTTGACCAATGCTCCTAGCACTTTTAAGAGATTGATGAATCATGTTTTAAGGGCTTACTTAGGCAAATTTGTAGTTGTCTACTTCGATGATATCCTCGTTTACAACAGGTCGTTAGATGAGCATGTTGAGCACCTTAGGAAGGTCTTAGAGTGTCTTAGGAATGAGAAACTATATACTAACCTTGGTAAATGTTCTTTTTGCTTGGATTCTACTATTTTCCTTGGTTTTGTTGTAAGCAAGGATGGGCTGAAAGTCGACCAAGAGAAGGTCCGCGCCATAGAAGAATGGCCACGTCCCACAACTCCAACCATGGTTCGGTCATTCCTGGGCTTGGCTGGCTTCTACCGCAAATTTGTGCGTGATTTCTCCACCATTGCAGCCCCATTACATGAGCTTACAAAGAAGGCTGCGTCAATTGAGCTTACTAAAATGTTGCATCATGTTACACGTTTTTTCAAGGCTTGTGTTACTTGTGTGCATGATAAGTCTAGGTCGAGTCCCCAAGGATTGTATACCCCTTTGCCTATCTCGGACGTCCCATGGGAAGATATTAGTATGGACTTTATCACTGAGTTGCCCATGTCTAAGAAGGGGAGGGACTCGATATTTGTGGTAGTTGATAGGTTCTCTAAGATGGCTCACTTCATTGCATGCAAAACTACTAATAATGCTTCTGAGATTGCTTCTTTAATTTTTGAGCATGTTGTTAGATTGCATGGTATTCCTAGGAGTATAGTGTCGGATCGTGATGCAAAATTTGTGAGTTATTTTTGGAAATCTTTATGGGCCAAGCTGGGGACTAAGTTGTTGTTTTCTACTAGCTATCACCCCCAGACGGACGGCCAGACGGAGGTTACTAATAGGACTTTAGGTGCTTTATTGCGTACTATGTTAAAGTCTAACCTCCGTAAGTGGGAAGAGTGCTTGCCTTTTGTTGAATTTGCTTATAACAGGTCCATGCACTCGGCTACGCAGAAGACTCCCTTCCAAGTGGTCTACGGCATCAATCCGCTCACCCCCTTGGATCTCGTACCACGGTCAATGAAGGAAAAGGAAAGCAACAAGGCAGTGGAGCGTGCGGACCAGGTCAAGGCCCTACATGAGAGGACGAGACAACAACTGGAGCAGAGGTCCGAGCATATAGCAGCGCAACGCAACAAAAACCGATGTCCGGTTGTCTATGAGCCATGCGACTTGGTTTGGCTACACTTGCGCAAAGAACGCTTTCCATTGAGACGACGTCACAAGCTAGATGCAAGAGGTGATGGTCCTTTCCAGGTGCTACAACGCTTTGGGACCAACGCCTACCGCTTAGATTTACCCAATGACTATGGTGCGCATCCTACTTTCAATGTCGCTGATCTTTCTCCTTATACGCCTCCTGCTTTTGACGACGAAGACGAAGCGGGGATGCTTCGCTGCCAAGAAGGGGAGATTGATAGCTTTATGACCCCCTCGATGACGGCGAAGGACGAAGAGGAAGCAATGGGAGTGCGCTCGAATGGCCCGATAACAAGAGCTCGCGCAAGGGCAGTGGAATGCGCGACTCAATCATTAGTCTCTCGGGTCTTACGCAAGTGACTTGGGTTCATCTAGTCCTAAATGGGTCCTTCTCTTGACCTATGAAGGGTTGGGTGAGGTCCCGCCTTAGCCGCCCCCGCCGAGGAGAGCCAGACGTAGAACAGAAGCATTTCCGCGACCGCGGAAACCATTTCCGCGACCGCGGAATATCCACTGGCGGATGGCTCTACAAAAGGTTTTCCGCGACCGCGGAAGACATAGTCGCGACCGCAGAATTGCTACTGGCGATCGAGTCTTTTACAGAAGGTTTTCCGCGACCGCGAAAGTATTTCCGCGACCGCGGAATTGTTACTGGCGATCGAGTCGTTTACAAAAGGTTTTCCGCGACCGCGGAAGTATTTCCGCGCCCACGGAAACTGGACTGGGCATTAGCGACTTCGGCGTTTTATTTCTAAACTTATTATTATTTTATTATTATTTCTAAGTTGTTATTTAAGCTAGCGAACCCTAGTTTGTTATGTTATGCAGATTTTGAGAATTAAGTTGAGTTATCTCCTTTCCAAAATCCCTTGCTTCTTCTCTACGATCCCACAGATCAAACTATCCCATAGCTCGTCGCTTCGAGCAATCAAACACCGTTTCTTCGGTATTTCGCGATCATCACGTTGATCCCTACATTCATCTCTTTGGACGAGTTTGGCTATCTCTTTAGCCCTAGGAAAGCCATCTCTTTGGCTACGCAAGAGGAGATTCGATTACAAGCTTGAGGAAACGAAGATCATGCGTTTGCAATGACACTTCAAGGGTTGTTCGCATCACCACTCTGGATTGCAATTGATGTTCATCTTGCAATCCAGAGAATGATTGATGAAAATAGCCTGGATGGCCACCCTGGACTGCAATTGATGTTCATCTTACAGCTCACAGAATGTCTGAAGAAAATAGCCATATGACAACTTTGGATTACAATTGATGTTCATCTTGCAGTTTAGAGATTGTTGGAAAAAATAGTCGTACGAGCACTTTGGATTACAACTGATGTTCATCTTGCAGTTCAGATAATGTTTTAAAAAAATAGTCGTATGACCACTCTAGATTGGAGTCGATGTTCATCTTGCAGTTCAGAGAATGTTTGAAGAAAATAGCCAGAAGGCCAACAACACAAGTTGTTGAATAAGCCTTAAAGAAAAAATACCAAGAGGCCAAACAACACAAGCAGCTTAGCATGAAAATAGACATAGGCCAAACCGTACAAGCTGTTGAGTATCAAAGTAGCCATAGGCCAAACAATGCAAGGTTATGAGTATCAAAATAGTGTAAGGCTAAACAACACTAGTTATTGCATATCAAAATAGCCTTATGTTGTGATTACGCTCGTGGTCAAACAAGGAAGCACGTCCACACTTATGCCGAGCAGGCCTACGCTAATGTCGCTTATTACGACCATGACTTCAAACACATCGGTACCACCAGTCCCCATGACCATGCCTTCATTTTCCCTGGTCCCTAGGCCAAGACATCACCCATGGACACACCAGGGCCCGTGCCCACACTTATTCATGTGATCGAGCACATTCCTCGCCTAACCTACACTCAAGTGCGCGCGACCGATAGGGTTTCTTACTCTCTCATGGAATTGTCCCTCTTATCGGTGCAATTAATCGCACCCAATCTAGTCAACTCAAAACTAACATTCAACAAAGCCTAATGGCTCAGGGAGAGCCCATGGATTTTGCCTTTGATGCAATGACTTTGCTTTAGGCTCACCCGCGAGCGCATGAAATTGCCTCATGCGTTTCGTCTCAAACTGAAGTATGATGCGTCATATGGACCTATGTGTATGAAATATATGTTATATGGTCACTTTTCTTAGATTTATTTGGCTATAACTATGGAGAGTCTTCTTCGGATTCCATGCATGCCATCGCAAGGGTCTTTTCTTTGCACTTTCTTTCACTATTTAAACTAGATCTTATGCCATTGTGGATAGCATACATGGAAGGACATGTCAAAAGCCTCCAAGGAAGAGGCTCAAGAAAACAAAAGTTCTTGTTAAAGTTCGTGGTTTTTAGTTCTCGTCAAATTCTGGATATTGTTCGATAAAACAACCATAATTCTGGCTAGAAAATTGAAATCAAGATGATTCAAGATGCGTTGTAAAGCTGATTCAAATATCTAGAACTACATAGTATACTTTGAATAGAAAGTCCAATAGGAAGATGATCAAAATCCATTTTTACTGATTCAAAGATCTACAACTCTATATTTAAACACTTCTTCTATCATTCAGTCCAAAAACATCTTTGATTTCAAATATCTAGAACTACATATGGCTTGATTTCAAGTTTGTTGCACAAAATTGGAAATCTCGTCGTCAATTAAAGTTTAGGGGTGTTTGATGAACTCGATCTTGTTCTTGGTGAATCACGAAATTAATGATGAATTATATGACATCATCAACTGAAGGACATGTCAAAGGCCTCCAAGGAAGAGGCTAAAGCAAAGGAAAATTGATGCGAAATGAGTCCCCGATCAATCCTAGATCGCCTTCGGAATGGATCGAAACGGATCATGGTCAATCAAGCTGTCAACTTCTCTGGATCTTTTTGAAGCTCTCGAATGTGATGGCTTCCAATGAGATGGAAGCCAAGGGAACTCACAGCGTCTTACGTGACAGAGGTTCTTGAAAGATTTCAAGTTCAGTGTGATGAACTAGAGATTCAACCCAATGTGATGGACTGAACAATGAGACAACGTGATGCATCAGATCTTTGGGATCAAGAACAATGGGGGACAGTTAGGGTTTAATAAGGAGAAAGCTCTCAACTTCAATTAAACTCAACGAAACGTGTGGAAGAACACGACAAGTCTCGGCTTATATAGCCAAGGCATTCGGCCATGGGCCTAAACAAACTAATGGGCCGATGCATTTTACACTAGACACAGACATGCCCAAAAAGTGATACTACAAAAAATAGCAAAATAACATCAAAATGAAAAGTCTCAAAATATCCAGGAATATAACCTCAAAATGGAAATTACATGCAATCATAGGTTCGCGGCGAGGGCGCCTTGAGAGGCGACCCTGGATGCGCGCAAAGACATGGAGCACCAAGCGTTGGGGTGCCATGGCGCTAAGGGAGTGAGCTGTCGCGGGCGCCGACCTCGATGGTGGCCACTGTCACAAGGTTTGACGTCGACACCTGGATAGCGTCGTTGCATGTTAGTGCTCTTGTGAAAATGGATTGAGTGGATCGAGAAATGGCACAAGCGCGAGCCCTAGTGTCTGGGCCGTTTCTCCTCAAGCTCATCATCTTCAGTTTTACTAAAGATAGTGTAGTTTCCAGCGAGAATTATTCCCTTTCCATAATTAGTTAGATGAGATAAGATTAAATTCCCGTTTTCTTGCTATGTTATCTTTATATTCAGCATTATCAATTAGTTAATTCACATTTACTTAGCTTAGGTTGGGAAGGTAGAACCCTTTGGGCCAGCCCTAGCTGGTCACACCTCTCTCTCTCGCACAACACTCATGTTTTGTTATTTAAATACTTCTTTGATTAATGAAATGATAGATTGATATTGGGGGATAATTTGGCAAAGTTATTCTTCAATCATTTAGTGTAAAAACATCTTTGCTACTGCACTCATTCATACAATTCATCATTTAGTTCATGATTCATCAAGAACAAGATCGACTTCATCAAACACCCCTAAACCCTAATTGACGATGAGATCTCCTATTTTGTGCAGCAAAATTGAAATTGATCCATCTTTTGTTTTACCCTTACGTTTGCCTTAAAATTTTGAGGGTAGTTAGAAGATTAATCCAAAGAAACTCTAGAGTTGGAATCATCGAATTTGGAGTCTTTTGCCAAGAGAAATACTTTACTAATGATAGGGACCAAATCAAGAGAGTTCTTCTTGTTCAAGGAAGAACATTAACATCAATTGTTTCTACTAGCTTTTCATCAACTAAACCTGAGTATTAAGTTCGTCTTTAATCTTGGAAAGATTCCAGAAATACCATCTTTCTTTCCTGAGTTCATCGAAGGAAATTGTCTTCTGGTTTTCGGTTTGCATATCCTTTATCAACCTGACGTTTTGCTCAAGATAAAATGTTGCATTTATCCACTTGTTCTTGTTCACTTACCCCCCTCAAAATCCATAAAAGAAATCATCAAAATCGGGTCCAAAATTTTCACAAATCAGCCCTAAAATCTATCCGATTGAAGGTCAAAATCAACTCAAACTTGAGAAAGATCTTGGAGTCGTACATACCCTGATAACCAAAGGTGTACAGTTGCCTCCTTTTTCCGACTTGTTGTTCATGATCATTTTTAGCCTTTCTTGCCTTGATTTTCTGGAAATTTTTGCTAGGTGTCACGTGATTGTTCATGGATGATTATCTCAATATTGATGACATCTTTTCATCTACTTGAAACCTAAAAATTAACCCTCAAAAGTTATTAAGGAAATTCCAAAAGTTGGCCGAAGTAATTGATCATTTTCTGCCTTGTTCTCTTGCTTACATCTCTTCGACTTTCTTGAGAGAACTTTATGTGCATGATGATTTCTTTAGGGATATCTTTAATCAATGCTTAACTGAGGGTGAGTTCAAGAACTATTTTATAGATGATGGATTTTTGTTCAAAGGTGGAAATTTATGTATACCCACTTCATCTTTACATAGGTTGTTAACTCAAGAAGCTCACGAAGGGAGGGCACATATGCGAGTTGATAAGACCTTGCATGCTCTTAATGAACACTTCTATTGGCCAAATATGACTAAGTTTGTGCTGAAATTTTGCAATAGTTGTGTGACTTGTGCAAAGGCCAAAAGTAGACTCAATCCCAATGGCCTCTATACTCCTTTACCCATTCCCACAACCCCTTGGGAGGACATTTCTATGGACTTTAAAGTCGGATTACCTATGACTAGGAGAGGGAGAGACTTTATTTTTTTGGTTGTTGAAAGGATCTCTAAAATGGCTCAGTTTGTTGCTTGTAATAAAACAGATGATACCATGTTTTTGATAAAGTCTATTGTGCAAGGACTATCATGTAATCTAACTATTTCCATAAAGAGCAAGTCAGCCACATGTATAGCTAGATTACATGATAGTCCTTGCACAATTGAGCCATGCTATACATGTGGCTGACTTGTTCTTTATGGAAATAGTTAGATTATATGATAGTCCTTGCACAATTGTTGTTGACCATGATACCATGTTTTTGATCTACTTTTGGAAGACCCCCTGGTCTACGTTGGGGACAAAATTACTATTTTCTACCTCTTGTCACCCCAAACGGATAGCCAAACTGATGTCACTAATAGGACTTTAGGTGTTTTACTTTGTACTATACTTAAGTCTAACCTGAAGCGTTGGGAAGATTGTTTGCATTTTGTGGACTTTGCTTATAACATATCCAAGCATATGGACGCAACCCCTACACCCCATTCCCCCATAGATATGACATCACTTCCATGGAAGGAAAACGAGAGCTTTAAGGCTACGGAGTGGAAGGAGAGGTTTTCTACTATGAGTAAATCCAACAAGCTAGATCCAAGAGGAAGTGATCCTCTTCGAATGGTGAAAAAGATTGGAGACGTTTCTTATGGATTAGATCTCCCTGGAGAGTACGTGTTCATTCCACATTCAATGTGGATTAATTCTCGCCATATGTTTCAGATGACTACGAAGAGCTTGGCGAATAAGGAACGGTTCGAGGCCAGGTCGGGGAGAGAGATGACTCAAGTGTCTTTTGATGGTCCCATAACCAGATCTAGAGCGAAGAAGATAAAGCAAGGTTTGAGTGCACTTCTACTTAAGCTCAAACCCGCCATACGCGAGCCATCCGGACCTCCACTCGTCAGTTTGCTCACGTGTCAATTAGAGCCATCCTAGCTTTGTTTTATCTCCCATATGCAAGGGATGTTTGCATGCCTTTCTTATCGCTATTTCTATTAGTTACTATATTTATACTCTTGTTGTAACTTAAGTTAAATGCGCCTAATTTTGTAGATTCATTAGCTTATGTTATGACACACTAGACTAGTCCTTTTTATAGTATATAGTTTTAAAACATTAGCTTGTTATGTTATGAATAGGTTAGAATTAGAGTCTGAAAAGAATTAGGGCAGGCCGTCCTTGGCAAGCCTCTATCTTCATTGGTTAGATTTTTCATTATTTTTAATGAAAATTCAGATTGGAACTCATGAAAAACTTGCCTAAGTTATTCTTGAGTTTTCCCAATTCAAAACACTCTCTTTGTGTCCCGGTTTTATTATTGAATCAATCGTGTTGATCATGTGTTGTTTGTTATGTTCGTTGGTGCCACATCTACGAGAAAACTCTAATCGTTATGTCAACTACTTGAAGGGCACAATTGTACATCCATTGTGCGTTCTTGTTGAAACATTCTAGAGTTGTTCTTGGTCAATTTAAGGAGAGAATCGTGCAAAAAGTGTGTGAATTGAATTGGGTTAAACTAGGATTGACACCTTGCCAAAGACGGGAACTAAATCGAACGTTGGAAGCTAAAACATTCACATCAATCTGCCTGAATGGCCTAGAGAATCCCTCCCGTAGCTCCATTGGCCCCCTCTTTGATGGTTCCAAAACTTGTAAAATTTTTGGTTATCTTCATGTCCATTGTTGCAACCCCATCCATCTCAGTGCGTCACTCGTCTTCCCATCACAAGCAACCCCACCCCATCAGGTGCATATTAAGGTCATGCTACCAGTTCACCGGTGGATTTTTGACCCCTTTCGAGAATTCACTGGACCACAACTAAATAAGATAGCAAGATGATGAGCTTTGATGGATTGATCTCAACACATTGCTCTTAACTCCAAAATGAAGAACCAAAGGCTCAC
Source organism: Rheum nobile (assembly GCA_027886185.1). Classification (NCBI taxonomy): domain Eukaryota; kingdom Viridiplantae; phylum Streptophyta; class Magnoliopsida; order Caryophyllales; family Polygonaceae; genus Rheum; species Rheum nobile. The sequence continues at coordinate 3,302,510 of WOAB01000194.1, read as the reverse complement.
GAAGCTTCTTAGGTCGAACTTGATCTTGTGATTGGACCTTGAATTGAAAGTCGAATTATTCCTTTGAGACCCTTAACAACCATGGTTGGCTTGTTGTCATTAAGGATTGCAATCCATGTTTAATTTTTAGATTTTTATTTACATTAAGAAGACCATTATTTTTAAGTTTAGATACTTTTTTGCATTCTTGGTAGTATATCACGTTTCCGAATCTAGCCACAACTACATTAGACAAACACTTTGACGTTATAGTATGGTTATATGATAAAAAATCATCTATACTAGAACTTCAGTATAGCCCTAGATATTATTTGCCTCTGGGAATGGTTTGTGAAATATTAGTGGTGTGGTAGCAAAAAATTACGACAAGAAGTTATTGGATGTAAACGATGAGTACCCGCAACTCCATCAAGCGTAGGCTCCCTCTAATCTCATATCCTTGGATGTGATTAATTCCAAAATATCTTTATTAAAAGTGCATTTTTTTCCATGAGGCTATATCATCTATGGAGGTATTTGCACCTTTTTATCGCTTGGCTATCAAGCTATATGGAAACTATTGTTGTTTGGTCGTTAGGCTATTTGGTTGTAAAACGTGTTCAATAGCTTGTGTTGTTTGGCCTTAGGTTGTTTTGGTTGAAAGGCTCGTTCAGCAAATCGTGTTGTTTCCTCTTAGGCTAACTTGATACTCAACAGCTTGTGATGATTTTTTTTCGCCAAATGGTAAATTGTATTGATGGTTGGGAAAAAGGCCCAACGTCCTATTTACACACACCAATTCAAGGCAAACTAAGACAACAACAAACAAAAGTAACAACAACAACACAAAGCCAAACAAACAAACAAACAAAAAACACAGCTTGTGATGATTGGTGATCAAGCTAATTTGATACATTGCAGCTTATAATGTTTGATCATCAAGCTAATTTGAAATCATCAGGTTGTGCTATTTGTCTATCTCGCTAATTTGATACTCAACCGTTTATGTTGTTGAAAACTACTAAAAACAACAAGTAGGTAGGATAAGCATGCAACACCCTTGCATGTACGTGAGAAACACAAGGGAGCTAGCTTGGCTCTAAGGCCTCATGAAGGTGCATGAGCAAGGTGATCATCCTTGGCTCGGATGGCTCCTCTATTATGGCAGCTAGACGATGAAACAAAGCACATGAACATTCTTTGATCCTCTAAGCCCTAGACCGGATAATAGGACCATCAAAATGAATTCAAATCAACTAGTTATTGTTCTTCATTGTCTTGGTTGGGTGAGAGTCATCATTCTCCCCCACTTGGCCTCGAATCGTCTCCGATTCGTCAAGGTCATCGAAGTCATCTAGCATATAGGGGGATAAATCGGCCATGTTAAAGGTAGAATAGACACCATTCTCCCCATGAAGATCCAAACGGTAAGCATTGTGTTCAATCCTCTTCATCATACTAAAAGGGCCATCTCCTCTTGGGTCTAGCTTGAATTTCCTCTTTGTATGAAACCTCTTCTTCCTTAAGTGCAGCCACACCATGTCGTCTTCTTCAAAGATGACTCTCTTCCGATCCTTGTCAACTTGGATCTTGTATTCCTATGTACACCTCTCCAGCAGCAAGCGAGTGCACTCATGGAGCTTCTTCACAAACTCATCATGTGCCTTGTAATCAAAACTCTCCTTTTCCTTCCTAGGCAACAACATCAAGTCAATTGGAGTGTGGGGACTTCGGCCATAGACTACCTGAAATGGTGTCATCTTGGTAGCGCTGCTCGTGGACCTGTGATAAGCAAACTCTACAAAATTAAAATAATCTTCCCAACACTTGAGGTTAGACTTAAGCATAGCATGTATTCAGACAACTAAAGTGGTATTAGTCACCTCCGTTTTTCCATCATTTTGAGGTGACAAGATGTACAAAAGATTAACTTCGTCCCTAACTTAGACCACAAGATTTTCAAAAAATATCTCAAGAACACAGCATCATGATCAGAAGTAACGGTTCAAGGAATGTCACGTAATCTAACAACTTCCTTAAAGAACAAGTCAACTACATGTAACGCATCATCAGTTTTATTGCATTCTATAAAATGAGCCATTTTTTAAAACCTATCAACAACCACGAAAATGTAGTCTCTACCCCTCCTAGGCCTAGGTAAACCCACTATAAAATCCGTGCTGATATCATCCCAAGGGGTTATAAGAATAGGTAAGGTGGTGTACAAACCATGTGGATTGAGTCTAGACTTAGCTTTAGCACAAGTAACCTAGCAATTACAAAATTACAGCACATAACTAGTCATATTAGGCCAATAGAAGTGTTCTTTAAGAGCATGCAAAGTCTTCTTAACTCCTTATTCTCCTTTTAGTAACCACTCTTAAGATCTATCTTAGAAAACCAAGTAGCACCATGCAATTCATCAAGCATGTCATTAAGATGAGGGATAGGGTAATGATACTTAACTGTAATTTGGTTAATGGTGCGACAATCCACGCACATAAGCCATGAATCGTCCTTCTTTGGCACCAAAATCACATGTACGGCGCAAGAGCTAAGACTCTCACGCACATATCCAATGTCTATCAGTTCAAGTACTTGTGTTTGCATCTCCTTATTCTCCTTTGGGGACTCCCTATATGCATCCCAGTTAGGTAAGGAAGCATTGGGGACGAAGTCAATCTGGTGCTCAATGCCTTTGATTGGTGGAAGGCTCTTAAGTAACTCATCTGGCATCGTATAAGTGAATTCATGCAGAAGACCTTGAACACTAGAAGGCGAGTGAAATATATCATGATTAACAATAAAACGATCCTTATATAAGAACATAAGGCATAAATTTCCCCCTTTCAAGGCTTGATCACATCCCGAGGTCTAGCCAAAAGAAACCTCTTCGCACACTTTCCTTCTATGGGACCCTCCTTGGTCCGATCATGGACTTTGTTTGGGCCCATGGGAATGACCTTAGGGTTGTAGACACCGGTGAAGTCTACCCTTGGTGGGCTTGGCCGAGAAGGCTGCCGGTTTGGGCAAGTCGGGTGCGACTGGGGTCGCGCCATTCATCTTGTCTAGGGCTTGCTTTTTGGACTCTCTCACAACCTTAGCTTTTTCACGAGCCACTTGGTACTGCATGGCTTCTTGAGGACATAAGGGAGCCAATGTTACCTTTTTCCCATTATGCATGAAACTTTAGCGGTTCAAGAAGCCATCATGGATCACTCTTCTATCGAATTGCCAAGGTCTACCAAGTAGGAGGTGTGTGCAATCCATTGGAACCACATCACAAAAGACCTTGTGATAGCTCCATGACCCCCTCGATGACGACGAAGGATGAAGAGGACGCAATGAAGGTGCGCTCGAATGGCCCGATAACAAGAGCTCGCACAAGGGCAATGGAGCGAGCAACACAATCATTAGTCTCGCGGGCGCACGCAAGTGATGCGATTTCATCTAGTCCTAAATGGGTCCTTCTCTTGACCTATGAAGGATTAGGTGAGGTCCCGCCTTAGTCGATGCCGGACGAGAAAGCATCAGAATGCCGTTCAATAGAAGTGCAAGATTTGCTGCAAACCGTGCGATATTGCATGCAAACCGTGCACCAGCAAAATTTAGAGTTCTCAGTTGAACTGCACGGTTTGCTGCAAACCGTGCACTAGCCAAAACATTGCTTTCAGTTGAACTGCACGGTTTATAACAAACCGTGCGGTTGTGTTACAAACCGTGCGGTAGTCCTGACGCGGCGCGGATTATTTTTCCGAGATCTTTTCTTTTAGGAAATATTATTTTGACGGTATTTAAACTTAGAAAACCCTAGTTTGTAAACTTGATGTTGATTTGAGTAGTAAAGTTGAGTACGCTCCTTCCTTGAATCTCACATCCAAACCCTTCGATCCCATGGATCAAACTATCCCGTAGCTCGTCGCTTCGATTAATCATTCAATCACCGTCTCTTTGGTGTCTAGTGATCATCACTTTGATCGAGTTTGAAGGCTATCTCTTTAGCCCTAGGAAAGCCATCACTTTGGCTATGGAAGAGAAGGATTCAACTACAAGCTTGAGGAATCAAAGATCCTGTGTTGCAACGACACTTCAGGGGTTGTTCGCATCAACTGGCATCAGAGCCTATCCAAGCTAAGTTTCTTCTTCTCTCTTATTGTGATTCCTTGCAATTTTCCGCTTGCAAAACCCGGATTTTTTTTTTCTCACCACCATCATTCTCTGGAACCCTAGCCGTGACCACCACCACCACACCACCACCACCGTCCGCCGCCACCACCCCTTTCCGCCACTTCTCTATCACGGCTGCAACCCTAATTTCCTTAGGTTTTGGTTACTTTCCAACGACCCTCACCTCTATCCTTCTAGCACTCTCTTGTTTCCTTAATTGCATACTTGATTTCCTTGTTTCTTGACGCTTAAGTCTTGCTTTATCTTTGGATTAATTGCTAGATTAGTTGTTCGATTTAATTCCCTCATAGTTGCTTTGTCTCTTCTTTCTTATTCTACACTTGCTTGTGTGGTTCTTTCTTGCTTGATTCGACATCATATTAAAAAAAAATAAAAAAAATACAGTGTGACCGTATAAACAAACACAAACATACTATTCTCACCTTCCATCAAACAAAACAAAAGGTTTGGGAAGATGAAAGCCTCAAAAACAAAAGAAAAGGCAGAGAACGCACCATACGGTCATACTCCATCTTCTCTTCTTTCATGTCTCTATGCAACTCTCATTGAAAAGGGCAAAATTTTCAACTCTCTTGTGATTAATTCTGAGACACTTGATTTGATATGCTTGCACTTGGAAATTTGTGTCTTGTTTGGGACTTGATTTGCTAGTTTTTGCTTTGTTGCCTTCCGTTCAAGCCTCTCCCTCCTCACGAGCAACCAAAATTAGTACGCCCAACGGAAACTTTCTTGGTTCACTTTTGAGACAAGGACTTGGCTTGGACTTGTTCTTTTGCTTGGTGCACCTTACTCCTTGTGTTATATGCTTCATATAGGTACTATGGAGGTTCCTACGACAATCTACTCTCCTTCTACGGGAAACCGCAGCCCCAGACAGATGGACTCCGTCTTTGAGCGAATTGACGTACTTCATGCACGGAGTGAAGAACAAGATCGCCAACTCGCCGCATAGGCTGCCGAGTTTGCCCACCTTCGTCGGGCCATGAGTGACATGAAGCTGCCCATGGCTGACCCAATGTTGAACCCTCCGGCCACAACTAGCCGGCCAATGGACCGCAGGGGTCCCCTTTTCAATGTCCTCTTCTCGAACACCTCCGGCTACGAGTCTGTTGACGAGGACCCCCCCGACGTCGGACCGATATTTGACACCTACGACGATGAGGAGGAGGAGGAGATGTACATCTACATATGCAGCTCTATGGATGAGCAAGGAAACATGCCTCTTAGCTTGGTTACACGCCGCGTTCTTAACGCCAAAGAAGGTATCTTACTTGACCAACGTGATACTTTGTTTCATACTAAGTGTGCGGTCCAGGGTACTTCTTTTAGTGTGATCATAGATGGTGGGAGTTGCTGCACCATCATCAATGAAAAGGTGATCCAACACTTCAAGTTTGAGACGCCTCCACAACCCGGCATTCATGGCACATGCGAGAACTGACTTCTCTTAGCCCGGTCCCGGGATGTCTCTCCAATAATTCAGGGACGTCTTCCTTGCTTTTTACTTGTTCCTTTCGCATGTCTCTTATATGTTAAGGCTTTGGTTGATTTACCCCCTACGGTGTCTACTCTTTTGCAGGAACGCAATGCAAGCTGGCGTACCGTGGAGTTTGGGCCCGGAGGTTTGGTATGACTGCACTTGCGTCGCGATCTCTTTCCATTCAAGTGACGCCACAAGATGGATGCTAGAGGTGATGGTCCTTTCTAGGTGCTACAACGCCTTGGGGCCAACACCTACCGCTTGGAGTTACCCGATGACTATGGTGCGCATCCGACTTTCAACGTCGCTGACCTTTCTACTTATACGCCACCTGCTTTTGACGACGAGGACGAAGCGGGGATGCTTCGCAGCCAAGAAGGGGAGATTGATAGCTCCATGACCCCCTCGATGACGGCGAAGGACGAAGAGGACGAAATGAAGGTGCGCTCGAATGCCCCGATAACAAGAGCTCGTACAAGGGCGCGCTCGAATGGCCCGATAACAAGAGCTCGCACAAGGGCAATGGAGCGAGCAACACAATCATTAGTCTCGCAGGCGTACGCAAGTGACGCGGGTTCATCTAGTCCTAAATGGGTCCTTCTCTTGACCTATGAAGGATTAGGTGAGGTCCCGCCTTAGTCGACGCCGGACGAGAAAGCATCAGAATGCCGTTCAATAGAAGTGCAAGATTTGCTGCAAACCGTGCGGTGTTGCATGCAAACCGTGCACCAACAAAATTTAGAGTTCTCAGTTGAACCGCACGGTTTGCAGCAAACCGTGAGGTGTTGCATGCAAACTGTGCACCAGCCAAAACATTGCTTTTAGTTGAACTGCACGGTTTGTAACAAACCGTGCGATTGTGTTACTGATAGGTGTTATTTCATACACCTTTACTAGCAATTATTAGCATGATTTGGAGAGGTTTTAGATGAGTTTTGGTGCTAAGTCTGCAATCCAGATGTTATGGAGAGAAGTGAAGAAATTCAAGGATTTGCAGCTTAGATGAAGCATGAGGATGGATGGAGCTGCTGGAGCATTCATGGAGAAGACTACCAACACTTGGTAGGATTGAAGGGCAGCAGGAGCAGAGAAGAAGAGAGTTGGAGAATTGAGCTCACCGCCCCGCGTCAGAAGTACCGCGGCCCGGCGGTGACTCTCAGTGAAGATGGAGCCCGCGCCAGAGGATGCCACCGCCCCGCGGTGGAAGTTCGACGCCTCCCGATGGAATTCGCCGCCCCACGGTGACTGTGCTTAATTACCTCGCGCCAGAGACGATTTTCTTTCCTTTTATGTTTGAGACTTTATTTTATTATTATTCTGTTTCCTTTAATTTCCGCTTTAGTTTAACCTAGTTTGTTAAGACTATTTAAGCCCTCTTTGTAGGTTAAGAGGAAGACACAGTACGACAGACACACTATTACGGAGATTTGGACTATTTGTTATCATCGTTTTTACTTTTCTTAGTTTTTCATCCCCTTTGATGGAAAACTAACTTCACCTTTGTTCTGCTAGACGATTGAAGCAGTACAGTTGATGTGTTTGTGAAATTTCTATTCCTTGTTCTTATCCTTATAAGTGTCGGATTGATTCTCTTGGTTATATTGATATTGATTTCTTGTTGTTCTTCTTAGTCTGATCAACTAGGTTGAATACGTTTTATCAATTGCTAGGATTGCATATAGGGGTTCCGAGTGCATATCTAGTGGCAAACACAATTGTGCGTATAGGGGTTCCGAGCGTACAATTATGAGTGAGAATCGATTGCATGTTAAGTAGGGGAGTGAGTACTTGTACGTCTTTCTACTTGCATGTATCCTATATATTTGTGTGCATTGCTATTGATGTGTTGATGCTAAGGTACGCTGACAACTGTGAGAATCAGTGGTATTTTATCATTAGCATAGTAATAAGTCTATTGACAACTGTGAGAATCAATAGTACTCAAGATCAGGGTGGGAACGACTATCAGGATAATTAAAAGAACTTGGACGAAATAGATTTCAGTGATCAAACTCTATCTCTGTATTGTGGATTTCGCTCTAGTGGAACTACTTTCCCTCATTATATTTTCTTCCTACATAAATCAGACTTGTTTGCTTTACTTGTTTACTTTCTTGATAATTAAACCCCCGTTTGTGTTACTTGTCATTCACGGCTGCATACTACATCAAACCTTCTCTGTGGGATTGACCCTTACTTGTCTACTATACTTCTGTTTAGTGGGTTTGTTAGGATAATTTACTTTAATAAGGCTAATTAATGACATTTGCTTGTGCATCTTTTCGCCACGTCAAATTTGGCGCCGTTGCCGGGGAAGGTTTTTGTCTGTTGTGTGTTTTTGTGATTGACTTTTGGTGGAGACCTATCTTATGGTCGACACCCGTAGTACTGACCCTATTCTAGCTCCTTTTGATCCAGAGGTTGACAGATCTTTCCTTAGGGACCTGCGCAATCAAAGGGAAGACGGAGAAGAAGGAATAGAGACAGTTGAGACTGAAACCGTTGAGACTGCCAACACCCCAACCGTTGCAATGGCTGGAACTGTAACCCTGAGAGAGCTTACTGAGCCGAATATAGGGGCGCAACCCCTAGCTGTCATCATCCCTGCGCTAGGAGAAGGGATGGACTTTGTATTGAAGTCGGGAGTTGTTGCTTATCTCCCTAAATTCCACGGGCTGAGTGGAGAGGATCCGATCTCTCACCTGGACAAGTTCCACAATGTCTGTATGACGATGAAGCCCAAGAATGTGACGGAAGACCAGATCAAGATGAGAGCTTTTGGTTTTTCCCTACTCGACTCTGCGAGCGACTGGTATTATCACCTGCCACCAGGGACCATAGATACATGGACTAAACTGCATAAAGCATTCCTTGACAAATATTTTCCCATGAAGAAGGCGAATGCTTTGAAAAAAGCAATTGCCAACATTGAGCAGGCTGGTGATGAGATGCTATATGATTATCTGGAGAGGTACAAGAGGCTCTGTTCCAGCTGCCCATTCCACGGGTATGCCAAGCAGGATCTTGTTCTTTATCTGCACAACGGTCTGTTGGACAAAGAGAGGAGAATGGTTGATGCCGCATGCGGTGGAAGTATTCTGAACCTGACACCGGATGTAGCCATGGAGAGATTCCAGGAGATGAGTAAGAGTACCAGGACCTTTGGGAAGACGTACCAGAGAAAAGCGGTCAATGTTGTGACCCCTACAGGACCAAGCCCGGTCTTGACCGAGTTGGCCGAGCTAAAAGAGTTGGTGCTGAGGATGGCGAATCAGAATGCCCCTCAACAAGTTAAAGCGTGTGGACTTTGCTCTAACCAGTCCCACCATACCGACACCTGTCCCCAGCTGCAAGAGGAAAGTGTTGCTGAAGTAAACGCTGTAGGAGGTTACGGACTCCCTAGACCACAATACGGTGGACATCCCAATTAAAATCAGAGAGGGCGTGACCACCCAGGCTTTAGATGGAGTGACCCTCAAGGTGGTCAACAGCCAGTGCAGCAACAACAGTACCAGCCGGCGCAATAATAGCACCAGCAGAGAGCCCCTTATCAACAGAGGCCCCAGGGCCAAACATCTGGAGCTTCTACTGAGGACATGCTAAAGACTCTGACTCAGCACTTTGCCACACATGTGCAGGCTACTGAGTCGAGTATCAAGAACATGGAGAGGCAGATTTGTCAGTTAGCCGATGTGATGACCAAGATTAACCAAAGGGCATCAAATTCCCTACCATCCCAGACCATGGTGAACCCCAGAGAGAACGTGAGTGCTATCACGCTCAGAAGTGGTAAGAAGTTGATCGTTGCTACCAATGCTGAAGTGGAGAACGAGTTCGAGAAAGAAGAAATCACCGACCGCCCCGCGACAGACCCCACCGCGACCCGGCCAGAAACTGAGGGAGGAGCCAGTAAAGGAATGCCATTGACACCGCCCCGCGGCGGCCTCCACCGTGACCCGGGGCCTGAACCCAGTAAAGCCACCGCGACCCCACCGCCCCGCGGCGTTGACTTACGCCCCGCGGTGGGCTCGCCACCACCTGGCCCACAAAAATCTGTCTCCGCTGAAGAGACTTATGATGATTACATTCGCCCCGCGTTCCCGCCTCTCGGTTCGGAGAAACCCCCAGCACCTTTTCCCGAGGCACTGAAGGCAAAGAGAGTTGTCGATGACAGTGACCTGTTCGAGACATTTCAGAACTGTGAGGTGAACATTCCCCTGCTCAAGCTTATAAAGGCTATCCCGAGATATGCCAAGTTCTTAAAAGAGCTATGCACGGTGAAGAGGACTCAAAAGCAGAAGACCCAGAAGAAGAGTCCAGTGGGTGCACAAGTTTCAGCGGTAGTTCAGAAGCGTCTGCCCGCAAAATGCAAGGATCCAGGTACTTTTACGATTCCTATCACCATAGGTGGGCATATTTTTGAGAAAGCACTGCTAGACTTGGGTGCCTCAATTAATGTTCTACCCTATTCATTGATTGAAAAATTGGAATTAGGACCCTTGCATGATTCTAACATTGTCATACAACTTGCTGATGGATCATGTGTGCCCCCTAAGGGTATAGTGGAAGATGTTCTTGTCAGGATAGGTTCTTTGATTTTTTCCTGCTGATTTCTTTGTTATGGACATGGATTATGATGACCAAGTTGCCCCTGTTATGCTCGGACGACCTTTTATGAAGACTTCCATGACAAAGATTGATGTAGATAATGGAACTTTGACTATGGAAGTTGATGGAATTATATTTGAACATAATATTCATACAGCCAATTCCATTGAAGTGTCCACCCCTCTCTGCATTATTGATATTGATAGTTCCATGCATGAAAATGCTAAAACTAATGCAATTGAGACCGTAGTTGAGTGTTCCGCTAATAAAGGACCTATTGAGTTGTACGAAGTGCGTGTTAGTGATGTCCTGCTAGAAGATGTAGGAAGTTCTATTCCCTCTACTTTGGGCGCTAGCCCCCCTGCACTAACTATACAAGGCTGTAAGCCCCTATCTAGTGACATGCAGCATATTTAGGTCAAGCCATATCAGCCCCCACATCGTTCTAAGTATGGGGGAGACACTCCAAAGGAAGCACAGATGGAGTCAATGGCAAAGAGGGAACATGGTCTAAGGTTTAAACCTTTCCATGAGAGATCTCCACGGGAAGAGACGAGTAGGAGGATTCCAAGGGGACCCTACTCGAAATGGTGAAGGATCTGCACTACGTCGAGCCAACGACGATAACCAAGGCGCTGTCCGGGAGGCAACCCGTGTTAGTCCTTCTTTGATTTCTTTCCTTTAATTAGATTATTTTCATAGTTTATATTCCTTTGTTTCGTTCTCCTGTTACTCACATTACAGGTACGAAAGTAAACCCGAGAAGAGATGTGGTACCCAGCCAGTCTCACCGCTCCGCGGCGTCCCCTACCGCCCTGCGGTGGAGGTCAGGTATAACCTCTCGACTCTTTTTAGAAAAAAAAACAAGAATAATGGGCCCCGAAAAAACCTTAAACGGGTGAGTAAAAGCTTATTTCTTAAGTGGTAACTAAGGTTTTGACGGATTGAGTTCCCTCTGGTGGGCCAAGATTTATCTTTTGGGCCATGGTGTATGACCGGCCCATCATCCCTTTTTCTTTTCTCTTTCCCTGACCTAACCCCACTATCTAAATTCCCCCATTCCAACGCCTCCCTCAAGCTCCCACTTCTACTTCCCTCTATCTCCCCTAAATCCCTGTCGACCTTGAGCCAAATCTAGCCCCAAGTCCCCAATTTGGAGTCTAGCCTCACAAACAAGCCCAAACACAACCCCACCGCGTCGAGTTAATCCCGCATCGCCGTCGCTCTGCCTCGCGCTGCCCCCGCTTTGCGTCGCTGCTGCTACTGCCCCGCGCCGACTTCGCCACGACCCGGCCATAGCTCACAGTTTCTCACCGCGACCCTACCGCCCCGCGCTGAGACTCTCCAGGCTGCGTGTTTGTTTGTTTGTAAGTTCTCTAGTTTGCCTTGCTTTGAGCACCTCAATTTCCTACTTATGGCATCCAAAGGCAAGAAGAAAATGTCGACTAAGGATGGGAGTGAGGTTTATAATGTGGTGAAGGAGAGGAAGGTGTTGGCTTTGAAGTTTTTCCATAAGCCAACTTTGGAGCAATTGGGACTGTTGGCATGTGTGTCCATGTGCTTGACACAGTGTGGGTTAGGAAATTTTCTGGACAAGGCTGCCCCTGCGTATCTAGAGCTGTGCTACCAGTTTATTGCCTCTTTCAGGAGGCTCACCAATGACTCGGACGATAGGCATCTGCGCAAGATCATGTTCACCTAGAATGGGCATGATTACTCCTTATCTCTCAAGTTGGTGCATGAAGCCTTGGGTATCACGAAGGACCCAACTGATGGGTGGTCTGGTGGTATTCACGAGTCCGAGATGATGGAGTTCTGGCGGGCTGCTACGGGCAGAAGTTTCAGGAAGGGTCAGGAGGTGAATTCCAAGTTGGCGAACGAGTGTCTGCGGTTGATCAACAAGGTGATGATGCGAGATTTCTTTGGCCATGCAGACGATGGGAAGGTCCCTCTGAAGGACTTCCAGTGATTTATGAGCATCTTGGGGACTGTCGAGTATACGCCGTGTTGGGCTACCCTTTTCTTGGGTTCCTTGAAGAGGATTCGTGATGGCGAGCCACGTGATATTTGTGGGGGTGGTCTGATTACACTCCTTTGTGCTAACGTGATTTCTTGCGATCAGAATTCTCGGCTTGTTGCCTATGCGATATATGATTTAGCGCACATGAAGGTGTGCTCCATGATGAAACCACTGGGACAAGATGACGATTTGGTCTGGTCGTCCTATGAGGGCCACATTTTGATTATTCCACGGGATTTTGCCTACTCGCCTTCATACGCGGGTTGGTGGATCCCTAGTGATAGCCGGATGCCGACCAATGATGCCCCTGCTGTCGCTCCTTCAGGTCCATTTGGGGAGGGCCCTAGTGGTGGTTGTGATGCTGTTGCCGCTGATTCCGTGGGTGGGGACGACCCCATGTCTACCCAGTTTGAGGCGCCTTCATCTTCATACGGTCCTGTCGCACCCTGGCAGGAGTTGTATTCTAGATGGGATGCGTTCTCAATGCGCCAGGATCACTGGAACTCCCAGATAGAGACCGGTCTGCACACTTGGCAGACCCAATTCCGTGCTGATGTAGATGAGCGTCTGGACACCATGGACGCCAATATGAGAGACTATTTTGGGATGTACCCACCACCACCCTCAGGTCCACAGTGAGTTTATCTTTTCTTCCCCTATTTCATTTGATGTTCTCTTTTCTACATTGAGGACAATGTTCGGTTTAAGTATGGGGGAGGGATATAAACTTGCTATCTTGCTTTCCATCTAGCTAGTGTAAATAAATTTGGAGCTGCATTTGTCGTTGTTTGTTTCTGCATTGTAAAAAAAATAAAAATAAAAACGAAAAAGCCAAAAAGAGGTAAAAAGGCAACCAAAATCCTGGGATGGACAGAAAACCCGAAAGGGCGGTCCAGGTAAAAAGCAGGTAGTCCAGCTGGTATAGACCAGGGCAAAATTGGACTGGAGTGATGCGAGTATATGTGAGATATCTAGCAAAATGAAATGAGTGGCTAGGTGAAAACTCGAAAGGGCGCCTAGGGAAGATGAGCGTAAAAGAAGAAGAGTGATTATAGGATTTCTCTATATTTCTTGGCGAGTTTCTTGGCGAGGCGTCATAAGAAGGGGAGCCATAAGGAGGACTCGGGTAGGCCACTTTGGAGCGATAAGGAGCTAAATTGGAGTTAGGATTAGTTTATCTTTGCATCACCTGTTTTGGTTGTCTGGAGCTTATTGTTGATATGCTGTAATTGCTAGTGTCATATTGTCTTATACTTCCTGAGGCCTTGGTGTTGATTTAGAGAGTGAGCTTTTCTTTAGTTTACTCGGGACGAGTAAAGGTCTAAGTATGGGGGAATTTGATAGGTGTTATTTCATACACCTTTACTAGCAATTATTAGCATGATTTGGAGAGGTTTTAGATGAGTTTTGGTGCTAAGTCTGCAATCCAGATGTTATGGAGAGAAGTGAAGAAATTCAAGGATTTGCAGCTTAGATGAAGCATGAGGATGGATGGAGCTGCTGGAGCATTCATGGAGAAGACTACCAACACTTGGTAGGATTGAAGGGCAGCAGGAGCAGAGAAGAAGAGAGCTGGAGAATTGAGCTCACCGCCCCGCGTCAGAAGTACTGCGGCCCGGCGGTGACTCTCAGTGAAGATGGAGCCCACGCCAGAGGATGCCACCGCCCCGCAGTGGAAGTTCGACGCCTCGCGGTGGAATTCGCCGCCCCGCGGTGGCTGTGCTTAATGACCTCGCGCCAGAGACGATTTTCTTTCCTTTTATGTTTGAGACTTTATTTTATTATTATTCTGTTTCCTTTAATTTCTGCTTTAGTTTAACCTAGTTTGTTAAGACTATTTAAGCCCTCTTTCTAGGTTAAGAGGAAGACACAGTACGACAGACACACTATTACGGAGACTTGGACTATTTGTTATCATCGTTTTTACTTTTCTTAGTTTTTCATCCCCTTTGATGGAAAACTAACTTCACCTTTGTTCTGCTAGACGATTGAAGCAGTACAGTTGATGTGTTTGTGAGATTTCTATTCCTTGTTCTTATCCTTATAAGTGTCGGATTGATTCTCTTGGTTATATTGATATTGATTTCTTGTTGTTCTTCTTAGCCTGATCAACTAGGTTGAATACGTTTTATCAATTGCTAGGATTGCATATAGGGGTTTCGAGTGCATATCTAGTGGCAAACACAATTGTGCGTATAGGGGTTCCGAGCGTACAATTGTGAGTGAGAATCGATTGCATGTTAAGTAGGGGAGTGAGTACTTGTACGTCTTTCTACTTGCATGTATCCTATATCTTTGTGTGCATTGCTATTGCTGTGTTGATGCTAAGGTACGCTGACAACTGTGAGAATCAGTGGTATTTTATCATTAGCATAGTAATAAGTCTATTGACAACTGTGAGAATCAATAGTACTCAAGATCAGGGTGGGAACGACTATCAGGATAATTAAAAGAACTTGGATGAAATAGATTTCAGTGATCAAACTCTATCTCTGTATTGTGGATTTCTCTCTAGTGGAACTACTTTCCCTCATTATATTTTCTTCCTACATAAATCAGACTTGTTTGCTTTACTTGTTTACTTTCTTGATAATTAAACCCCCGTTTGTGTTACTTGTCATTCACGGCTGCATACTACATCAAACCTTCTCTGTGGGATCGACCCTTACTTGTCTACTATACTTCTGTTTAGTGGGTTTGTTAGGATAATTTACTTTGATAAGGCTAATTAACGACATTTGCTTGTGCATCTTTTCGCCACTTCAGTTACAAACCGTGCGGTAGTCCTGACGCGGCGCATATTATTTTTCCGAGATCTTTTCTTTTAAGAAATATTATTTTGACGGTATTTAAACTTAGAAAACCCTAGTTTGTAAACTTGATGTTGATTTGAGTAGTAAAGTTGAGTACGCTCCTTCCTTGAATCTCACATCCAAAACCTTCGATCCCATGGATCAAACTATCCCGTAGCTCGTCGCTTCGAGCAATCATTCAATCACCGTCTCTTCGGTGTCTAGTGATCATCACTTTGATCGAGTTTGAAGGCTATCTCTCTAGCCCTAGGAAAGCCATCACTTTGGCTACGGAAGAGAAGGATTCAACTACAAGCTTGAGGAATCAAAGATCCTGCGTTGCAACGATACTTCAGGGGTTGTTCGCATCACCTTGTGTTCATAGGGCCCAATGCTAAAATGAATCAAACATTGCCTCGTGACCATGTTCCCTCCTTGGCCATCTAAAATGCATTATAGAGAGTACGTTAGTGGATGTGGCATTGTCTTCAGATGGAGGTGATCAAACACTGTTGGTTAATGATATTACAACATCTCCCTCCATCAATAATGACACCAATAGTGATGTCATTGAATCCACAACATGTATGGAACAAGTTTTGTCTTTGGTCCCTTGAAAGACCATCTTGAACATGTACGATACGCCTCGTAACTAGGAATAAATTGGCGAACACTCGCTAAATGACCAGAGATCCCTCATCGTCCTCCTCTTCGGCCTCATCAATCTCAACCAAGGCCCACATGTCCATATCCTCCTCGTCTGAGATATATCCGCGATTACTTGTCAAAAGCACTTGCTTCTGATTAGCACATTCCTTATCCATTTGGCCTCAACCTTGACACTTGAAGCACTTTGTGTCAGAAGCTTTCTCCCGAGGTTGCGAACCATCCATGTCTCCTCCCTTAGGTGCATTAAAGGGCTGATTGCATGAGTCGGAAACTTACTTGGGCTGCATAGACGAGTTAGGAATGGAGGAAATAGCATTAGAAGAAGTAGAGTTAGAGATATACCTCATATGGTCATTCAAAGACCAAGACTTTTCCTTGTTACGTTGTTGTTGGTTGTAGGCCAAAGTGGCGGTGTAGACCATCTCATTAACATCCTGGATGCATCGTAGCTCTAGAATGTCTCGTATGGGGTGATTCAAACCAGCCAATAACCTTTGCCTCATGGAATGCGGACTCATATGAATTCCCGCTTTGTGCATTAAGTATTCAAGCTCGTTGAAGAACTCAATGGGGGGAAGGGGGATGTTGCCTTTTTTGCATATGTGCACTCATTGTTTCAATTGCTTAAAAGTGCTTATCCGGTACATATATCTTCTACATGATGAACATCAGCTGAGAACAAGTAACAATTGGTCTCAATCCCTTGCATTGACACTCAACCCTAAATCGAAACCACCATGACCGTGCTATGCTTTGGAAGTGGATCATCAGCACTTCGACTCTCTCATGCTCCTCATAGCCAAAACAGTCAAGGATGTACTCGGTCATTTGCTCCCACTCCAAGTTTTTTTCTATGTCATTCTCCCCTACAAAATTGACAATTTTCACCTTAATATCACGTCTAGCATTCATAAATTGGTGAATTTGACGTTGGGGTTGACGTCTTGCTCTAGGAGGGAGTAGATCGTCTACGGGTTGATCCTCATCAAAAATAATCTTCAAGGGGAGGAATATCAGGCTCCTCATAATAGTCTTGATCATCAAGGTCAAGCTCATAAGCGACATTGGCGCATGTTATAGCTGCATTGGCTGCATTCTGGCGAACTGCATTGGCTGCATTCTGGCGAACTGCATTGTGCCTTGCAACGAGAGAGGGCTGAGGTGTGCGAATTTGTTGGCGTTTAGCTTCAGTGAATCTAGCCATGTCGTCCTAAATCTCCATGTTATTAGATGACGAACCTCTCTTAACTCGGGATGACTGCGGATTCTCATAATCAAGAAAAGTGCACATGCGATCAAGCTTCAAACTGAGGTCCCTGTTTACTACAGAAACCACAGTCGGGAAACTCTTCTAGATAGCATCAACATACCTCACATCCAAATCTAGATTCGATGATCCATCTTTTAAATTAGGTCTAGAGCAAGGTGAAGTAGGTATTGTTTGCTTGCCTTTGTCTCTCGGATCCGCCATAGAAAAAGAAAAAACAAGATAAAAAAAAGCTTCAAGTGCAAAACAAGTCTTGTAAGCAAGTTCAATACCTCAAAATTCAGCAATAAGAAGAGGAAAAACAAGGTCAAATTAACAAGGCAAACACGACAAGAAGGGAACGGTAGGCCACTAAGATAGGTAAGAAGAAAATCAAGCAAATCAATATCAAAGAACAAGAGATGCAATGCTTACAAGTTCTATGTATGCTCAATGAATTCTATGCAAATTGCAATTAGAGATCAAGTAATAAATGGATCAAGCTAGATATAACTAACATGTAGGTGAGAAACACAAAGGACCTAGCATGGCTCTAAGGCATCATGATGGTGCGTGAGCAAGGTGATCATCCTTGGCATGGATGGCTCCTCTGTTATGGCAGCTAGACGATGAAGCTACTACATGAACCTTCTATGATCTTATTAGCCTTAGACCGGGTAATAGAACCATCAAAACGAGCTCGAATAAACTAGTGCTCATCCGAGACATACTTCTTCCGCATGATGAACTTCAGCTGAGACCAAGTAACAATTGGTCTCAATCCCTTGCGCCTACGCTTAACCCTCAATCGAAACCACCATGACCGTGCTATTCCTTAGAAGTGGATCGTCACCACTTCGACTCTCTCATGCTTCTCATTGCCACAACAGTTAAGGATGTACTAGGTCGTTTTCTCCCACTCTATGTTTTTATCCGAGTTATTCTCCCCTGCAAAATTGTCAATTTTAACCTTAATATGACGTCTAAAATTCATACATTGTTTATTTTGACGTTAAAGTTGACGTCTGGCTCTAGGAGGGGGTAGATCGTCTATGGGTTGCTCCTCATCAAAATAATCAACAAGGGGAGAAATATCAGGCTTGTACTCCTCATAATAGTCCTCATCATCAAGGTCAAGCTCATATGCGACATTGGCGCATGTATTTGTCGTATTGGTTGCATTGTGGCGCACTACGTTGCGTCTTGCAACAAGAGAGGGCTACGACACGCGATGTTGTTGGCATTGGGCTTTAGTGAATTCTGCCAAGTCGTCCTAAATCTCCATGTTATTAGACGATGAACCTCTTTTTACCCGGGATGACCGCGGACCCTCATAACCAAGAAAAGTGCACACGTGATCAAGCTTGAAACTTATGTCTTCAATGGCGGTGTTTCGAGATGCCCATTGTTTCTTGAGGTCCATGTTCACCACAGAAACCACATTTAGGATACTCTTCTAGATTGCCTCAACAAACGTTACCTCCAAATCCAAATTCGAAGAGTCATCTTTCACATTAGGCGTGAAGCGTGGTAAAGTAGGCATTGTTTTCTTGCCTTTGTCGCTCGGATCTGCCGTAGACAAAGGAAAAACAAGGTAAATAAAGCCTCATGTGCAAGACAAGTCTTGTAAGCAAGTTCAATACCTCAAAATTCATCAACTAGAAGACGAAAAACAAGGTCAAAAAACAAGGCAAACAAGACAAGAAGGGAACAGTAGGCCACTAAGATAGATAGGAACAAAATCAAGCAAATCAATATCAAAAAACAAGATATGCAATGCTAACAATTTCTATGTATGCTTAATGAATTCTATGCAAGTTGCAATTTAGAGATCAAGCAAGAAACGGATCAAGCTAGATTTAAGTAACATGTAGATGAGAAACACAAAGAATTAGCTTGGCTCTAAGGCGTCGTGATGGTGCGTGAGCAAGGTGATCATCCTTGGTTTGGATGGTTCCTCTATTATGGCAACTAGATGATGAAGCAAATCCCATGAACCTTCTTTGATCTTCTTAGCCCTAGATCATGTAATAGGACCATCAAAATGAACATGAATCATCTAGTCAATGTTCTTTGTTGTCATGGTTGGGCGAGAGTAAATATCTCCCCTAGTTGGCCTTGAATCGTCCCCGATTCGTCATGGTCTTTAAAGTCGTCTAGCATATAAGGGGACAAATTTGTCATATTGAAGGAAGAATAGACGCCATACTCCACATGAAGATCCAAACGGTAAGCAGTGTCTCCAATCATTTTCATTACACGATAAAGGCCATCGCCTCTTGGGTCTAGCTTGGATTTCTTCTTTCTAGGAATCGTCTCTTCCTCAAGTGCAGCCACACCATGTCATCTTCTTCAAAGATGACAATCTTCAGACCCTTGTCAGCTTGGGTCTTGTATTGGTATGCATGCCTCTCCAGCCGCAAGCGAGTGCGCTAATGGAGCTTCTTCACAAACTCAGCCAGAGCCTTAAAATCAAAACTCTGCTTTTCTTTCATAGGCAACAACATCAAGATTGGAGTGTATGGAGTTCGGCCATACACCACCTCAAATAGTGTCATCTTGGTAGCGCAATGAGTAGACCTATTATAAGAAACTCCACACACAAAAAAAACAATCTTCCCAATGCTTCAGGTTAGACTTAAGCACAGTATGCGGTAAGACACCTAAAGTGTTATTAGTCACCTCAATTTGTCCATCATTTTTGGGTGACAAGATGTAGAAAAGAGTAACTTCACCCTAACTTGGACCACAATAAGACAAGGTAGGAGTAGGGCTAGATCACAAAATATTGTTAGAATTCTAAGCGACCAAATTTATTGAATTAACTTTAATTTAGAAATAAGCAGTTGAACACAATAGGAAAATAAGGACAAAATCAAGCAAACAATATCATGAAATATCTAGACAAACACAAGAAACAAAGCTTGGGTTTCCAGCAAGGGAGCGCGCACGGTTGTTGGGTGGTGGCACACGAGGGTGTGTTTGGGTTCATGGAGACATGCGGTGATGGCAGCCAAGCTGTTGTGTTGGTGGTTTTGCCTCAATTTCGGATTTGTGGTTCATGTGTTTGAGAGTCAGGAGGCAATGATCTCAAGTGGCGGACTGGTGTTGTTGTGGTGGTGACTGGAAACACAAAAAGTATGTGTTTTTGGTCGATTTTTGGTGTGCTTTTATGGGAGAAGCAAGGGAGAAAAGGTGTGGAGGTCTCAAGTGGCGAAGGTGGTATTGTTGGGGTTGTTATTGGAAAAGACTAAAGTTTCTTCTTTTGGTCAATTTTTGGTGCGTTTGTGATGGGAGATGCAAGAAATCAATGGAAAACATGTTTTTTTTGTGTAAATTATCGTTGAAAAGCATGATGAAACAAGAAAAACTTGCCTTGAAATGCTGAGATCTGATACCACTTGATAGGTTACGCGAATCCTCAAGTCGCGTTTGCTTGTTGTGTCCTATCTCCAAGGCAAGACTTTGCTTTCCCTCTTGATAAACTTGCGCAATGAAATTGATTTCCGAGTTTTTTACTGAAGCACACGTACAAATCTCTCCTCTTTCTTTTTCCTCACATGTTTATCTCTTTTTCTCAATTCTGAAATTTCTCAAACAATGCTGACAATCCAAGAGAATGATCGAGTCCCGATCAATTTTTCTTTGCCTTCCGATGAGTATTGGATAGGTTCAGTTGAATCCACAACTCGGTTTCTTGATTGAGCCCACCATCAATGTTAGATTGAGATCCATATTCTAAGAAAGTCAAAAAGCATAAATTTGAACCTTTGTCAATTCTCAAAAAAATTTAAAACGAAAATATGACTTAAAAAACAAGAATTTAAATAGTAAAGAAATGAAAAACTAAGCTAAGCTAGGGTTGGTATTGCGTGGGCATGGGGCTGCAAGAGACTTGAGATGTGGCCAACTTTATTAAATTTTATATACCCTAAAATATTAAAAAGTAACATAAAACATAAAAAATAGAGTTTTTAGTTAAGGTTAAATGCTAAAAAGTAACAAAGAGGTAAATTAATTTATTTAAATCAACTTATTAATTATCTATTATAAGATATTTAAGAGGCCTATTAAAGATATTGGGCCTAATTGATGACTTTCCATAATCAAGTAGATATTTAAATTTCTAAAAAAAAACTAGCTTGCTATTATAATTCACTCACTACAACGCCGTTATTTGACATGAGCATCAGAGTGCTTACGGGTGAGAAAAGCCATTATTTGTCTTGAGCATTGGAGTGCCTACTAGGGAGAAAATCCCCGCCTCTTGACATGTTCTTTGTTATAGATTGTTTTGGGTAGACTTTGTATTGTGACAATATCCGCTTTGATTGTGGAAATTGGAGTCAAGGATTATACGTTGGCTAGAAAAAATGAGTAAATTGAGAGAAAATAAGGATTGTGTCTAGAATAAACGTGTATGAGAGTATGATTGCAACATATTAGATTGATCATGTCTTACAAGGTCTTCGCACCCTCCTTATATAAGGGTCCAAAGGAAGTTCTACAAGGAATAAGATCTTACCATAAAAATAAGATAATATCTTAGCTTAGAACTCAAGATAAAATAAACATATATGGTAGAAAATATTTCCTTATATCAAACAAGGAAACTATATCTGTATAGTGTTGAATCTTCTATCATATGGATATTGCCATCAGTCACTGTCTTCCAAAAATAAGGATGTCTGGATTTTGATGATGATCGCCGTTCATAGTGGGACAATGTTTAAACATTTGTTCCCACCCTCCTGGGTGGTTTGACAATTTATTTTGCCCCTGTTCACGAGAACAAGGTTAAATGGTACAGTTGTTTCATACCTTGATTGTTGTATGTATTGCATGCTTGTTCCCTTTGATTGTGCATATACATCAAGACTTGAAGAAGAGCAAGGCCTAGCCATGTTCTGAAGACGACGATGATCAAGATCGAGCATCTAACAAGGTGTTTTTGCGATGATGGGGTTGATCGCAATGGAGGTGTTGAAGATATCGAGGTTGTAGTTGATGTAATAGACTTTGTAAAACATAAGCTATGTAGAATAGGACATTGCATCCCTTTCGAATGAGTAATAAAATCAGCTTTTTTGATCATAACACTTGCCTTCTTGCTTTTTGTGTTCCTCTTTATACGAATCAAGAGGTGATCAATAATGTCTATATGCGTAGAGACTTACTATAGACACGTTGAAAAATAATATTGCCTTTGTTGAATTTCTCCTGCGATTGCGTTAAGAGATAACGAGCAAAAACACTATGATGTCTAGAACGATATCTGAGACATGTTACATGGGGTAAACACGACATCGTTGAACAAAGATGAACAATTTTTTACCGTTGAGGTACTAATGGCTACAAAGTTAAAAGCCATGTAGTATGTAACTTGACCATGGAATTTGCGCCGCCATATGTGTAAGAGACTGTCAGGGGTCATGTCGTTGTATAAGAGATCAATCGCGGGATTAACATCACGATATCTATAGGTGACCGTCTGTGGCCATGGAAATAAGATTGATCGCGGGATTCGTGTCGCGATGTTCATAGATGACCATCTAGGCCATAGAGATAAGATTGATCATAGGATTCACGTCGCGTCGTTCATAGATGACTGTTTGGGGCATGGAGATAAGATTGATCAAGGGATTCGCGTCACGATGTTCATAGATGATCGTCTGGGGTCATAGAGATAGCATCACGACATAACTCAACATGAAGTTTGATTGATATAGCTGATGGCGTCACAGCGTAACCCGAGGGGTGTGACTGATATAGCCTATGGTGCGACGTAGCTCGACCAAGCGATCCCGCCAGGGTGATGCATTCCAAGGGGGGTCGGAACACGATTGTTGCCCGATCTAGGCAGGGAGCGGCCCGATGTCCCTTCTCGTGGTAACTGGGATAGGTACGAACCACTAGATGGATGGTTTGCGGGTCTCTTGTGCTCGCTTTGGGCGAGGGTGGGGCGAGACGGTGAAGGAGATGCGAAGCAGATGAAAGAGATGCGAAGCAGACTTGTGTTTGACGTTCGGATCTAAGAATAAGGAGGATTGACACTCGACTTTAAGACTTAGATTAATAACTTGAACGTATGAAACAATGAGTACAAAGGGGGCTACTTATAGCCAAAGGGCGCAACCAAGAACCCTAACGGGCTTGGGCTGTGGACACACTAATGGGCTAGCCCACTCGACAAGAGTGGAGCACACGCTCGAAATAAAAAGTACTACAAATGGAAAGTGCTAAACATAGTAAACCCTAAAATAGAAAGTGCCAAATATGGGAACTTTCTAAACATAGAAAGTCCCAAAAATAGCATTGCTAAAAAGGGAAACTAGCTAAAACAGGAAACTTGTTAAAACGGGAAATACGATGCTAAAATAGACTAAGTCCTTAAGCCAAGGGGGACGCCTTGGTCTTGATCGCATGGGGCTCGTCGTAGCCCGGCTTGGGTCGATGCCAGATCGCATCATTCTCTCCCCCATAGATTCAAAGCGTCCTCGCTTCGAGCTGGGAGGGGCCAGGGAGAACTTGCGCTCAGTGGTCAGCAAAAAAATGGCATCGGCTTCGAGTCCGGCTCGTGGAACCTCAACGATGATCAAGTAAGGCTCAGGTCCAAGAGTGGGCACGACGTCAGGTGCGGGAGCGATGGGGCATAGAATCGCAACCATGGGCACGACTGTGGGCTCGCTAGGGCACGGGGTTGTAGCCATGGGCACGGGTGTGGTTGCGCTGGAGGTCAGACTCGCAGGCGCGACAAGGGGCTCCACAGTGGGTGTGCTGACAGTCGGTGGAGTCGCGATAGTGGGCACTAGTGCAGGCACGCAGAAGGTCGGCGGCGTCGCGGCGGTGGGCGCGTTAGTGGGCACGTTGAAGATTGGTGACGTCGCGGTGGTGGGCACGTAAGTGGGCTGCGGTGCGACTTGGCACGTGGGTGCCTGTATGGGTGTACTATGCGTCTATGTGGGTGCGCAGGGGCACGGAGGTGGCGGCGTGTAGTCGAAGTCGTGGGTTCGATACCGGGTCCGGTCGTGGGTGCTATTGTGGGTGCGGTACCGGGTCCGGTCATAGCCGCTGTCGTGGGTGCGGACGTGGACGCTGCGCCGAGGTAGAGGAATCCAGTCCGGGTCGAAGTCGTGAGTTCTATAGTGGGTGCGGCGTCACAACTGGTACATGTGGGGGCGCGGTGGCGGGGGTCCATGGGTGCGAGGCGGCGGGATCCAATCCGGGTCCGCTTCGTATGGGCTCATGCCACCGAACCAAGGGTCGTGGTCCCACTCGCCGGGCTCGAAGTACGGATACAAGCGGGCCATGGAGTGGGTGTGACTAAGGCTAATGCATGGGCCGGGTATGGTGTGGGTTCGGTTGTGGGTTAGGTTTGTTGGATAAGGATAGGATATGGAAAGATATGGGAGGATATGGAAAGATAAGATAAGATGTTTTTGTTAGGGAAAGATCTTATGGGATAAGATATGGAGGATTGACACTCGACTTTAAGACTTAGATTAATAACTTGAACGTAGGAAACAATGAGTACAAAGGGGGCTACTTATAGCCAAAGGGCGCAGCCAAGAACCCTAACGGGCTTGGGCTGCGGACACACTAATGGGATAGCCCACTCGACAAGAGTGGAGCACACGCTCGAAATAGAAAGTACTATAAATGGAAAGTGCTAAACATAGTAAGTCCTAAAATAGAAAGTGCCAAATATGGGAACATTCTAAACATAGAAAGTTCCAAAAATAGCACTGCTAAAAAGGGAAACTAGCTAAAACAGGAAACTTGCTAAAACGGGAAATACGATGCTAAAATAGACTAAGTCCTTAAGCAAAGGGGGACGCCATGGTCTTGGTCGCATGGGGCTCATCGTAGCCCAGCTTGGGTCGATGCCAGATCGCATCATTCTCTCCCCCATAGATTCAAAGCGTCCTCGCTTCGAGCTGGGAGGGGCCAGGGAGAACTTGCGCTCAATGGTCAGCAAAAAAATGGCGTCGGCTTCGGGTCCGGCTCGTGGAACCTCAACGATGATCAAGTAAGGCTCAGGTCCAAGAGTGGGCACGACGTCAGGTGCGAGAGCGATGGGGGATAGAATCGCAACCATGGGCACGACTGTGGGCTCGCTAGGGCACGGGCTTGCAGCCATGGGCACGGGTGCGGGTGCGTTGGAGGTCAGACTCACAGGCGCGACAAGGGGCTCCACAGTGGGCGCGCTGACAGTCGGTGGAGTCGCGATAGTGGGCACTAGTGCAGGCACGCAGAAGGTCGGCGGCGTTGTGGCGGTGGGCGCGTTAGTGGGCACGCTGAAGATCGGTGATGTCGCGGTGGTGGGCACGTAAGTGGGCTGCGGTGCGACTTGGCACGTGGGTGCCTGTGTGGGTGTACTACGCGTCTATGTGGGTGCGCAGGGGCACGGAGGTGGCGGCGTGTAGTCGAAGTCGTGGGTTCGATACCGGGTCTGGTCGGGGGCACTGTTGTGGGTGCGGTACCGGGTCCGGTCGTAGCCGCTGTCGTGGGTGCGGACGTGGACGCTGCACCGAGGTAGCGGAATCCAGTCCGGGTCGAAGTCGTGAGTTCTATAGTAGGTGCAGCATCGCGACTGGTACGTGTGGGAGCGCGGTGGCGGGGGTCCATGGGTGTGAGGCGGTGGGATCCAATCCGGGTCCGCTTCGTATGGGCTCATGCCACCAAACCAATGGTCGTGGTCCCACTCGCCGGGCTCGAAGTACGGATACAAGCGGGCCATGGAGTGGGTGTGACTAAGGCTCATGCATGGGCCGGGTTCGGCTGTGGGTTAGGTTTGTTGGATAAGGATAGGATATGGAAAGATATGGGAGGATATGGAAAGATAAGATTAGATCTTTTTGTTAGGGAAAGATCTTATGGGATAAGATATGGAGGATTGACACTCGACTTTAAGATTTAGATTAATAACTTGAACGTAGGAAACAATGAGTACAAAGGGGGCTACTTATAGCCAAAGGGAGCAGCCAAGAACCCTAATGGGCTTGGGCTACGGACACACTAATGGGATAGCCCACTCGACAAGAGTGGAGCACACGCCCAAAATAGAAAGTATTATAAATGGAAAGTGCTAAACATAGTAAGTCCTAAAATAGAAAGTGCCAAATATGGGAACATTCTAAACATAGAAAGTCCCAAAAATAGCAATGCTAAAAAGGGAAACTAGCTAAAATAGGAAACTTGCTAAAACGGGAAATACGATGCTAAAATAGACTAAGTCCTTAAGCCAAGGGGGACGCCATGGTCTTGGTCGCATGGGGCTCGCCGTAGCCCGGCTTGGGTCGATGTCGGATCGCATCACAGGGCGATTGTTTAAAGTTGACTAGAGGGTTAGGAACCCATGCGTATATGCCATAAAGGCAGTACCGATAAGGTCAAGGACCTATATGGAGAAGTGTGATACGACTTATCTAGCTGAACATTTTTTTCTTTGTAGGCGTCCCTTTTTTTTCTTTTTGTTTCTTTCCCTAGCAAGGACCGCGTAAACAACTAGATCTTGTTGCTTGTCCCGACGTTCATGTCGGGTTTAGGAAGCGTCATAGTGTAACTCAGGGAGTGTGACTGATATAGCTTATGGTGTCCTTAACCCAACAGGGGGTGTGTTTGATATAGCCTGATGTCGTCAACAGGGATGAAAGTGTCGTCACGACAAAGATCCAAGGGAACAACGTCGATATAGCCAGCGACGTCATGACAAAGCTCAAAGGGAATGATGTACATATAGCCTAGCATCACGATATAACCAAGCGGGGGGTGTGATCGATGTAGCTATGGGCATCACAGCGTAACTCAACAAGGAGTGTGATCGATATAGCCGGCGGCCTCACAAAAAGATCCAAGGTAACGATGTCCATATACCCTAGTGTCATGCTATAACCCAGCGGGGTGTGTGATCGATGTAGCTAAGGGCGTCACGGCACAACTCAATTGGGAGCTTGACCGATATAGCCGGAGGCGTCACGACAAGGCACAAACAATATCGATATAGCCTAGGCGTATGATGTAGCTCAACCAAGCCTCGTCCCAGGGGCGAGAATGTATCAAAGGGAGAATGAAAATAATCTCTTGCTTTTATTGAGTGAATTGAGTTTCGATAATTAATATGCATGGAATGTAAGATAGATTAGATATGGAATGACAAGCACACCTTCTGGATTTGCCAAATCGTAATCACCTTATCCGACTACCTTGGTGATTTTGTAGGGACCTTCCCAAGTAGGTCCTAGCTTTATAGCATTCTCCTTCCTTGTGTTTTGAAACATTTTACGCCAAACCCTAATTGGAATGCTTTCATCCTTACATTGCAATTGTAACTCCTAGCGACCCCTTGTTGGTATGTTGCCATCCTGATGGTGGCGGCGTCACGTAGTTCATCGACGATGTCTAGCAAAAACTTCATAAGGGACGTGTTTCTTTCTTCCAGGAGGAGGCAATTGGGAACAGTGGGAACCTGGACTTCAACATGTAATACAACTTCACTGTCAAACACTAAAGGGAAATGTGTTCTACATGTCACGGTTTTTGGAGTTGTGTGGTCTGACCATAGGATGGATGGCAACTCATCTACCCATCAGCCTTTTCCTTTCTTGATCCTTTTCATCAGTTTGGTTATGATCACTTTGTTGCTAGATTCAGCTTGACCGTTAGCTTCTAGGTAGCATGGCGTTGACGTGACAAGTTTGATGCTCAAGTCCTGGCAAAACTTGTACATCCGAGTGCTTATGAATTGCGACCAGTTGTCGCAGACAATGGTGTCAAGGACACCAAATCGGCTCAATATGCTTCTTCTTATGAAGGATATGACATGCGAGTCTTTGATCTCTATAAATGATTCAGCTTCGATCCATTTGGAAAAGTAGTCTGTCATGGCGAGCATGAAAACACGTTGACCAGATGCGACTGGTAGCTTTCCGACAATATCCATCTTCCACTTCATGAAGGGCCAAAGGGATGAGATTAGATGTAGATCTTATTATGGTTTATGAGACACTGGACCTTGTATTTGACAGGCATCGTACTTCTTTACATAGTCCATAGCGTCCTTCCTCATAGTGGGCCAGTAATATCCTATTGTGTGGGCACGCAATGCCATGTTCCTTCCACTGGAGTGATTGCCACATTCTCCATCGTGGAGCTCCTATAACACATTTTGAACTTCATCTTCTCAAAGACATCTTAGATAGTATCCGATAGTGGACCACTTGAGCAACATAACGTCTTTGAGGGTGAAAGATGACGACTTGGCATGAAGTCGTCGGGCCTCATTATTGTCGGTGATAACTTGCCATGCTTGAGCTAATTATTGAATGGTGTAATCCAAGACTCATATTTGTTAGAGTAACTAACCTGCATCAGGATCGGCGCATTAGATAACTTATTGATGGTAGGTACCACTACATCTAAGAAGGGGATCTTCTGATAATCTTTTGGGTCGATGACAGACACGAGATTGGATAGTGCGTCGGCTTCTGCATTGGTGTCCGTGGGAACTTGCTTAATGTTGAATGTGTCGAAGCACTTGATGATGTCACGGACGACTTCTAGATAAGTTGTCATCTTCGAGTCACGAGTTGCGTAGGCTCCATTTATGTAATTAAGAATTACCATGGAATTGCAGATCTCTTCCAGATTCTTCATGCCCGTATCCTTGGAAATGGTGATGCCAGTTACAAGTGCTTCATACTCTTCCTTGTTATTTGTTATTTTGATTTCACATCGCACGTCTTGGGCTATCCTATCCCTCTATGATGATTTTATGACAACTCCTAGTCCTACACCATTATGATTAGAAGCATCGTCGGTGTATAGCGTCCACTTCAGGGGGATGGTGTCGCCAACTCGCAACGAATCTTTTGTGATATGTTCTTCATAGGTTGAGCTAAAATCAGACACAAAATCAGCCAAAGCATGTGACTTGATTGTTGTGTTGTGTCTCATATTGGATGTCGTAACCGCTAAGGTTGACTGCCCACTTCGTCATCCTCCCAAATATCTCTGGTTTGCTCATCACGTTCTTTATGGGATAATTGGTCCTTACTTCGATAGTATGCGCTTCAAAGTAAGGTTTCAGCTTAATGGACATCGTGATGAGGGCTAGGGTTAGCTTCTACATAGGTGAAAACCTTGTCTCTACGTCTAGCAGGTCTTTCTCACATAGTAGACAAAAAACTTTTCACCGTCTTCTTCTCTTACTAAGAAGGCACTTTCGCCATTTCCGTGACTGCCAAGTAGATGTACAAGGTTTCGCCATTTTCAGGTTTTGAAAGTAATAGTGGAGAGGCTAAGTACCTTTTCAATTCTTGGAAGGCTTCTTCGTGCTCGTTTGTCCATTCAAATGATTTGTTTTTCTTCAAGACATCATAGAATAAGTGATTCTTGTCGAATGCCTTCTAGATGAACCTGTTGAGAGCGGCAACTTTGCCTGTCAACTTCTAGACGTCATTGACACATCAAGGTGATTGAAGCTCAATAATGGCTTTAATCTAATCGGGATTGGCCTTGATCCCCCGTTGTGTCACTATGTATCCCAAGAATTTTCCCGATGACACCCCGGAGGAGCATTTAGTTAGGTTCAACTTCATGTCATATTTCTCTAGGATCTCGAAGGTTGTCTTCAAGTGTTGAATGTGATCGAACACCTTCTTCGACTTGACCAGCATGTCGTCGATGTCAACCTCCTTGTGTCGCCGGTTTTGTTCTCGAACATCTTATTGACTAGCCTTTGGTATGTGGCCCCGACGTTCTTATGACAAAATGGCATGACTTTATAGTAATACATTTCTTGGTTGGTGAGGAAGTCTATTTTTTCTTAACATTTTGGACTCATCTAAATCTGGTGGTAGCCGCTAAACGCGTCCACGAATGTGAGCATCTCATGATCGGCGGTGGCGTCGACCATCGCGTCAATCTTAGGTAGTAGAAATGAGTTTATATGATAAGCTTTATTGAGGTGGTATAGTCGATGCAGACTCTCCACTTTCCATTCTTATTTTGTACTACCACAAATTATCTAGCCAATCGGGATAATGAGCTTCTCTCATCTTGTCAGTTTCTAATAAAGCTCGTACTTCTTCATCTATCACCTTGTTCCTTATTGGTACGAACTAACTTTGTTTCCACTTGACTGATGGATGTTGAGGATCCACTTTAAGTTTGTGTACGATCATGTTTGGACTAATGCTGGTCATGTCCTCGTGCGTCCATGTAAAGCACTCGAAATGGGACAGCATGAAGTCGATTAGTTGTTTTTTTTATCTCATCGGGCATATCTGCACCTATCTTTACGACGTGGCTGGGTTTGCTAGGATCTACAATCACCTCGTTGAGTCCAGGGTGCTTCGGCTTCATATAGTGTGCCGACATCCTACAGTCCATTAATTGCTATGCTGTTTGCCCTTTGATATGCTTTTGGGTGACTGTCGGCTTCATTGAAATTCAGTAACACTCCTCCGCCAATCTCTGTTCGCCTTTAATCTCATGGACTCCCCACTTGGTAGGTGCGATACCCCGTATTTTTGTAAGGTTATTTTGGGAATTTTGGAATTTTCCCGAGTACCCGTTGTATACGTCGGATTTAATACAGAGAGTTTGAGACATTCTGTAATGTGCTCTGTATCTATAATATTTTTCTGAGTGAAATAATATACAGACAGCATGCCTTGGTTTTAATATTCGTTCGCGTACGATAATTTTTATCCCGGTTTAATGTCATGTTCATTCAAAGCTGAACGGGCGGGAAAAGCTGATCACGGTGACCGCCGTACAGTCGCGGAGACCGCCATCGCGGATCCAAGAACGGCGACCGCCGTACAATCACGGCGCCCACCGTCCCAATGCTCGAGGTGGTAGATAGCGTGCCAGGCTATGGCGGCGACCGCCGTAAATTACGGCGCCCGCCGTAATTGCCACCGTCGTTGTCCGGGAGTCTTTGCCCGATGGTCGCCGGCGTAGTTCTGGCGAGCGCCGAACTAGCGTTCGTAGGCCCATTTTTCGTGCTCCAGATGCTTTTCCTATAAAAGGAGGTGTTGGGGAAAGGATTTGAGCCATCCCAAACACCGAACCTCTGCCGAATTTTAGTGTCGTCGGAGTTGTGTTTCGCCGGAGTTCGCAAGCTCTCGTCGGTGTCATTTGGTGGTGTTTCCAGCAGCCCTTTAGAAGCCTTTTGGTTGCCTTTGGAGGTCAGAACCCAAGCAAGGCGGAAAGGGGTCGAAACGCGCATCGTTTTGGTGAGATTTATCTTGTTTCAGTCGTCCGTGTTCTTCACGGCGCCCGCCGTGATGAATGCGGCGACCGCCGCCAAGAACAGCGACCGCCGCCAGTGCCCAGAATGCCTTCGTGGCTTTGGCTTGGTTGGTTGTGGTCGTGGCGTCTTTCCTTTCATTCTCTTTCGTCGTTTTTAGATTCGTACTGTGGTTATGTCAGATCTAACTTAGGGTTCCTTTTATGGGTCGACTCGTAGGTGTTTGTGCTAGCGGAGCTATACCCGTGTCGAGCCCAGAATCCCGTCGTTATCGTAAGGCTTGTTTCTATTCTGCGGATTAAGGCAAGCGGCGGTTCGGTCTTGCTCGTTCGTTCCATATTTACATTAATTATCAATAGTTTATCTGAGTAATTAATTTGGAATGAATACTCTGTTTTTCTGGAAACGGTTTTGATAAACTGTTTTGAAAATCATATAATAGGTTGTATATCTGCTAGAACAATGCTATTATCTATGATCGCCTTTCGGGCCTTTATGTGGATTTATCCTGTAACTGTTATTGTGCTATAACTGTTTAGTTAGCACTGTTAGATAGGAACGTTACTCGGACTCTGTCCAGTCGTTTCTTTATAATCTGGTATCGGGGTGGCTCGTCTCCATCTGGTACTATTCTAAGATCATGATCGGTCTCTTTCACAAGTGTGTAGAGACAGGACACTTAGCTGGTGTCACAAACCTTTCGGTGTACGTCACTCTCGACGAAACGTATACTAAGATGTGTCATCCCATTGGTGGGGTACACATGTAAAAGTCTAATAACGTGATGTGTGGTTTGTAATATAAATTAGATAAGTGCTACTCGACGCACATAATTAATAAACCTTCGGCAAGTAGTGCAGCTAAGTTATAGTGCAGCTAGGAAAACTCGTCTCGACTTTGATCATAGTACGTTCTCTTTCCAATCTGGACTCGCTGTATGCGGTGAGGTTGGTCGTAAACCGAAGCATCTCAGTCAACTTTTAAATCATTGTTGTATGATTATGTAAACATTCCAGATTTGTCATACTTCCTTAAAGACTCATTTCCGTTGGAGTCTTCTTTTCGAGTCGATTCCTGTGAAGGTTCAGTCTTCCAGAATCTTCTCTTGTGCATACCTCTTGTCTATTCCAGTAGGAGTATGATGGTTGACTATCACCATCGATTATTATTCGAGAAGCGATGAGTCTAACCTAATACGACTGCTTCGAACCATTTTGCTTTGTACCCTTGCTAGTCTATTCAAGTAGACTAACCCACGAACTTTGTTCTCTGCATGTGGGCTGGTGTCATCCGTTCGATTCGGCACATCAGATCGAAAGTAGCTCAGAAGAATAGAAGGACTATGGAGTCGACGGTGGTTTTTGAACGTTTTAATTATTTCTTTAATCAGGTTGAGATCTTTTGGACAATGACTTTGGTTGTAATGTACTTTCTAAGACTTTCGTTGTTTTTGGTTTAAACTCTGTGTTAGCCTATTCGGGATTGGGTTGTAATCCCGTAACTCTTGTTTCCTTGACAATGTTATGTTTTGGATTGAATGCTTTGATCTTTATGTATCATTTGTATTTCATAAATTGTATTTAAACGGTAAAGCCTTGGGTGATCTCGGTAAGGAACACTAGGGTCACTAGCGGTAATACATTTCCAAAAGGGTTAAGTTTTGGGGGTGTTACAGTTGTGGTATCAGAGCAAAAGGTTTTAAAACTGGTTTAGTATTTTTATAAACCATTTATCCGTTTTTGAAAATGCTTTAAAAAGGGCTCTGAATTTTAAAAGTAAAAAGAATTTAAAAACACCGTTCATAGTCATGTCTTCTGGATAGTCTGATATAGTAAGCTTGCTTCTATGTATAGAAAGACTAATTCCTTCATCGTTATCCTATAGGAGATGGGTGCATGTATATCTCTGAAGAAGGGGTCGAAAGATGCCGAGATGGATTCACCGTCTACCGAAAGGCTAGACTTCCTTATACCCCAGAGATGCTTCGAGATTGGAGGCCCGAGCAGCCCATCTGAAGAGATCAAGCATGTGCTTCCTGAGTCGGTAGTTCTGGTGTCAAGGAATGTTGTAGTTCCTGTGACAGCACCAATGGAGCCACCAAGGGAGGAAGCAATGCAAGATGATGAATCGTCTAGGTACGCGAGAGGGTACTACAATGACGATTACCTGATGGATGTGATTATTGAAGGGAGCGAGGAGGAAGATCAAGAAGAGGACCCCATAGAGGATGACTCCGAAGAGGAAGAGGACCCCATCGAGGATGATCCCGAGGAGGATACCGAGATGGACCTCAGCGGACAAAACCAGGAGTCCGATGACTTGAGGCACTTGCTGGTGGATAGTCAGGAAACGGGGATACAATTTATTCACCCCAGTACAGAGTTACCACCTATGCAAGAGTTGCCACCAGTGCCAGAGTACGCACCCATGTCAGAAGCTGATTGGGAGGCATTGTATACCGAGTACGGTATTAGGAGAAGTGACAGGGAATCTCAGCCTATCCCTACTCCAAGAAGAAGGAGGTCAGAATCCGAGCTGGAGGAGATCCTCCGCCAGAGCGAGGTAATATCTACAGAACAACAGCGTCGGAGGGATGAGTTGATCGCCAGTACTCAGAGGAGGACTGGGATAGAAGGACCAGTCATGGATGACCCATACCTTACCATGACTGAGGTAGGACCATGTGCTTCAGGGTCAAGCCGGGTGCGAAACCCATCGCCAGATCTCGATGGTGAGCCTAGTCCAAAGAGACCGTGCACGAGTAGCCAGACTTATAGGAGACATTTTGGAACGCCTTGATGAGAATTGGCGTTGCCTATCGTAGTAGTTGGTTTCTTAGCATTCCAAGTTTGTACTATGTGTAATATTTCAGTATTGCGGCAAGTACTCTGAGAAACACTTATATCTTCGAGCAATGTTTTCCTAGTGCTCGGATGATAGACTTATGTGTAGCTTGTGTAACAGTTCGAAGGTTCATCTATAAAATGCCAAGTTGATCTATTATGAGTAATTTCTTTACGTTGGTATATTGCATAAGTATATTGCATAATATTAATGTATTGAATGCTTGGAATTGGATCGGTAAACAGATGGTGAACCCAAGAAGCACGAGGAACTCGATTCGAGCCGGTGCTGGGACTAGTCAAGATCCCAGGCCAGCAGGAAGAGGTGTTCAGGATGAGCACGAGTCAGAGTCTCGCGTCCAGCAGAGGCGTGAAGGTCAAGATCAGACCCAAGCGCCAGCACTGTTTGATGCCGCAGCTGTTGAGGCGATTCGCGGGATTGTGATGCAGGCAATTGCAGACGTATTGAGACCCAGTATGCCTCAAGCGCAAGAAGTGCCTACTCACCCAGCGGTTCCTGATGTTATGGAGCCCAGAAACCCTGTGGTTCAGGAGAATGCCGTCAGGGCTAGAGACAGCTATGGTCGCGCTCTTAAGACCATCACTTCCATGAGGCCCGATTGCTATAACGGGAAAGGGGAGCCAGTGGCAGTGACTCATTGGTTCTCCCATATGGAGAGGCTGTTTCGGAACGTGGAGTGTACTGAGGCCGAGAAGGTCCATATCGCTTCTCTTCAGCTGAAGGAGGAGGCTAGCGAGTGGTGGGAGAACATAGGTTTGGCTGAGAGCCTAGTGTTGACTTGGTCGATGTTCAAGACCAAGATGGTTGATCGCTTTTTCTCTCGTGCTATGAGAGAGGAGAAGCATAAAGAGTTTTTGTACCCAAAGACGGATGGTCTGAAAGTGACCGAGTTGGCGTCTAAGTTCAATCATCTTTTACAGTACGCCACTGCCGAGATCACCAGCGAGGCCCAAAAGATCTGGTACTTCCACGAGTGGATGAGCCCGGATATCAAGCCGTTAATGGTGCACCACACATGCTCTACCTTGGAGCAGTATGTGGATTGTGCCTATAAGTTGGAGATAACTCTAGAGGAGTCGACCAAAAGGCGCAACCGACAGAAGTCGATGCAGAACCAGAACCAGGGAGGTGGTTTTAAGCGCCCTGCGCCACCATCTAACTTTGCCAAGTCCGGCCGAGCTAAGACGGAGATGACGC
The DNA here is from genome assembly GCA_027886185.1 of Rheum nobile. Classification (NCBI taxonomy): domain Eukaryota; kingdom Viridiplantae; phylum Streptophyta; class Magnoliopsida; order Caryophyllales; family Polygonaceae; genus Rheum; species Rheum nobile. Next base: position 3,267,209 of record WOAB01000194.1, on the reverse strand, counting down.
AATGAGGATCGACTCAGCAGTCAGGGCAGACCCGGAGTTTAGTTCAGTGTTATAACTGTGGTACGGCTGGGCACAAGAGCAATGAGTGTCAGAAGGAGAAGAGGTCGTGCTTTGGGTGTGGACGTGATGGTCATCTGCAAAAGTTCTGCAAGCAGGGGAAGCAGAAGGGAGTAGAGTCGCAGCAAGGGTCAGTTCATCAGAGCAACCGACCTAGGTTTAAGCCTGCCGAGACTCCTAGCCCTTCAGTGCAGACGACTGTTCAGAATAGGGGAAAGGCCCCAGCTGTTTCTGGAAGTCAGGGCCAACGCTTGTACGAAATGCGTGAAGAAGATGGACCCAACGCTCCGATTGCTCCAGGTACTCTATACCTTCACTCTACTTTAGTGTGCATTCTGTCTGATTCTGGTGCTACGCATTCCTTTATTTCGGATAGCTGTGTTAGCAAGTTAGATTTAGTGTGCAACGATTCGTGCGACCCTTTCGTCGTTAATCTTCCTAATGGATAACGTTTGGTGGGAACCAAGCATCTGTCCGACTCTCCGATTACCATTCAGGGTAAGGAATTCGAGGCAGATTTAATCTGCATAGCCATGGCTCCATACGACATTATCCTCGGTATGGATTGGCTGACGCATCACAAGGCGGTGATCGACTTTAGTTCAAGAACGGTGACGGTGTCATCTGGGGGCCAGTTCGTGTGCAAGTTCAAAGGTCGAAATGACGCTGATAACGGCAAGCTGATCAATGCGATGGCTGCGTTTAAGCTACTACGACAAGGATGTGTCGGGTACCTTTGCTACTTGGATTTGCCTGCGAAGGATGGACCTGAGGTTCTTGATATTCCTGTAGTTATGGAGTTTTCGGATGTCTTTCCGGAAGAAATTCCTGGATTACCCCCGAACCGTGACGTAGAGTTTTCAATTGATCTTGAGCCTGGTACGGTGCTGATTTCCAAATCACCGTATCGGATGGCTCCAGCTGAGATGCAAGAGTTGAAGAATCAACTTGAAGATCTCCTTGACAAAGGTTATGTCAGGCCGAGTGCATCGCCGTGGGGTGCTCCGGTATTATTTGCCAAAAAGAAGGACGGATTGTTCCGACTTTGTATCGACTACCGAGAGTTGAACAAGGTAACGATCAAGAACAAGTATCCTTTGCCTAGGATTGATGACTTGTTGGACCAGTTGCAGGGAGCAAAGGTTTTCTCCAAGATCGACTTGAGATCTGGATATCACCAGCTCAGAATTCGTGAGCAGGACATTCCTAGAACTGCGTTCAGGACCAGATATGGTCATTACGAGTTCGTAGTGATGCCTTTTGGGCTTACAAATGCTCCATCTGTCTTTATGGATTTGATGAACCGATGTTTTCACCAGTACTTGGATAAGTTCATGGTGGTCTTCATCGACGACATTCTGATCTATTCTCTGAATGAAGAAGTCCACGAGGAACATATGCGGATTGCCTTGTCAATCCTTAGATAACATCAACTTTTTGCTAAATTGTCTAAATGTGAATTCTGGATAAAGGAAGTGGCTTTCTTAGGTCACGTAATCAATAAAAATGGGGTTATGGTTGATCACCAAAAGATTGAAGCGGTGGCTAATTGGACACAGCCCCAGAACGTGAAGGAGGTACGTAGTTTTCTTGGACTTGCCGGGTATTATAGAAGGTTCGTAGAAGGATTTTCAAAGATCGCTCTACCTATGACCAATCTACTCCGCAAGGTTCACAAGAAGTTTGTCTGGAATGACAAGTGCGAGGCCAGTTTCCAGGAGTTGAAGCGACGGCTAACCTCGGCACCCGTGTTAGCACTCCCAGAAGGGAATGACGATTATGTGGTCTATAGTGATGCTTCAAAGTGTGGTTTGGGTTGTGTACTGATGCAGAAAGGCAGATTTATTACTTACACATCTAGACAACTCAAGACTTACGAAGAAAACTATCCGACCCATGATCTTGAGTTAGCAGCGGTTGTCTTTGCGCTAAAGATTTGGAGGCATTACCTCTACGGTATAAGATGCCAAGTCTTCACTAACCACAAAAGTCTCAAGTATATATTTACTCAAAAGGAGCTAAATATGAGACAACGCCGCTGGCTAGAGTTGCTCAAAGACTATGACATGGAGTTGATGTATCATCCGGGCAAGGCTAATGTAGTAGCTGATGCACTAAGCCAGAAGACAACGCATGAGACTATAGTTGCTCTACTTACTGCTCAGACCAAGCTAAACCAAGAGTCATGCGACATTGAAGTCTTGTATGACCAGCGTAGAGGGTACCTGAGTATGATGGAAATTCAGGCTACACTGCTGGATTATATCAAAGAAAAGCAAGTCGATGACATCATCTTGGTGAAGTTAAGCAGTGAAGTGATGGATGGGAAAGCTCCCAGTTTTGTGGTTCAGGATGATGGATCACTTTGGTTTCAGGATCGGATCTGTGTGCCTGACACAGAAGGTCTTCGTCAGTTGGTGATGAGAGAAGCTCATTCATCTGCTTATTCTGTGCATCCTGGATCTAGCAAGATGTACAAGGATCTCAAGAAGAAGTTTTGGTGGCCAAACATGAAGTGGGATGTAGCAGACTTTGTGGCAAAGTGCTTAACTTGCCAGAAGGTCAAGATCGAACACCGCAGGCCAGGTCATGAGTTGCTACCTCTCCCAGTGCCAGAATGGAAATGGGAGGACATCGCCATAGACTTCGTCACTGGGCTACCAAAGACTCGAAGTCAGAGGGATGCTATCTGGGTAATTATGGATAGGCTTACGAAGAGTGCTCATTTCATAGCCATCAAAACCACATGGGAAACCCAGAAGTTAGCAGAAGTCTACCAGAAGGAGATTGTCCGCTTACATGGCATTCCTAAGACCATTGTATCGGACCGAGATGGCCGTTTCTTATCAAGGTTCTGGCAGGAACTTCATAAGGCTATGGGAACCGAGTTGAGGTTCAGCACCGCGTTTCATCCTCAGACAGATGACCAGTCTGAAAGGACCATCCAGACCCTGGAGGATATGCTTAGAGCTTGTGTACTCGATCGTCCGACTAGCTGGGAGGACAGCTTGAGTCTGATTGAGTTCACGTACAACAATAGCTGGCATGCTACAATCAAGATGGCTCCGTTCGAAGCTTTGTATGGTCGCAGATGCAGATCTCCGATTTGTTGGGATGATAATGCCGACAAAATTCTGCTTGGACCAGAGTTGGTCGAAAGGACGGCTTCAGACATTGCTTTGATCAGACAAAGGATGTTGACCGCTCAGAGTCGACAGAAGTCCTACACAGATCGGAAGTGCAGGACTGTCGAGTTCGAGGTCGGTGATAAGGTTTTTCTCAAGGTATCGCCATCCAAAGGAGTTTTCAGATTTGGTAAGCGTGGGAAGCTTAACCCTCGCTACGTGGGACCATTCGAGATTCTAGATAGAGTAGGATCTCTAGCGTACCGCTTGGCGTTGCCGCCATTGGCTCACCCGGTGCATAATGTGTTCCACGTATCTTTGCTCAGAAAGTATGTGCCAGATGAGTCTCATGTTCTTAGTTATGAGGACATCGAGATTCTAGCTAATGGTACTTATGAAGAGTTGCTCGTGCGCATTTTGGAGCGTCGGGAGAAGCGTTTGCGCAACAAGATCGTGCCGTTGGTACGAGTGTTGTGGTCCAAGTCAGGGACCGAAGAAGTTACTTGGAAGACGTGGGAAACCGAGTCGGATATGCTCAGGTGTTTTCCCGAGTCATTCTCGACCTACGTTTCGGGGTCGAAACTTCTTTTAAGGGGGAGGAGATGTGATACCCCGTATTTTTGTAAGGTTATTTTGGGAATTTTGGAATTTTCCCGAGTACCCGTTGTGTACGTCGGATTTTATACAGAGAGTTTGAGACATTCTGTAATATGCTCTGTATCTGTAATATTTTTCTCAGTGAAATAATATACAGACAACATGCCTTGGATTTTAATATTCGTTCGCGTACGATAATTTGTATCCCGGTTTAATGTCATGTTCGTTCAAAGCTGAACGGGCAGGAAAAGCTAATCACGGCGATCGCCGTACAGTCGCGGCGACCGCCGTCGCGGATCCAAGAACGGCGACCACCGTACAGTCACGGCACCCGTCGTCCTAATGCTCGAGGTGGTAGCTGGCGTGCCAGGCTATGGCGGCGACCGCCGTAAATTACGGCACCCGCCGTAATTGCCACCGTCGTTGTCCGGGAGTCTTTGCCCGATGGTTGCCGGCGTGGTTCTGGCGAGCGCCGAACTAGCGTTCGTAGGCCCATTTTTCGTGCTCCAGATGCTTTGCCTATAAAAGGAGGTGTTGGGGAAAGGATTTGAGCCATCCCAAACACCGAACCTCTGCCGAATTTTAGTGTCGTCGGAGTTGTGTTTCGCCGGAGTTCGCAAGCTCTCGTCGGTGTCGTTTGGTGGTGTTTCCAGCAGCCCTTTATAAGCCTTTTGGTTGCCTTTGGAGGTCAGAACCCAAGCAAGGCGGAAAGGGGTCGAAACACGCATCGTTTTGGTGAGATTTCTCTCGTTTCAGTCGTCCGTGTTCTTCACGGCGACCGCCGTGTTCTTCACGGCGCCCGCCGTGATGAATGCGGCGACCGCCGCCAAGAACAGCGACCGCCGCCAGTGCCCAGAATGCCTTCGTGGCTTTGGCTTGGTTGGTTGTGGTCGTGGCGTCTTTCCTTTCGTTCTCTTTCGTCGTTTTAGATTCGTACTGTGGTTATGTCGGATCTAACTTAGGGTTCCTTTTATGGGTCGACTCGAAGGTGTTTGTGCTAGCAGAGCTATACCCGTGTCGAGCCCAGAATCCCGTCGTTGTCGTAAGGCTTGTTTCTATTCTGCGGATTAAGGCAAGTGGAGGTTCGGTCTTGCTCGTTCGTTCCATATTTAGATTAATTATCAATAGTTTATCTGAGTGATTAATTTGGAATGAATACTCTGTTTTTCTGGAAATGGTTTTGATAAACTGTTTTGAAAATCATATAATAGGTTGTATATCTGCTAGAACAACGCTATTATCTGTGATCGCCTTTCGGGCCTTTATGTGGATTTATCCTGTAACTGTTATTGTGCTATAACTGTTTAGTTAGCACTGTTAGATAGGAATGTTACTCGGACTCTGTCCAATCGTTTCGTTATAATCTGGTATCGGGGTGGCTCGTCTCCATCTGGTACTATTCTAAGATCATGATCGGTCTCTTTCACAAGTGTGTAGAGACAGGACACTTAGCTGGTGTCACAAACCTTTCGGTGTACGTCACTCTCGACGAAACGTATACTAAGATGTGTCGTCCCATTGGTGGGGTACACATGTAAAAGTCTAATAACGTGATGTGTGGTTTGTAATATAAATCAGATAAGTGCTACTCGACGCACATAATTAATAAACCTTCGGCGAGTAGTACAACTAAGTTATAGTGCAGCTAGAAAAACTCGTCTCGACTTTGATCATAGTACGTTCCCTTTCCAATCTGGACTTGCTGTATGCGGTGAGGTTGGTCGTGAACCGAAGCATCTCAGTCAACTTTTAAATCATTTTTGTATGATTCTGTAAACATTCCAGATTTGTCATACTTCCTTAAAGACTCATTTCCGTTGGAGTCTTCTTTTCGAGTCGATTCCTGTGAAGGTTCAGTCTTCTAGAATCTTCTCTTGTGCATACCTCTTGTCTATTCCAGTAGGAGTATGATGGTTGACTATCGCCATCGATCATTATTCGAGAAGCGATGAGTCTAACCTTATACGACTGCTTCGAACAATTCTGCTTTATACCCTTGCTAGTCTATTCAAGTAGACTAACCCACGAACATTGTTCTCTGCATGTGGGCTGGTGTCATCCGTTCGATTCGGCACATCAGATCGAAAGTAGCTCAGAAGAATAGAAGGACTATGGAGTCGACGGTGGTTTTTGAACGTTTTAATTATTTCTTTAATCAGGTTGAGATCTTTTGGACAATGACTTTGGTTGTAATGTACTTTCTAAGACTTCCGCTGTTTTTGGTTTAAACTCTGTGTTAGCCTATTCGGGATTGGGTTGTAATCCCGTAACTCTTGTTTCCTTGACAATGTTATGTTTTGGATTGAATGCTTTGATCTTTATGTATCATTTATATTTCATAAATTGTATTTAAACGGTAAAGCCTTGGGTGATCTCGGTAAGGAACACTGGGGTCACTGGAGGTAATACCTTTCCAAAAGGGTTAAGTTTTGGGGGTGTTACAGTAGGAACCTTGACGGTCTGACGTCAATGAAACCGCCTTCATTTAGTGTATCCAAGGGCGGCCAAGGATAACGATGAACGGTGACGGGCGATCCATGATCAAGAATTTGACTTGAAGGTTTACTCCGCCTGCGTAAGTAGTCAACGTGATCTCTCCCTGTGAGTTGCTGACTTTGCAGATGAAGCTTGTTAATGGGATTGAATTTTTGAAGATGTCCTCCCTCATGAGGCCAAGGCTGTGGAGGGCTTCGATTATCATGAGGTTCACGGAGCTGCCGTTGTCGACTAGGATGCCTCGTACTAGACAGTTGCCTATGGTGAGAGATATGACAAGGCTGTCATGATGTTCTGCGATGATGTCATTGGGCTCATCGAACGTGATGCGTAAGTTCTCATGCTTCTTCTTGGTGGCGATCATTGGTCTATTGACGTCAGACTCCTTCGCTTCACGTCGGACACGGATGTTCCACATATCTCTCATCCTTCTGAGATGTTATTCACGGTCATCACATATGGAGCAAGTGGAGGTGGCACTTCCCCTTGTTTGGTTCGATCCAAGGTTGTTTTCCCCATATTTGTGAGCACGTCCTTGAGATATCCTTTATGGAGTAGGTGAGCGACCTCCTTCCTCAGTGTGACGCAATCTTCGGTGTTGTGTCCTCCGTCACAGCGAAATCGCACCACTTTTCGATGACCCTTATATTCATGGTATTACCCAGTTTTGTAGGCCACTTCACAGATTCGTCGAGTTTAGCCATGGCTTTGAGTATTCTGGCAAGGTACGTATATGGAAAACGAGTGGTGGTGGAGAGGAGGATAGAGCCCCTAGTCATTGTAGCGGTTGTATCCACTGTCTCGGATATTGTTGAATGTTCGGTTACCGGGCTTTGGTCGAGGATAAGGTGTGTAACGTGTCTCGATTTTGTTGACGAGCTTGGTTAGGCGAGATGACTCGTGTGACTTCTCTAACACAACACCGTCATCTTCTAGTCGGATGTATGCCATAGCTTTGTCTTGGATGTCTTCGAATGTCTGACATAGGTACTTTGTCAAATCGCGATATAGTTTTGCCTTCTCGAATAGTCCTCGCCTGAACGCCTCGATGGGTGTTAGGCGTTGCAGCAAGGTATTGACTCCATCTCATCGTTGAACCGGGTGAGATATTTCCTTAACGTCTCTCATGGGAGATGGGTGACGCGATAGAGATCACTAGATGATTTCTGGAGTCGTTGATTGCTAGCGAACTGAGTTTTGAACAAGTTAATCAATCCAGCGAAAGAGGACATACTACTGTTTGACATGTGTATGAAACACGTTAGGGCCGAGCCTTTCATAGTAGATCCCAACTATTTGAACATCACGACTTCTTTCAACTGTTTAGGCACCATACACATCATCATCCTCTTCTTGCATATAAAGACGTGTTCATCTGGGTCGGCCTTCCCGTCGTATGACGGCTTTTCTGGAACCGCATACTTTTTAGGGATCTCGACTTGAGAAAAATGGCATTCAATGAGGGGTGAGTCGGCATAGTAGTCATCACCTTTCTCTTCTATGGGCATGGGAACCCTTGGTATTTGGGTGAATCTCTCGTCTAGAGTTTTTAGTTTTTAGTTTTTTCGTTCAATAACGTCATTGAATGATTCTGTTGGTATTGTCTCCATTGGATTTATCCTCTCCGAGTCACGGCTGACCTGGTTGAATGTCACTAATGGTGAGTGGTCTAATCCTCCAACGTTGGCTGACGGCATCATGATCGGAGTAGAGAAAGACCGGTTGACAGCGTCAGACGGTGTTGTCGCCATGGACGAATTGGAGTTGGGAACATGGTGTTGGTGGAGGCATTGACGTGCTTAGGGAATACAACACCTCATTCTCCTTTAGCACCTCCTGGAGTCGTGCTTCGGATTGGGTCCTCTGAGTGGCTAGCGACTCTTCCAAAGCTTTCATCTTTTCGCAAAGCTCCGCCATGTCGGTGGTGTGTTGATCCCTTTGATCGATAGGACCAGCTTGGTTTGTCGGGTCTTGAGAAGAGTTTGTCGTGCATGTGATGGTGATGTCCTCGGACGTGACAACGTCGTTGGAGTTTTGTCTGTCGTTGGACATGATGATGCGGTTTATAGTGTTTGTGGTTGGAAAGAGGTATAATCTTTTTGACTCTTAGCCCCACGGTGGGCGCCAATTGTTTTCGATAGATTTCGTATCGTGACTCTGCTTTAATTGTGGAGTATGGGGTCAAGGTGTAACACCTCCAAACCCGGGGTGTCACTGTCGTGAATTCTACCCAGAATCCACCAGGCAAAAGAAACCAAGCGGAATAATAACGATTGTGGAAGCGACTAAAAGACTTGGACTTAATAAAATCCATGATGATAATTTAGATACGGATCACAATTACGGATTAAATGTCAACAAAAAGGTCAACTAGACTCAATAACAACATCAGAGTACAGAACGAATACAAAAGGAAGCCCCACAGCCTAATTTAGCACCACCATCGAGCACCTCCAACTCCTCCATGTAGCTTTCAAACTGTGCAAAGCTGAAAACCTGTAACCGAAAACAAGCAGAAGCAAAACAGAAAAACCCCAGAGTAACCTGGGTTAGTAATTGGGATCTCAGCAAAGAACCCGCAATCAAATCACAGATCGGGAAACTAAACAGACAAATTACAAACAAAGTTTAACCAAAGCTTAAACGCACATCAGAGTAGATTACTAAGATAATCAAATGAACACAGCGAAATCACGACTTAGTAACAACACACAAAATTACACACACACACACACACAACACAACACACGCACGCACACACAAAACGTAACACAACACAACACAACACAACACAACACAACACAACACACCCAACACAGAACACGGATACACCGATTGTCCAATCAGAATGATACTATACATACAAGCAACACATAATCTGCCAAAAGAGGCTAAACCACAATCCTAACACATTATGTGCCGCAACTAAGACACATAGAAAGGTAACCACAGAAACCATTCATACACTTCAGCTAAGTCACGGAACAAAGAAACACATGAATTGCAGATAGAATCCAGAAATGCGATCGTCATGCAGATCAACCCAAGGCAATCAACTAAATAAGTCTTGGGAGACTTACCTCGAAACCAAGCAATAATACTCAACGAAGATCTATCGTCATTCAAACTCAGCCTAAACAAGCCATATAAATACAAAACCACATATCAACACGAAAGCCTTTTAAAACACACTATAAATGAAAACCCTCAATTTTCAGAATCTGAAAGTCAACTTAAAAATACATAAACTAGATCAAACGACTTCCAAAAGTCCTCAAAATTTACAGAACTCTAGACTTCATCGTTTTGAATCCAATGCCTCAAGAATCGCCTTAATCGGACTTCAAACGAATAAGATATTGTATATACACTTCACTGCTATACCGTAGTTCCAGATTCGAATCCTAACTCCGTTTTTCATACAAACCCATAGCCTAACGTTTCTAAAAAATCATGAACCTAAATATACAGAACCTAGACTCCAAGACGAGTCCATTGACAAAAATCATGAAATTATAATGAATTTCCAAAGTATATTGTTCTATCCAGTTTCCCTGAAAAGCGAGATCCACTCTTAGTTTTTTATCTCCTTCGATAGAGATCCAAATAGCATGAAATTTTACAGACATGCTCTCTGTTTTGGGCAAAAAGATATCAAACCTAAATTGCCTTCGATGTGGTGCTATTAGTCGAACGAATCAAATTATAACTTCAAGCAAATCAGAGAATCAAAATGATGAGACGAAATAATAACAATAAAGCTTAGCTATGACGAATCAAAATGGAGAATATTGAATCGGACCAAGCACAATCGGACGAACTTTGTAAATATATTAAACGAGCTTTTAGTATAATGAGAGCTATGGAGTTTTAGTATTTTAGCAATGGAATAGTAGAGAACCCTCTTTACAATGGCCTGATCACAATCTATTTATAATGAGGGGATTTAATGCGAGATTTTGGGAAGATCATTTAGCCGTTTAAGTGATAGGATCATGGTCGTGACTTTCGCTTGGACGTTGGAGGAGCCGTTGGTCGCACTAGCAAGCAGGTCGGTTTTTCCGCATGGTGGGCTTCATTCTTCAACTGTTTGTGGGCCGATCCAGCCTGATCAAAACATGGCCCAACAATTGCCCTAAAGGAAACCGGACGAGTACCCGTCGATCTTGGGCGGTTTTCTTTCCTTGTGGATCATGGACACGTGACTCTAGATCGGACGACCCATCTATGGAGTCGGATCCCAGCCTCGCCAATAAATTGAATTGACTCATGCCTTCCCTTCCTATCTTTACCGCATGTAACTTCTTCTACCTAGGTAACTCTTCTTCTTCCCAAGTTCGAATTTTTTTCCGTGTTCGTCCATGGCTACTTCTAACTCGGAATCAAGTTCTGAGGATCGCCCCCCTCTCTTCTTTCTCAGCGAGCATGAGAGCATTCTAAGCACCATGGCCCAGGCGGAACTCTATAGGGTTTTGCAAGTCGGAGGCTTTCCCAAGGGCACCAAAGCTCGTCTCCCTTATCCAGAAGAGCGCGCTGACTCTAGGTGTCCAGGATGGGTGTGCTTCTACGAATATCCCTTCAAAATAGGTCATACCTTCCCTTTCTCTGAGTTGGTCCAATCTGTGCTTTCCTCTTTCTCTCTAGCCCCTTGCCAAGTAATGCCTCATGCTTGGCGTCTGCTTAAGGTTTTAGACCGCCTAAATAGGGACTTCGCTGTCGGCCTAGATTTTAGGGTTTTGGACTACAACTATTGTTTAGGATCCAAGCGGTCATACCAATATAACCTCCGATGCCGCTCTGATCGCCAACCCTTGGTTTTTAAGTTGAATGTGAATGACTGTGGATGGAAAAAGCGGTTATTTTTTGTGAATATTGCGTCATTGAGCTTGGGGGGCGATTGTCCGTTCCTGCTGACCGATTGGATGTGGAGAGGTTTGCGTTTAGGGAGTTCGTCTGCCCATTTGACCTTGGCGCCTTCTAATCTCTTTTTTAGGTTATTGACGATGATTTTGTTACTGGATTCTGCTTGCCCATTCGACTGTGGATATCTGGGGGTGGCGTGACTAAGTTGATGTTCCACTGTTCGCAGAAAGCTCTAGTCTTGCGACCAATGAATTGGGAGCCATTATCGCATACGATTTCTTATGGCACGCCGAATCTGCACAAAATGTTTCGTTTGATGAATGATATGACTTGAGTTTCTGTCACCTCTCGATAAGCTTCGGCTTTGATCCATTTGGAGAAGTAATCGGTCATGGCCAGGAAGAAGACGCGTTGCCCCTGTGCTGGTGGCAATTTGCCGACAATGTCCATTCCCCATCTCATGAATGGCCAAGCCGCAAGTATTGGATGTAGGGGTTCTGATGGTTGATGTGTGACCGGCGAATGTCATTGACAGGCATCACATCTTTTGGTATATTGTAACGCGTCCGCATTCATCTTTGGCCAATAGTATCCCATGCGTCGAGCCTTACAAGCTAAGCTTCGTCCTCCGGCATGATTGCCGCATTCTCCATCATGTAAGGATTGAAGAAGTTTTTGAGCTTCTACGGGCATGAGGCACTTCAGTAGCAAACCTGTGATAGATCGTTTGAAAAGAAAACATTATTTCATTTCGAAGGATAATGCTTGTACCTTTAGGCGTTTAGCCGCGGATTTGTCATCTGGTAGGGTGTCGTGTGCTATCCAATCGACGAATGGTTTTGTCCAATCTTCGGAATTGTCTGCCGAATAAGTTTCGGATTTGTCTTGTGTTATGGTGATGACCTCTTCCAATTCGTCTTGTTGCTTTGTGTCTTTGGTTGTTCTTGACACTGTTGGTGTTGTGACGTGGACTATGGGAATGTTGGGAAATTCTTTTGGGTCTAGCGTCGACCCCAGGTTAGCCAGTGCGTCGGCTTGTGTGTTTAATTCTGTTGGTACTTGGCTGATGTCGAATGTCTTGAATTGTGCGACCAATCTTCGGGCGACGCTTAGATAGGCACCCATTCTATCATCTTTGGCAACGTACAATCCTTGGACCTGGTTTACGATCAGTAGAGAGTCGCAAACTACCTTTATGTCATCGATTGCGAGATCCCGAGCTAGGTTGAGGCCGAATACAAGTGCCTCATATTCTGCCTCGTTGTTGGTTGCGTCCTATTCACATCTTACGGCCTGGGCTATCTTGTCCCCTTGTGGTGATTTTAGTACGACACCTGAACCTGTGCCCCTGACGTTTGATGCTCCATCTGTATGTAGTTCCCAAGTACCTTGTTTGTCTGTCGCGAGTAGATCTGTCGCTTCTTTTATGGCTTCTTATTCTAGTGTTGGGGTGAAATCTACCACAAAGTCAGCTAAATCCTGAGATTTGATGGCTGTTTTGGGCTCGTATTCGATTTCGTAGCCACTCAGTTGTATAGCCCATTTAGCCATTCGACCTGTGAACTCAGTTTTCCTCATGATTGCTTTCATGGGATGGTTAGTCCTCACAATGATAGTATGCGATTCGAAGTAAGGTTTTAACTTATTAGAGGCCATGACTAATGCCAAAACTAGCTTTTCCAATGAAGTGTACCTTGTTTCGGCTGGGAGTAGTGATCGCCTTACATAGTAAATCGGGGATTGTTTGCCATCCTCTTCTCTTACCAAGACGGCGCTTACCGATGTGTCCGACACAGCTAAGTAGATGGGCAATGGCTCGTCATCCCTTGGCTTGGCGAGCAGCAATGGATTCGACATATATTTCTTCAATTCCTGGAATGCCACCTCGTGCTCTGCTCCCCATTGGAATGATTTGTTATTCTTAAGTGCGTCATAGAACGGCTTGCACTTGTCAGATGATTTTGAAATAAAGCGGTTCAGCGCTGCTATTCGTCCTGTGAGCTTTTGGACATCTTTGACGCATCTGGGCGACCTCAGATTGATAATTGATTTTACTTGTTCAGGGCTTGCCTCAATCCCTCTTTGGGTCACCATGTATCCTAAAAATTTCCCTGAAGAGACTCCGAAAGAACATTTAGTGGGATTTAATTTCATGTTATAGCGTTTAAGTACCTCGAATGCTTCCCTCAGGTGTTCAATGTGGTCTTTCTTTTGCTTCGACTTGACTAGCATGTTGTCGATGCAGACTTCCATGGTGTCCCCAATCTATTATTTGAACATTTTGTTGACCAGTCGTTGATAAGTTGCCCCCGCATTCTTCAGACCGAAGGGCATGACTTTGTAGCAATAGGTCCCCTGACTAGTGACGAAGGTTGTCTTCTCTTGGTCTTGAGGATCCATCAGTATCTGGTTGTAGCCGCTGAATGCGTCCATGAAAGAGAGCATATCGTGGCCTACCGTCGCGTCGATCATTGCGTCAATGTGCGGTAAAGGGAACGAGTCCTTTGGACATGCTTTGTTGAGGTCCTTGAAATCTATACAGACCCTCCATTTTCCGTTCTTCTTTTCGACCACCACCACGTTGGCCAGCCACTCGGGATACTTGACTTCCCCAATCTTGCCTGTCTCTAATAACTTTTTGACTTCGTCATCGATTATTTTGTTTCGTTCGGCAAAGAATTTCATGCATTTCTGTTTGACAGGGGGAAAACTTGCATCCACATTTAGTTTATGAGTTGTGATGTCAGGAGAAATACCTATCATGTCTTCATGAGACCACGCAAAACAGTCGGAGTTCGACCGCAAGAATTCCACCAACTTTTCACGGGTTGCGTCATCGAGATCGGATCCGACTCTGATCGTTCGGTCTGGCGAGGTGAGGTCGAGAGCAACTTCGATTAATTTTTCTGTTTCTGGTTCGATATACTTGTTCGACCTCTCCTCGTTCTGTAACTGCTATGCCGTATTGTTTTCGACCGCTTGCTTCATGGATGTCACATAGCATTCCCTCGCGATTCTTTGCTCTCCCTTGATCTCTTGGACTCCCCACATGGTTGGGAATTTGATCGTTTGATGATAAGTGGAGGGGACCGCCTTCATCGAATGTATCCAAGGTCTGCCGATAATGCAATTATAGGGAGACTCACAGTCTAATACTATGAATTTTACCTGTAGGTTGATTCCTCCTGCATAGGTGGTTAGGATGATTTTGCCAAGTGAGTATCGAACTTCACCGCTGAACCCGACCAGGGGTAACTTCCTTTTGGTCACGTCTTTCTCACTAAGACCCATCTCTTTTAGAGTGTTAAGAGTGATCAAGTCGGTGCAGCTACCTGTATCGATTAGTACCCTGCGTATAAGACAGTTTCCAATGGACAAAGATGTTACCAGGCTATCGTGATGCTATGCCCATCCGCTAGCGTCTATCTCATCGAAGGTGATTGTGGGCAAGTCGCTTGTTTCCTTAGGTCTCGGCTCAGAATATGGAGGAACATCGCCTATGCTTTCTTTGGCGTGGCATTTTGCCGCGGAATACGAGATCCCGCACACGTCGGACCCACCTGAAATGGAGTTGACAATCTTGGCAGGTATAGGAGAAGAAGGGCGTTTGTTTTGTACCTCATCTCTTCGTTCCATGGTGGCTTTGGCTTTATCCGAGATGACATCTCGGAGGAGTCCTTGCGATAGGAGCCTTGCGACTTCTTTTATGCCCGTGGTCTCCATGGAAGTCGCACCAGCTCGTCATGTCTTTCCTGGAGTCCGGCTTGTCGTTCTTTCGCAACCATCTTACGTCTTTGCCATATTTGTCGAATGTCTTAACTAGCTCTGCAATCGAAACACAAAAGTTATACGATTGTACCTTAGGGGTAGCGAAGGGTTTTCCTTCCATTCGTGTCCCCTATCTCGACTTTGGTCATCGTGTCCTCGGGGGTATGGATGTTGACGCCTGTCCCTACGATTATCGGACGTCGATCTGCGATTGACTCGATCTGGACTTGGCTCGGTCTTGAAGGGTTCTTCGTCCTCTTCCAGTCTGACTTGAGCCATCGTCTTGGCTTGGACATCTTCGAAACTTTGATAGGGATATTTCGTCAATTCCCGATACAGCTCGTTGCCCCGGACCAGACCTCGTCGAAAGGCTTCGACAGATGTAGGGATGTCGCAGTGGGGTATGGCGACCTTTTCCTTATTGTACCTGTTAAGATAAGTACGTAGAGGTTCGTTATGCTTTTGGACAATACGATATGGATCGCTAGATTGCTTCTCTAGTCTTCTACTACTAGCGAATTGAATTTTGAAAGCGTTGACTAATTCTGCGAAGGACGCGATCGATCCTTGTGGCAGATGCATGAACCAAGTAAGTGCCGGCCCTGTGAGGGAGGTGCCGAAACTTTTACACATAACCACCTCGCGATTGGTCCTGGAGACGGAAATTGTCATGAGATTTTGCTTATAGAGGGAGATATGGTCGTCTGGATCGCTCGTTCCATCGTAACTAGCCATGCTTCGGAGATGGAACTTCTTCGGGATCTCGACCCATGCGATATCATCCACGAAGGGGGATTCTTCGAAGCCGTCCAATGCCTCTTTCTCGATGGGTTGGGGAACGCCCGTGATTTTTGGGAGACGTTCGTCGAGAGACTTCATATGCTCGTTCATAGCCTGTTGGATGAGCGTCTGGATGCTCGGCGTCGTCGTAACCTGCAAATTGGTTACTCGGGTCCTTTCGGAACCGGTCAAGGTGACAAAAGAAACATGGTTAGTCATAATAGGATTGACACGAGAAGTTTCAGGAATATCGGTCGTATGGATTTGGTTTCGCTCGCCTGCTGGCGTTACGACTATACCCTCCATATCTAATCGAGTTTGGATCCCTTCTCGGTCGATTGGGCACCTGCTTCCGGCTGGTGCAGATGCGGCAGATTGTACCTGCGCTTTGAGAAGCTCATTTTCGTTAGTCAAACGATTAACTGTGGCAACGGAAGTAGCACGGATCGATTCGTTAGTCTGACGTTGGTCGGCTAGTTCCTCCTAGAGAGACGACAGGGTCTGCGCCATTTGACGGATCTGTTCTTGGGTGGAAACCTCGGCTGCGTTGACAACGGTGTCGTCAGTGGTTGCTCCCAAGGTCGGCCTTTCTCCGGAGGTGCTAGGAGGAACGTCGTTCACCATTTTTGGATAATTTTTTATGAAGTTTTTGAATGTGAATCGGCTAACGGCCCCAGGGTGGGCGCCAAATTGTTTTGGGCAAAAAGATATCAAACCTAAATTTCCTTCGATGTGGTGCTATTAGTCGAACGAATCAAATTATAACTTCAAGAAAATCAGAGAATCAAAATGATGAGACGAAATAATAACAATAAAGCTTAGCTATGACAAATCGAAATGGAGAATATTGAATCGGACCAAGCACAATCGGACAAACTTTGCAAATATATTAAACGAGCTTTTAGTATCATGAGAGCTATGGAGTTTTAGTATTTTAGCAATGGAATAGTAGAGAACCCTCTTTACAATGGCCTGATCACAATCTATTTATAACGAGGGGATTTAATGCGAGATTTTGGGAAGATCATTTAGCCGTTTAAGTGATAGGATCATGGCCGTGATTTTCGCTTGGACGCTGGAGGAGCCGTTGGTCGCACCAGCAAGCATGTCGGTTTTTCCGCATGGTGGGCTTCATTCTTCAACCGTTTGTGGGCCGATCCATCCTGATCAAAACATGGCCCAACATTCTCCACTATGTAACCTATTATCCACAAAATGTTCATAACTTTTAGAGGTTAGGAACGTACTGATAAGCACTACTTTGTAGGGCTCAACTAGGAGTTATTATAGGGTTTTATTGGTGCCATTCAGGTAGATTTAGACACATTCATGTGCATGGTGTTTGGGGGCGAAGATTGGTGTTTTGGTGGTGTTTTGAGTTTATTGGAGTACATTTGAAGATTCGGGATATGGAGCCACCAAGGAGTGTGGAGTTAGAGAGGAGAAGTGTGGATTTGGTGGTCTGGAGAAGCAAATTGAAGATATCCAGAGGAAGAGAAGTTGACCACTAAGGAGACGAAGAAGAACCAAGGAGAGAGTCCACACGAGAGTAGAAGAACAATGTGCTGAATTCAATTGATTCTTTCTCTCTACTCAGATGTCCAAAGGCAGTGATTCCAATTTGAGGAGTTAGATCTTGAAGTCTACTACAAGTCCTCAACATTTGAGCGCAATCCGAGTTGGGAATCAAAAGTTATGACGTTTTTACGAAAGTGTCGCAGATGCTGAAAATCGAGAAGTAGCCGCGATCGCGGGTACTGTTCACCCGCGATCGCGGGTCATCAGCGCCGAAAGCTGCGTCTTTTCCTGAGCTTATCTTTTCATATTTCTTTTTCCCCTTTTTCTCATTTTAATTTAGTTATTTTCTTAATGGGCTAGGTCATTTGTTAGAGCCCTATAAATACTTTCTTTTAGCATTAGGTTTAGGAGTCCACACTCTTATTCCACTTTAGTTGCAATATTCATCGTTGTTTACTTTTCCTTTGAAGTTTCACCATGACTATGAGGAGCTAAGCCTCTTTGGCTTAGTCTGGCAATGGAAGCTTAAGTTTTGATTATTGGTTGTGAGGTTATGTTCCCTTTCTTAATTCCTATTGGATTATATTATCTCTTCTAAGCTTATTCCATTGGATTTCATTGATTGCACTAGCCCGCGCAACTAGTTGTTGTTGGTGATTTTCATATTGCTAGGATTAGGAAACTGTTGGGCTAACGTCCTATTCCGCTGTAGCAACTACAATTTACATGCTCTGGTTGAAATTGTTCTATTGTAGGGAGAGATAATTACATGGTAAATGCATCTGAGTGAGCATTCTGTGTATCCTGGTTAATTCTTATTTGTATTGCTGCCTTTGAGTTGAACCTTTAGTGGTACTAGGGTTATTCATTGGTAAGGGTTCTTTGTGGAAGGTTTCCCTCTGAATCTATACAAGATCGGGACAAGAATAATCATAGGAAGGAATTGGAAGTAATCTAGGATCAACCAACCAAAACTTAAGTGGAAATTGCCTGGCTAAGTGTTTTCTCACATTTGATTGCATATTGTTTATTCTGTTTTATTTCTTACTTGATTTAAACCTCACAAACCCCCCTTGTTACTGCTATTTGATTGGTATTCGATTTGTGATAAGAAAATAGACGCTTGTGATTCTCTTGGGATTTCGACCCTTGCTTGCTTACTATACTAGTTTGAAAGTTGAGGTTTACTTTGATTTGGCATAACGACCTTAGGCCACGTCACGTACCCAGATCGACGTTAAGCTCTACTGCGCAAATAGGGCAGATGGAGCCTGAGAAGAGAAAGAGATTGTGGAGGCTAGGGTTTGAACGCAAATTAGTATTTATAAGGATAGTTTAGGGTTTGGTCAAGGTAATAAAATAGGTCTGGCCCAAATCACTAATTAAACATATAAAATATTAATAAAAATAAATATCATTATCCATAAGTAATATTCTTTAATTTCCTAAAATCCTCAAATACTCAAACTTCCAAAATTAATAATCTCACAGAGGAACAAACTTCCTAAAATCCTCATATTATATATATATATATAATATAACCCAAAGTATTATACTAAGCTTAAAAACTAACTAATAATCTCACAGAGGAACAAATTTTCCATTATTTTCCTTAATAAGAATTTTCCTTCATAATAAACTTCATAACTCTAAAAATAATCGTATAACCCAAACTAGTTCACCTAATCCTCAAAAATAGATAAGATTATCTCATCCAAAAACAAGGCTACTAATCTCCATAAGAATGTTTATCATGATTCTATAAACTCTCAACTCCAACCCAAGAACCAACGTATTATCTCCACTGATACGACTAATAAATGGAAAATAATGTTACCCACTTTTCAAATCCAATTTTCAAAATCATTCAAACAAATAAAATTTTAACTGAAATCGGGGATATTACACAAGGATTATACGTTAGCTAGAAATAACGAGTAATTTGAGAGAAGATAAGGATCGTGTTTAGAATAAACGTGTATGAGAGTGTGATTGCAACAGATTGGATTGATCATGTCTTACAAGGTCTTGGCACCCACCTTATATAGGGGTCCAAAGGTAGTCCTACAAGGAATGAAATCTTACCATAAAAATAAGATATCTTAGCCTAGAGCTCAAGATTAAATAAACAAACATGGTAGAAGATATTTCCTTATATCGAACAAGGAAACTGTATTTGTAACATGTTGAATCTTCTATCGTATGAATATTTCCATCTGTCACCATCTTCCAAAAACTAAGTGCGTCACATATAAGGAAAATATATCTTCTCTGTCACGTTGCCTGACGCTAAACCTTTATAGCTCCTTGACGGTCATCTTAATATCACTTTTTCATAACTCATACTAATGATGATCCGTGTCCTCATATCTTAACGCGTTGTCTTGTGCAGACATGGTCATAGAACCCTAACACAGATCGCTCGGATTCAGGTTGAATCAGGATCTTCTCGCAGAAATCAAGCGTTTCTCTTTCAATCTTCAAGTGGTTCAACTTCCTGCTAACAAATTTGGCGTCGTCAATGGGGAGAGACGACCATGGTGGCTGCGAGAAGAGATACCAACAACTCCGATGCCGCCCGGTAAGCGACGGAGATACAATGGCGGCAAAGATCACCCGCCGTCAGACCGAGCTCGAAGCGGCCGTTGCGGAGAAAGACCACCTGAATGCCAAGCTTGTGGAAGCTATGGCGGATCAGGACCGTGAGATCCACGCGATTAAGGAGGAACTTGCGGTCGTGCGAAGAGCATTCGAGCGCTCGCACAGGAAATGCCTGGCCAGCGCGGCTGATTCAAATGGTGCTAGAGGTGCTAAGCGTCTCGCTAAAATGGTCGATTTTGCAAGCCTACACAAGCAACGCACGAACGGTGTGCCCCATGACTATGCTAGTGTCGTGCCACATTTCTTGGAACAAGAAAACGTTTCGGATCGGGGCCGCGTGCCCTAGTCTAGAGTAGATCCACATCGCTGGAGGGGGGCTTTCTTCGTCACCAACACCAAGGCCGAGCCATCGTCATTCAAGGTATCGCAGTCGGACGCCACCAAGGCGCGCAACACGTGAAGAGAGGTCGGGGGGTCAGCAACGTCAATCTCGTTCTAGAGGAACTGGTCATAGAGAGCGGTCAGAATCTGCGGACTTGACTCGTAGGCATGAACTCCACGAAGGGAGCACGAACGAGGCTGAGTGACGACGATTACACCTGCTAGATAACCAAGGTGAGTCCCTGATTAACTCACAAGAGCAAGCATAACTCAAGTTAGTACGTATGACATTGACTCTGTTCACGAGAGCAATACGCGAACAACAACCCCATCTATGTTTTCTAGTCCATCGTTTGATCTCAATGATAGAAAATCTAATCGCGTTGCTCCTGTGGCTTCATATTCTCAAACGATGGCCTTGTGGATTTCTAATGATGCTTTGATATGTAAAATGTTCCCTACGAGTCTAGGGAGAATGGCTGCTAAAGGGTTTCACTTTTTAGAATCGAACTCAATTCATTCTTGGAATCAATTAGCGAGCAAATTCGTGTCTCATTTCATAGATAATAATAAAAAGCCCACTTATATGGATGCCTTATTTGATATGAAAATGCATAGGGCTGAGAGTTTGAGGGAAATCGCCCCTAGGTTTATGGAGTGTTATGGTGATATGGATGATTATGAGGAGAAAGTTATGGTCGTCTCTCCCTCGTGTTAGCAAGTTGAGGGAGAGCTTGTGTTTTATGGGCTCCTGTTGGGATGCCAGAGTTCAGGGAACGCTTGAGGAAGTATATGAATTTTGAAGATGACGCGAAGTCCACCCGGGATAAGAGGTCGCAATCTAGGCCGAGCCGCCGGGGTAGGAATGGCAGCTTAGGTAACATAAGGCTGTTCGGGAACACCCTTGGCAAGGAAAGGGGGCTGCCTCCGAGTACGGGCTTACAGGTTGTGCCTAATGTGTTTAAAGAGCCTATATATCAGATTTTTACCCATATAAAAGACAAGGAGGTTTTTAGTTGGCCTCCGAAGTTGAAAGGAGAACCGAAAGACAGAGATCAGAGAAAATATTATTCCTTTCATCGGGATAAGGGTCACATGAATGAAGATTGTAGAACCTTGGAGCATCAGTTGGAGAATTGGGTCTTGCAGGGTCATGTTCAAGGGTTCGTTGATCACAAGGCTAATTCAGGTGGGAATTGTTTTGGGGCGAAAAGATCGATCGACT
Organism: Rheum nobile; assembly: GCA_027886185.1. Taxonomy (NCBI): domain Eukaryota; kingdom Viridiplantae; phylum Streptophyta; class Magnoliopsida; order Caryophyllales; family Polygonaceae; genus Rheum; species Rheum nobile. The sequence continues at coordinate 3,245,798 of WOAB01000194.1, read as the reverse complement.
TAAATCGCCTTAGACGGGGTAACGAGTCGATCGGATAGAATGCAATAATTCCAAACCAAATGAAAAATCAACTACGTATGAAATAGGAGTAAGATTATGTGACGATATATTGATTATATGATAATGAGTATCAGACAAAGTATGGCTTATCCTGTAGATACAAATGTTGAATCTTACCTGACCGGCTAAACTGGCGTCCGACCCCTGTTGATCGGATGTTATTGCTAAAAGAATTCAACGAGAGTAAGTAAGTTTTACAAGCTTTTAGGGAGTTCAGATCATGTGTCCTTGTTAGCTTCTTCATGCCCTATTTATGGGATGTTCTGAAATTCCTTCTTGGCCGGTTTCCTTACCATTTTCGTGAGATCTTTCCTTTAATCTTCCAAGCATAATCTCTGGGATTTCCTTATTAATGACACCTCTAATCCCATTTTTGGAATCGGCTGCCGTTTACTGAAGATCGAGCAGTTATGGCATGGGCGAGATTCTCGGGATCGATCGGGTCTGTGCTTTGATGAGTGTCCGACGACTCTCTTCTAACTCCTTGGCCCATTTCTCAGATAAGGCGGCCCAATTTGCTAGCCGAAGTTTTTCGGGCCCAACAATAGCCCCAAGTTGTTTTGGGCTCAAGGCAGCTAAGGGCGGGAGCCAAGACGACTTCTACTCTGCACACGATCTCCACCATCCGCTCTGGCGCGACAGGCGAGGGTCGACGTGGTGACGATCGCGCGACATGATGGGACAGACTAATCCTCTAGCCTTCCCTCCATAAATTCAAAGTAAAACCGGCAGGCTTTTTCATCTTTTTTCTCTTGATTTCCCTATGTTTCTTGCTTTGGTAAGTCTTCGGAATCTTTCAAGATTGCCTTCCGTTTTCCTCCTCTCTCCATCTTAGATATGGTTTCCAGTAGCTCCGCAGAATCGTCCGCCACTCGTTCGAGCAAAAGCGACGGTTCCCCCCTTTTCTTGTTGAATGAGGTTGATGCCTTGACGGGGACATTGACGGAGGCGGATCTGGAGCAGATTCTTCAAGTCAGCGGCTTTCCATGAGAGACGGTTGCGAGGCTTCCTTATCCAGACGAGAGGGCAGATTCCAGATATGAGGGGTGGATATGCTTTTATGCTTATCCGTTTCGGATTGGACACAAATTTCTGTTCACTCCTCTCGTTCGTGATTTCCTGGCGACTCTGGCGCTTGTGCCGTGTGAAGTTATGCCATAAGCGTGGCGGGTTCTTAGGGTTTTGGACCTCTTGAACTCGAAGTTGGGGATTGGTTTTGACTTCGACGCCTTGTGGTACAATTACGCCTTGGGGTCGAAGAGTTCTTCCCGGATTCAGTTGCGTAGGCGTCAGGGTCGGGAGCCGCTGGTGTCGAATCTGGATGTGAACGACCGTGGATGGGGGTCGAAATTCTTCTTCGTCGAGCGGTCGTCTTTGGAAAATGGGGGTGATTGTTCGTTCTTGTTGACAGAGTGGCGGGTCGAAAGTATGCACCTTTCCCCTTTTATTTGTTTTGTCGGATATATTTTAACTTTTCCTTACCTCTCTTTTTATGCAATTCCTGAACCTGAGGACCTGGAAGGTGACGCTAAATCGGATGGTCTGACCAACATTTTGCTTGGGATTCCGTTATCGGAGCATAGTTTTGTGAACGTTAATTCGCTGTCTACTGGTCCGACGACTCAGGACGTTATGTCGGCCCCGTCATCTTCTAATGTCAAGTATAAGTCTTCTGTTTGGGTCGCATACATTTCCGTTTACGTACTATAATCGTAATTTATATCCTGTCTGGTGTAATAGCGTCTCATATTGGTCGGTCGAGTGCTCGTCTAAATGGGGTGTCCGAGAAAGGTCTGATCGAACAAAAGTTGGCGGCGGCCAGAGCTGTAACACCCCCAAATATATATCCTTGAAAGATATCACCGCCAGTGACCTCAGATTCCACATCCGAAGCCACACAAGGCTTAACCAGTTTATACAAATAATAAAACAACATTTATAATACGAAATGTCATAGTATTGGATTAAATCAAAGTTTCGGAATTACATCAATAATCCAAATACAACCAAAATATATTACAGCGGAAATCTTTTTAAAATAAATGACACAAAAGTCTTGATCTAGCGATCATACGCCTATGATCTCAACCTGATAAAACTCTTTAAAATTCCATCTGCCTTCCTCGTCGTTTCTAGCTTTCATGGAACTGCAGTTTATATGATGTGCCGTATGAGACGGATGACACCAGCCAACCATGCAAGGGAATATAACTGGTTGGTTAGTCTAATGAAAGACTATGCAAGGGAAAAACAGAAAGGTTCTAAGTAGTCGTATTAGGTTAGACTCATTGCTTCTCGAATAAAAGTCGATGACGATAGTCAACCACCATACTCCTACTGAAAAATACGAAAAGGTATGATCAAGAGAAGACTCTGAAAGATTGAGTCTTAAGGACACATATGAAGAGAAGACTCCAACGAATTGAGTCTTATCGGAAAGTATGACAATGTTTGGGAACATTATAATTCACACAAGCATTTTAAAACTGACTTGACTATTTGGGTCCACGACCAACCTCACCGCACAATGCGAATTCAGATTTGGAAGGTGGACTTACTCTAATCGAAGTCCCGGACGAGTTTCCAAGTTGTACTTCTCGCCCTAAGGTTCATTAATTATGTGCATAACGGCACTTATCTTATTTAATTCCAAAACGTATATTCACGTTATAAGCTTTTATCATAATCATCTCATCCCTCAGGATATAGAGATATATAGTCGGGAATAAATCCTTAAAGGTTTGACGCCAGCTAAGCACACCTCCCCTATACTCAGATAGGGGATAGTCATGACTAGAGAAATGGTGTTAGGGCTTGAACATCCTATCCACCGGGCTATAAAGAAACGGCTACCTCTCAAGGTAAGTAACGCTCCTACGAATACTCGTGCTAACTATATCTCAAGTGCACATAAAATCCACTGCTAACTATATTTCAAGTTTGCATAAAAATCCACAACAATACCATCACGGTAATAACAGATATAATAGCGTTGTTTCTAGCAATATATACAACCTATCATAATATTCATTTTAATCTTATCATTTTAAGAAAACTGTTCCCAACGAAACCAGTAATTCATCCCAAATTAATTAACAATTAAACAATTGATAATTATTAGAAATATGGAATGATAAGCAAGAGCGATCCGCCACTTGCTTTAGATTAGACGAAGCTCAACGAAGCTCAAAGACAACGGGTTTCCGGGTCCGGAACGAGGACAAAACTCGGATTTCAGATCCCTACGGAATGACCCATAACGAAACCCTAAGTTAGATTGGATAATAAAATATACGAATCTAAGGAAAGACGAACGAAATCGAAGGAACGGAAGTCCTAATCGAGATCACAAAGCCCAAGCCACAACCACGAGTGCCCAGGCACACCGCTGGTACGACGGCCTTGACCGCGGGTGCGGTCAAGCCACAATGGCGAGACGACGATGACGAAAACTCACCGGGGAAGATGACAAGGGTTTGACTTATGGTGGCTCCGACTTCTAGATTCCTTGGACTTCCAAAGGACCACCTTGAGAGCACCTCCTCCTCCTATGAGAGCTCTGGCGACAACTCCGGAGAAAGCTTGCAAATCCGGCGACAATGGAACGAGAGAGATTTGAGAGAGAGAGATTGGGATGCTTCCTCCTCCAAGTCCCCTCCTTTTATAAGCCAAGCAAGGAGGTCAATCAGGCACCGCCTCACCGCCTCGGCTCTGACAAAGGTGAAGCAGCTCAGGCGAAGCCGGTCAAAGTTTGGCGAATCAGAAAAGTAATGATGACGGCGCGGGTGCGGTGGGTCTCACCGCGGGGTGCGGTGAAGGCCATTTCTGACCGCGGGTACGGTGGGTATGACCGCGGGCGCGGTGGAGGCCAAATCCTGCCTCTTTCACCCTCTTTCGTCCGGGAAGAATTATAGGTATGGGTCTTAGCCCCGGATTAAATATATTCGTATCCGAATAAATATTCTAAACCCCAAAAATACGTCGAATGTATTTTATTCCACTCAGGGAATTATTACAGAGATCAAGCATTTAACAAAATGTCTGAACTTCTCTGAAATTAATTCGACTTCAGTATGAGTGTTTGGAAAATTATAAAAATGCCCTTACTAAAAAAGAGGGGTATTACAAGAGCTTTTTTGAGCAAATCGACGCCTATCGAATCATTTCCTCCGGTGAAGGTTGGCGATAAAAGAAAGGTGGTCGCTTCCTCTGATGTTGAGAAGATCACCCCGGATATTCCAAAAAAGAAATCAGGTACCTCTTCGGGCATCGAAATGATTGATCTAGTCGGGCGGTCCATTGCCGATATGTTCCAAGCCCATGATCCGACTATGAAATTGGAAGTCGATGGGATCTCACCTCTGGACTGTATTGGCGAGGCTGGTTGTTCCGCTTGGAAGGTATGTTTTTTGTCAAGTCTTGTCTTTTTTCTTAATTTTTCCACTAGGTGACCTTTCACATGTCTCTTCTTCGTTTTACATCTGTTAGACCTTCTAGTTTCTCTTGGGTGCCTATTCTGGTGTGAAGGAGACGGTTTCCAAGGCTGAGGAAAGGGCTGCCAAATCAGAATCTGACTTGGCGGCATTGAAGACCAAGGTGAAGGGAGCTGAGAGTCATTTGAAGGAGGTTGAATGCCATTTCAAGGGGGAACTAAAGGCTCATCAACACGAGCTAGAGTGTTGTCGGAAAGAGCTCGACAAGAGTCGAGTTGGAGTCGAGGAGAAGGTCAGACAAGCTAGGATCAACGTTGGTTGAATTGCATGCGATGTTGGCATCTTCTATGCATTGAAGTTGCGCGTTGAAATGGTCAAGGAGTTTGAAGAGGGCAAGGACGAGGCTTGGGATTTGAAGATGAAGTTCATTCCAGCGGTGCTACTCCTATCGTGTCGTCCGAGCCCCATCCTTTGTCCGACCCGGCTCCCGCCGAAGGTAATGACGTGACTCCTGACTCCTTGTGCTTCGTCCTTTTTTATGAACCTTTTGCGAATGATTTGTGGTTCCACCTGTGCGTGGGTGAAGTACTTTTGGTTCGGCGACCCGTCCTCTATCGCGGGTCGCATAATATGTTTTTAGGAATGTTTGAAGTCCTACATGTGTGTAGGCAGACAATATGTTTTGGCGACCCGTCTACCATCGCGGGTCGCATGAATGTAAAAAGAATTAGACTCTCATTATTGTTGACGTACTCTGTTTTACAAAAGAGTTGACCTTCTTCTACGTCTAAATGTTTGTCGGACTCTTTTTAGAAAAGATAGTCGCGATGTCTTTGACTTGTTTCGGATTTGTCTGTATACTCCGTCGAGTAGGGCTTTCTGTGTCATGTAAGAAAAGGGAGGCCTGCAAGTGTATACATTTTTGTTTAGTCATGAATTGTATTATGCCGAGGAGGGGAGCAATATGTTTTTATTGCGTAAATGTAATAAGGTGTTGACCTTATGTATTGTATAAGGCAGGCGGTGTGCCGGCGTGCCTCTGGTATTCATCTCCTCGTGTTCCGATTGATCGTGTAAACGTAGTGTAAGCGTTTTTTGTGTGTGACTGGATCCAGCTTGTCTTTGTGTTTTCCTGTACTCATGGTCATAAGAACATGTCTTTGCTAGACGTAAGTGTTAGGTTCATGGAACAGAGTTGGGTCGTAATGACAAATAATATGTAAAAAATGAGGAGGTTCTAGTGTCTTACCAGATGAGGTTAGAAGTAATATAGCTTTAGATGCGTGATATTCCAGCTTCTCGGGATTGGTTGTCCATATTTATATTCTAGTCGATATGCTCTTTGTCCGACTACTTCTTTGATGAGGTAGGGACCTTCCCATTAGGGTGCGAGCTTGTCATCGGCCGGATCTTTGGTGTTCTGGAACGTCTTTCTGAGGACCCAATCGCCAACTTTGAAGACTTTGGCCCGAATGTTCTTGTTGTAACTTCTCGCGACTTGCTGCTGAAACCTGACCATTCTAATTCTAGCTTTCTCCCTAGTCTCGTCGATCATGTCTAAGTTGTGTGCTAGTTCGACGTCGTTTTGTTCATGCGTCTGGAGACCATAATGGGCCGTCGGGACTAGTAGTTCGGCGAGAATGACCGCTTTGCTTCCATAGACGAGTGAGAACGGTGATTGTCAGGTTGCATTCTTCAGAGTGGTCCTGTCAGACCAGAGGATGAGGGGAAGTTCATCCGCCCATTTTCCTTTAGCCCCTGTGAGGCGTTTCTTGAGGTTGTTGATGATGATTTTGTTACTAGACTCGGCTTGCCCGTTGGATTGCGGGTATCTAGGAGTGGATGTGACCAGCTTGATGTTCCATTGGTCGTAGAAGGCTCGAATCTTATGACTGATGAATTGGGAGCCATTGTCGCACACAATTTATGATGGGACGCCATATCTGCACATGATATTGCGTTTTATAAATGAAATGACATGTTGATCTTTTACCTCCCGATATGCTTCCGCTTTGACCCATTTGGAAAAATAGTCTGTCATGGCGAGGAAGAAGACCCGTTGGCCCGATGCCGGTGGGAGTTTTCCGACGATGTCCATTCCCCATCTCATGAAGGGCCACGGTGCTAGAGTCGGGTGGAGGAGCTCTGAGGGTTGATGCGGAACTGGTGCATGTCGTTGACAAGCGTTGCATTTCCTGGTGTACTCCATCGCATTTCTATTCATTGTGGGCCAGTAGTATCCCGTTCGCAGGGCTTTTCCTGAGAGGCTTCGTCCTCCAATGTGGTTACCACACTCTCCTTCATGTAACGATTTCAAGATACGTTCGACCTCTACAGTCTTGAGGCATCGTAGGAGTATCCATGTGGCAGATCTTTTGAACAAGACATCACTTATAATGTTGAAGGAGAGAGCTTGTACCTTTATCCTTTTTGCTTCTATTTTGTCATTGGGCAGGATGCCGTTTTTTAGCCATTTGATGTAAGGTAGTGTCCAATCGTCATGATTGTTGACAATGTTTTCTTTTGTCCGGTCGCCTACTTCCAATGCGACAAGCTCTTCCAGCGGTGTGCTCTGATCCTTGGGTGCTTTTGGGACAGCCGGTGTCATGATATGTGCCAGTGGGATGTTTGGGAATTATTTAAGATCCAAGGCGGACCCTAGGTTGGCTAGTGCCTCGGCCTGAGCGTTGAGATCTCTAGGGACCTGTCTGATGTCGAATTTCCGGAATTGGTTGATTAGTTTCTTGACCACGTCCAGATAGGCTATCATTCTATCGTCTTTGGCGTTGTATGACCCTTGAATTTCATTTACGACCAGGAGGGAGTCGCAAATGACTTCGATTTCTTGGACTCCTAAGTCGCGTGCCAGGATGAGCCCAAATACGAGTGCTTCATACTCAGCTTCATTGTTAGTCGCCTCACATTCGCATCTTACGGCTTGGGATATCTTGTCTCCCTGTGGCGATTTTAGCACGACCCCCAACCCTGATCCCCTAGCGTTCGACGCTCCGTCTGTGTGGATATCCCATTTACCTGTTTCTTCTAGCGCGAGCAGTTGTGTTGCTTCCTTAACGGCTTCCTGTTCTAGGGTCGGACTAAAATCTACCACAAAATCAGCCAATCCTTGGGACTTGATCGCCGTCCTAGGCTCATACTCAATCTCATAACCACTGAGGTGTATGGCCCACTTAACCATTCATCCTGTGAATTCTGGTTTCCTCATGATTGCTCTCATGAGATGGTTAGTGCGAACAATTATAGTATGTGATTCCAAATAGGGTTTAAGTTTATTCGATGCCATTATCAGTGCTAGGACGAGTTTTTCCAGTGACGAGTACCTTGTTTCCACCGATAGTAGCATTCGATTGACGTAATAGATTAGCGACTGCTTGTCGTCTTCTTCTCTGACCAGCACCACGCTCACTGCAAACTCCGACACTGCTAGATACAATAGTAGTGGCTCATCGTCTTTAGGTTTTGCTAACAGTAGGGGGTTGGCCAGGTACTCCTTCAGATCTTGAAATGCGGCTTCGTGTTCTTCCGTCCATTGGAAGGACTCGTTCTTTCTGAAAGCATCGTGGAAAGGTTTGCATTTGTCCGACGACTTTGAAATGAATCTGTTTAGAGCTGCTATCCGACCTGTCAGCTTTTGTACGTCTTTGATGCATCGAGGAGACCGAAGGTTGATGATGGCCTTGACTTGTTCTGGGCTGGCCTCTATTCCCCTTTGGGTCACCATGTACTCCAAGAATTTTCCTGATGACACACCAAAAGAGCATTTCATAGGATTTAGTTTCATGTTATATCTTTTCAGTACCTCGAAGCCGTCGCGGAGGTGATCGATATGGTCTTTCTTCCTTTTTTACTTGACCAGCATGTCGTCTATGTAGACTTCCATTGTGTCCCTAATCTGATCTTTGAACATCTTGTTGACCAGTCGTTGATACGTAGCCCCTGCATTTTTTAGTCCGAAGGGCATCACTTTATAACAATAAATACCTTGATTCGTGACGAATGCCGTTTTCTCTTGGTCTTCTGGTTCCATGAGGATCTGATTGTAACCACTAAACGCGTCCATGAAGGATAGCAGTTTGTGTCCTGCTGTCGCATCGACCATGGCGTCGATGTGAGGAAGTGGGAAGGAATCCTTGGGACATGCTTTGCTAAGGTCAGTGAAATCGATGCAGACCCTCCACTTGCCGTTCTTCTTTTGGACTACAACCACGTTGGCTAGACAATCGGGGTAGTCGACTTCTCTTATTTTTCCTGTTTCCAGCAAGCTTCTGACTTCGTCGTGGACGATCTTGCTTCGCTCAGGGGCGAATTTCCTGCGCTTTTGCTTCACGGGAGGGTAAGACGGATCTACATTTAATTTGTGAGTAATGATGTTCGGACATATTCCGACCATGTCTTCATGCGACCACGCAAAGCAGTCAACATTAGACCGAAGGAAATCCAATATTTGTTGTCTGGTCGAGTCATCCAGGCCTGACCCGACCCTTACCGTTTGGTTTGGCTTTGAAGGATCTAGTGCAATCTCATCGACTTTTTCCATCTCTGGTTCGATGTATCGACTAGGTCCTTCGCCGAGCTGTGATTGCTATGCGATCTTCGGTTCGACCGCACTCTTCTTGGAGGTCACGTAGCACTCTCTAGCCATATTTTGATCGCCTTTGATTTCTTGAACTCCCCACTTGGTAGGGAACTTAATGGTCTGATGGTACGTCAAGGGTACCGCCTTCATTGCGTGTATCCAAGGCCTGCCAAGAATGCAGTTGTAGGGAGATGGACAGTCTAGGACTAGGAATTTTACCTGCTGATTTACTCCTCCGGCGTATGTTGTAAGGACGATTTTGCCGATAGTATGCTTGACTTCACCGCTGAACCCGACTAAGGGGGTCAATTTCTTGAGAATGTCATTTTCACCTAGACCCATCCCGTTGAGGGCGTCGAGGGTCAAGAGGTTGGTCAAACTTCCTGTATCGATTAGTACTCTGCGTATCAAACAATTTCCAATAGATAACGAGATTACCAGACAGTCATGATGATCTCCCGATTCATCGGCATCGGATTCATCAAAGGTGACCGTTGGGAGGTTAGAGACTTTGGGTCGCCTAAACTCTAGTATCTCGGGCCTGTTTCTTTGCTCTCTCTTGCATGCCTTTTTGTCGCGGAGTATGTGTTTCCACATACGTCCGAGCCTCCTGAAATAGTATTGATGATCTTTGTATGGACAGGAGATGGGGGTTTATCGTGCTTTACCTGGTCTCGTCGTTCCATGGTGGCTTTGGCCCGTTCCGAGATCACATCGCGCAAGAGACCTTGCGCAAGTAACCTAACGACTTCTTTGCGTAGTGTGATGTATTCGTCCGTTGAGTGACCGTGGTCTCCATGGAATTCACACCACCTGCTCATGTCCTTATTGACGTCCGGTCTGCCGCTCTTTCGGGGCCATCTTACTTCTTTCCTATATTTGTCGAAACTTTTGACAAGTTCCGACACAGAAATATTGAAGTTATAGGATTGAACCCTGGGAGGCAACATCGGGCCATCTTTCCAGTTTTGAGACCTGTCTTGGAAGGAGTTTACCTTACTTTGCTCGTTTCGACCACGAGGGTACGGATGATGGCGTCTATCTCGGCGATTGTCGGAAGAAGATTTGCGATCGGAATGGTCGGGTCCATGGGATGCCTTTCGCGATTCGCGATCTTCTTCCAAGCGCACCTCAGCCGTGGTCTTGGCTTGGACGTCTTCGAAGCTTCTGCACGGGTACTTGGTGATCTCATTATAGAGATTGTTGTCTTTGATTAAACCTTGTCTGAAGGCTTCGATGGAGGTGGTGGCGTCGCAATGGGGGATCGCGACATTTTCCTTGTTGTACCTGTTTAGATAGCTTCAGAGAGGTTCGTTATACCTTTTGGTGATTCGATAGAGATCGCTTGACTGCCTTTCGAGTCTCCGACTGCTGGCGAATTGGACTTTAAAGGAATTGACCAGATCTGCGAACGAGGTGATCATACCCTGAGGCAAACGCATAAACCAAGTTAGTGCAGGGCCTGCGAGAGTAGTGTTAAAGCTTTTGCACATGACAGCCTCGCGGCCCTCCCTTGGAACAGACACAATCATTAATTTTTGTTTATAGAGAGAGATATGATCGTCTGGATCGTTGGTGCCGTCGAAAGTCATCATGCTAGGAAGGTTAAACTTCTTAGGGATCTCGACCCTGGCGATTTCTTCGATAAATGGAGACTCTTTGTATCCGTCCGACACTTCTTTCTCGATTGGTTGTGGAACTTCGAGAATTCTAGCGATGAGATCGTCGAGCGCCTTCATATGCTGACTAAGCGTCTGTTGGACGAGAGCCTGGATATCGGGGGAATTGGTAACCTGTGGTTCGTCGATTCGGATTCCTGCGGACCCAATCGGTGTAGAGAAAGTAACATTGTTAGTCGAAAATGGATTGACTAAAGGAGTCTGAGACGTACCATTAATATATCCGGGACGTCGGACGCTTGGGGGAGTCAGCTCGACGCTATCCATGTTGAGACGTGCCTGGGTGCTGCTATGGACGGACACTTATCTGGATCCAGAGACCATCGACCGTACCTGCGATCTAAGAGACTCATTTTCACGAGTTAGTTGTGCGATCTCGGCTTCGGATTGAGTGGACAGGGCAGCCAGAGCTTCGGTCTTCTGACGTTGCTAGGCGAGGTCATCTTGGAGGGTGGTCATTTTTTAGGCAAGCTCTTGGAGTTGGTTCAGAGTTGGATTTTCGGTTGTGTTTCCTTGAGTTTGGGAGTTGTCTTCGAGGCGTGGTTCCTCGACATCGGTAGGTAAACTGACAGTCATGGTTGGAGGATTTTTGAGATGGTGATCGGCTAGTTGCCCCACAGTGGGCGCCAAATTGTTTTAGGGAAAAAAGATCGATCGACCTAAATCGCCTTAGACGGGGTAACGAGTCAATCGGATAGAATGCAATAAATCCAAACCAAATGAACAATCAACTACGTATGAAATAGGAGTAAGATTATGTGACGATATATTGATTATATGATAATGAGTATCAGACAAAGTATGGCTTATCTTGTAGATACAAAGGTCGAATCTTATCTGACCGGCTAAACTGGCGTCCGACCTATTGATAGGATGTTATTGCTAAAAGAATTCAACAAGAGTAAGTAAGTCTTACAAGCTTTTCGGGAGTTCTACATGCCCTATTTATGGGATGTTCGGAAATTCCTTCTTGGCCGGTTTCCTTACCGTTTTCGTGAGATCTTTCCTTTAATCTTTTGAGCATAATCTCTGGGATTTCCTTATTAATGACACCTCTAATCCCGTTTTTGGAATCGACTGCCGTTTGCTGAAGATCGAGCAGTTATGGCATGGGCGAGATTGTCGTGATCGGTCGGGACTGTGCTTTGATGAGTGTTCGACAACTCTCTTCTAACTCCTTGGCCCATTTCTCAAATAAGGCGGCCCAATCTGCTAGTTGAAGTTTTCCGAGCCCAACAAGAATCTGGCAATTAAAAAGACCCAAGATACTCCTGTTGAAAGAGGAAAAGAGCCTTAGAAGCTAGTAATCCATGTTATTAAAGCGTCAGCTAGGCATACCAACTCTAGCAAGCATGACTACAAGAGTTGATGTCATGCTCTGGAGGTCATGAAGGTAGATGAGGCGCCAGCTAAGAAGCAACGAGTTTCAAAAGCACAATTTTTGACCTTCTCGGGCGTCGACTTTGAAGGTTTACAACAACCACAATGACCCCCTAGGTCTTATAGTTGATATTGGAACATACGAGGTACGTAGAATTCTTGTTGATTCTGGGAGTTTAGTGGATATTATGTACTATGAGATGCTTGAAAAATTGGAAAAGCACAAGAAGATCTAATCCCCGTTCTTCTCAATTGTTGGGTCTTGGCTCTTTCCCTATTTGACCTTTAGGGATGCTAAGAGAGACGGTAAGTGTGGGAGGAAAGCTTGTGATCGCCGAGGTCCTGGTAGTGAACGCTCCTTCCTCTTACAATACCATTTTGGGGAGGCCATGGCTTCATTCGATGAGAGTTGTCCATTCTACTCTTCGCCAGCTAGTTATTTTCGCTCATGGATAGGAGGTCGTGTGCGTTAGAGGGGACCAGAGGGTTGCTCGACAATGCCTTGGAGCTGAGGGTGGAAAGGCAAGCATTCACATAATGCAAGCTACCCCACAAGTGCTCGATGAGGTCGGGATCCTGCCTTCAGAGCAGTCCGTTGATACTCTGCAAAAGGTCATTTCAAGTATCTCTAAACCTAAAATAATATTTTTTTAATTGGAGCTAACATTTAAGGAGATGAGTTAGAGTCTCTGGTTGGACTCATAAGGAGAAACAAGGAGGTATTCGCTTTGAGCCCATACGAAATGCTCGGATTGAGCCCTGGGATTTCTTGCCACATGTTGAATGTGGACCAGGACTACCGGCCAGTGGTGCAAAAGGCTAGAAAGTAATTGGTGCAGCATACGGAGGTCGTGGTGAGAGAGCTACAAAAGTTGTTGGAATAGGGAATGTAGAGTTTGTGTAGAATTCGCTGACTTGAACAAAGCGTGTCCCAAGGACATGTTCCCACTTCAAAAGACTGATCAAGTGGTGGGCGCTACAACAGGGGATGCCATGATGAGCTTCTCGGATGCCTACATGGGCTATAATCAAATTCCGATGTTAGAAGACGACCATGAAAAGACAATCTTTATGACACCAAGGGGAATATATTGTTACAAAGTTATTCCTTTTGGTTTTAAAAAATATAGGAGCAACGTTTTAGAGGATGGTGATGGCTTTATTTGCCGATCTGATTAGGGAGAAGGTCGAGGTGTACATTGACGACATGGTCGGTAAGAGTAGATCTTCATCTGAACGCATCTAAGTGTGCCTTTGGGGTAAGCTCGGGCAAGTTTCTGTGGTACCTAGTAACCAAGCGTGGAATTGAGGCGAGCCTAGATCAGAATCAAGTGATACAGTCCATTCAGAGCCCAAGCAGCGTTAATGAGATCTAGAAACATACGGGCATGGAAGCAACGTTGAACCGTTTCATTAGCAAATCTTCAGACAAATGTAGCACCTTCTTCAAGCTATTGAAGGGTGATCGTCTGTTTCAGTGGGATGAGGAATGTGAGCAGTCGCTGGTAGAACTGAAGAAATATTTGCAAGAGCCACCGACTCTAGTTGTTCCGAGAGAGGGAGAAGAATTGGTCCTCTATTTAGCAGTTTCAAAAATGGCAATGAGTGTCGTAATTGTGAGGGAGGTCGACAAAGCTCAATGGCCCATTTATTATGTCAACAAGACTCTAGGTGATGCAGAGAACTTGTACGTGCCGACAAAGAAGTTATTGCTTGTTCTGATTGTTGTGGCTAGGAAGTTGAATCACTACTTCCAAGCCCACCTGATAGAGATCACCACCGATTTTCCCGCTCAAAGCATTACTATCCAGCTTCGATTTGTCTAGGCTGGTCACAAGATGGGCCGTGAAGTTGGGGTAGTATGAAACTTGTTTTGTTTCAAGGATCGTAGTCTAGGGTTAGGTTTTAGCAAACATTGTCACGGAGTTTGTTGGATCCCTAGGAGGATAAGCATGTATGGCAGTTGCAAGTAGACCACAGATTATGGTAGTTGCAAGTTTATCCCTAGAAGGATAAACTTTGTCGCGGGATTTGATGGATCCCTATGAGGATACAAACTGATGGCTCTAGGAATCGGAAGGGGGCAGATGTCGGGTTAGTCTCGGTACCTTCTATCGATGAAGTAATCCAGACCGTTGTGAAATCTAGTTTGCAACAACCAACAACAAGGCCGAATATGAGGCTTTAATTTTTGGGTTTAATAGCGGCTCAAAATAAGGGAGCCAAGGAGGTTGTGATCAACTCTGGCTTATATTTGATTGTGAACCTGGTGACTCGGAGTATGGAGCCAAGTATTTTCATATACTTGCTTATTTGGAGAGAGCCAGGAGTCTGTTGGCAGTATTTTCAGAGCATAGGATGCATTAGGTGCCACACAAGCAAAACAAGATGGCTGACACATTGGCCACCCTGCATCCTCAAGCTCGGGCGAGATGGGCACATTGGTACATATAGATTTGCTTAAATCTCCGAGCATTGAAGCAAAAAATGTGAGACCAATTGATAGTGAGACTAACTGGATGGATCCAATCTTCGACTATTTGACTCGAGATGCACTTCCCTCCGACAAGAAAGAGTTGCGATTAGTAAGGCTATTGGTCGTAAGATTATGGGTATCCCCAGGGTATCCTTTATAGGAAATCTTTTATAGGCCCCTACCTCAAATGTGTGCCACCCTTCAGGGTAGACGACATGCTTTATGAAATCCATGTGGGAATATATGGAGTTCATGCTGTTGGCAGGAGTTTGGCTTTATGGGCTATGACTCAAGGGTATTAGTGGCCTTACATGCAGAAAGATGTTGATTGTTATGTCAAGAAATGCGAAAGTGCCAAAAATTTGCAAAGATGACTCACCAGCCCGCAACTGATTTACACACACTCACAAGCCCGTGGCCATTTGCGCAGTCGGGTCTGGATCATGTAGGGTCGTTCCCAAGAACCTCGGGCAACAAGCGGTTATTTTACAAAGTGGATTGAGGCGAAACCCTCTTCTGGCATAAGGGACAACGACATTAATAAGTTCTATGAGAGTTAATTATTACTCGCTTTGGCATTCCTTATTATTTGATATATAACAACATGACACAATATAGTAGTGCCTTGTTTAAATCTTTGTGTGCATGATATGGCATCAAAAACTTCTACTAATCAGCAGCTTATCCACAAGCTAATGGCCAGACTAAAGCCACTAATAATGCAATACTTGACGAGATCAAGAAGAGGCTAGATCAAGCTAAAGGATTGTGGGGGACGAGGTGCCAACTGTGTTGTGGGCGTATCACAGTGCCCTGAGAAGGTCCACCAGAGAGTCCCCTTTTTGCTTGGCTTACGGCTCGAAAGCGGTAATCCCGCTAGAGATGGGACTCCCAACCATTTGCACCGTAACTTTTGAGCAGGGAGGGAACAATCTGTAACACCCCCAAATATATCCTTGAAAGCGTTACCACCAGTGACCTCGGATTCCACATCCGAATCCACCCAAGGCTCAACCAATTGATATAAATCATAAAACCACAGTTATAATACAAAATATCATAACTTTTGATTAAAGCAAATGTCTCGGAATTGCGTCCATAATCCCAAAATACATAATCAGATATATTACAGCGGAAGTCTTAATACATAACACGTTTTAATACAGCGGAAGTCTTTCAAATACAGGACACAAGTGTCTTGATCAAGCGATCTCACGCCTAGGATCTCAACCTGATAAAAACTCTTCAAAATTCCATTTGCCTCCATCGTCGTTTCTAGCCTTCATGGAACGGACATTTATCTGATGTGCCGTATGAGACGGATGACACCAGCCAACCATGCAAGGGAATTAATCGGTTGGTTAGTCTAATGAAAGACTATGCAAGGGTAAAACAGAAAGGTTCTAAGTAGTCGTATTAGGTTAGACCCGTCGTTTCTCGAATGAAAGCCGATGACGATAGTAAACCTCAATACTTCTATAGAAAATATACGAAACAGTATGATCAAGAGAAGACTCTGAAAGATTGAGTCTTAAGGAAACATATGAAGAGAAGACTCCAACGAATTGAGTCTTATCGGAAAGTATGACAATGTTTGGGAACATTATAATTCACACAAGCATTTCAAAACGACTTGGTGTTTCGGTTCACAACCAACCTCACCGCACAATGCGAATTCAGATTGGAAAGAGAACTTTACTCTGACTAAAGTCTAGACGAGTTTTCCTAGCTGCACTACTAGCCTGAGGGTATATTAATTATGTGTATAGCGACACTTATCTTATTTACTTCCAAAACGTATATTCACATTATAAGCTTTTATCATAATCATCTCATCCCTCAGGATATAGAGATATATAGTCGGGAATAAATCCCTAAAGGTTTGATGCCAGCTAAGCGCACCTCCCCTATATTCGGATAGGGAATAGTCATGACCAGAGAAACGGTGTTAGGGCTTTGACATCCTATCCACCGGGTTATAAAGAAACGGCTACCTCTCAAGGTAAGCAGCGTTCCTACGAATACTCGTGTTAACTATATCTCAAGTGCACATAAAATCCACTGCTAACTATATTTCAAGTTTGCATAAAAATCCACAACAATACCATCACGGTAATAACAGATATAATAGCGTTGTTTCTAGTAATATATACAACCTATTATAATATTCATTTTAATCGTATCATTTTAAGAAAACTATAACCAACGAAACCAGTAATTCATTCCAATTTAATTAACAATTAAACAATTGATAATTAATAGAAATATGGAATGATAAGCAAGAGCGAACCGCCACTTGCCTTAGATTAGACGAAGCTCTAAGACAACGGGTTCCCGGGTCCGAAACGAGGACATAACTCAGATTATGGATTCCTACGAAACGACCCATAACGAAACCCTAAGTTAGATTCGATAATAAAATATACGAATCTAAAGAAAGACGAACGAAATCGAAGGAACGGAAGTCCTATACCAGATCACAAAGCCCAAGCCACAACCACGAGTGCCCAGGCACACCGCGGGTACGGCGTCCTTGACCGCGGGTGCGGTCAAGCCACAGTGGCGAGACGACGACGACGAAAACTCACCGGGGAAGACGACGGGGGTTCGACTCGTGGTGACTCTGACTTCTGGATTCCTTGGACCACACAAGCACCACCTTGAGAGCACCTCCTCCTCCTATGAGAGCTCCGACGACAACTCCGACGAAAGCTTGCAAATCCGACAACAATGGAACGAGAGAGAGATTTGAGAGAGAGAGAGAGAGATTGGCATGGCTTCCTCCTCCAAGTCCCCTCCTTATATAGGCCAAGCAAGGAGCTCAAGCAACCAGCTCCCCCACCGCCTCAGCTCCGACAAGGGCGAAGCAGCTCAAGCGCACGACGGTCAAAGCTCGGCGAAGCAGAAAAGTAATGATGACGGTACGGGTGCGGTGGGTCTCACCGCGGGGTGCGGTGAAGGCCATTTCTGACCGCGGGTGCGGTGGGTATGACCGCGTGTGCGGTGGAGGCCAAATCCTGCCTCTTTCACCCTCTTTCGTCCGAGAAGAATTATGGGTATAGGTCTTAACCCCGGATTAAATATATTCGTATCCGAACAAATATTCTAAACCCCAAAAATACGTCGAATGTATTTTATTCCACTCAGGGAATTATTACAGAGATCAAGCATTTAACAGAATGTCTGAACTTCTCTGAAATTAATTCGACTTCAGTACGAGTGTTTGGAAAATTACAAAATTTCCCTTACTAAAAATGAGGGGTATTACACAATCAAGCGCTCGGGATCAACCTGGATCTGCTACAGGAGAGGAGGGAGGTGATATCCTCCTTCATGGATCTCAATCTAGTTCAAGGTAGTTTCAACACCAAAGCCACGATCAACCGCTCCTCAACGCTAGCGGTGGCCACAGGTTAGGGCGTGAGAATTCTTCGAGCGAATAGAATGATTTAAAGGAGGAATTTGGTGGGATTAAGTATCTACGCCATATTGGATAACCTCACCAACAAAATCCTTTTTAGGCTTTTCTTGACTCATTTGGATGCTAACGTTTTAGGCTTTTCTTCGATTAAAGAGTTATATTTGCAAGATGCTTATTTTAAGTCTATTTATGAAACCTACGCGTCCAAGGGTGTGTTTGAGAGCTATTTTGTGGACGAGGGATACCTATTAGGGTCGGGAGGTTGTGCATACCCCAATCATCTACTAGGCGTCTTTTAATCCTGGAGGCACATGAGGGCCGAGGACACTTTGGCATTGCCAAAACACGTCTAAGAAGGGGAGGGACTCGATATTTGTGGTTTTAGATTGCTTCTCCAAGATGGCACACTTCATGATAGGTGTCATTTCATACACCTTAACTAGCAATTATTAACATTATTTAGAGGAGTTTATGACTAGATTTGAGGTTAAGTCTGTAATCCAGAAGATGTGGAGAGAATTGAAGATATCTAGGGATTTACAGCTTATTTGGAGAAGACTACCAACACTTGGTAGTAATGAAGAGCAGAAGAGAAAGGAGTGGGTGAATTTCTACCGCCCCGCGCCAGAGCCACCGCTACCCGGCGGTGGGTCTCAGAGAAAGTCACCGCCCCGTGGTGAGAAGGACCGCCCCGCGGTGGGAGCTGATGCCCCGCGGCCATCTGCTGAGCAAAGCAGCATAATTGATTTGAAGCCCGTGTGCTGATGCTGGAATTGAAGAGATGGGTCATGAAGAAGATTAGGCCCAAGGAGAGTTCGGCCCAAGAAATGCCGCACGTGACTTGGAGCTGGAAAGTGAAGCGGAAGATGCAGCGGAGGGATGACGTCACCATGACGTCAGCGATCTGATGCTTGTGCTGTTGGGCCGCTGCTTGGAGATGGGCCGCGCGCTACTGGGCCAAGTGAGATGTTGTAGCTGTTGTTGGGCCGGGCCGAGAGCAGCTTCCTTGGAATTGGGCCAAATTGTGGAGGCTTTGCTGTTCGTTTGCCGACCGAGATGGAGAAGCCGAGCGAGATGCGGGATTAATTTCCCCGGATTTGAGTTGTTTATTTTGCTTTTATTTTATTATTATTTCTTTTTATTATTTTTACACCTTTTAGAATTAGGTTAAAAACACTTTTGTTAACCTAGTTGCACCAATCGACAATTTAGTTTTAGAAGTTCATTTTTCATTCTGCCTCTAGGGTTTCAACCCATGGAGAGCTAAACACCTTTATTTCGCTAGACGATTGAAGCATTGCAATGGATTGGTTGTGAGATTTTTATTCCTTGTTCCATATCTTATTAAGTTGGTTTAATTCTCTTGAGCATATTGTCTATTGGTTTATGTTTATTCTTCTAGCATAGCTAACTAGGTTTTTTGACATCTATCAATTGCTAGGATTTGCATATAGGGGTTCCGAGTGCATATCTAGTAGCATACACAATTGTTGCGTATAGGGGTTTCGAGCGTGCAATCGTGAGTGAGAATCATTTGCATGTTAAGTAGTAAGGAAGCACCTTCTATTTGCATGTATCCTATATCCTTGTGTGCATTGTTATTGCTGTGTTAGTGGTAAAGTACACTGACAACTGTGAGAATCGGAGGTACTTTCCCATTGACGTAGTAATAAGTCTATCGACAACTGTGAGAATCGATAGTACTTAAGATCAGGGTGGGAACAACTATAAGATTGTGAAAAGAACATGGAAAAATAGTTATCAGTGATCAACCTGTTTCCTTTGCAGTGTGGATATTTGTCTAGTGGAATATTTCCACCCATCATATTTATTTTCCTTCTAAAGCTTGCATCTTTGTTACTCTGTGTTTGATAACCAAAAACCCCCTTGTTACTTTGCATGCTTAGAAACACATAGATTGATTACTTCCTCCCTGTGGATTCAACCCTTACTTGCCCAGACTACTTGTTTAGGTTTGTTAGGATTATTTTGTTTAGGTGTCACGACAACGCCCTATCAAATTGGCGTCGTTGCCGGGGAGGCAAGTTTTGATTTTTCCGTGTGTTTGTTTGTGTGCGTGTTACCTTGGTGTGCACCTATCTTACGGTCCACACCCATGCTACTGACTTTTGTTTTTCCTTTTTGATTCTTGTTACAGATATGGATTTCTGGGGAGAGCCGCGATATGACCCATACTCCTACGCATACACTCCAGGATGGAGAGATCATCCCAATTTGAGTTATGGGTACCATCAATACCATCCATATGGTTATGACCACCAGGAGTTCTACCCAGAGCCACAGTCATTCTATCAGCAGGGTGCTCCGCAACAGTACAATCCTGCCTATGAGCATAGTCCACTAGTATCCAATCCAAATCCCTCAACTAAAGAGATGCTCAGGACCTTGACTCAACACTTCGCCACTGGTGCTCAAACTAGGGAGTCAAGCATGAAGGATTTAGAAAGGCAGATGAGACAGTTGGCGGAGGCGATTACACGGATCGATGCAAGGATGTCGGGGAATCTACCATCTCAAACAGTAGTAAACCCGACGGAAAACGTTAGTGCTGTAATCCTCCGGAGCGGAAAGAAACTGGTCGTTCCTCCTAGTGCTGAAGAGGAGGACGAATATGAGATCGAGAAAATCGCCGACCGCCCCGCGTCACCTCTCACCGCGACCCGGTGTGAAGCCCCAGTTATTTCACCGCCCCGCGGTGACACTGACCGCGACCCGGCGATGAGCCTCAATAATCCTCCCTCACAGCCACTGTCCCGCGGCGATGACCACTGCCCCGCGGTGGACGGAGTGCCTCCTAGTGAGATTTCGCCGCGACCCGCGGTGAGATCAGCGCAACCCGACGTCCAAAATTCCTATTCTGCTGATGAGGTCTGCGTTGATACTGATGAGGAGTTAGGACTTCTAGATGATATTTTGGATCGCAAGGTGCTGACTGAGGAGGAGTATTTTTTGAGATTTGAGGAGGAGTGGAGCGACGATGAGGAGGAGTGCCGTGATTGTGAAAATACTCCAGAGACAACCATTTCTCTCGAAAATGCTCCGGCAGTCCCCGACCCTCTAGAGGCTGCCTATGATGAGTTTGTGTGTCTCAACTCCTTCCCGCTCGCCGCGCTGCAACCCATCACACCCTTCCTTGAGGCTTCCCGAGTTACTCAAAGGCTAAAGAACAACGAGAATATCTATGAGGCCTTCAGTGACTGCATAAAAATCGTTCCCTTGGTCACACTGGCTGACAGCACCCCTCGCTGCAAGGAAATGTTAAAGGTGCTGGGCATGATCAAGAAGAAACCAAAGGGGAAGCACAAGAAGGAGAACTTGATGTAGGTGGCGAATTTTTCCATACTGGATACGGGGCAAGATAGACATGCAGGCCCTGAGATGTTGGGTAGGCCATTTCTGAAGATGGCAAGTGCGTTCATGGGTATACACAACGGTCCACCCACAAAGAAGTGCATGAGATTGGGGGTCACGCTCAACATAGAGCATACAAAGAGGCACCCCCCAGATCCAGATCCCAAGTGTTCAGTTGCTATGAGCAACCCAAGTTGAGAAGATTGAGTAGTATGTCAAGCCATGACAATAACTAAGGCGCTGTCCGGGAGGCAACCCGAGGTATGTTTTACTTTCTTCGTTTTTCTTTCTTTATTTCTTGCATTAGTTTTGCTTGTTTTTGCTTTGTTTTTGTTTTGGTTTTTATTTCCGACTAACCTGCAGGGAAGAGACCCATGCCTATTGAAGAAGGTGTTTCCACACCAATGTAAGTCTCTTCCTTCCCTGCACTAAGTCACCCCCCGAAAAAACCTTAAACGGGGGGCAAAAATAAAAAAAAATAAAAAGTTCTACCGAAGTCCAGCTTTCCAGAGTTCCCCATGGAGACGGTGCGCATCATGTTGTCAAGGAGGATATATTGCCCTACACATTATTTGACAACGATGATGGCCCTGCAATTGACAGCTGAGGAGGAGGCACACTAGAGCCCACACCATGATTACATCTGGCTCCACCATGTGTTCCTAGAAGGCCGTGTAACCCCGACATCTTTGCTATACCACAATTCACCAAAGTGGTTCCCTTTTGGTTGCACAGTAGAAGAAGATTATAGAATTGATGAAAATACCCGCCCAACACCACAGACCTGGGCTTTATTGAGAAGACCGCCAACAACAAAGGAAGTGTCCAAGTAGCTTGGCGACGTTTGTGAGTTATTTTTTGCTTTTCCCTGTACTTCTATTCTTTTGTCTTTCATTACATTGAGGACAATGCAATGTTTAAGTATGGGGGAGGGTTCTATACTTGCTATATCGTTGAGGAGATGAAAAAAATAAAAAGAGCCAAAAATTTGAAAAAAGGAAAAAATTGAAATCCTGGGATAGGTCGAAAACCCGAAAGGGCGGCCTAGGTAATAAGCAGGTGGCTTGGACCAGCATTAGGCTGGGGTAACAATTGGTCAAGAGTGACATGAGCATATGTGAGTACATCTATTGGAAAATGAAATGAGTGGCTTGGTGAAAACCCGAAAGGGCGCCTTGGCAAAACGTGCGAAAAAGAAGAAGAGTGATTTTAGGATTTCTCATTATTCTTGGTGAGGCGTCATTAGAAGAGGAGATATAAGGAGGTTTCGGGTAGGTCACTCTGGAGAGATAAGAAGATAGATGGAGGCTAGGATTAGTGGTGTCACTCTATGGTGTTGTGTTGCACTGTGCATATTGTTTTGGTTGTCTGGAGCTGATTGTTGAGATGTTGTAATTACTGGTGTCATATTTTCTTGTACTTCCTAAGACCTTGGTGTTTGATTGAGAGAGTAGGTTTATCATTAGCTTACTCGAGACGAGTAAAGGTCTAAGCATGGGGGAATTTAATAGGTGTCATTTCATATACCTTAACTAGCAATTATTAACATTATTTAGAGGAGTTTATGACTAGATTTGAGGTTAAGTCTGTAATCCAGAAGATGTGGAGAGAATTGAAGATATCCAGGGATTTACAGCTTATTTGGAGAAGACTACCAACACTTGGTAGTAATGAAGAGCAGAAGAGAAAGGAGTGGGCGGATTTCTACCGCCCCGTGCCAGAGCCACCGCTACCCGGCGGTGGGTCTCAGAGAAAGTCACCGCCCCGTGGTGAGAAGGACCGCCCCGCGGTGGGAGCTGACGCCCCGCGGCCATCTGTTGAGCAAAGCAGCATAATTGATTTGAAGACCGCATGCTGATGCTGGAATTGAAGAGATGGGCCGTGAAGAAGATTAGGCCCAAGGAGAGTTCGGCCCAAGAAATGCCGCACGCGAAATGGAGCTGAAAAGTGAAGCGGAAGATGCAGCGGAGGGATGACGTCACCATGACGTCAGCGATCTGATGCTTGTGTTGTTGGGCCGCTGCTTGGAGATAGGCCGCACGCTGCTGGGCCAAGCGAGATGTTATAGGTGTTGTTGGGCCGGGCCGAGAGCAGCTGCCTTGGAATTGGGCCAAATTGTGGAGGCTTTGCTGTTCGTTTGCCGACCGAGATGGAGAAGCCGAGCGAGATGCGGGATTAATTTCCCCGGATTTGAGTTGTTTATTTTGCTTTTATTTTATTATTATTTCTTTTTATTATTTTTACACCTTTTAGAATTAGGTTAAAAACACTTTTGTTAACCTAGTTGCACCAATCGACAATTTAGTTTTAGAAGTTCGTTTTTCATTCTGCGTCTGGGGTTTCAACCCATGGAGAGCTAAACACCTTTATTTCGCATGACGATTGAAGCATTGCAATGGATTGGTTGTGAGATTTCTATTCCTTGTTCTATATCTTATTAAGTTGGTTTAATTCTCTTGAGTATATTGTCTATTGGTTTATGTTGATTCTTCTA
Source organism: Rheum nobile (assembly GCA_027886185.1). Taxonomy (NCBI): domain Eukaryota; kingdom Viridiplantae; phylum Streptophyta; class Magnoliopsida; order Caryophyllales; family Polygonaceae; genus Rheum; species Rheum nobile. The sequence goes on along the minus strand of WOAB01000194.1, from coordinate 3,221,889 downwards.
GCATAGCTAACTAGGTTTTTCGACATCTATCAATTGCTAGGATTTGCATATAGGGGTTCCGAGTGCATATCTAGTAGCATACACAATTGTTGCGTATAGGGGTTCCGAGCGTCCAATTGTGAGTGAGAATCATTTGCATGTTAAGTAGTAAGAAAGCACCTTCTATTTGCATGTATCCTATATCCTTGTGTGCATTGCTATTGCTGTGTTAGTGGTAAAGTACACCGACAACTGTGAGAATCGGAGGTACTTTCCTATTGACGTAGTAATAAGTCTATCGACAACTGTGAGAATCGATAGTACTTAAGATCAGGGTGGGAACAACTATAAGATTGTGAAAAGAACTTGGAAAAATAGTTATCAGTGATCAACTTGTTTACTTTGCAGTGTGGATATTTGTCTAGTGGAATATTTCCACCCATCATATTTATTTTTCTTCTAAAGCTTGCATCTTTGTTACTCTGTGTTTGATAACCAAAAACCCCCTTGTTACTTTGCATGCTTAGAAACACATAGATTGATTACTTCCTCCCTGTGGATTCGACCCTTACTTGCCCAGACTACTTGTTTAGGTTTGTTAGGATTATTTTGTTTAGGTGTCATACCTTGTAGGATGACCAACAATGCTTTGGACATAGCTACCCTTTTCTTTGAGCATGTGGTTAGATTACATGGGATTCCATGTACCATTGTGAGTGATCGGGACGTGGAATTTGTGAGTCATTTTTGGAGGACATTGTGGGGTAATCTAGGTACTAACCTCTAATTTTCCACTAGCTACCACCCACATACCGGTGGCCAGGCTGATGTGACCAACCGAACCCTTGGGACACTGCTTAGGACCATGAATAGGACCAACCCGCGCCGTTGGGAAGACTTACTTTCTTGTGTTGAGTTTTCTTATTTCAGATTTGTCCACTCAACGACTAGATTGACACCATTCGAGGTGGTGTATGGAGGAACCCGCTCACGTCCATTGATTTGACTCCACATCCCTTGCGTGATACCAAGAACCTCAAAGACGCCAATCGGGTTGAGATGATCAAGGCGCTCCACTAGAAGACCAAGGAACAGCTAGAGCACCGTGCAACCCAGCATGAGCACAAGCCCAACAAGGGCCGGGTTCGCTTTTATTCCGTGTGGGTGGCCTTGTGTGGCTTCACCTGCGCAAGAAGAGGTTCCCTGCCAAGCGCCGCACCAAGCTTGATCCTCGCGACGATGAATCTTTTCACATCTTGGAAAGCTATGGAGACAACGCCTACAAGCTAGAGCTTCCACCTGGTTATGGTATGCACCCCACATTCAATGTGGCGGATCTTTTTCCTTACATCTCCCCGGACCTAGACGTGGACAAATCGGGGACGATTTGCAGCCAAGAAGGGGAGAGTGATACGCCCTAGACCTTGATGGAAAAGGACGAGGAGGAGATGAGGAACCTTAGGTCCACCAGCCCCGCACCTGAGCTCGCGCTCGTGCCATCACGCGTGCCACTCAGAGCATCGTCTCCAGGGCCCTCGCTTGCAATGGCCTGGTCGTGGCGTCCACCGACATTGTGACATTGGCAACATTTTTTACAGCCCTTAGTCATCGCGCCCCGCATCGCTCCCCTTGGGGCAGCCTTGTCACGAGGCTATAAGCCCTTGTTTTGTCATTTTGAGGTTATTTGATCGAACATTTGGAAATTTTCAGTTTTGAGGTTATTTTCTCATTATAGTACTTTCTATTTTTAAAATTCCTCTTTTGGGAATGTATGGATCACATGGTGGTGGACATCGGCCCATTAGCCTTGGCCCATGGCCGAGCACTTAGACATATTTAAGCAAACTCTTGGCTTAATTTTGTGGTTTATGTTTAACCAAGTTTATTTTGAAGTCAGTTTATCCTCTTTAAACCCTAGGCGTCCCAACTTCTGTTTGATCGATCCAACCGAGCCACCACGCGGCTTAACCTTCGATTGCACCCCATTGCGATCGAACTCACTCGCCTCTCCTCTAAGTCATTCGAGCGCAAGAGTGCTAGTGGTATCCATATCCTTGGAGGGTATCATTTATCCCCCTCAAGCGAGATTACAAAGGCGAGTTGCGAGACTTCTTGACCACGATCCGACTCCATAGGCGATTCGATGCATTGAAACACATCAACTGGTATAAGCTTCCAGCCGTCAAATATAAGTTTTTCCAACTCTTCTAATCTATTTCTCGCTCCATCCCATTCTGATCCATTACCATTCATTTTTCAATTGCTTCTGCCACCACCATCATCCCTTGCCACCACCAATACCAAGCCCTAGGTTGGAAGTGATCTTACCAAAGATCAAGTCTTTAGTGCTAGTGGTGATCTCTACTGCGCTCTTGCTCTAAAAGGCACTCCCTATCTATGTGGCTCACTTGGGTCAAGTGGCACCTCAAATGGCTCGGGTTTTCCATGCCACTTTTCTTTCCGTAGCTTGTCTGTGGCACACGGTGATGCATTGTGCGAGGCATGCGGCACTATGTGCGTTGGCTTGGCTTTGGGCATGTCTTGTGGCCTTGACTCCTCTCCTTGGTGTGCTTTGATAGGACAAAAACCTACCCACAAGCGTATGGGATTAGTTGTAGCTTTTCAAGTGTCGTTCCCAACGAGGAATAAGTAGTATCGTTTGTATCTTAAACCAGTAAGCTAAGCCAAAAGATTGAAATTTTTTGTTGAAGTAATAACTAAAACTAATAAACAAATGCAAGTGATGATTCTAATCAATGGAGGGAAAGTTTCCAGGGCAAGGGATCCCCGCAACTATGCTTTAGTAGACTTAACTAGATAAATGTCTGAATTTAGTCTATCTTTGTTGAATGTAACTATCTTAGGTAATTACTAATTCCTCTCGGATGATAGTAAATGTGCTTAGATTCAATTAACATCCACTCTCACGACTTGCTAATCAAGATCTAGACCCTTGGGGCACTTAGAATCTAAGGTCAAACTGAATCAACATCCACTCTCGTGACTTGCTAAATCCAACCTAATCTTAGGGTTTCTATAGTTATTAATCCACATGAGAAATTAAGATGCTCTCGCAATAATAAAATCTCAGGTTCAATTCCTAGGATTTTAATAGAAGTTATTACCCCTCGGTCTCAAACCCTATCTAACTACCTATTAACGTTTTTACCTCTCGGTTGCAAACCCTAATAGGATCCAATTCGCATAAGCTAATATGGGCATAAAGCATGTAGGAATGAATCAACAAAGTTTTAGATTTCCATTCAAGCAAATATCAAACAAGTCTACCTACGCATAGTTGGGATCACCCCAACCCTAGAAATATGGAATTAGCTAGACATAATTGCAAGATCAACCAAAGAAATCATAATAACATTGGAAATCATAAACAAGATTAAAGAGAAAGAGAAACTTAGTCTTGAATCCAGTAGAACAATCTCCAAAGTTGAAATCTTTCCAAGGGAGGCAACAACTAGGTCTAGAGAGTTAGAAAAAGTGGCAAAAGATCCCTCCCTAAAAACCTAAAATGAAGTATTTGTAAAAATAAAGTCATCCGGGTAAAACGCACGGCCCGTGCCTTGACTGTGCGAAAAACGCACGGCCAAAATCCTACAGGTGTGAAACCGCACAGCCTGTGCGAAAAACGCACAAGCAAAACACACATGCAGAATGAAAACGCATAGCCGTGCGAAAAAACGCACAGGCGAATTGCGAGAAATCACCGTCTGCACGGCCGTGCGGTGGAACGCATGGCCTCTTGAAGGAAATTCAGTCCAAAATGCACGGCCTCTTACGCATCCTGCATGACTCTCGTTTTAGCTAGAATCTGGCCCAAATTCTTCACGGTTCGTCCCGTTAGCCTCCAGGGTACATCCAAGGTTCCTGCACCATCCATAGACAGCTCCAAAAATCCACCCAAGTACTTGAAAACACACATTTCCTTGTATAGACCTCCATAACAAAGAAAACAATGCAACTAGCTATAAATGCAACACAAAATGCATAAAATAACCTAGATTAAACACAAATGCATGTCCTAAACATGTAACAAATTGGATGTCATCACCTACCCATAAGCATATGAGATCTGTTATAGCTTTTCAAGTATCATTCCCACGAGGACTATGTAGTATCGCTTATAACTTTGACTGGTAAGCTAAGCCAAAAGAAGGGAATTTGGTTGAACTAATAGTTAAGAAATAAGAAACAACTGCAAATGATGATTGTAATCAATGGAGGGAAGGCTTCTAAGGCAATAGATCTCCACAACTATGCTTCAGTAGACTCAACTAGATAAATGTCTAAATTTAGCTTGTCTTTGTTGAAGGTAACTATCTTAGGTAATTACTAATTCATCTTGGGTGATAGTAAATGTGCCTAGATTCAATTAACATCCACTCTCACGACTTGATAAATCCAATCTAATCTTAGGGTTTCTATGATAGTAATTAACCCACAAGAGAAATTAAGACGCTCTCGCAATAATAAAATCTCGGGTTCAAATCCTAGAAATCCAATAGAAGTTATCACCTCTAAGTATCATACCCTTTCTGACTACTTATTAATGTTATCACCTCTCGGTCTCAAACCCTAATAGGATCTAATTCTCATAAGCTACTATGGAAATAAACACACTAGGAATGAATCAACAAAGTTTCATGGTTCCATTCAGGCCAATATCAAACAAGTCTACCTACGCATAGTTGGGATAACCCCAACCCTAGAAATATGAAGTTAGCTAGACATAATTGCAAGAAAAATCAAAGAAATCATATTATTGATGGAAATCATAAACAAGATTAAAGAGAAAGAAAAACTTAGTCTTGAATCCAGTAGAATAATCTCTAAAGTTGAATTCTTCAAGGGAGGCACACAACTAGGTCTAGAGAGTTAGAAAAAGTGGCAAAAGATCCATCTAAAAACCTAAAACTGAGTTGATGTGAATCCCTCACATCTTGAACCAAGCATGGAAGCCAAGCCATTGCCAACTCAAGATCCAGCACCAAAACGCATCACTCGGACTAAGGCCAAGGAACTACAAAAACTTCTCGACTTGGGCCTCCTCTCCACACAACTTGGGGCCGAGCATGACAAAGGCCCATTTGTCATCTTGAAGGCCGAAGGAGGCCAGCCCAAACCAAGCCCATGAAGAAGCAACTTGGCCATGTGAAGCCGTGTGGAAATGGTGTGAATGTCGTGTGGAAATGTGAAGAGTTATGCATTTGGTGCATTCACCTAGTTGTCTTAAACACTTGCTTTCTTTTTGCATTTAATCTTAGTCTTTTCCTATACATCTAGTTCATGCATTCCAACCCTTGATATCCCTCTTGGGACGTGGAGAGTTGGCTTTAATTGCCTTGCTTTTGCTTTCGGTTTTGGCTATATAAAGCCTTGTAATCCTTGATGTAAAACTCAACTTTTGATCAATCCAATTCACTCCTTTGAGAGCTTTTGATCTAGAAGTTCACCCTTGGTTCATGAGTCATATTGAACCGTTATCTATCCCTCTTCAACCTTGGTGAGTCATATCCTTGGTTGAGCCCCACGGTTTTCTCTTGGTGGTGCGTAATATCCACCTAGGGCAGCCGATATCCTCCACCACCACCACGCCTCACTCCCGCCACCACCACCACTCAATAACACCCCCTTTGGGCCCTCCAAAGCCACCATCTCCGCCGCAAAAAGAACCACCCCCAAGAAGGCCGCCTTCCTTCTTGCAGCTTGCTCCCTTTGGCGACACCATCCGCTAGGGCAGCCCGTTTCTTCCACCACCACCACGACTGAATCCGACCACCACCCCCACTCTCTTCCACCCCAGTTGTGCCAACATCTCCCCAAGAACCGCCGCAGAAGTCGCCGCCTTCAAGGAGAACGCCGGCCCACTTCTTCACATTCGCCGGTTGTCGTTGCCTCCAAATTGTGGATCAAACCTTGCACCGCTCCCAATCCGATCAAGGGTATATCAAGTGGTATCAGATCCACGTAAGGTTTGGTCATCTAAACTGATTTTTCTTTAGTCCAAGATTGAGTTTTGAATGACAAGTTTCAATTGGCCCTAAAACCGGAATTTATTTGGTTGTTGTCCGATTGCTTTGCTTGCCTCTTTGAGTTCTGAATTTTCTTGTCTTGATTCAGCTGAACCTTGACCCTTCATTTCAACTTCTTTCTTGATTACTTTGTGCATTACTTGCTTGTTCATTTGTTGCATAAATCAAGTGAAGGCATTCGGGGTTAAGGGAAAAGAAAATTTCGGTTGTAAATTGAAAAGTCAAGTGCAAAATCCGAAAATTGTTGAAAATTGTGATTCAAATTTGTGTAGTTTTGGCTCAGAAAAACCCGGTCTAAAAAGGAGAGACCTTAGAAAAATTGAGCCACTCTTGGAAGAACACTCGAGAAAAACCCGGTCTAAAAAGGAGAGGACATAAGAAAAAAGCGAGTTGACCAAGAGCAAATTCTTTCAAAAGATAGTGAATTGTAATCGTGTTTGCATCTTAGTACCTTCTCCGCACTTCACTTGTTGCAACTTATTGAACATTTGAGTATTGTACTTCTTTGAACCGTTCCTTGTCTTGGCTAGCTCGTAACCCTAAGTGAACTTGTTATTCTTGCATGCCTTGTACTTGGAAAATTCAGTTTTGGACCCCTAACATGTGTCGGGTCCACTTGTGGGATTCCTAGTCGCCTTGTTGTGTTGCCTTGGTTTGTAGCTCACGATCATGGTGTATGACAATCGGGATCCCTCCCATTCGGCTTCGGTGAACCAAGAAGGTGCCAATACCAAGGACCCCGTCATGGAGGCCATAGCACAACTTGGTGCTCAACTTGGTGCTCAACTTAGTGCTCAACTTGCAAGTTCTCAACAAGACAACCAAGCCAACATAAGAAGACTAGAGGCACGAATGGATGCCACCGATAGCAAGATGTTGGATGTGACGCGGTTGTGTGGGGCCTTCCAACCCTCTCTCTTGGAAGGTAACTCCTCTCACGCCATGCCTAGAGACATGACCTTCCCTAATCTTCAAGGAATCAACCCTTCGGCCGCCCCGGCCCTCACTCTCTCTAGTGGCCATCCAGGTATGAGTTCCACCTATACTCCTCCTATTGTGACACAATATACTACTATGCCGCTTGTGGTCCCTAACCTTTCAGGGCAAGACGCAAGGCTCTTCAATGAGGAGGTGCAAGAGGCTCAAGGACACCAAGGGGCCAATGCGGGGTATGTGGCGCCCTTGACCCAGCCCATGCGGATCATCAACGGCCAAAGGCAAGGATATGGCAATAGGTTTGCAAGGGAACAAGGCCGTGGGCGTGGGCACCAACAAGAGCCCTATTTTCAAGGTTTTCAACCCCAAGGTGCTCATGGCTATGAGCAAGATCGTGTGAGGCTCCCTAACACCAAGCTTGAAATAGAGAAGTTTGGGAGCACGACTGACCCTGAGGAGTGCCTAACTTGGCTAAGCAAGACGGAGCAAGTCTTTGACTTCCTCAACTACACCGAAGCCCAACGTGTGGCCGTGGCTAGCATCAAGTTTGAAGGGTTTGCAGATCAATGGTGGACTGAAGAGAAGGCGGAGAGAGCTTGAAATGATTACCCTCCTATTGAAACATGGAACGAGCTCAAGGATGCCATCAAGTTCAGATTTGTGCCTACCAACTTTTTAGCCAGGATCCATGAGAGGCTTGAGTAACTCAAGCAAGGCACTCGTACTCCCGATGAGTATTACAAGGATTTGAGGACTCTTTTGTTTAGAACGGAAATCAAGTTTCCGGATGAGTATGTCATTTCTAAATTTGTTGAAAACTTGAATTCTGACCTCAAATCTATTGTGTCTATGCAACACTTTGCTAGGGGAACTACGGTGGAAGAAGTGCTTCACTACACAAACCATGTGTATAGGAACTTGCCTACCAAAAAGAGCCATCCTACAAGCTCACGGCCATGGAGCAATCAAGGCGCCAATACGCCCACTTCAAGGCCATGGAACAACTCAAGCTCCGGCGCACCAAGCTACCCTCCCCGACGCCAAGAGTCAAGGACGGATGCCACGCCGATGCAGCCAAGACATGATCCATCTAGGGTTCCCCAAGGACAAAGAAGAGATGGTGAGCGCCACTCTAGTGATATTAAGTGCTTCAAGTGCTTGGGCCGTGGGCACATGGCCAATGCATGCCCTTCTCGGCGCCAAGTGTTGCTCTCCACGGTGGGGGACTACTATTCGGATGAGGAACAAGAGGAAGAGCCCACCAAGGAAGAAAATGAGGAAGAGGAGCTCCATGTGCAAGCTGAATTCCAAGGAGAGTGCTTTGTGGTGAAAAGAACTCTCATGACCAATGAAGCTCCTACACCTCCCAATCAAAGGGAAACAATCTTCCACTCAAGGTGCCTCATTCAAGGTAAAATCTGCAACTTGATTATTGATGGAGGCTCATGTTGCAATATCATAGACCAAGAGGTGGTCAAAAGGTTTGCCCTCAACATTATTCCTCATAAGCAACCTTACACTCTTTGTTGGCTTAATTCTAACACACCTCTTAAGGTCTCGGAACAAGCTAAGATTAAGTTCTCTATAGGAGGATATGAGGATGAGGTTATTTGTGATGTTCTTCCTATGACAGCTTGCCATATACTTTTGGGACGACCTTGGCAATATGACCGTGGGGTCATTCACCAAGGGGTGTCTAATGAGTACTCTTTTCAACTCAATGGCAAGAGGATCACGTTGCACCCCTTAGCTCTACATGAGATCATGTCTTACCACATAGCCAATGAGCAAAGGAAGAAGATGCTCCATGCCAAGCCAAGAGAAGTTCGGAAAGCAATCCAGGGAAGCCAAGTTTGCCTTTTGCTTGTTTATAAAGATGTGCTTTTCTCAACTCATGATCTAGATGCTTTGCCCTCACCTATTGCTTTGCTTTTGCAGGAATTCGAAGACCTTTTCCAAGATGAGGTGCCGGCTGGACTTCCACCAATTCGAGGAATAGAACATCAAATCGATTTTGTGCCCAGAGCTTCCATCCCTAACAAAGCTGCATATAGAGCCAACCCCATGGAGACACAAGAGCTACAAAAACAGGTTGTTGAACTTCTAAACAAAGGCTATATGCGAGAAAGCTTGAGTCCTTGCTCGGTTCCCGTCATCTTAGTTCCTAAGAAAGACGGATCTTGGAGAATGTGTGTGGATTGTAGGGCTATAAACGACATCACCATCAAGTATAGGCATCCTATACCTAGACTTGATGATATGTTGGATGAGCTCTATGGTGCAAGTATATTCTCCAAGATAGACTTGAAAAGTGGCTATCACCAAATAAGAATGAAAGAAGGTAATGAATGGAAGACTGCCTTCAAAACCAAGTATGGTTTGTATGAATGGTTAGTCATGCCATTTGGGCTAACAAATGCGCCTAGCACTTTTATGAGGCTAATGAACCATGTTCTTAGGGCTTTCTTAGGCAAGTTTGTGGTTGTATATTTTGATGATATCCTTGTTTATAGCCATAACTTGCAAGATCATGCTAAACACTTGAGATTGGTACTTGAAGTCCTTAGGAAAGAAAAGCTTTATGCAAACTTCAAGAAATGTCACTTTTGCTCGGATCATGTGGTTTTTCTTGGATTTGTAGTGAGCAAGGAAGGACTCAAGGTGGACCAAGAGAAGATCAAGGCCATACAAGAGTGGCCGGTGCCCGTGAGCATGACTCAAGTTAGGAGCTTCTTGGGCCTCGCCGGTTTCTACCGCCGGTTCGTGAGAGATTTCAGCTCAATTGCCTCACCTCTCACTGAATTGACAAATAAGAATGTCCCTTTCCAATGGGGGCCCACGCAAGAGGAGGCGTTTGAGACACTTATAGCCAAGCTCACACATACTCCTCTCCTAGTGTTACCCGATTTCTCAAGTACATTTAAGATTGAATGTGACGCTTTGGGAGTGGGGCTAGGAGGCGTGCTCATGCAAGGAGGAAGGCCCATTGCCTACTTTAGTGAGAAGTTGAATGAAGCTGAGCTCAAGTACCCCACCTATGACAAATAACTTCTCGCTTTGGTAAGATGCCTCAAGGTATGGCAACACTACCTCCTACCTAAGGAATTTGTGATTCATTCTGACCATGAGGCATTGAAATACCTCAAGGGTCAACATAAGTTGATGAAGCGCCACGCCAAATGGGTTGAATTCATTGAGTCTTTCCCTTATGTGATCAAACACAAGAAGGGAAAGGACAATGTTATGGCGGACGCTTTGTCTCGGAGGTATGCCCTCATCACTTCTATGGATGCTAGAATGTTGGGCTTTGCTTTCATTAAGGAACTATATGTCTTGGACGAGGATTTCAAAGACATATTTGAGGCATGTAGTTCTTTGGGAAGCAAAGACCAATATTATTTGCATGAAGGATACCTTATGAGGAAAGATAGATTGTGCATACCTAGTGGTTCAACTAGGAAATTGCTTGTTCAAGAAGCACATGGAGGTGGCCTCATGGGTCACTTCGGCGTTGCTAAGACGTTGCAAGCCTTGAAGGAACATTTCTTCTGGCCGCATATGCTTAGGGACGTCGAACATTTGTGTGCTTCGTGTGCCACTTGTGTTCAAGCTAAGTCCCAATTGAACCCTCATGGTTTGTACATGCCTTTGCCCATTCCCCAACAACCTTGGGAAGATCTATCCATGGACTTTGTTTTAGGTCTTCCTAGGACCAAAAGGGGAAAGGATTCTATATTTGTAGTTGTGGATCGGTTCAGCAAAATGGCACACTTCATTGCATGTCACAAAACCGATGATGTAACTAATGTGGCTAATCTCTTCTTTGACTTTGTGGTTCGCTTGCATGGGATTCCAAAGTCCATAGTGTCGGATAGGGACGTCAAGTTCCTTAGTCACTTTTGGAAAACCTTGTGGGCCAAGTTGGGTACCAAGCTTCTCTACTCAACCACTTGCCACCCCCAAACTGATGGGCAAACGGAAGTGGTTAATAGGACGCTTGGCACCTTACTTCGTGTTGTGCTTAAGACTAACCTCCGCAGGTGGGAAGAATGCCTCCCTTTCATAGAGTTTGCCTACAACCGCTCCACACATTCCGCCACCAAGAAGTCTCCTTTTGAAGTGGCCTATGGTAAGAACCCTACTACTCCCTTAGATCTTGTTGCTCACCCCATTGTTGCTTCTCTTAGCAAAGAAGGCCAGGAACTAGCGGAGTATGTCAAAAGGATGCATGAAGAAACTCGGCGGCAGCTGGAGAAGCGCACGGCCCAATATGAGAAGCAAGCAAACAAAGGCCGCAAGGAGTTGATTTTTTCCCCTACAATGAAACTCCAAGTTGAAGCCTAGGGCGGAAGGACCATTCCAAGTGCTCGAGCGGATTAACAACAATGCATACAAGATAGAGTTGCCGCCCACCTATGGAGTGCATGACACCTTCAATGTGTCGGATTTGAAGCCCTACTTGGCGCAAGATGAGGAGGACACCCTAGCTGAAGATTCGTGGTCGAATCCTCTCCAAGAGGGGGAGGATGATGTGAATCCCTCACATCTTGAACCAAGCATGGAAGACAAGCCATTGCCAACTCAAGATCCAGCACCAAAACGCATCACTCGGACTAAGGCCAAGGAACTACAACAACTTCTCGACTTGGGCCTCCTCTCCACACAACTTGGGGCCGAGCATGACAAATGCCCATTTGTCATCTTGAAGGCCGAAGGAGGCCAGCCCAAACCAAGCCCATGAAGAAGCAACTTGGCCATGTGAATCCGTGTGGAAATGGTGTGAATGCCGTGTGGAAATTTGAAGAGTTATGCATTTGGTGCATTCACCTAGTTGTCTTAAACACTTGCTTTCTTTTTGCATTTAATCTTAGTCTTTTCCTATGCATCTAGTTCATGCATTCCAACCCTTGATATCCCTCTTGGGACGTGGAGAGTTGGCTTTAATTGCCTTGCTTTTGCTTTCGGTTTTGGCTATATAAAGCCTTGTAATCCTTGATGTAAAACTCAACTTTTGATCAATCCAATTCACTCCTTTGAGAGCTTTTGATCCAGAAGTTCACCCTTGGTTCATGAGTCATATTGAACCCTTATCTATCCCTCTTCAACCTTGGTGAGTCATATCCTTGGTTGAGCCCCACGGTTTTCTCTTGGTGGTGCGTAATATCCACCTAGGGCAGCCGATATCCTCCACCACCACCACGCCTCACTCCCGCCACCACCACCACTCAGTAACACCCCCTTTGGGCCCTCCAAAGCCACCATCTCCGCCGCAGAAAGAACCACCCCCAAGAAGGCCTCCTTCCTTCTTGCCGCTTGCTCCCTTTGGCGACACCATCCGCTAGGGCAGCCCGTTTCTTCCACCACCACCACGACTGAATCCGACCACCACCACCACTCTCTTCCACCCCAGTTGTGCCAACATCTCCCCAAGAACCGCCGCAGAAGTCGCCGCCTTCAAGGAGAACGCCGGCCCACTTCTTCACCTTCGCCGGTTGTCGTTGCCTCCAAATTGTGGATCAAACCTTGCACCGCTCCCAATCCGATCAAGGGTCTATCATGAGTATTTATACCTAAGATAAAAAGTTTCCAAAATTACTCATCTTGGGTAAGACTGCACGGTGCGCGTCTTGACCGTGCAGAAAACTCATGGTCAACCGCACGGTCAAACTGCTATAGGGGATGGAACGGACGATTGTGACAAAAGTCGAGATTAACGCACGGCCGGTGGGGTGAAGCGCACAGCTGGTGTAGCGAGAAATCACTGCTTGTACGATCGTGTGTTAGAATGCATGGCCCTCTGAAGTAGATCTGAATTAATTGTGCGACCTCATATGAGTTTTTGTGCAACTCCCGTATTAGCTCGATTACGGCCCGAATTTGCCACGGTTTGCCACGTTAGCCTCCAGACGATAGCAAGGGTCCCAATAGTCTCCACAGAAAGGATGAAAAATCCACCAACGTACTTGAAATGCACAATTTTCTCGTGTAGACATCCATAACAAATAAAATGTTGCAACTAATTATAAATGCAAACTAAAATGCATAAAATGACCTAAACTATAACACAAATGCATGTCCTAAACATGTACTAAATGGATGCTATCATCCTTCGTTCTTGTCTTGAGTTGGTTGGGTTTGTCCTTGATGTGGAAAAAGTGTGATCACATCAAGAAGCGTCTTCAGTTCGCATGGCCACCTATCAGCGCGAGTTGATCAAGCCACATGGAAAGCGGATCAAGCCCCGCATATTTGAGGTTGGTGATTATCTACTCCGCAAGGTTCTCACCAACACAAGGATCCGACGGAGGGCAAATTAGGGTTGAACTAGGAGGGCCCATACCGAGTAGTGGTGAGCCCATGCAATGGCTCGTACAAGCTGGAGGATCTGAGTGGCAAGACAGTCCCTCACACTTGCAACACATCCAACTTGAGGATGTTCTACATTTGAACTCGAACATGGTAGGGGGGTACTCGTTTTCCTCTTCGTATGGTTTTATCGCATGAGATTATTTTGCGAAGAAGTTTTAACGAGGCCTTGGGAGTATCCCCCAACATTTATTTTCCAACTTTGATGACATTCATTGTGGCATGAACTACTATTGTTATTTGCAATTACAACACACTTTATGAAAGAACAAGTTGCTAAAATCATTGGTCTAGCCCAAGGCCGAAACGTCAGGGGTTGTTGAAGTTCTAGTTAGCCCACAGGTACACTAGCACAGGTTGCTGAAATCATGGGACTAGCATAAGGGTGAAATAGCTTGGGTTGCTGAAGTTCAAATTGGCCTAAGGGCGTAAAAGAACAAGTTGCTTATCTCGAACTAGCATAAGGGTGAAACGTCACGGGTTGCTGAAGTTTGAATTAGCCCAAGGGCGCAAAAGAACGGCTTGATTAAACTAGCCAAAGGGAATAAAAGCATAAAATGCATAATCTGACTAGCTGAAGAGCATGAAAGAATAAATTGTGCAACACGAATTTGTTTGGGAACATAAGCCGAAGCCCAACTTTGAGGCTACGCACTGGCTTAGGACAAAGGAAATGTCAATAAAGATGCAGGATGCATCACAAAAGCCCCATGATTCAAGAGGATGATCCATGAGGCAAGTCACCGAGAGATAATGGAAATCACCTCAATCGGGGCAAGACGCAAGGCCCGTGTGGAAAAGCGCATGATAGGTGTTATTTCATACACCTTTACTAGCAACTATTAGCATGATTTGGAGGAGTTTTGGATGAGTTTTGGTGCTAAGTCGGTAATCTGGAAGGTGTGGAGAGAAGTGAAGATATCCCATGATTTACAGCTTAGATGGAGATGGAGCTGCTGGAGCATACTTGGAGAAGACTACCAAACACTTGGTAGGATTGAAGAGCAGCAGAAGAGAAGAAGAGGAGCTGAAGAAGCTGAAAGAGTGAGCTCACCGCCCCGCGCCAGATTCACCGCGGCCCGGCGGTGACTCCCAGAGAAGGTTGAAGCCCCGCGCCAGAGGAAGCCACCGCCCAGCGGTGGAGAGCCTGACGCCCTGCGGTGGCCGTGTTTAATGCCTCGTGCCAGAAGACTGTTACTTTCCTTTTATTTCGTTTAGACTTTATTTTATTATTATTTTGTTTCCCTTTATTGTTTGCATTAGTTTAACCTAGTTTCCTAAGACTATTTAAGTCCTCTTTCTAGGTTAAGAGGCAGACATACTTTTTTTACATACACACGATTTTTCAGACGTTATTTCACATTAGAGTTTTTCATCCCCTTTGATAGAGAACTAACTTCCCTCTGTTCTACTAGACGATTGAAGCAATACAGTTGATGTGTTTGTGAGATTTCTATTCCTTGTTCTTATCCTTATAAATGTTGGTTTGATTCTCTTGGTTATATTGAATATTGTTTTCTTGTTGTTCTTCTTAGCCTGATCAACTAGGTTGAATACTTTTTATCAATTGCTAGGATTGCATATAGGGGTTCCGAGTGCATATCTAGTAGCAAACACAATTATGCGTATAGGGGTTCCGAGCGTACAATTGTGAGTGAGAATCAGTTGCATGCGAGTATTAATACGTCTTTCTATTTGCATGTATCATATATCCTTGTGTGCATTGCTATTGCTGTGTTGGTGGTAAAGTATACTGACAACTGTGAGAATCAGTGGTATTTTATCATTGGCATAGTAATAAGTCTATTGACAACTGTGAGAATCAATAGTACTTAAGATCAGGGTGGGAACAACTATAAGGATAGTAAAAGAACTTGGATTAAATAGATTTCTGTGATCAAATTATATCTCTGTATTGTGGATCTCGCTCTAGTAGGACTACTTTCCCCCATTATATTTTCTCAACTCAACCAAACTTGTTTGCTTTGCTTGCTTTGCTTTCTCGTGATAACTAAACCCCCCTTGCTTGTTACTTGTCATTCACAATTGCATACTGCATCAGACATTCCCTGTGGGTTCGACCCTTGCTTGCTTACTATACATCTGTTTAGTAGGTCTGTTAGGACTTTTTACTTTGATAAGGCTAATCAACGATATTTGCATTGCGCATCTTTAGCCCCGTCAGCGCACGAACCGTGCAGTCGATACTACATGAATTCTCAGAAATTCACAGCTTTTCACAGACCGTGCGGAATGTTCTATAAAAGTTCATCGCGTTGCACGGACCGTGCGGAATGTTTTGTAAAAACTCACTGCTTCACACGGCCCGTGCAGATTTCCGCACGGACCGTGCGTAATGTTTTGTAAACAGTGGACTTTGTGCAGGGCATGATGCATAGTGTTCTTCTTAGGTCCATGCGATGAGGCGCTCTGATCGTGCATCACCTTTTGTAAAGAGGAGGAGTTTGTGCACAAGCGAGTGCACGGGCATGACCCGCACCGTGCGGTCCGGCTTGGAAGCGTCAGACTTTTGGTTTGGTTGACTCGTTTTTTTGGCCAATCGAGATGGGCCAGGGATTTAAATTCTAACCCAAAGTTATATTTTTTCAGCTCCTCAAGTCTCTACAAGCCTGGAGAACCCGAGCGGTAAAATGACAAGGTAAATTAATTTATATAAGCAATTAAAATAATTTCAGCGTATTAATTATCTAATATAAGATATTTAAAAGGCCCAGTAAAGATAATGAGCCTAACTGATGGATTTCCATAATCAAGGAGGTATTTAGTGCTCAATTTTTTTTTCATTGGGCACCACTAGGTGGCACCCAAGAAGTGAACCAATTTTTTTTAACCGGTTTATAAAAAACCTAAATTAAAAAATGGGTCACTTCTTGGGTGCCACTAGGTAGCGCCCAAGAAGTAAAAAAAAAATTAAAAAATGGGTCACTCCTTGTGTTCTACTAGGTGGTGCCCAAGAAGTAATATTAAAAAAACGGGTCACTCCTTGTGCTCTACTAGGTGGCGCCCAAACCCTAAACCATAATTTTTAGGGTTTAGTATAATAATTCATAGGCAAATCCCAAACTCTAAGTCTGTATTTGATTTGAGATTATGGGGAAAATACAATTATCCTAACAAGCCCCTAAATCGGACGAATTACCCGAACTGCCCACACATTTCAAGGTCGAAACCAATTTACCAAAATATTCGGTCAATATCTAGATATTATAAGTTATTTCTCCAACTTAAACTTGGAAATCTTAAGCTTTGTATTGTAATGTAAGAAATCATAAACCCTAAAACCTATACCCTAAACCCTAAGTCGGACATAGGAACTCCCATCCAGCCTTTGTGCTCAACTAGGTAGAGCACAAATGGTTTATGTTGTACGCATTGTGCTCTACTAGGCGGCGCCCAAACCTCAAACCCTATACCCTAAACCCTAAACCGATCAATAACTAGATATTGTAAGTTATTTCTCAACTTTAAACTTGGAAATCTTAAACTTTGTACTGTAAACCCTAAATCCTAAAAAACCCCAAAACAAATCCCCCACATAGCTATTGGGCGCCACTAGTTATTTCTCAACCTTAAACTTGAAAATCTTAAACTTTGTATTGTAAACCCTAAACCCTAAAAAAACCCAAAACAAATCCCCCACATAGCTCTTGGGCGCCACCTAGTGGCACCCAAAGGGTTTCTACTATAGCCCAAAAGGTGTGGGTGGAGTTTTGTTTTGGGGTTTTTAGGATATTAGGGTTTGGGGTTTTCGTACATTTTAGTACAAAGTCTAAAATTCATTATTTGATTTGAGATTATGGGGAAGAAATACAGTTATGCTAACGAGCCCCACGTCCTTTCCCCAACCACCAACACAAAATTTTATGTCCTAACAATTTACCAAAATATTCGGTCAATATCTAGATATTGTAAGTTATTTCTCCAACTTAAACTTGGAAATCTTAAACTTTGCACTGTAATGATAAAGACCTAAACCCTAAAAACCCCAAAACAAATTTGATTATATCCTATGGTTATATTCTATAGTTATATCATATGGTTATATCCTATGGTTATATTCTATAGTTATAAACTATGAGTATATCCTATAGTTATATCCAATTTGGTTATATACATTCCTATGGTTATACTCTATAGTTATATACTATGATTATATCATATAGTTATATCATATGGTTATATCCTACAGTTATGTACAATGATTATAACCTATAGTTATATCCAATTTGGTTATATCCTATGGTTATATTCTATAGTTTTATACTATGATTATATCCTATATGATGCAACCCCGGTCGTGACATTGACGGAGGCCCAAGAGGACGACATGCTCAATGTCAAGTCTGAGGGCCCGATCACTAGGGCGCGCGCTAGAGCCATAGCCCAAGCCACGCAGAGTCTCACGACCAAGGGCCTCGCGCGCGACAGCCGTGCCTCACTCACCATGGCCCGTGTCATGCTCTACTCCTTCATCGTCGGCGATGCGGCCCACGCTGCGGCGCCATGACTTTGGCCGCGGTACACTTGCTATTTGGAGTATATTTCTGGATTTAGAGGTTTATTCACTATCTTTTGGGCTGCTTTGGAAACTTTCTAAGTTTAGCAACTTCCAGTTTTAGCAGGTTCCATTTTTAGTATGTTTGGATTGTTTCTATCTTTAGGACTTTCTATATTAGGCAACTTTCTATTTTGGGTGTGTGTCTCTCTTGTGCCAAAGAGGGCCGGCCCATTTGCTTTAGTTTGGCCCATGGCCGAGTAGGTCACGTAGCTACTATAATTGTTGCGTCTTTGTATTGTTTTCCCTCACGTTGAATTTAATTAAGCTTGAGCATTGCCATCGAGAACTCTTCTCCGCCCCTCAAGCCTTCAATGTCACCATTCCCGGCCGATCTCCGTTACCGATCAACCCAAACTCCAAATCCCTCGATCGGCTTGCCTTTCGAGAACCTCTTGCCCCCTCTCGGTCCAACGCCGAGCGCAAGAGAGTCGGTTACTTGCTTTGCGAGTTGCTACCTATCCAGCTGTGAAGAGACGAAGTGGGATCCGCCTTCTGCCTAGATCCGTCAAGCAACACGTGAATGGAGGCGCTTACGTATCAATTGGTATCAGATTCAGCAGTACAAGGTGTGATCAATCCATCTCTTCATTGTTTTCTCACATTATTTATTTTTCCGTCCATTTGCTTCCACCAATTTCATTTTCGTGTTCTTGTCTTGCTTGTTCATTGTTTTTGCCGTCAAAACCCTAGGACGATCTCTTAGTTTCATAAACTTTGAGATCTTGGTCGAGTGGTTACAAAAAAAAAAGTCCTAGCGGTAAAAGTGAGATTTACCCTTCCCAAATTGCGGCCAAATCTTGCTTCTAACCGCCACCATATCTTGCATATTTTGGTTGTTATCTTTTGAATTAATTAATTTGGTAAGCTTTTAGTTTGCAAATCGTTTTCTTCTATCTCCTATCTCACGTCTCTCTCTCTTCCAACAAACGCAATATTTACATCTCTCTCCTTCCATCTTCGTCTAACAACTACTTGTGCCAATTTTACAAAAAAAAAGGATTAGTTTGCTGCTACACAAAAAAAAAACATTTTCGCAACCGAGTAAAACGAAAGCCTCAGGCGATCTCGGCGAACCCGATTCACCATCGGCACAGGTCCACTAAGATCTATCTTTCGCTCTCTTTCACAAGTAGAACTAGATTTGCATGATTTAATTTTGACAATCCTTTAGTTCAATTTGTGTCACCAGATTGCGTGATTGTGTGTCGGTTGTTGTTTGATTGGCCCGTGAGATTACTTTGTGAGTTGTTTTGATCTCTATTGTTTTGTTGTTTTTGGTGTTCATTTGCTACGTTACCCTTCCTTGCGTGTTGTCATGGTCTCTATAGGTACGGAGTCAGACGAAGCCTTTGCCGCCCTTCAGGCCGAGCGTGAAGCCGCCGCTAAGGACAAAGCTGATTTGGAAGCGGAGAACGCAGAGTTGAAGTGCCAACTTGCCTTGGCGACCGTGCGAGCCCAGCAAGCTGCAGTTGCAATCAAGCCAGTGGCCGTAGACCCCAATCAGCCGCCGCAGCCGACCACGGACACCACTCGTCGCATGGACAAAGGAAAGGGCCTAATGCCCTCCTCCTAGCAGCAGCAGCCTGGCCTCAAGCGCCTTCATTTCATCATTGAGAGCCACAACAAAGACCCCGGCATTGAGTGCTACCAGCCATCGCCGTGTGATAAGTGCTATTTTATAGCACATATCTAAGGGTTATTACCAGGTTTGAGGCGCCATTTGGTTGGATTTAGAGCACAATCGTGGATTATGGAGTTAGAGTGGAGAAGTGAAGAAATCATGGGATTTATAGAGGTTTGAAGTGTATTGAAGAGTAGAAGAACAATGTGCTGAATTCAAATGGTTCGTTCTCTCTACTCAGATGTTCAAATGAAGTGATTCTAATTCGAGGAGTTATATCTTGAAGTCTACTGCAAGTCCTCCAAATTTGAGTGCAATCCGAGTTGGGAATCAAGAGCTATGGCGTGTTTACTAAAGTGTCGTAGAAGTTGAAAAAGGAACTCACCGCCCCGCGGTGTAACTTGACGCCCCGCGCCAATATCCACCGCGACCCGGCGGTGGATCTCAGAGAAGACTGACGCCCCGCGGTCGGCACGTAGCGCCTCGCGGCCAGAAGACTTTATTTCCTTATTTTTGCTATTTCGGATTTCCTTATTTTCTATTATTTTATTTCCTTTGTTATTTTGCATTAGGTTAACTTTATTTTCCAAAGCCTACTTAAGATCATTTCCAGGTCTTAGATAGGGGATTCATTTTCTTTCTGCCTCCAGGGTTTTCAACCCATGGAGAACTAAACACCTTTGTTCTACTAGACGATTGAAGCAATACAGTTGATTCAGTTGTGAGATTTCTATTCCTTGTTCTTATTCTTATGTGTGTTGGTTTGATTCTCTTGGTTATATTGATTATTGATTTATCATTGTTCTTCATAGTCTGGCCAGCTAGGTTGAGTAATATTTATCAATTGCTAGATTGCATATAGGGGTTCCGAGTGCATATCTAGTGGCATACACGATTGTGCGTATAGGGGTTCCGAGCGTACAATCGTGAGTGAGAATCAGTTGCATGTTAAGTAGTAAGGTGTCTTTCTATTTGCATGTATCCTATATCCTTGTGTGTATTGCTATTGCTTTATTGGTGGTAAAGTATACCGACAATTGTGAGAATCGGTGGTGCTTTATCATTGACATAGTGATAAGTCTATCGACAACTGTGAGAATCGATAGTGCTTAAGATCAGGATGGGAACAACCATAAGAATAGTTAAAGAACTTGGATTGAATAGATTTCAATGATCAACTGATATCTCTGTATTGTAGATCTCGTTCTAGTGGGACTACTTTCCCCATTCATATTCTCAAGTCAACTAAACCTGTTTACTTTGCTCTGTTTGATACTCAAAACCCCCCTTGTTACCTTGTGATAGGTGTCATTTCATACACCTTTACTAGCAATTATTAGCATGATTTGGAGGAGTTTATGAGTAGTTTTGAGGCTAAGTCTGTAATCCGGAAGTTATGGAGAGAATTGAAGATATCAGGGGTTTTACAGTTTAGATGGAGATGATGAGGATCTGTTGGAGTTTATTGGAGAAGACTACCAACACTTGGTAGTAATAAAGAGCTGAAGAGAAGAGTGGACAGAAATTGACGCCCCGCGCCAGAGCCACCGCGACCCGGCGGTGGGTCTCAGAGAAGGATGCCGCCCCGCGGTGGGAGTTGGCGCCCCGCGGCCATCACGTGAGGCAAAGCAGTTATTTAGAAATTGAACAAGCCTCGCGTGCTGATTGCTGATGATGGCCCACATTGGAAGAAAAGGCCACGTGAAGACGGAAGGCCCATTAAGAGAAGCCCAATTGAAGAGAAGATGCCGCGCGCGTGAGAAGCGGGAAGCAAATTGAAGCAGCGTGTTGAAGCGGAGTGATGACGGAGCATGACATCAGCGCCTTGATGATTTGAATTGGAATGGGCTGCCGAAGCTGATTTGTTGTTGGGCCGTGCTTTTGCTGTTGCCGAAATTGGGCCGAGAAGCTGCCGATCGTGATTCCGGGATTAATTTCCCGGGATTTGATTAGTTTATATTTGGTTATTATTTTATTATTATTTCTTTTTATTATTTTTACCATATTTTAGATTTAGGTTAAATACTCTTTTGTTAACCTAATTAGATTAGATTTCAATTTTACAAGTTCGTTCTTTTCATTCTGCCTCCAGGGTTTTTAACCCATGGAGAGCTAAACACCTTTGTTTCGCTAGACGTTTGAAGCAATACAGTTGATTCGGTTGTGAGATTTCTATTCCTTGTTCTTATTCTTATGTATGTTGGTTTGATTCTCTTGGATATATTGATTATTGATTTATCATTGTTCTTTATAGTCTGGTCAGCTAGGTTGAATACTATTTATCAATTGCTAGGATTTGCATATAGGGGTTCCAAGTGCATATCTAGTGGCAAACACAATTGTGCGCATAGGGGTTCTGAGCGTACAATTATGAGTGAGAATCAGTTGCATGTTAAGTATGGGAGTGAGTACTTGTACGTCTTTCTACTTGCATGTATCTTATATCCTTGTGTGTATTGCTATTGCTTTGTTGGTGGTAAAGTACCCCGGTCTGGTACCGCATGACAGGCGTGACTGGTGGTATTTTATCATTGGCATAGTAATAAGTCTATCGACAACTGTGAGAATCGATAGTACTTAAGATCAGGGTGGGAACAACTATAAGGATAATTAAAGAACTTGGATTGAATAGATTTCCGTGATCGAACTCTATCTATGTACTGTGGATTTCGCTCTAGTAGAACTGCTTTCCCTCATTATATTTTCTCAACTCAACTCAACTTGTTTGCTTTGGTTTGCTTCGCTTACTCTTGATAACTAAACCCCCCGTTCGTGTCACTTGTCATTCAGACTTTCACACTGCATCGATCTTTCATGTGGATTCGACCCTTACTTGTCTTCTATACTTCTGTTTAGTAGGTCTGTTAGGAAATTTTACTTTGATTGAGGCTAATCAACGATAATTGCTTGCGTATTTCTAGTCCCGTCAAATTTGGCGCCGTTGCCGGGGAAGATTTTTGTTTTGTTGTGTGTTTTTGTGATTGACTGCGGTGTGGATCTATCTTACGGTCCGCACCTTTGCTACTGATTCGCTACTTGTTGAAGTTGATACAGAGGCAGGTACGAATGGCTCAGACACTCCGACAGCTGACTATGCCAGATTTGATACAGCAGCCATTGGCTGTAATTATTCCACCCCTTGCTGATGGTGTGACATTTGAACTCAGAACAGGAGTGATATTGTTGCTCCCGAGATATTATGGACGAAGTGGAGAAAACCACATTCTTCATTTGAGTAAATTCCACAACGTCATTATGAGCATCAAACCAGCAGACGTCACTGAGGATCAGATTAAAATGAGAGCCTTCGGGTTCACTCTTAAAGACGATGCTGATGATTGGTACTATCATCTTCCTGGCGGAAGCATAGATTCCTGGGCTGAGCTACTTAAGGCTTTCCTCACACAATATTTCCCAACCAGGATGGTGAACGCTTTGAAAAGGGAAATTGCCAGTATTGAACAAGGAGAGGAGGAGATCCTTTATGAATATTGTGAGTGGTTCAAACGACTTTGCTCTAGTTGCCCGTTCCATGGTTTTGACAAGAAAGCTCTAGTACTCTATGTTTACAATGGGCTGCTGGATGATGAAAGAAGAATCATAGATGCTACTTGTGGTGGTAGTATCTTGAATATGACCCTTGATGCAGCCATGACTAGACTTCATGATATGGCTGAGAGCACAAGAGATTTTGATGAAGCCCCAAGGACCAGAGGAGTTAATGCTGTCAACTCCAATGATGCACATTTATTGCAAGAAATTGCTTCATTGAAAGACATTATTGCGAAGACGAGTAGACAAGAAGCACCTCAACCCCACTTTGATGAGCTACCAGTAGCTCCCCATACCAGTAACTCCGCTACCACTGAGGACATGCTCAGGATTCTGACTCAGCATTTCACCACGCATGTGCAGGCCACTGAGTCAAGTATTAAGAACATGGAGAGGCAGATTGGTCAGCTTCTTGATGTTGTGACCAGGATTGACCAGAGGACATCTAACTCCCTGCCCTCTCAGACTACTGTGAACCCAAGAGAGAATGTAAGTGTTATTTCTCTTAGAAGTGGCATGGAATTGCAAGTCGCTCCTACTGCTGAAAAGGACGACAGATCTGAAATTGAAGATGGGCAAGTTCCACCGCCCCGCGGCAACACCCACCGCGACCCGGCTGAAGCTCTCAATTTTCCTGAGTTAACACCACCGCCCCGCGGCCAAGAACACCGCCTCGCGGTGAGACCACCGCCCCGCGGTGAATACCCAGATCTGGATTTTGATCATGACGAAGGAGAGGACCCCTTTGTTTGTCCAATTTTTCCTCCTCTTGGTTCTGAAAAGCTCCCTGTCCCCTTTCCGGAGGCACTAAAGGAGAGGATGATAATCGACGACAATGATCTTTTCGACACCTCTAGTAGCTGCAAGGAAACCACCCCTTTGGCCCATTTAGCAAATAGCACCCCAGGCTACGCAGAACTTTTAAAGGCGCTGGGTAAGATCAAAAAGAAACCAAAGGGGAAGCACAAGAAGGAGGCCTTGATACAGATGATGGATTCTTATATGCTGGATACGGGGCAGGATAAACATGTAGCCCCTGAGATGTTGGGTAGACAGTTTCTGAAAATGGCAAGTACGTTCATAGATATGCACAATAGTCCATCTACCATGAAGTACAAGAGCATGGGGGCAATGCTCAACATGGAGCACCCAAAGAGGCATCCCTCGGATATAGATCCCAGGTGTTAAGTTGCTATAAGCAACCCAAGTTGAGAAGATGAGTAGGATGTCAAGCCATGACAATAACTAAGGCGCTGTCCGGGAGGCAACCCGAGGTATGTTTTTCTCTCTTTGCTTTTCATTATTTGTTTTTGCATTTTTCTTTAGTGTGTTTTTGCTTTGTTTTTGTTTTCTTTGTTTCCGACTAACCTGCAGGGAGGAGACCTATGCCTATTGAAGAAGGTGTTTCCACACCAATGTAAGTCTCTCTTATCCCTGCACTAAGTCGCTACCCGAAAAAACCTTAAACGGGGAGGCAAAAAAAAAATCGAAAAAAAAAAAGTTTTACCGAGCTGTCCAGAGTCACCACGGAGAGGTGCGCATCTTGTTGCTAACGGAGGAACACTTTCACCACATATTATTTGGCAACGATGATGGCCCTACAATTGACAGCTGAAGAGGAGGAACGCTAGAACCCCCACCATGATGATATCTGGGCTCCACCATGTGTTCCTAAAAGGCCATGCACCCCCGACATTTGTGCTACACCACTATTCACCAAAGTGGTTCCATTATGGTTGCACGATAGGAGAAGATTATAGAGTTGATGAAGACACCCGCCCAACACCAGAGACCTGGGCATTTATTGAGAAGACCGCCAGCAACAAAGGAAGTGTCCAAGCAGCTTGGCGACGTTTGTGAGTTATTTTTTGCTTTTCCCTATGCTTCTATTCTTTTGTCTTTCATTACATTGAGGACAATGCAATGTTTAAGCATGGGGGAGGGTTTTATACTTGCTACGTCGCTGAGGAGAAAAATGAATATAAAGAGAAAAAGCCAAAAATTGAAAAACGGCATACATTAGAAATCCTGGGATAGGTCGAAAACCCGAAAGGGCGGCCTATGTAATAAGCAGGTGGCTTGGACCAGCATTAGGCTGGGGTAATATGTGGTCAAGAGTGACGTGAGCTTATGTGAGTACATCTATTGAAAAATGAAATGAGTGGCTTGGTGAAAACCCGAAAGGACGCCTTGGCAAAATGAGCGAAAAAGAAGAAGAGTGATTTTAGGATTTCTCATTATTCTTGGCGAGGCGTCATAAGAAGAGGAGTTATAAGGAAGATTCGGGTAGGTCACTCTGGGAGGCATAAGAAGATAGATGGGAGATAGGATTAGATTTTGATTCACTCTATGGTGTACGTTTGGGATAAGCTTGGGGGAAGTACTCTGCTTTCCTTGTAGCTTTGGTGTGTGGTGTTGATTGTATTGTGTTGTTGTGCTGTGCATATTGTTTTGGTACTCTGGAGCCAATTGTTGAGATGTTGTAATTGCTAGTGTCATATTTTCTTGTACTTCCTGAGGCCTTGGTGTTTGATTGAGAGAGTAGGTTTATCTTTAGCTTACTCGAGGACGAGCAAGGTTTAAGCATGGGGGAATTTGATAGGTGTCATTTCATACACCTTTACTAGCAATTATTAGCATGATTTGGAGGAGTTTATGAGTAGTTTTGAGGCTAAGTCTGTAATCCGGAAGTTGTGGAGAGAATTGAAGATATCAGGGGTTTTACAGCTTATATGGAGATGATGAGGATCTGTTGGAGTTTATTGGAGAAGACTACCAACACTTGGTAGTAATAAAGAGCTGAAGAGAAGAGTGGGCAGAAATTGACGCCCCGCGCCAGAGCCACCGCGACCCGGCGGTGGGTCTCAGAGAAGGATGCCGCCCCGCGGTGGAAATCACCGCCCCGCGGTGGGAGTTGGCGCCCCGCGGCCATCACGTGAGGCGAAGCAGTTAATTAGAAATTGAACAAGCCTCGCGTGCTGATTGCTGATGATGGCCCACATTGGAAGAAAAGGCCACGTGAAGACGGAAGGCCCATTAAGAGAAGCCCAATTGAAGAGAAGATGCCGCGTGCGTGAGAAGCGGGAAGCAAATTGAAGCAGCGTGTTGAAGCGGAGTGATGACGGAGCATGACATCAGCGCCTTGATGATTTGAATTGGAATGGGCTGCCGAAGCTGATTTGTTGTTGGGCCGTGCTTTTGTTGTTGCCGAAATTGGGCCGAGAAGCTGCCGAGCGTGATTCCAAGATTAATTTCCCGGGATTTGATTAGTTTATATTTGGTTATTATTTTATTATTATTTCTTTTTATTATTTTTACCATATTTTAGATTTAGGTTAAATACTCTTTTGTTAACCTAATTAGATTAGATTTCAATTTTACAAGTTCGTTCTTTTCATTCTGCCTCCAGGGTTTTCAACCCATGGAGAGCTAAACACTTTTGTTTCGCTAGACGTTTGAAGCAATACAGTTGATTCGGTTGTGAGATTTATATTCCTTGTTCTTATTCTTATGTATGTTGGTTTGATTCTCTTGGATATATTGATTATTGATTTATCATTGTTCTTCATAGTCTGGCCAACTAGGTTGAATACTATTTATCAATTGCTAGGATTTGCATATAGGGGTTCCGAGTGCATATCTAGTGGCAAACACAATTGTGCGTATAGGGGTTCCGAGCGTACAATTGTAAGTGAGAATCAGTTGCATGTTAAGTAGGGGAGTGAGTACTTGTACGTCTTTCTACTTGCATGTATCCTATATCCTTGTGTGTATTGCTATTGCTTTGTTGGTGGTAAAGTACCCCGGTCTGGTACCGCGTGACAGGCGTGACTGGTGGTATTTTATCATTGAATCGGTAGTACTTAAGATTAGGGTGGGAACAACTATAAGGATAATTAAAGAACTTGGATTGGATAGATTTCCGTGATCGAACTCTATCTCTGTACTGTGGATTTCACTCTAGTAGAACTACTTTCCCTCATTATATTTTCTCAACTCAACTCAACTTGTTTGCTTTGGTTTTCTTTGCTTCCTCTTGATAACTAAACCCCCCGTTCGTGTCACTTGTCATTCACACTTTCACACTGCATCGATCTTCCCTGTGGGTTCGACCCTTACTTTTCTGCTATACTTCTGTTTAGTAGGTCTGTTAGGAAATTTTACTTTGATTGAGGCTAATCAACGATAATTGCTTGCGCATTTCTAGTCCCGTCACCTTGCATGCTTATAAACACATAGATTGATTACTTCCTCCCTGTGGGATCGACCCTTGCTTGCCTCTACTACTTGTTTAGGTTTGTTAGGATTATTTTGTTTAGGTGTCACAACAACGCCTATCAAATTGGCGCCGTTGCCGGGGAGGCAAGATTTGATTTTTCTGTGTGTTTGTTTGTGTGCTTGTTACCTTGGTGTGGACATATCTTACGGTCCACACCCGTGCTACTGACTTTTGTTTTTTTGATTCTTGTTACAGATATGGATTTCTGGGGAGAGCCGCGATATGACTCATACTCCTGCGCATACACTCCAGGGTGGAGAGATCACCCCAATTTGAGTTATGGGAGCCATCAATACCATCCATATGGTTATGACCACCAAGAGTTCTACCCAGAGCCACAGTCATTCTATCAGCAGGGTGCTCCGCAACAGTATAATCCTGCCTATGAGCATAGCCCACCAGTATCCAATCCAAATCCCTCAACTGAAGAGATGCTCAGGACCTTGACTCAACACTTCGCCACTGGTTCTCAAACTAGGGAGTCAAGCATGAAGGATTTAGAAAGGCAGATGTGACAGTTGGCGGAGGCGATTACACGTATCGATGCAAGGATGTCGGGGAATCTACCATCTCAAACGGTAGTAAACCCGACGGAAAACGTTAGTGTTGTAATCCTCCGGAGTGGAAAGCAACTGGTCGTTCCTCCTAGTGCTGAAGAGGAGGACGAATATGAGATGGAGAAAATCGCCGACCGCCCCGCGTCACCTCTCACCGCGACCCGGCGTGAAGCCCCAGTTATTTCACCGCCCCGCGGCAACACTGACCGCGACCCGACGGTGAGCCTCAGTAATCCTCCCTTACAGCTACCGCCCCGCGGCGATGACCACCGCCCCGCGGTGGACGGAGTGCCTCCTAGTGAGATTTCGCCGTGACCCGCGGTGAGATCAGCGTAACCCAACATCCAAAATTCCTATTCTGCTGATGAGGTCTACGTTGATACTAATGAGGAGTTAAGACTTCCAGATGAAATTTTGGATCGCAAGGTGCTGACTGAGGAGGAGTATTTTTTGAGATTTGAGGAGGGGTGGAGCGACGATGAGGAGGAGTGCCGTGACTGCGAAAATACTCCAGAGACAACCATTTCTCTCGAAAATGCTCCGGCAGTCCCCGGCCCTCTGGAGGCTGCCTATGATGAGTTTGTGCGTCTCAACTCCTTCCCGC
Source organism: Rheum nobile (assembly GCA_027886185.1). Taxonomy (NCBI): domain Eukaryota; kingdom Viridiplantae; phylum Streptophyta; class Magnoliopsida; order Caryophyllales; family Polygonaceae; genus Rheum; species Rheum nobile. Next base: position 3,193,369 of record WOAB01000194.1, on the reverse strand, counting down.
TCGTCGCACTGCAACCCATCGCACCCTTCCTTGAGGCTTCCCGAGTTACTCAAAGGCTAAAGAACAATAAGAATATCTATGAGGCCTTTAGTGACTGCACAAAAACCATTCCCTTGGTCACACTGGCTGCCAGCACCCCTCGCTGCAAGGAAATGTTAAAGGTGCTGGGCATGATCAAGAAGAAACCGAAAGGGAAGCACAAGAAGGAGGACTTGATGCAGGTGGAAATTTCTTACATACTGGATACGGGACAAGATAGACATGCAAGCCCTGAGATGTTGGGTAGGCCATTTCTGAAGATGGCAAGTGCGTTCATGGGTATGCACAACGGTCCACCCACAAAGAAGTGCAGAAGATTGGGGGTCACGCTCAATCAGGAGTATACAAAGAGGCATCCCCCTGATCCAGGCCCCAGGAGTTTAGTTGCTATGAGCAACCCAAGTTGAGGAGTTGGAGTAGTATGTCAAGCCATGACAATAACTAAGGCGTTGTCCGGGAGGCAACCCGAGGTATGTTTTACTTTCTTTGTTTTTCTTTCTTTATTTCTTGCATTAGTTTTGCTTGTTTTTGCTTTGTTTTTGTTTTGGTTTTTGTTTCTGACTAACCTGCAGGGAAGAGACCCATGCCTATTGAAGAAGGTGTTTCCACACCAATGTAAGTCTCTTCTTTCCCTACACTAAGTCACCCCCCGAAAAAACCTTAAACGGAGGGCAAAAAAAAATCGAAGAAAAAAGAGGTACCGAAGGCCAGCTGTCCAGAGTTCCTCATGGAGATGGTGCGCATCATGTTGTCAAGGAGGATACATTGCCCTACACATTTTTTGGCAACGATGATGGCCCTACAATTGACAGCTGAGGAGGAGGAACACTAGAGCCCCCACCACGATTATATATGGGCTCCACCATGTGTTCCTAGAAGGTCGTACAACCCTACTATCATTGTTTTACCACTACTCACCAAAGTGGTTTTCTTTTGGTTGCACGGTAGGAGAAGACAATAGAGTTGATAAAGACACCCGCCCCACACCAGAGACCTGGGCATTTATTGAGAAGACCGACAGCGACACCTTCAGTGTCCAAGCAGCTTGGCGACGTTTGTGAGTTATTTTTTGCTTTTCCCTGTGCTTCTATTCTTTTGTCTTTCATTACATTGAGGACAATGCAATGTTTAAGCATGGGGGAGGGTTTTATACTTGCTACGTCGCTGAGGAGAAAAATGAATATAAAGAGAAAAAGCCAAAAAATTGAAAAAAGGCATACATTTGAAAATCCTGGGATAGGTCGAAAACCCGAAAGGGAGGCCTAGGTAATAAGCAGGTGGCTTGGACCAGCATTAGGCTGGGGTAATATGTGGTCAAGAGTGACGTGAGCTTATGTGAGTACATCTATTGTAAAATGAAATGAGTGGCTTGGTGAAAACCAGAAAGGGCGCCTTGGCAAAATGAGCGAAAAGAAGAAGAGTGATTTTAGGATTTCTCATTATTCTTGGCGAGGTGTCATAAGAAGAGGAGTTATAAGGAGGATTCGAGTAGGTCACTCTGGAGAGATAAGAAGATAGATGGGAGATAGGATTAGTTTTTTTATTCACTCTATGGTGTTTGGGATAAGCTTGGGGGAAGTACTCGTTTGTGACCATGCCACATCAAGGTCAAGACACCGAGGACACCCTAGGCGCCGCCGAGGACTTGGACGCCGAGGAGCACACCGTGGGCACTATGGAGGCCCAAGAGCTGGATCAAAGCACAGAGCTTATGGATGACACCCTTGGAGATGGAGATGACCGAGACATGCATGGGAGGGCCAAAGCCAAACCAAAGGAAGACATTGGCCACAAGGCCAAGACATCGGCCGCGCCGGGCACAAGCAACACTAAGGACAACGCCCAAGAAGACAAGGCAACCCCTGGTGCCATCACGAGGTCTAGGGCTAGGAAGCTTCTCCAAGACCTCCACAAGGGGTTGACATGCCAATCTGCCCTAAGCCATGCCGAGCCTAGCCTAGTCCTTTGCATTCATCAAGGCGCCGACGAACACGGCGCTAGCGGCAAGTGAACTTTCAAGAGGGGCGTCGAGCCACTTGGACCACTTTGTTCGGCACTCCAACCATCATGGGCTGGCCCATGTACCCCACCATCATAGGCCCAAGCCTTGGCCGAGAGAATCTTTGAAATGCTTGAAGACATTTACCTTTGAAGTTAATAAGTTGCCTTATTTGGACATTTTTCGGCATTAAATTAGGGTTTAATTGTGTGTTTGGCCTTTGACGTTTCCTTAGGCATTCTTGCCTTTTTTGTAAGACTTTATATTGGCACTCTGAAGGCTGAAAAGCTCACGAAAGAATTATCAACTTTGCTTTGCCAAAATCTCTCTTGTTTCTCTAGTCTCTCTTTCGTCAAAATAGTCTAAGTGTGTCGAGTGAGTACATCTCTCACACTTCCTCTTCCCTTTCACTTCTGCAAGCAATTATTCTTCCCTCTATAAGAAGACATTGAGTGTCATCTATCCCCCACAACTCCGCCGTCAAACCACCCTTGCGCCTCCGCCACGCCACCGTCCATCCGAGAAACCCTAATTGGCGTTTCCACTCCGAAGATGAGCAAAGCTTGCACCGTGGCCTCACGATCCTTTGAATCTAACATACTCTGCTTTCCTTTTAGCTTGGATGTGTGGGGTGTTGAGATTTATTGAGTTGTGTTATGTTGTGTTGTGTTGTGCTGAGCTTATTTGTATGGCTGCCTGGAGTTTATTGTTGGGTATGACTCTTGGAGATTGAGTTTTCTATGCTTCCTGAAACCTTGGGGATTGATTGGAGGAGTAGGTTGATTCTAGCTTACTCGAGGACGAGCAAGGTTTAAGCATGGGGGATTTGATAAGTGCTATTTTATAGCACATATCTAAGGGTTATTACCAGGTTTGAGGTGCCATTTGGTTGGATTTAGAGCATAATCTTGGATTATGGAGTTAGAGTGGAGAAGTGAAGAAATCATGGGATTTATAGAGGTTTGAAGTGTATTGAAGAGTAGAAGAACAATGTGCTGAATTCAAATGGTTCGTTCTCTCTACTCAGATGTCAAAATGAAGTGATTCCAATTCTAGGAGTTAGATCTTGAAGTCTACTGCAAGTCCTCCAAATATGAGCGCAATCTGAATTGGGAATCAAAAGTTATGGCATTTTTACTAAAATGTCGCAGAAGTTGAAAAAGGAACTCACCGCCCCGCGGTGTAACTTGACGCCCCGCGCCAATAGCCACCGCGACCCGGCGGTGGATCTCAGAGAAGACTGACGCCCCGCGGTGGGCACGTAGCGCCTCGCGTCCAGAAGACTTTATTTCCTTATTTTTGCTATTTCGGATTTCCTTATTTTCTATTATTTTATTTCCTTTGTTATTTTGCATTAGGTTAACTTTATTTTCCAAAACCTATTTAAGATCTTTTCCAGGTCTTAGATAGGGGATTCGTTTTCTTTCTGCCTCCAGGGTTTTCAACCCATGGAGAACTAAACACCTTTGTTCTACTAGACGATTGAAGCAATACAGTTGATTCGGTTGTGAAATTTATATTCCTTGTTCTTATTCTTATGTGTGTTGGTTTGATTCTCTTGGTTATATTGATTATTGATTGATCATTGTTCTTCATAGTCTGGCCAGCTAGGTTGAGTAATATTTATCAATTGCTAGGATTGCATATAGGGGTTCCGAGTGCATATCTAGTGGCATACACGATTGTGCGTATAGGGGTTCCGAGCGTACAATCATGAGTGAGAATCAGTTGCATGTTAAGTAGTAAGGTGTCTTTCTATTTGCATGTATCATATATCCTTGTGTGTATTGCTATTGCTTTGTTGGTGGTAAAGTATACCGACAACTGTGAGAATCGGTGGTGCTTTATCATTGACATAGTGATAAGTCTATCGACAACTGTGAGAATCGATAGTGCTTAAGATCAGGATGGGAACAACCATAAGAATAGTTAAAGAACTTGGATTGAATAGATTTCAGTGCTCAACTTATATCTCTGTATTGTGGATCTCGTTCTAGTGGAACTACTTTCCCCATTCATATTCTCAAGTCAACTAAACCTGTTTACTTTGCTCTGTTTGATACTCAAAACCCCCCTTGTTACCTTGCATGCTTATAAACACATAGATTGATTACTTCCTCCATGTGTGATCAACCCTTGCTTGCCTCTACTACTTGTTTAGGTTTGTTAGGATTATTTTGTTTAGGTGTCACGACAACGCCTTATCACCGTGGTCTCCACTTGAAGACGAGGTCTACGACTCGGATGAGCACGAGTCCCCCACAACCGACTTGGGGCCCTACCCATATGACGACACCACCAACCTCCGTGGTAGATATGAACACATGCAGCGCATAGAGCAGCGCCACGACGCCATGGAGCGTAGACGCGAGGCCACGCGCGGCCAAACCATCGGCCGCGAGCGCAACACGGCGCCTTTGCGTCCAGACCCTAGCCGCGAACCCGGCACACACCCAGGCTCCTCACCGCATTGTAGGTACACCTCTCCCATTTTCTTTACTGAGTTTGATGACGATGGTTTTTAGACTGCAGGCGAGCCGAACCCCGGCAATTTTCATCCACCCCTTGGCGATCCTGTGGAGAGCCATCAGTACCCACCCGATTACATCCCTCCTAAGGTTGAGACGGGGCCAAGCGGCCCCAGCCTCCACGGTGGCCCAACATTCCCAGCCCATGATGCTCGCGGCCACCCTCCAGCGCCTACTGCCCGCGAGCCTGCTTACGGTGAGCGCGATGGCCGATGCCGCCAGAGGCGACCTCGGCATGAACCTCCAACGTCCGATTTCTATGAGCCTGAAGACAATTACGAGCGGCCCTATGCAGATCGTGGTCATGATGTCAGGGGCTATGTTGATTGCCGCCCCGTGGTTCCCCAATTTGTCGGGCGCAACGACATTAAGGTAACCATCGACCATTTCTTTGGTGAATATGATCCCTCTGCCTTTCTAGATTGGATGTAGGCTACAAAATATGCCCTGCAACACTGTCAATACGAGGAGCATGAGAAGGTCGAGATTGCCATGCTCCACTTCAAAGGCGTCGCGCACACATGATGGCATCGCTTTGTCACAGACAGGCACCGGCGCAACCTTGAGCCCATTGACCAATGGCACCAACTGGTGTTCATCATGCACCGCAAGTATGTTTCAGATGATTACCAGAACCACATGAGGATGGACATTGCGCTAGCACACCAGGGAACAATGACGTCGCTCGAGTTCTTCTCCAAGCTCGACGACATGTACTACAAGGCGGGTATGAGCGTTTCCCCTTCTACTTTGCGCACGAAATTTTTGAGTGGCCTCAACACTTCTATCGAGGACCAGCTGGAGATCCTCCCCATCAAGGACATCAATAGTCTCACCCATACGGCCATGCAGATCCACCAGCAGCTTTTGCGCAAGAAACATGCATTGTGGCCCCAAACAGCGTCACGCAGGTATGACTCTCGTCCTAGTGTTTCTTTTAATGCTAATGTGCCATCGAATGTGCAGCCTAGGACTTCCCAACCTGCAGCCAGTTGTGGGACACCCAAGGTTGTCGATGTGTCGCACGCTACAGTGTATACCGCCTCGGTTACTGCCCCTGTGCCGCGTGCCGATAGGACTCGGGACCAATCCTGCTTCAAAATGTGGCGGGCACGGCCACATTCAGTGTGACTGCCCCAACAAGAAGAAGATCATATACACGTAGGGCGCCGAATACGAATCTTTTGATGATGAGCCAGCCGACGACTTGGCTCTTGAGCTTGGCTCCTGAGCTTGATGATGTCGACGAAGAGGAGGCCTACACCTGCGCCCCGCATAAGCTGGACGCGGGCACTCCCCTTAGCCTTGTCACCCGGCGCGTGCTCACCGTGAAGGAGGCTGCCTTGATGGATCAGTGGGAGAACTTATTCCACACCCGCTGCCTTGTCCGGACCGCCTCCCTCAGCGTCATCATTGACGGCGGCTCTTATTGCAATATTGTGAATGAGAAGGTGGTCAACCACCTCAAGTTGCCAACGACGCCGCATCCACAGCCTTATGGCCTCTAGTGGATTTCAGAAGGTAAGGGTGATGTGGTAAACAGGCAATGCCACATCACTTTTCAAATTGGACAATACCAAGATATTCTTTTGTGTGATATTGTGGCAATGGATGCTACTAATCTTCTTCTTGGTAGGCCTTCGCAGTTTGACAAGAAGGCGATCCATGATGGCTTCTTGAATAGCTACGTGTTTATGCATGGCGGACGGTGAGTCACTCTTCTTCCCATGACGCCACAAGAAATTTTGCACGACCAGGTGGAGAGAAGCCGAGAGAAAGCCAAGGAGGCCGCGAGGAAAGCCGACACAACCGCGCACCGCAGCGAGAAGCCCTCGTCGCGCGACACTTGCGGCCAATGCGAGACCGCGATGACTGGCGCCAACGAGCGCGACCTCACCAGCACCTGTGCGCGCACCCCTTGCGGCCACAGCGACTTCGCCTAAGTCATTGTCGCAGCCATCGCCTCCAATGCCACGCCGCGCCAGCTCCGCCTGCGATGACACTGCCGCTGTCGCACAGCCTCCATGGCAAGGCCGCTGCGAGCATCAACTTTTGATGGCGCGAGCTCAAGACCTCACCCCAGCTTTTCAGGGAAGTTCTCATTGTATTCTTGTGTTTCCTTCTGCGTGACTTTCGGTATCTAAAAGTCTAGATGATCTACCCCCTTTTGTGTCATCTCTTTTACAGGACTTTCCAGATGTGATGTCGATGAGCTTCCTACGGGCCTACCTCCTGTGCGCGGCATTGAGAACCAATTGACCTGGTTCCATGCACTTCCTTGCCTAACCGGGATGCTTACCGAGCTAGACCTGAGGAGACCAAGGAGCTTTAGAGACATGTGCAGGAGTTGATGGACAAAGGCTATGTCTGCGAGAGCTTGAGTACATGTGTCGTGCTTGTGATCCTAGTGCCCAAGAAAGATGGCACATGGCGCATGGGTGTCGACTGTAGGGCGATCAACCAGATTACGGTCAAGTATCGCCATCCTATTCCCCACCTCGATGACATGCTGGATGAGCTGCATGGATCCACTCTCTTCTCCAAGATCGATCTTCGTAGTGGCTTCCATCAGATTTGAATGAAGGAAGGCGACGAGTGGAAGACCGCCTTCAAGACGAAGTATGGCCTCTATGAGTGGCTAGTGATGCCTTTCGGCCTCACCAATGTCCCAAGCACTTTTATGCGGCTTATGAACCATGTACTTAGACAATTTTTGGCAAATTTGTTGTTGTGTATTTTGATCACATTTTGGTTTATAGTCGTAGTTTAGAGGACCATGTAGACCACCTTAGACAGGTCCTAGATTGCCTTAGGAACGAGCACTTCTATGCCAATTTGGCAAAATGTGTGTTTTGCTCGGACACCAGTTTTTCTAGGATTTGTAGTCTCAAAGGACGGCCTACGAGTGGACCAAGATAAGGTCCGAGCTATTCAGGAGTGTCCCACCCCCACGACACCGACCATGGTTCGATCATTTTTGGAGTTGGCTGGCTTCTACAGGCGTTTTGTGCGAGACTTTAGCACAATTGTCGCCCCGCTGCATGAGCTCACCAAGAAGGGCGCCTCGGTCGACTGGAATGACAAGCATGAGGCCTCCTTCCAGACCCTCAAGGAAATGCTCTGCAAGGCCCCCCTTCTTCAGTTGCCTGACTTCAACAAGATGTTTGAGGTTGAGTGTGATGCCTCCAACTTTGGCATTGGCGGTGTCTTGCTCCAAGAAAGGCAACCCATCGCCTACTTCAGTGAGAAGTTGTCTGGCGCCACGCTCAACTATCCGACATATGACAAAAAGCTTTATGCTCTCATTCGTGTGTTGAAGACCTGGCAGCATTACCTGTGGCCCAAGGAGTTCGTTATCCATACAAACCATGAGGCCCTTGCCTACTTGAAGCACCAATCGACTCTCAGCCGGCACCATGAACGATGGGTGGAGTTTATGGAGACATTTCCTTATGTGGTGCTACACAAGCAAGGCAAGGAAAACGTGGTGGCTGACGCGCTATAACGCAGGTATGTCCTATTAGCTCATCTAGATGCTAAGGTTTTAGGGTTTTCTTTGATTAAAGATTTGTATATGCATGATACTTTCTTTAAATCTATTTATGAAGCTTGCGCATCTAGGGGAGAGTTTGAGGGTTATGTTTTGGATGATGGATATTTGTTTTGGGTTGGGAAACTGTGTTACCCCAATCCTCTGTTAGGGCTCTACTCATACAGGAAGCACATGAGAACCGTGGCCACTTTGGGATTGCCAAGACTTTAGATGCACTTAAGGAACACTTTTATTGGCCCCATATGACCCGACAGGTGACTAGATTTTGCAATGCCTGTGTGACATGCCATAGAGCCAAGTCTAGGTCGAGCCCCTCCTTGTACACCTCTTTGCATGTACCTTCGGCCCCTTGGAAGGATTTATCTATGGATTTTGTGATGGGGTTTCCAATGTCTAAGAAGGGGAGGGACTCAATTTTTGTGGTTGTAGATTGTTTCTCCAAGATGGCTCACTTTCTCCCTTGTAGGATGACCAACAATACTTCGGACATAGCTAACCTCTTTTTTGAGCATGTGGTGAGATTACATGGGATACCTAGGTCGATTGTGAGTGACCGAGATGTTAAGTTTGTGAGTCACTTTTGGAGAACATTGTGGGGTAAGTTGGGCCCTAGACTCCTATTTTCCACTAGCTACCACCCACGGACAGATGGCCAGACTGAGGTGACCAACCGGACCCTAAGGACCTTGCTTAGAACCATGCTTAGGGCCAACCCGCGTCGTTGGGAGGACTTACTTTCTTGTGTTGAGTTCTCATATAACAGGTTGGTGCACTCGGCAACTCGCCTCACGCCTTTCTAGGTTGTCTATGGCCGCAACCTGCTCACGCCACTGGATCTCATGTTGCACCCCCTCCGTGATGGCGATAACCTCAAAGGCGCGGATTGGGTTGCGTTCATCCAGGAGTTGCACACTCGGACCGAGAAGAAGTTGGAGCGGCGAGCACGACAGTACGAGCACAAGGCCAACAAGGGCCGGCACCGCGTCAGATTCGCGTCGGGCGACCTTGTCTGGGTCCACATGCGCAAGGAGCGCTTCCCCGCCAAGCAACGCAGCAAGCTTAATCCTCGCGGCGATGGCACGTTCTGTGTCAACCAGGCCTTTGGTCCCAACGCATACCAGCTGGAGTTGCTAGATGACTATGGAGTTCACGCCACCTTCAATGTGGTGGACTTGTCCCCTTATGTGCCTGATCAGCTCTACTTTGTAGTGCTTATCTAGGAGTTGTTACCGGTGTTTTGTGTGCCATTTGTATGGGTTTAGAGCACAACTGTGGAGTATGGAGTTGTAGAGTAGAAGTGTGGATTCAGTGGTCTGGAGAAGCTTAAATGAAGATTTATTGAAGACGAGGAGTAGACCACTTGAGGAGACCAAGGAAGATAGAAGGAAGAAGCCACACGAAGGAGAATAGAGGGGAGCCGCGACCGCGGACGGAGGTAGAGTTGATCACGGCCAAGTCGAAGCATAGACCCAGCCGGGTCTACAGGCGAAAATCCACGACCGCGGAAAATTCCCCAGCGTCCACGAAGTCGAGAGAAAAGTTCTATTTTCCGCGATCGCGGATTTCTTTCCGCGACCGCGGAATGACACGGGAGCGAGACCGCGAGGATTTTCGAACTTTCTTTCTTTTTACCTTTTTCGATTTTCTTTCTTTTATTATTTCGAACATTATACTTTATTTCCTTTTAGGATTCTTTTCGTTATCTTTTCACTTTAGCTTTAGGGTTAGGTTATTTAACCTAGTTTCCCTTTCATTGTTAATCATCACGTTACAATTCAGTTTTTCCATTCAGCATTGTTTTCCTTTGAACTATGAAGAACTAAGCACCCTTTGCTTAGTCCGATAATTGAAGCCTTCATTTGATTCATGATTGTGAGGTTATAACTCTATTTCCTATTCCTTTGGATTATATATTTTCTCTTGAGCATATTCTTATTGATTCTTATTGATTTGACTGGTTTGGGCAACTAGTTGATATTAGTAATTGTCTATTGCTAGGGTTTGGATATTTCGGGTTGAGATTCCTTATCTCTTGTAGCATCCATGATATTCTAGGACTGGTAGGACTAGTTTATTATGAAAGAGATTTGATTATATGTTAAATATTGCGGTTCGTGGTGTTGCATGTATCCTGGTTAATTCATATGCTTCTTGCTGCAATTGAATTAAATCTTGAAGGTTGGTAGGGATTGTTTAATAGTTGGGTTGCCTGGTCTGGTAGGACTGGTAACTAATTCAGAATAGGGACAGGAATAATCAAAGGAAGGAATAGAGATAACCTAGGACCAATCAATCATATGAATGGTGGATATTTGTTTGGCTAAGTGTTTTCCCCAATTGATTTCAACCTTTTGTTTTGTTTGCTTTGCTTTGTTTACTTGTTTCACAACAATCAACCAATTCCCCCCTTTGCTACCTTTGACATACGACTTTGCACTCTGAAAGATTACTTCCTCCCTGTGGGATTCGACCCTTGCTTGCCTTTGCTACTTGTTTAGGTTTGTTTAGGATTATTTTGTTTAGGCGCCTCGACAGCGCCTATCAAATTGGCGCCGTTGCCGGGGAGGCAAGTTTTAATTTTTCTTGGTGTTTGTTTGTGTGTCAACTTTTGTTTGGCTTATCTTACGGTCCACACCCGTGCTACTGATTTTGTTTCTTTTTCTTTTTTGATCTTGATTCAGAGATGGAGAGATTTCCCCAAGTCCGACAAGAGCCGCGATATGACCCATACTCCTACGCATTTACTCCAGAGAGGAGGTATCACCCAACTTTAAGTGCAGCAAGGCCAGTTAAGCCCTGCAGAATCTGTCATGATCCGCTGCACCCCACTGACGAGTGCCCAAGACTTCTTGAACATGCAGCTGCAGTAAACGCTGCAAGAGGTTTTGATCCGCAAAGGCCGAGATATGTCCTATACTCAAACACCTACAACCCAGGGTGGAGGGATCACCCTAATTCGAGTTATGGGGACCATCAATACCCTCCATATGGCCATGACTACCAGGAGTCTTACCCGGGGCCACATGATTTCTATCAACAGGGCACCCCACAACAGTGCTATCCAACCTATGAGCATAGACCGCCGGTGTCCAATCCAAGTTATGAGGATTCGTTACGATCTCTCACTCAGAGCGTTACAAAGATAGTCCAACAATCTCAAGAAACAAATTTTCTCATCCAGAATTTGAGGGAGCAAACGAGCAAAATAGAGACCGAGAAGTCAGCGAAACTACTCTCTCACCCAGAAGTGCATCAGAGGGAATATGTCTTCTCGATGACCCTATAGAGTACTGAGCAGCAGCATGTCGAGACTTTCAGACGGGAGCTGAGGACAGCGAGATGTTGGAAGAAGAAAACCCGAGACCGCGGGAGGTGTGACTCGACCGCGGTTTGCTTTTAAAGGAGCTGGGCCTTCTAGACGATATCTACGACCGCGAGGTGCTCTCCGAAGAAGATATGCTCGGGGAACTGGAAGAATTCAGCGACCACAAGGAAGAAGGCCGCGACCACGGGGTTCTCGCTGAGGTAGAGTCGAAAGTCGACGCCTTTCCGCGACCGCGGACAGAATTCCGCAATCGCGGAAAAAGCACTGAACCAGGGGAGCTGATCGAAGATATTCCGCGACCGAGGACACAAATCCGCGATCACAGAAACGCGCCTGGAGCCCAAGACCCCCTCGAAGCTGCATACGACGCATATGTGTGCCCCAATTTTCCTCCGCTCAGTTCATTGAAGCCTCCCGCACCCTTTCCCAAGGCTCTGAAGGACACCAGAAAGGTGGAGAACGACAAGGATCTATTTGACACCTTCAGTAAGTGCTAGGCAAACAATCCTTTGTTCAAACTAGCAAACAGCATCCCTCGCTGCGTAGAATTTTTAAAGGCATTGGGATAAATCAAGAAGAGGCCAAAGGAGAAGCACAAGAAGGAGGCCTTGATTCAAGTGGCGGATTTCTATATGCTGGAAACATACAACCCCTGAGATGTTGGGTAGGCCATTTTTGAAGATGGCTAGTGCAATCATTGATGTGAACAGCGGTCTACCAACCATGAAGTGCAGGAGAATGAGGATCAAGCTCAACGTAGAGAACACAAAGAGGCATCCCCCTTATATAGACCTCAGGAGTTCAGTTATTGTACGCAACCCAAGTTGAGTGGGAGAGCACTATGTCGAGCCACGACAATAACTAAGGCGCTGTCCGGGAGGCAACCCGAGGTATGTATTTCTTTCTGTCTTTTCATTCCACATCTTTAGTTTTCATTATTTTATTTTTCCTAGTCTCATTTTGCGTTGTTTTTGTTTTTGTTTTTGCATTTGTACTAACCTACAGGAAGGAGGCCCGAACCATAATTGAATACGGTGTGAATCACCAATGTAAGTCCTCTTTCTCCCTGCACTTGAAAAAAAAAATCAAAAAAAAATCAAAAAAAATCAAAAAAAAAAAAAAAAGTTCTACCGAAGGCTAGCTGCCATGGAGAAACGGTGCGCATCATGTTGCCAAGGAAGAGACATTAGCCCTACATATTTATTTGGCAATGATGATGGCCCTACAATCGACAGCTGAGGAGGAGGAACACCAGGGCCCACAACACGATTACATCTGGGCCCATTTTTTGTGTTCATTGAAGGTTGTGCAGCCCCGAATTCTTTGATATGCCACTACATTTTCCAGTGGATTCCTTTCGGTTGCACGGTGGAGTTTGAGTTTGAAGTTGCCAGCGCAACACCAGAGACATGAGCTTTATTAGGTTACCGCCAGCAACAACTTCAGTGTCCAAGCCAACTCAACGACGGTTGTGAGTTATTTTTCCCCCTTCCATGTGCTTCATTCTTTTTTGTCTTTCATTACATTGAGGACAATGCAATGTTTAAGCATGGGGGAGTATTCTATACTTGCTATGTCGTTGAGGAGGAAAGAAAAAGAAAAAACCAAAATTTGAAAAAAGGCAAAAACAGAAATCCTGTTATAAGTCGAAAATCCAAAAGGGCAGCTTAGGTAATAAGCAGGTGGCTTGGACCAGCATTAGGCTGGGGTAATAAGTGGTCAGGAGTGATGTGAATATATGTGAGCCCGCGGCCAAATTATCGGAAATTAATTATGCACTTCGAGAGCAAACCCCGACCGCGGCCATCAGCGGGAGTCAGCCCGACGCGCTCCGAACTTCTGTTTTCTTTTTCTGTTTTTCCTTTTTCGTTGTTTTATTTAATTCTGAATATTAGTATTTTTCCTTTTTAGGGATGAGGTTTGTGATCTTGGTCTTTAGGTTAACTTATTTAACCTAACTCCTACAGCCTCCATTCGGGATCCCATATAGATGAACCCCGGATTATCATATATTCAGTATTCAAAGTTTTTCCCTTTCAACAATTATGTCTTTCAGTACTTTGAGTAGCTAAGCACCCATTGCTTAGCCCGGCATGTGAAGCTTTCTCTATGGTTTGATTGCGAGGTTAATTCTCTATTTCCTATTTCCTTTGGGTTTATATCTTTCTTCTTGTACTTATTCATATGGATTGTTATTGATTTGACTAGACTGATCACCTAGTTAGGTTTAGTAATTATCTATTGCTAGGGTTTGGAATTGACCGGTCGGTGATTTCTTATCTAGAGTAGCATCCATAATTATCTAGGACTGGTAGGACTAGATTATTATGAAAGAAGATTGATTGCATGTTAAATTATTGCGGGTTGTGATTATTTGACATGTATCCTGGTTTGATCCTATGCCCAATGCTATTATTGTTCTAAATCTTGATTGTTTCTTGTGCGTTCAATAATAAGAGTTGCTAGGACTGGTAGGACTAGTAACTATACAAGAATAGGGGCAGGAATAAACAAAGGAAAGGAATAGAGAGAACCTATGTGTTTTTCCCACATTTGATTACACTCTTTGCTTTATTGCTTTGTTTACTTTCTTGATTACAAAACCAACCAAAAACTCCCCCCTCTTGTTACTATTGCATGCGAACAATACATAGATTAATCCCTTCCTCCCTGTGGATTCGATCCTTACTTGCCCTAACTACTTGTTTAGGTTTGTCTAGGTTTATTTTGATTTAGTGGTATACGACAATCGCTTGTCAAAATTGGCGCTGTTTCCGGGGAGTGCAAGTGTTGATTTTTCTGTGTGTTTGTGTGTGTGTTTTCCTTTGGTGTGGATCTATCTTATGGTCCACACCCGTGCTACTAACTCCCCTCTATTTGTTGTTGATTCAGAGATTGAGAGGACTCTTTCCCAGAGTCGCAGAGTAAACCGTGCTTTGGTTTTTGATAATCCTGCGTTCGAGATGGCTGAAGAAGAACAGACGTTGAGGCAGTCGACTACGCCTAACCTGCAGCAGCAACCGCTGGCTGTGTGGTTTCCTGAGTTGGCTGAGGGCGTAAATTTTGAGTTAAAGTCTGGGTTAATCCACTTACTCCCCCACTTCCATGGAATGAGTGGTGAAGACCCCAATAAGCATCTTGCTGAATTTCATTCGGTGTGTAGCAGTATGAAGCCGAAGAATGTGACTGAGGACCAGATTAAGCTGAGGGCCTTTCCTTTTTCACTGAAGGATGCGGCCAATGACTGGTTCTACTATCTCACTCCAGGGAGCATTGACACATGGGTCAAGATGAAGAAAGCCTTCCTGGAGAAGTACTTTCCGGCTACAAAACTGAATAGCCTGAAGCGAGCTATCAGCAACATCGAGCAGCAGTCTGGTGAATCACTCTACGAGTATTACGAGCGGTTCAAGAAGATGATATCCAGCTGCCCCTTCCACGGCTATTCTGAGCAGGACCTCATACTTTATTTGTACGGTGGTCTTCTTGATGAAGAGAGAAGGATGGTGAACGCTGCTTGTGGAGGGAACATCCTCAACAAGACTCCTGCTGAGGGCTCAAGACAGTTCAGTAAAAGGGCGGACGCCCAATCCGTGAAAGCTGCAGAGTCTTAGCCCAATTCTACTCTTCTTGATGAAGTGGCTGAGATGAAGGAGATGATGAAAAGATGCATGATGAGAGGTGGCTTGCAGCAAGTCAAATCATGTGGGATATGCTATGAGAATACACATCCAACTAACTCATGTCCCACCCTGCAAGAACCAACTGCTGAGGTGAACGCTATTGGCGGATATGGCCCTCAAAGGCCAAAATATGACCCGTACTCCAGTACCTACAATCCCGGGTGGAGAGATCACCCAAATTTGAGGTACGGGAACCAGCAGAACACTCATCAGGGGTAGGAGACCCAGGACTATCAGCAGAGGCCCCCACAGTTTCTCTAGCGCCCGCAGCAGTACCAGCAGTCTGGGGGTCAGCAACAATTTAGAGCTCCTTATGAACAAAGACCCTAGGGCCAGAGTTCCAGTGTATCTACATCCGTCGACGACCAGATAAAAGCTCTCAACCAAGGCATACTAT
Source organism: Rheum nobile (assembly GCA_027886185.1). Lineage (NCBI taxonomy): Eukaryota > Viridiplantae > Streptophyta > Magnoliopsida > Caryophyllales > Polygonaceae > Rheum > Rheum nobile. Next base: position 3,177,845 of record WOAB01000194.1, on the reverse strand, counting down.
TAATGTCAAATGCTATGGTCCAAACAAATAAAGAGATGGGAGCACATATCCAAGCGCTAGCAAATACGGTGGCCCAGAATCAGCAGAAACATAAATCCAGTATTCAAAACCTGGAGAAGCAGATGGGTCAACTGTCTATGGCGGTGAGCAGGCTAGAGGCTCGTGCGTCGGGGAAACTACCCTCTCAAACGGTAGTCAACCCGAAGGAGAATGTGTGCGCTATGATGCTGAGAAATGGTGTTGAGATAGAGGCCAGGAAGGCTGCTGAGAAGGAGGTCCAGGTGACCAAGGAGGAAAGCCACCAAGAAAACGAGGTCGAAGGCGAGTTCGGCAAGGGAGAGAAGGAGCCGCGACCGCAGCACGAAGGCCGCGACCGCGGAACGAAGGCCACGACCGCGGAACGAAGGCCGCGACCGCGGCCTGTTCGCTGATGAAAATGCTGATTTATTCTCCCCCGAGGTCGAGAGCAAACCGCGATCGCGGCACGAAGGCCGCGACTGCGGCCTCTTCGCTGAGAAGATTTCTGAAGTTCTGAAGCAACCGCGACCGCGGTCCCCAAACCGTGGCCGCGGCCAGGCCCCTGTGTACGTGGAGGACTACGTACGACCTGATTTTCCTCCCCTCTTCTCCGAGAAGCCTCCCGCGCCATTCCCAGAGGCTCTAGCAGACACCAGGAAGCCTGCCAGGGATAAGGATATGTTCGACTGGGTGAGCAACTGCGAGGTAAATGTCCCTTTGCTTAAACTTTTGACTAGTGTCCCTCGTTATGCTAAATTTTTGAAGGAGATATGCACACAAAAGAGGAAGCGTTCAGTGAAGGAGAAGAAGAAGGTGGTGGTGAGTGAGAACATGTCCGCTATACTGCAAAAGCGGATACCCAAGAAGGCAGATGATCCAGGGATGTTCACCATTCCCTGCAAGATTGGAGGTACCCTGTTCAACAGGGCATTACTTGACTTAGGTGCCTCCATCAATTTGCTGCCACTCGCTCACTACGAGTCCTTAGACGTGGGGCCACTTGAGAAGATGGGGATTGTCATCCAGTTGGCGGACAATTCAATTGTCAATCCAAAGGGAATTCTGCAGGATGTGCTGGTATAGGTGGACCACTTAGTATTCCCTGCAGACTTCTTCGTCATGGACACTGGGCAGGACAAGGATTCACCTGTGATGCTGGGAAGGCCGTTTAAGAACACGGCCAGTACAAAGATTGATGTGAGTAGCGGTTCGCTCACAATGGAGTTTGATGGGGAGACGGTCGGGTTCAGCATAGACGACCAGAAGAGACACCCTCCTGATGGGGACCCCGAGCGCTCATTGGAGGTGAGCGAACCAAGTTGAGGACGAGGAAGCGGTATGTCATGCCATGACAATAACTAAGGCGCTGTCCGGGAGGCAACCCGAGTTATGTATTATTTTCTCTGCTTTTCTTTCTTTATTTTTGCATTAGTTTTGTTTGTTTTTGCCTTGTTTTTGTTTTTATTTTTTGTTTCCGACTAACCTACAGGGAAGAGACTCATGCTTATTGAAGAAGGTAATTACCACCATTGTAAGTCTCTCATGTCCCTGCACTAGTCAACCCCCCGAAAAAACCTTAAAAAGGGGGCAAAAAAAACCAAAAAAAAAAAAGTTGTACGAGTACGAGTTGTCCAGTATTCCATAGAGAGGGGTGCGCATGTTGCAAACGGAGTAAATTTTCGCTACACAATTTATTGGCAACGATGGCGGCCCCACAGTCGACAGCCGCGAAGGAAGACCACTCATGGCCCACACCACGATCATATCTGGGCCCATCTTTTTTGTGGTATTTGAAGGTCGTGCAACCCCGGCATCATTATTTTACCACTACTCACCAAGTGGTACATTTTGGTTGCACGGTAGGAGAAGATGCTGGAGTTGATGATGACACCCACCCAACACCAGCGACCGGTGCATATTATGCGGACCGCCAGCAACAACGGAAGTGTCCAAGCCAACTCGACGACATTTGTGAGCTTATTCCTTCTTTTCCCTATGCTTCTATTCTTTTGTCTTTCATTACATTGAAGACAATGCAATGTTTAAGCATGGGGAGGGTTTTATATTTCTATGTCGCTGAGGAGAACAAGAAAAAAGAAAAGAGCCACAAAATTTGAAAAAAATGCTAAAATTAAAATCCTGGGATAGGTCGAAAACCCGAAAGGGCGGCCTAGGTAATCAGCAGGTGGCTTGGACCAGCATTAGGATGGGGTAATAAGAGGTCAAGAGTGATGTGAGCATATTGTGAGCCTATCTATGAAAAATGAAATGAGTGGCTTGGTGGAAACCCGAAAGGGCGCCTTGGCAAAATGAGCGAAAAGAAGAAGAGCGATTTCTAGGAATCCCTATTTTACTTGGCGAGGCGTCATAAGAAGAGGAGTCATAAGGAGGTTTCGGGTAGGTCACTCTGAAGGAATAAGAAGATAGATGGGAGATAGGATTAGAAAAAAAAATCCACTCTATGATGTTTGGGATAAGCTTGGGGGAAGTACTCTGCTTTCCTTTTAGCTTGATTGTGTAGAGTGTTGATTTGATGTTGTAGTTATTGTGCTGAGCTTATTTTGTATGGTTGCCTGGAGTTTATTGTTTGGTGTAATTCTTGGAGGTTGAGTTTTCTATGCTTCCTGAAGCCTTGGGGATTTGATTGGAGGAGTAGGTTTACTTTAGCTTACTCGAGGACGAGCAAGGTTTAAGCATGGGGGATTTGATCAGTGCTATTTTGTAGCACATTTCTAGGGATGATTACCAGGTTTGAGGCGCCATTTGGTGGGATTTTATGCACAATTGGAGATTATGGAGTTGGAGCAGAGAAGTGTGGTTTTGGTGGTCTGGAGGAGCTTATTCGAGACATCCAGAAGAAGAGAAATTGACCACCTGAGGAGACAAGCAAGATCCGTGAAGAAACCACGTGAGAAGGCGGTGAAGTGAAGAAACCGCGACCAAGCCGCAGGGAGCAGAAGGCCGCGGCAAGATTTCCGAAGGAGATGGGCGATAGCGAGGAGGCCGCACCCGCGGCCAAATTATCAGAAATTAATTATGCACTTCGAGAGCAAACCCCGACCGCGGCCATCAGCGGGAGTCAGCCCGACGAGCTCCGAACTTCTGTTTTCTTTTTCTGTTTTTCCTTTTTCGTTGTTGTATTTAATTCCGAATATTAGTATCTTTTCTTTTTAGGGATGAGGTTTGTGATCTTGGGCTTTAGGTTAACTTATTTAACCTAACTCCCACAGCCTCCATTCGTGATCCCATATAGATGAACCCCGGATTATCGTATGTTCAATATTCAAAGTTTTTCCCTTTCAACAATTATGTCTTTCAGTACTATGAGTAGCTAAGCACCCATTGCTTAGCCCGTCATGTGAAGCTTTCTCTATGGTTTGATTGCGAGGTTAATTCTCTATTTCCTATTTCCTTTGGGTTTATATCTTTCTTCTTGTACTTATTCATATGGATTGTTATTGATTTGACTAGACTGATCACCTAGTTAGGTTTAGTAATTATCTATTGCTAGGGTTTGGAATTGACCGGTCGATGATTCCTTATCTAGAGTAGCATCCATAATTATCTAGGACTGGTAGGACTAGATTATTATGAAATAAGATTGATTGCATTTTAAATTATTGTGGGTTGTGATTATTTGACATGTATCCTGGTTTGATCCTATGCCCAATGCTATTATTGTTCTAAATCTTGATTGTTTCTTCTGCGTTCAATAATACTAGTTACTAGGACTGGTAGGACTAGTAACTATACAAGAATAGGGACAGGAATAAACAAAGGAAAGGAATAGATAGAACCTAGGACCAATCTACCATAGGAAAAGTGGATCTTGTTTGGCTAAGTGTTTTTCCCACATTTGATTACACTCTTTGCTTATTTGCTTTGTTTACTTTCTTGATTACAAAACAAACCAAAAACTCCCCCCTCTTGTTACTATTGCATGCGAACAACACATAGATTAATCCCTTCCTCCATGTGGATTCGATCCTTACTTGCCCTAACTACTTGTTTAGGTTTGTCTAGGTTTATTTTGATTTAGTGGTATACGACAATCGCTTGTCAGTTACCTTTGACATACGACTTTGCACTCTGAAAGATTACTTCATCCCTGTGGGATTCGACCCTTGCTTGCCTTTGCTACTTGTTTAGGTTTGTTTAGGATTATTTTGTTTAGGCGCCTCGACAGCGCCTATAAAATTGGCACCGTTGCCGGGGAGGCAAGTTTTAATTTTTCTTGGTGTTTGTTTGTGTGTCAACTTTTGTGTGGACCTATCTTACGGTCTACACCTGTGCTACTGATTTTGTTTCTTTTTCTTTTTTGATCTTGATTCAGAGATGGAGATATTTCCCCAAGTCTGGCAGGAGCCACGATATGACCCATACTCCTACGCATTTACTCCAGAGAGGGGGTATCACCCAACTTCAAGTGCAGCAAGGCTAGTTAAGCCTTGTAGAATCTGTCATGATCCGCTGCACCCCACTAACGAGTGCCCAAGACTTCCTGAACATGCAGCTGCAGTAAACGCTGCAAGAGGTTTTGATCCGAAGAGGCCGAGATATGTCCCATACTCAAACACCTACAACCTAGGGTGGAGGGATCACCCCAATTAGAGTTATGGGGACCATCAATACCCTCCATATGGCCATGACTACCAGGAGTCTTACCCGGGGCCACATGATTTCTATCAACAGGGCACCCCACTACAGTGCCATCCAACCTATGAGCATAGACCGCCGGTGTCCAATCCAAGTTATGAGGATTCGTTACGATCTCTCACTCAGAGCGTTACAAAGATAGTCCAACAATCTCAAGAAATGAATTTTCTCATCCAGAACCTGAAGAATCTGAGGGAGCAAACGAGCAAAATAGAGACCGAGAAGTCAGTGAAACTACTCTCTCGCCCAGTAGTGCATCAGAGGGAGAATGTCTTCTCGATGACCCTACAGAGTACTGAGCAGCAGCATGTCGAGACTTTCAGACGGGAGACGAGAGCTGAGTACAACGAGATGTTGGAAGAAGAAAACCCGAGACCGCGGGAGGTGTGCCACGACCGCGGTTTGCTTTTAAAGGAGTTGGGCCTTCTAGACGATATCTATGACCGCGAGGTGATCTCCGAAGAAGATATGCCTTGGGAACTGGAAGAATTCAGCGACCACAAGGAAGAAGGCCGCGACCACGGGGTTCTCGTTGAGGTAGAGCCGAAAGTCAACGCCTTTCTGCGATCGCGGAAAAACACTGAACCAGGGGAGCTGATCGAAGATATTCCGCGACCGCGGACACAAATCCGCGATCGTGGAAATGCGCCTGGAGCCCAAGACCCCCTCGAAGCTGCATACGATGCATATGTGCGCCCCAATTTTCCCCCGCTTAGTTCATTGAAGCCTCCTGTACCCTTTCCCGAGGCTCTGAAGGGCACCAGAAAGGTGGAGAACGACAAGGATCTATTTGACACCTTTAGTAACTACGAGGCAAACATTCCTTTGTTCAAACTGGCAAACAGCATCCCTCGCTGCGCAGAAATTTTTAAAGGCGTTGGGAAAAATCAAGAAGAGGCCAAAGGAGAAGCACAAGAAGGAGGCCTTGATTCAAGTGGTGGATTTCTACATGCTGGATACGGGGCAGGAAAAACATGCAACCCCTGAGATGTTGGGTAGGCCATTTTTGAAGATGGCTAGTGCAATCATTGATGTGAACAGCGGACTACCAACCATGAAGTGCAGGAGAATGAGGATCAAGCTCAACGTAGAGAACACAAAGAGGCATCCCCCTGATATAGACCCCAGGAGTTCAGTTTCTGTACGCAACCCAAGTTGAGTGGGAGAGCACTATGTCGAGCCACGACAATAACTAAGGCGCTGTCCGGGAGGCAAACCGAGATATGTATTTCTTTCTGTCTTTTCATTCCACATCTTTAGTTTTCATTGTTTTATTTTGCCTAGTCTTGTTTTGCATTGTTTTTGTTTTTGTTTTTGCATTTGTACTAACCTGCAGGAAGGAGGGCCTAAACCATAATTGAAGACGGTGTGAATCACCAATGTAAGTCCTCTTTCTCCCTGCACTTGAAAAAAAACACGAAAAAAGAAAAATTCAAAAAAAAAAAGTTCTACCGAAGGCTAGCTGCCATGGGGAGACGGTGCGCATCATGTTGCCAAGGAAGAGACATTAGCCCCACATATTTATTTGGCAAAGATGATGGCCCTACAATCGACAGCTGAGGAGGAGGAACACCAGGGCCCACAACACGATTACATCTGGGCCCATTTTTTGTGTTCATTGAAGGTCATGCAGCCCCGAATTCTTTGATATGCCACTACATTTTCCAGTGGATTCCTTTTGGTTGCACGGTGGAGTTTGAGTTTGAAGTTGCTCGTGCAACACTAGAGACATGAGCTTTATTGAGTTACCGCCAGCAACAACTTCAGTGTCCAAGCCAACTCAACGACGGTTGTGAGTTATTTCTCCCCCTTCCTTGTGCTTCATTCTTTTTTGTCTTTCATTACATTGAGGACAATGCAATGTTTAAGCATGGGGGGGGGGGGTATTCTATACTTGCTATGTCGTTGAGGAGAAAAGAAAAAGCCAAAATTTGAAAAAAGGCAAAAACAGAAATCCTGGGATAAGTCAAAAATCCAAAAGGGCGGCTTAGGTAATAAACAGGTGGCTTGGACCAGCATTAGGCTGGGGTAATAAGTGGTCAAGAGTGATGTGAGTATATGTGAGCCCATCTATTGAAAAATGAAATGAGTGGCTTGGTGAAAACCCGAAAGAGCGCCTTGGCAAAATGAGTGAAAAGAAGAAGAGTGATTATTAGGAATCATTATTTCACCTGGCGTGGTGACATAAGGAGGGGTGATATAAGGAGGTTTCAGGTAGGTCACTCTGGAGCGATAAGAAGATAGATGGAGGCTAGGATTAGATTTTTATCCACTCTATGGTGTTCGGGATAAGCTTGGGGGAAGTACTCTGCTTTCCTTTAAGCTTGGATGGTGTTGAGTCATGTGTTGTATTATATGTTGTGCTGTACATATTGTGTTGGTGCCGTGGAGTTTAATTTTTAGGTACAATTCTTGGTGGAGATGATTTTTCTGTGCTTCCTGAAACCTTGGAGATTTGATTGGAGGAGTAGGTTTTATTCTAGCTTACTCGAGGACGAGCAATGTTTAAGCATGGGGGAGTTTGATCAGCTCTACTTTGTAGTGCTTATCTAGGAGTTGTTATTGGTGTTTTGGGTGCCATTTGTATGGGTTTAGAGCACAACTGTGGAGTATGGAGTTGGAGAGTAGAAGTGTGGATTCAGTGGTCTGGAGAAGCTTAAACAAAGATTTATTAAAGACGAGGAGTAGACCACTTGAGGAGACCAAGTAAGATAGAAGAAAGAAGCCACACGAAGGAGAATAGAGGGGAGCCGCGATCGCGGACGGAGGTAGAGTTGATCGCGGCCAAGTCGAAGCATAGACCCAGTCGGGTCTACAGGCGAAAATCCGCGACCACGGAAAATGTGTCGCGCCCGCAGAAAATTCCCCAGCGTCCACGAAGTCGAGAGCAAAGTTCTATTTTCCGCGACCGCGGAATGACACGGGAGCGAGCCCGTGAGGATTTCCAAACTTTCTTTCTTTTTACCTTTTTCTATTTTCTTTCTTTTATTATTTCGAACATTATACTTTATTTCCTTTTAGGATTGTTTTCGTTATCTTTTCACTTTAGCTTTAGGGTTAGGTTATTTAACCTAGTTTCCCTTTCATTGTTAATCATCACGTTACAATTCAGTTTTTCCATTCAGCATTGTTTTCCTTTGAACTATGAAGAACTAAGCACCATTTGCTTAGTCCGACAATTGAAGCCTTCATTTGATTCATGATTGTGAGGTTATAACTCTATTTCCTATTCATTTGGATTATATCTTTTCTCTTGAGCATATTCTTATTGATTTGACTGGTTTGGCCAACTAGTTGATATTAGTAATTGTCTATTGCTAGGGTTTGGATATTTCGGGTTGAGATTCCTTATCTGTTGTAGCATCCATGATATTCTAGGATCGGTAGGACTAGTTTATTATGAAAGAGATTTGATTATATGTTAAATACTGCGGTTCGTGGTGTTGCATGTATCCTGGTTAATTCCTATGCTTCTTGCTGCTATTGAATTAAATCTTGAAGGTTGGTAGGGATTGTTTAATAGTTAGGGTTGCCTGGACTGGTAGGACTGATAACTAATTCAGAATAGGGACAGGAATAATCAAAGAAAGGAATAGAGATAACCTAGGACCAATCAATCATATGAATGGTGGATATTTGTTTGGCTAAGTGTTTTCCCCAATTGATTTCAACCTTTTGTTTTGTTTACTTTGCTTTGTTTACTTGTTTCACAACAATCAACCAATTCCCCCCTTTGTTACCTTTGACATACGACTTTGCACTCTGAAAGATTACTTCCTCCTTGTGGGATTCGACCCTTGCTTGCCTTTGCTACTTGTTTAGGTTTGTTTAGGATTATTTTGTTTAAGCGCCTCGACAACGCCTATCAGTGCCCCCGGACATTGACATTGACGAATCGGGGACGATTCGAGGCTAAGAAGGGGAGAGTGATGCAACCCCGGTCGTGACATTGACGGAGGCCCAGGAGGAAGACATGCTCAGTGTCAAGTCTGAGGACCTGATCACCAGGGCGTGCGCCAGAGCCATAGCCCAAGCCACGCAGAGTCTCACGACCAAGGGCCTCACGCGCGACAGTCGCGCCTCACTCATTGCGGCTCGCGCCGTGCTTTGCTCCTTCATCGTCGGTGCTACGGCCCACGCTGCGGCACCATGACTTTGGCCGCGGCACACTTGTTATTTGGAGTATATTTCTGGATTTAGAGGTTTATTCACTATCTTTTGGGTTGCTTTGGAAACTTTCTAAGTTTAGCAACTTCCAGTTTTAGCAGGTTCCATTTTTAGTATGTTTCTATGTTTGGATTGTTTCTATATTTAGAACTTTCTATATTAGGCAACTTTCTATTTTGGGTGTGTGCCTCTCTTGTACCTAAGAGGGTCGGCCCATTTGCTTTAGTTTGGCCCATGGCCGAGTAGGTCACGCAGCTACTATAATTGTTGCGTCTTTGTATTGTTTTCCCTCATGTTGAATTTAATTAAGCTTGAGCATTGCCGTTGAGAACTCTTCTCCGCCCCTCAAGCCTTCGACGTCACCATTCCCGGCCGATCTCCGTTACCGATCAACCCAAACTCCAAATCCCTCGATCGGCTTGCCTTTCGAGAACCTCTCGCCCCCTCTCGGTCCAACGCCGAGCGCAAGAGAGTCGGTGACTTGCTTCGCGAGTCGCTACCTATCCAGTCGTGAAGAGATGAAGTGCGATCCGTCTTCTGCCTAGATCCGCCGAGCAACACGTGAACGGAGGCGCTTACGTATCACTATAGTTATATCATATAGTTATATACTATGATTATAACCTTTAGTTATATCCAATTTGGTTATATCCTATGGTGATATTCTATAGTTATATACTATGGTTATATCCTATAGTTATATCATACGGTTATATCCTATAGTTATATTCTATAGTTATATACTATGATTATATCCTATAGTTATATCTTATGATTTTATTCTATAGTTATATACTATGATAATATCCTATAGTTATATCATATGGTTATATCCTATAGTTATATCATATGGTTATATATTATAGTTTTATACTATAGAAAATTATCATAAATCGAATAATATGCATTACAAACCTTAACGTACTTATATAAATTGGTTTTGAGATTCTATCTTCTTGAACTAATCACAATGCTTCTTTTGATTTTGGTTTCCGTAGATTACATTACAAATCCTAATCATTCGGACCATATCTAGATATTAGAAGTTACAAAGCCAACTTCAAATTATAAATCTCAAACTTTGTACTGTAATGACAAAGACCCAAAAATCCTAAACCTTAAAAAAAACAAATTTGATTCTCTCTCACAGCATTTGAGCGCCACATAGTGGCACCTAAGGGGTTACAGTTGAATCCAACGGTAACTTTTTGGACGTTACTATGTAGGGCCCAAGTGTTGAACCGGTTCAACATTTTTTTTAAAAATCATTTTTCAAAATTAAAAAAAAAATTAACCCGGATCTTGGGCACCACAAGGGAATTTTTTTTTTATTGGGGCGTCGGGATTTTTATTTTGTGCGCAACGACATTCCGCCCAAAATGCGGTGCGAGACATAAAAAACACGGTACGAACCTCAACCTCCTATTCTAAATCATTCTCTAGAACGTCTTTATCTTAATTAAGCATTGAAGTGCCTGCGGGGGAGAAAAGCCCCGCCTCTTGACGTGTTCTTTGTTACAGATCAATTAGAGCCAGGTTCAATTAGGATCTTGTCGTAGAAATCAATTGTTTCTCTTTCAATCTTCAAGCGGTACAACTTCCTGCTATCACATAAACTAATGTATCTTGATAACTGTTCATCTTTTTCCATTTATGTAGGACTCATGTGGGACATATAGATGGCTTCATGGTCGCTAGAATGGACAACGCAAAGCCATGCTCGCAACTAGATTCAATTGCGGAAGTGGGGTGAGCTTTGGTTAATTACTTGACCGAATTCGTTTCTTAATGCTCTTGTTTGGTGGTCTTGATTGCCTTTTAAGATAGCTTTTAAGTGACCTTATGTTGATGTCATCAAATACTCCATTGGTATGGTTTCAAAATATGTCATATCCTATTAGTCAGCTTAATTATAAAAAACAACTAAAATTTAAAAACAATTTTTTTCAAAAATCCATTTTGAGGTATAAGAAAAACAAACAAAATTAAAAATTAAAAACATTACCAAACAAGACCTAAGATTTTGTGTCTAAAAAACACTCAAGTCCAAAATATTCAAGTTGTGATGCAAATTCGATCTACTCAACTCGATTGATACTTATAAGTATATGAGAGCAATGACACTTTCGTAAATTCGATCAAATTTTTCTTTTTTTAGAAAAAACTTTTACATAATAAATGTGAAATACACATATAGTACAATTCGAAATAAACATGCAATTCAAGCTAGATGCAAATCCAAAATGAAAAAATGCACATCTAGTATAATTCAAATGCGTATAACTCATTAATCTCCATCAAGTTATATCTAAATGCACATTGAATAAAATTTAAATGCACATTCAGTTATATCCAATTGCAAATCTTACAATATCCAAATGCACATCACGTTTATATCCAAATGCACATACACAATAAATCCAAATGCACAAATAGTTAAAAATGCACATCTAGCTTAACACACATGTATGTAAAATTCAAAAATGCACATCCAGTTACATCTAAATACATATCCAGTTATATTCAAATGTACATCCTTTATATGTATCATTTTGAACTATATGTTCTTTTGTATTGTACACTATGTGCATTTTGTATTTTTAAGGCAAACACAAGTTAGTCAGGGGAGGATATAATCTCGATTGGACCATATGTGCAATTGGATTGTATACTGTGTGCATTTGGATTGTACATTATGTGTCATCTAAATTTGTAAGACAAACACAAATTAGTCGAGGAAATTTTCTAATCTTGATTGAATTATTTGTGTAGTTGGAATGTATACTATGTGCATTTGGATTGTCCTACATATTCATTTTGAACTTTTAAAACAAACAAAGTTGATTGAGAGAAAATTAATCTCGAAAGAACCATATGTGTTTTTGTAATGTATGTTATGTGCATTTGGATTGTATTGTATGAAAAAAAACATTATTCAATGACGGAACACGGTAATCAATGTTAGAGACTCTTGATCAACTTATTCAAATGAGTCATGTACGAGACACATAACCATTTAAATGTATTTAAATGTATAATGGGCTTAAACTTGATAGGCGTTAGACATATGAACATGTCTTAAATAATTTTCTTTATTTACCAAATTGTCACAATAACATTTCATACCTTTCCACCCCTTTCTATTCGAGATCCAACGTCGGGGATTGGTTCTTGTGAGAACCAATTATTTTTTTTGGATAAGGTAAGAATTCGAATTACCCCACATACCAATGTCGGGTAATTCGATAGGCCGATAAATCGGCATCCGGACAAACCGGCATAAGAGAGCAAACGACAAACCAAGAAGAAAAATACAACAAAACAATTAAAAAACCTAAACAACCTATGGAGAAAATAGAGTAAAGCACTAAGGAAGCGCCACCGGAAACCGGGTCAGACAGATCAGTGCAGAATGGACAAGTATGACGTTGCCCTCACCTAAATTAGGGATCTTCAGGAGTCTCGACCACCTTGATGTTGCTCCCACAAAAGAGGGATCTTCAAGAGTCTCGCACACGACCACAACCACGTCTGGAACAACTCAATTCCACACTAGATCGGCTCCTCAATTACAAGGAAGTATTCATAAGATCAACAAAGAGGTTTCTTACGAATTAAATTTGTTCAAGACTAACGATTTCGTTTGTTCAAATTGGTAACTACACTCCTAAAATAGGAGAGTGGAAATACATGTATTGGTTGTTTAGTTGTCAAATTCTCGGGTCGTAGGATAAGTATCCACAACGGATGACTTGGTCAATCTAAATTTATAGATTATTATCGTGTTTGAAGGGATTCTCATTAATTTTTTGATAAATCAAGCGTATGAAAGAAACTCCATAAGCCTAAATCTAAATGTTTCCATTGTTATTACTTTAATGTAGCAGGTGGTTCTAATAATCGTAGTTTTGCATGGTTGTATTTTTGGATGACAAAGTTTTGTTTTTTAAAGGTTTTCATCATACTGGTAGCTGCTAGAATGAATGTAATTCAACATATATAATTGTATAGCAATTTTAGACATCATAATATGGTTGCTATTGCATTGTTCTTTGTCTAAAATCTCAAAGGAGACAAAAGTATAAAAGGTCATCTTGACAAAATTCCTCCAGTAGCTTGTCATAGCTATCCTGTTGATAATCTTTTCTTGGCATTTTTCTCCTACTTCATCTTTCTTGTTCAAATGCTTGGCTCTTTAATCCTGTAAAGAGACAAGGGAACCATGGTTAGTTATCCCTTTTCATTGATAAAAGCTGGGAGTTTAACTTCAAAAATAGCAAGCATAAAGAGGGTCCAGTAATTTAGTTTATTGTTTTCCCATTGGTGGTTATAATTCAATTCAGATGCAATTTTAATATTAATGATGTTAATTGTAATCACTTCACTGTAAAAATAGAGAATAAGTCATGGTTAAAAGCAACAGTAAGAGCATTTTGGTAGTCAGTCAAGGTCCTTAAGCTTTTGCTTCAGTTAACCCAATTATGTGTTTCATAGTTATTTGGCAGTTTTCGAGGCAAAGTAAGTTTTTCATGCATCATGTGTTTACTCCATTCATATGAGTGTATGATATTCCAGTTTTTCTCTTTATGTTGATGTAGTGTTGATAATCATATGTTTGGATCACAAGACAGTTCATAGCTGAAGCATAATTTTGAGAGTTATAATAAAGATAGCAAACAAGAGAGAAAATTTCATTGATAAAGTACCCCTTGTTGTATAAGCAACAAGGATGCACCAATTCAGGTTACACAGGAAGTAAATGACATAGGACATAAGAAAAAGATAGGAGGCTTTAACCTAGATTTCTCCCTTGTGAGGGATTCATAATTCATTACTCTAATTCTCCAGCAGGCAGAAGTAAGCTTCAAGGCCATTCAACTCACATTGTTCAAACAAAAGTGGGAGAGAGATCTAGGGTAAAGCTACATAATCTTGAACTAATTCTTAGCTTTTTGTGCTCCTCTTCTGGCAGAAGGAGGCAGTGTCTTCTTCCTTCTCATCAATCTTCCTTTTACTGGAGTCTGAGGTCGACATTTCATCTTTCTACATTTCCATTTCTTTCATCATTTGGACCATTGAAGAGTTGGTATGGATTGAGTGAAAGGAGCTCTCAGAGATAGCTTCAGATTCTCCTACCAGAGGGGGCTCATCAGCCACAGAGTAAGCACTTAGTTCTTCTTCAGTAAACTCATCTTCCATCTCATTTTCAAGGAGATCATCCTTGTTGAGGAAGTCTTCGATGTTGCTCAGAAAAGTTTAAGAGCTTCTGGCTCAACAGCAGCAGGAAAATTGATGGGAAGGAAGGTCATGAAGCACACTCCTTTGGGGTCTCCTCATTAGAGGGCATGCCATTAGGCCTTGGGGGCACCTCTTCATTGACTTCAGTAGGGTGTTCTGTTGCATCTTCTTTATTCTCATCCTCCTTCAAAGGGGCATCAGTGGGTTCAGTAGGAATTTCAGCATCTTTAACGATAACTGTAATTCCCCCATTTCCAGAAACTTTCTTGCTTGTTTATTGTTGGAGTTTTTGACGATTCTCCTTTATAAATCATTTTTTGTTTCTGGGGTGGGACATGGGTCCAGCTCTCTTCTTGTTTAGGGATAGGTGTGGGGTTTTGTAGTAGTGTGCTTGGGTTTATGGTAATGGTAGAATGGTGCTTTCTGATTGTAACTTGGAATTTGGGTGGATTAAACTTTCTAAGTGGGCACTGATCAAAGAGATGATCAGGAGCAACACAGTTGCCACACCCATCAGGGAATTCTTCATACCAAAGAGGGTAGTTTTGGAGCTTTTCTTCTTCATCAGGGACCTGGACCACATTGCTCAACTCCTGGGAGATGTCAATGCTAGCACAGACTCTTGTGTATTTGACGTTACGGAGCAAGCCACCCCTAGGTGCTGCTTGCAATGGGCCCCAGTCAAGCCTACCTAGCCTGGTCCAGTGGGCTCGGCTCCTTGGCCTCCCCAGTGGGCCCAGGACGCTACCTGGCCCAATCCGTAACAAGGCCTGCAGGCCATACACCCCAACCCATCGCAGCACAGAGGCCACCCCTAGGTGCTGCCTTGCCTGCAGGATGTTGGAGGTGGGATTTGAACCCACAACCTCCCTTTAACAAGTGGTCTTTGCCCCACTTGCTAACCAATTACACTGCAGTGTAATTGGTTAGCAAGTGGGGCAAAGGCCACTTGTTAAAGGGAGGTTGTGGGTTCAAATCTCACCTCCAACATCTTGCAGGCAAGGCAGCACCTAGGGGTCGCTTGTTCCGTAACAAGCGACCCCTAGGTGCTGCTTGCAATGGGCCCCAGTCAAGCCTGGTCCAGTGGGCTCGGCTCCTTGGCCTCCCCAGTGGGCCCAGGACGCTACTTGACCCAATCCGTAACAAGGCCTGCAGGCCATACACCCCAATCCATCGCAGCACAGAGGTCACCCCTAGGTGCGGCCTTGCCTGCAGGATGTTAGAGGTGGGATTTGAACCCACAACCTCCCTTTAACAAGTGGCCTTTGCCCCACTTGCTAACCAATTACACTGCACTTGTTAAAGGGAAGTTGTGGGTTCAAATCTCACCTCCAACATCCTGCAGACAAGGCAACACCTAGGGGTGGCCTCTGTATTGCGATGGGTTGAGGTGTATGGCCTGCAGGCCTTGTTACGGATTGGGCCAGGTAGCGTCCTTGGCCCACTGGGGAAGCCAAGGAGCCGAGCCCACTGGGCCAGACTTGGTAGGCTTGACTGGGGCCCATTACAAGCAGCACCTAGGGGTGGCTTACTCCGTAACAGACTCTAACTTTCTTTTCTGAGAATTGATCAAGTTTAATGAATTCACCAATACCATTAAACTCAAGAATGGCTTTTATAGCCTCATTGCTGATATACTCAACAGGGAGGCCAGGAATTTTGACCCACATGTCAATTTTTTGAATTGGTTCAGTAGATGGATCAAAGCTTGGTTTCCAGGGCTTTGGAAAGGAGAAGCTGACTAAAAACATGGAAGGGTCGACTTTCCCACACTTTCTTTTGATCTAGTAGGTTGGCAAATCTAATTTCAAACCAGTGGTTGATTCTCTCAATGAAGTCAATCTCCCCTTTCACAAACCTCCAGTCATTTAAAAGTTTTGCTTTGATTTTGGGTAATTCAAGTGGATTTCCCACAATTATTCCCATAAGAGAAGATTGTTTCATGTTCTGAATGTCCTCTCGGACTTTAGAAAGTTTGCTCAAAAAATCAGAAAGTTCAGCTTTTGGTGTCATTTTTTTCTTTTCCCTTGTTTAGGGGTGGCTTCTTAGCCAAAGAAGAAGAGCCGAGGCTCCACTGTGTTTGGTTTCCTCAACCTGCAGTGGTGTCTTCAGCACCACACTGCACGTGTAATTCATGCTTTATATAGGCAATCCAATTTAGCATCATCAGGTTAACAGTGCAAGGACAAATACAAGCAAAGGGGAAGAAAAACTTAGCTTTGATTTAGTAGATTCGTAGGTCAGAGTAGAGCCGTGCAGGGTCCGACTACTAGCAACTGCAGTGGTGTCTTCAGCACCACACTTCACGTCCGGTTGATTTCAACGGTAATAGTTACCGTTGAAATTAACATTTTTTTAAATTTTTTTTAGAAAAGGAACGGTGATAGTCACCGTTCCTTTATTATTATTTTTTAAAAAAATTAAAATGTAATGGTATTTAAAAAAAATAGAACGCTGTTTTTCGCCGTTCCATAATTTTTTTTTAAAAAAATTAGCATTTCGTGTGCCAATAGTACCCCGGTCTGGACGTAGAGCGGCTCTGTCCGATCGAATCAGGCGATCAAGACTCCAAAAAAAATCGCATAACGTCTGCAGGTATAGGGGAATGGGTTGGGTCAACTAGGAACGAGGTTTGACTCCGTGAATTAAGATTAGCATATATAGGAAATGATAGGGGGAAGTATGTATGAAATTGTAAAAATGTCATATAGCATATTTATGGGCAATTTTGTCTTATTTATTTTGAGTGTGTTAAATTTAAATTTTGAGTGTGTTAAATTTAAATTTCGAGTGTGTTATTTTTTAAAAGATTGAACTAATTCTGAAATTAAAATTTTATGGATTTACTTGGGTCTGGCCAAGTGTACGGGGAAGGGTATCCTCTAACGTACGTAACAAGTTTTGGGCAAGGGTATGAGGGGTCGTACGGGAGAAGGAATGAGGAGAACAATTGAATATCTTTTGTATAATTTATATTTAAAAAAACGTTTATTCAAATGTATGAATTTTCTTATATTTCTCAAATATTCGCATAAACACTCATAAAAATTGTGATACCCCGTAATTTTGTAAGGCTATTTTGGGAATTATGGATTTTTCTCGAGCGCCAGTTTGGTACGTCGGATTTAATTCTGAAGGTTTGAGACATTCTGTAATGTGCTGTGTATCTGTAATATTTTTCTCAGTGAAGAATTATACAGTCGAGATGTTTTGGAAGTTCGTACTCGTTCGTATACGACTTTTATTAACGCGGATTAAGATTGGTACAAGTTTATTGCCCAAGAGTTGTTATCTAATGGGCAATAGTACAAGATTCTTTATCCAAAGGTTTTTGTCCAAGAGCCATTGTCCAAGGGGCAAAAGGGTTTGGATATTGTCCAAGAGGCAAGGAACCCTAATTTCTTCTATAAATAGAGGTGTTGGATGAGGGTGGAAGAGGGTGCGAAAGACGCGGAAGCGCTCTCAGATTCTCGACTCTCAAAAACGCTCTCAAAGAAAACGCTCTCTCCGGGAAGGCTCGTGGATCGTTGGAGGCTCGTTTGGTGTCGTTTCCGGTGGCCAAGTGAAGCCTTGGAGACCCTCGGACGCCTAGAAGCAAAGCAAGGCGGAAGACGAGCCAAATCGAGCATTGCGGGTAAGATTTCCCCTCGTATTTTCAGTTTCTGTTCAGCGACGGCGACTGCCGCCAGGGAGACGGCCACCGCCGCCAGGGAGACGGTGACCGCCGCCAGGGAGACGACGACCGCCTCCAGGGAGACGGCGCCCGCCGTGGAGAACGGCGCCCGCCGTGGTGAACGGCGCCCGCCGTGGTGAACGGCGCCCGCCGTGGTGAACGGCGCCCGCCGTGGAGAACGGCGCCCGCCGTGGTGAACGGCGCCCGCCGTGGAGAACGGCGCCCGCCGTGGTGAACGGCGCCCGCCGTGGAGAACGGCGCCCGCCGTGGTGAACGGCGCCCGCCGTGGAGAACGGCGCCCGCCGTGGTGAACGGCGCCCGCCGTGGAGAACGGCGCCCGCCGTGGAGAACGGCGCCCGCCGTGGAGAACGGCGCCCGCCGTGGAGAACGGCGCCCGCCGTGGTGAACGGCGCCCGCCGTGGAGAACGGCGCCCGCCGTGGTGAACGGCGCCCGCCGTGGAGAACGGCGCCCGCCGTGGAGAACGGCGCCCGCCGTGGAGAACGGCGCCCGCCGTGGTGAACGGCGCCCGCCGTGGTGAACGGCGCCCGCCGTGGTGAACGGCGCCCGCCGTGGTGAACGGCGCCCGCCGTGGTGAACGGCGCCCGCCGTGGTGAACGGCGCCCGCCGTGGTGAACGGCGCCCGCCGTGGTGAACGGCGCCCGCCGTGGTGAACGGCGCCCGCCGTGGTGAACGGCGCCCGCCGTGGTGAACGGCGCCCGCCGTGGTGAACGGCGCCCGCCGTGGGGAACGGCGCCCGCCGTGGGGAACGGCGCCCGCCGTGGGGAACGGCGCCCGCCGTGGGGAACGGCGCCCGCCGTGGGGAACGGCGCCCGCCGTGGGGAACGGCGCCCGCCGTGGGGAACGGCGCCCGCCGTGGGGAACGGCGCCCGCCGTGGGGAACGGCGCCCGCCGTGGGGAACGGCGCCCGCCGTGGGGAACGGCGCCCGCCGTGGAGAACGGCGCCCGCCGTGGAGAACGGCGCCCGCCCTGGTGAACGGCGCCCGCCGTGGTGAGGTTGCCCAGCCGCCATGATGTGTGGCCAAGGAGCGGCGCCCGCCGTGGATGAGCGGCGCCCGCCGTGGATGAGCGGCGCCCGCCGTGGATGAGCGGCGCCCGCCGTGGTTGAGCGGCGCCCGCCGTGGTTGAGCGGCGCCCACCGTGCTTGAGGCGGCGCCCGCCGTATTTAAGGCGGCGCCCGCCGTGATTGTTGTGGCGCCCGCCGGCGAGTTGTTGTTGGCCGGGTTGATGTGTTGGCTTCAGTAGCCTTCGTTCGGGTTTCGTTTCCTTCGATTCCTTTCGTTCTTTCGTAGATCGGTATTGTTGTTTGTCGAATCTAACTTAGGGTTCCAGTATGGGTCGATCCGAAGGTACCGGAGTTGGTGGATTCGTCTCTGTGTCGAGCCCGGAATCCCATCGTTAGACTTCGTTCAATCTCTGCGGACTCAGGCAAGTGGTGGTTCGCTCTTGCTCATCGTTCTATATTTACATTAATTATCAGTTATTTATCTGAGTAATTAATTTGGAATGATTATTGTGTTCATCTGGAAACGGTTTTGTTAACTGTTTTGGAAAACTAAAATATGATATTATAATAGGTTGTATATCTGTTAGAACAACGCTATTATATATATGTGTGAATTAATACAGATATTATAATAGGTTGTATATCTGTTAGAACAACGCTATTTTATCTGTAACTGGCCATGAGGGCATTGATGTGAATTATTATTGCGTTTGTAACTGTTTAGTTAGAACGAGTATTCGTAGGAACGCTACTGTGTATCTCAATGCGAGTACTAGTCGTTTCTTGATAACCTGGTGGTTAGGATTTAGTTCCTACCATCCTTTTCAGGGTTTGTGCACACAGCTGGTGCCGCTTGTAGGGATTTAGTTCCCAATTCCGTTATTAGGGATTTAGTTCCCGAGGGATTTAGTTCCCGAACCGACTTTAGGGATTTAGTTCTCGAGTCAACTCCGTCCATGGATTTAGTTCCCGACGGTATCTCTTTATCCTGATGGATGAGATGATTTAAAAGCTTATAACGTGATATGGGTTTTGGAATTAAATAAGATAACGTGCCCGAGTGCATATAATTAATATACCTTTGGCGAGTAGTGCAGCTAAGTAAATAGTGCAGCTAGGAAAGCTCGTCTCGACTTTTGATCAGAGTACGTTCTCTTTCCAATCTGGATTCGCTGTAAGCGATGAGGTTGGTCGTGAACCGAAACATCTAAGTCAGCCTTTAAATCACTGATGTGTGATGCTGTAAATATTCCAGATTTGTCATATTTCCTTAAAGACTCATTTCCTTTGGAGTCTTCTTTCGGATCGATTTCTGTGAAGATTAAGTCTTTCAGAATCTTCTCTTGTGCATACCTCTTGTTGTTATTCCGTGAAAGTGTCAGGTTATGTATCGTCCCTTCGGTTTTTATTCGAGGGACAATGATAGTAAACGGTTACGATCACTCGAACCATTCTGCTTTTTACCCTTGCTAGTCTATTCAAATAGACTAACCCACGAACATTGTTCTCTGCATGTGGGCTGGTGTCATCCGTTCGATTCGTCACATCAGATAGAGCGAAGATATGAGGAGACTAGATTGACTATGAAGACGACGTTTGTTTTTGGATGTTTTAATAATTTCTTTTAATCAGGTTGAGATCTTTGGGCAGGTGATCATTACGATCACAACCCTTTTTGTAATATCTTTTAAAAGACTTCCGCTGTACCTTGTTTAAAGACTTCCGCTGTATTTTGTTTAAACTCTGTGTTTAGCTTATTCGGGATTGAGTTGTAATCCCGTAACTCATGTTTCATTTGATTGATGTTTTGATTTGAATACTTTGATCATTATGTATCAATTGTATTCCATAAATTGTATTTTAACGGTAAAGCCTTGGGTGATCTCGGTAAGGAACACTAGGGTCACTAGCGGTAATACATTTCCAAAATGGTTAAGTTTTTGGGGTGTTAGAAAAATAATACCCCAAAAGAATAATACCTCTTAATTTATATTTAACAATTTTTAATTTAAAAAAAAATTAACGGCTTCAAGTCGTTGTTTTTTTTTTAAATATTTATACTAGTTTAAAAATGGGAAAAAGGAAGAAAAAAAGTGTAACGGTGATAGTCACCGTTGTTAAATTAAAAAATAAATAAAAATTCAGCAACGGTGATAGTCACCGTTGTTAAATTAAAAAAAAAAAAGCATCGGTAATAGTCACCATTGAAATCAACTACTTGCACAATAGTGTATTCAAAAGTAATCGTCCTCTGGATCAAAAAATCGCTCCCAGCCGGCCCTAGAAAGATCCTTTATGGGGGGGTTTCCAGGCCACCGTCATTGGCTCGTCCGAAGCCGTCGCCGCTACCATGGCTCTGCCTCACCGGCACCCGCCTCTCCGACACTCCGACCAAGTCCCCCGCTCCGACCGAGCCCTGCTCCGACCGCGCCTCCTGCCGCCCCTGACCGCGCTCCGCTCCGACCGAGCCTCGCCACCACGCCTCCCCTCTTCCGTTGACGCCTACCCGTCCCTTGGTAGTGCTCTGGCTTGCCTCCTTCCTCTCCGCCCTTCTTCTCTGACTAGCCGCCGCCCTTCGCCTCGTCCTCCTCTCCCCCCCCCCCCCTCCTTCTCCGTCGTCCTCACCGCCGACACCACCGACCCTTGAAGAAGATGAGATCTGACCCTCCTCGGTCTCTCTACTTTCCTCGAGCAACCCTCGACTCTTGTTTTGAAAAATTGGTTCATTTTTGCTTTGTGGTACTCTCATTGCTGTTGTAGGATTTCCTTTAGGTTTGGTTTTGAGATTGCTGTTTCGGATCGAGATGAGACAGTGCTCGTGTGATCCCTGGTGGTTTCTACTGACGATTTGCCTCCAGATTGTGTCTTGTTTCTTCTTTCCGGCTGCTTCAAACGACTTGTTGGTGATTTCCAACCCATATTTGAAGACTTTCTCGTTGATTAAGCCTTGTTGGATTGCTTGCTCGGTTGTGTCTGTATTCTTGTTTCTTTTGTTGTGTCTGTTGTTTTTATTTTTGTTTTGTTTCTTTGTTGTTGTTTTTGTTGTTGTTCATTTTGTTATTTGCTTTGTCGAGTGTTCTGATGTCGTTTGTTCGGCCTCTCAAGTTTTCAGATTTGATTGTTCTATATTCTTTAATTGTTACTTTATCAATAAAAAAAATAATAATAATAAAAAATACTTGCACAATTTTCAGATTTGGTTGTTTTTTAGTAATCTCCTTTTCCAAGCCACCATTTTCAGGGAGTTGTCTAGTCGTCGGCTGGTCTTCCTCATGTTGCACTTTCTTATACTAGGGTTGAAAGGGTCGACGTACTCCAGTTTCCTGTCGCATTCCTTCCTCAGCAGCCTTCATAGTTTCCTTTATGTCCTTTCCTGCCGTCACCGGAAAGAAAACCACCAAGGTCACCAAAGCTCCAGAAAGTAGCCATCTGAGCAGGTTTTTTCACCTTTCGTTTTTCCCCAAAATTGCGACTTGGTCTAGGCACGCAGACAGACTTCCAACACGCCGAATAGAGTCCAATCGGTTGAGTTTCTATGGTCGCAGTGGTATCAATCACTTCTGGATTCATCATTGTGTCGGGAGATTGCTTGCATTTGGAAGATTCACTTTCAAGTGGGAAATCTAGGGTTTTGTTTGTTGGTCTAGTTTACAAAAGAATGGAGGCAAAGTTGGGGTTTTTGTGAGCGCGTGGAGCACGTTCCATGTGAAGAGTCGGGTTCAGTATGCTCTTTATAGAACCAATCATAATTTTTTTTTTTTTTGATAAGGTAAAAATTACACTGAAAATCACATAAGAGACGTTTTCTCAATCTATAGCATCATTTCGAATGAGAATTACAAATTCTAGACTAGCTCGAATATCTTTCAAGGAACACCGCTAGACCGTTTTTGCGATGTAGTCAGCCATTGTTTCTCGAAAGACATGAAAAATCTACACTGAAGAAAACAGTTGTAAAACACACAGGATATCAGAAATTAACATTTCAATATCTCATGGACAGTGTCAGATTTGATTAACAACATTCACAATGATAAGGTTATCGCATTCAAGTTGAATGTCGGTAATGCATAATTCGCTTTTACCAGAGCATTTGTTACTGCAAGTGTTTCTGTTTTTAAAGGGGTTGAGATACCACATTTATCCCCAAAGAGGAAGATTGGTTTACCCGTGTTGTTCCTGAAAATGTAGTCAAAGCAAGATTCACCATTAGTTTTGGTGGATCCATCCGTATTGATTTTAATTATGTTACCCGGTGGTTTTTTCCATTTCTTTATTGGTCGTCTAACATTGTTCATTCTATGTTTTTTTGTTATCCTCTTCTAAACAGTCAGGATTCCAACTCTTCGTCTTATTCTAATTCTCAATTTGTTTTTTAATATAAATTGGTACATCCTTTATGGTATCGGCATCATCGTTTATTCTTCCAAAGCTTTGTTAGTTTCTATGAAACCAAATTCCCCACCAAGAGACCATTAATTCTATAAATTATGCTTTATCAATTTTTTGTCGAATTTCCTCAATGATTTCATTGATTTTTTTATTTTCTATGTTTAAGGATCTAATAATACCATAGGTATGATAATTCATTTTCTCTATTGTTTTTATGGTATGGTTACATTGGAATAGGAGATGATTCAAATCCTCCAATTGAGCATTACAGCGGATACAACCCTGGGGGATTGCTACACCTTTTTCTGCTAATCTAGCTTTGGTTGAAAGTCCGTTTTTCATTATTTTCCAGATAAAGTTTTTAACTTTGGGATATGTGTTCATCTTTCAGATCCATGACGAATCATATGCAGATTATCTTTTGTTTTTGTTAATTAATTTTATAGCAGAGTTCGTAAAAAACCAACCATTTTTGCTAGTTTCCCAATACATTCTATCATGATAATCATTCAAAGATATTGGGATATATATTTTTTTTTTGCTAAATCATGTGGTAAAAATTATTCTATTAAGTCTTTGTTCCAAGTTTTATTTGTCAATATAAAATCAGCTACCAGGGCATCTTTATTCAGGATTAATTGTGTGTTTATGGTATCACATAAAGGGGTTTTCGAGACCCAATTATCCGACCAGAATTTGATTGTTCTACCATTACCAACTTGCCAAATTAGTCCAGATTTGAATTCATCCATGAGTTCAATCATTTTGGACCATTGCCAAGAGCAATTTCTTTTCTTCTCGTAATGAAATAAATGGATTGTTTTCAAGTATTTTTCAGTAACAACTCTGACCCAATAATTATTCGGCTCTGCTAAAATTTTTCATAATAATTTGAATTGTAAGGCTTTATTCATGTCCTTTGATTTTCTCAATCAAAGACCTCTTTGTTGTGTTGGTTTACATATTTTTTCCCAGTCTATAAGAAATTTATATGAGATGTCCTTGTTCCAAAAAAAAAGATCTATTTAACTTGTCAAGTTCATTATGTGTATGTGTAGGCAACATAAAGCTTTGCATAAAATAGTTTAGTCTTGATACTAGGTTGGCTTTTATTAGTGTTATTCTTCTTGCTTGGGAAAGAGAATTTGTTTTCCATTTCGTTAGTTGTTATTGTATACTCCCTCCGTCCCTATTTGTTTGTCCTGTTTTGACCGGGCACACTTGTCGAGACGGATTTTGTATCGTTAATATATCTAATTACATATTAATAGAAATTATAATTTTTTGATATTATCAAAATACTCGTTGAGACGAATCAAATAAGACCTCACATGACTATATTTTTTCTTATATATTGGAAAAAATCTTAAAGATTCTCTTCAACGATGACCAGTGCCCAAAAATCAAACAAGACAAACAAACCGAGACGAAGAGAATTATAATTAAAATATCAACAAAGGTATGAGAATTGACTCAACCGGTTAATGATAAGACAACCTAGATAGAACCAATCATTTTAAATGAGAGAACAATCCCCAAGTATATATAAGTCCATTTTGAAGCAATCATTTTGAAATACATAAATGTGCTCAGACAATTCCTTACAAAATTTCAGTTTGACACTGAATTACTGATTAACATAGAAGGCCAACAAGCCAACATACAAGACTCGAAAGGACAAAAATGATGAATTTACCTAATGAAAAGACCACTCTTTCATAACTGGCCCATATCCATTGTTACGCCTCTGTGGCTTCAGGCTCCGTCGTCGTGTCATCGGTTTTCTCTCAAAAAAGGGTAAACCGAGTAAACCGACGAACCTTGATGTTCTCTCCCAGTGCCGCCACTGTTTGCTTCACCAGATCCTTGACCAAGACGCTGTCGTCCTTGACAAATGGCTGCTCCAAGAGTGCAAGCTCCCCGAGCCTCTTCGACACCCTCCCCTCGACAATCTTCTCCCTAATGTTCTCGGGTTTCGACAAAATATCTTCCCGCTGCATCTCGATCGCCTTCTCCTTCTCCACGACATCCTTTGGAACGTCGTCCATCGACACGAACCGGACTTGTGGGCACGCCACGACTTGCATGGCGAGATCATCGACGAGCTCCTTGAACTTCTCGCTCCGCCCCACGAAGTCAGTCTCGCAATTCACCTCAATGAGGACTCCGATACGGGAGTCGTGGATGTAGCTCCCGATACGTCCCTCAGCTGCAAGACGGCTGGATTTCTTGTCAGCTGCCGAGAGGCCCTTCTTTCGAAGGTACTCCTGAGCCTTCTCGAGGTCTCCTCCCGTCTCCGATAGTGCCTTCTTACAATCCATCATCCCTGCTCCAGTCTCTTCTCGTAGTTGTTTAACTAATGCAGCTGATACTGCCACCGCAGGGGCCCTGCATCATACAAAGGATCAAAAAGCATATCATTATGAACTATTCATACTGGAAACTTTGCAAAAGATTTCTTTTTTCTTACCCCTCAACTGCCTCGTCTGGTTCGGCGGAGGCGGGCTGCTCTTTTGGTGGCGTAGGAGATGACCCGGCAGCAGTTTGTGCGGCGACCTCCGCTGCAAAATCTTGAGATTTCTTCTCCAATCCCTCTCCGAGATTGTATCTCACAAACCTTCTAACCTTGATGTTCTCCCCGAGGGTTGCAATGGTTTGCTTCACCCAATCCTTTATGAGAACCTTATCGTTCTTAATGTATGGCTGCTCGAGCAATGCCATCTCGTCAAGCCTCTTCTTGATACGCCCTTCCACGATTCTTGATCTTATCTGCTCCGGCTTTGACAAGAGGTCTTCCTTCTGCATCTCAATTTCTCTTTCTTTGTCAATAGTTTCTTTAGGAACGTCTTCAGGGTCAAGGCACACGACCTGAGGGCATGCGGCGACTTGCATGGCCAGATCGTCTACCAACTCTTTAAAAATATCTCCCCTGGATACGAAATCGGTTTCACAGTTCACCTCAATCAAGACGCCTATCCTGCTGTCATGTATATAGGACCCTATTCTGCCTTCGGCTGTCACCCTGCTGGCTTTCTTCTCTGCACTCGCTAGCCCTTTCTTTCGGAGATACTCTAAGGCCTTGACAACGTCCCCGCCGGTTTCCGAGAGAGCTCTCTTGCAGTCCATCATCCCTGCTCCAGTTTCATCTCTTAGCTGCTTCACCATAGCAGGTGAGATGGTTGCTGAAAGTGTCAATAATTTCAAGTTCAGATTAACCAAAGAGGCCTTAGAAAAATGAACTTTCACCGGATACTGATCAGAAAGCAAAAGAAAAGTGACAAGTTCTTTTCATCACAACAGTATAGGAGAGGAAAATATACAGTTGCAAAATCAAATTACTCAAGTAGAAATACCAAAAAATATTTTAATACTCGATTACTGGAATGAATGCATTTCGATGTTGAAATTGACAAACTAACCATTGGAAGAGGTCTCTATAGGTAGAGCTGTATTCTCACTGGAGCTGGTCGCAGGGTCACTTTGTTCAGGAAGAGGTGTAACTGATTGCTCTTCAGCTGAGGGGGAAGAAGCAGGATCATTTTCTACAGCTGATATTTGCTCAGTGTCAACTACACTATCTATAGCTGCTCCATCTCCATCTTCTTTCGAAGTGGCATCGGGAATATCAGTTTCTGACGTTGGTGCTTGAGCTTCTTCAATAGAGCTTTCCACAGCAGGAACCTGATCAACTGCATCTCCAGATTCATAAGCTGCAGCTTGGTCCTTCTCAAGGGAATCTTCAGTTTGACCCACAGAAATCTCTCCTGCACTCTCTGCAGTAGAAGCTTCAGGCTCAGTTTCAGCTACTTCATTACTTGAATTCTCTTCTGTTTGACTAGCAGAACCCTCTTCTACACTTGAAACATCTTCAAGAACACTAGCTTCTGCCTCATTTTCTACCTCGAGCTTACCATCACTATCCACCACTGCTTCTACTGCTGAACTAGTAGCATCAACGGACTCAGCTGCTGTCGTAGCTTCTTCCAGATCAAATTTACTCTCTGATGTCTGAGCTACTTCTTCCAATTTCTCCCTCTCATCCAAAAACGTGGCGATATCCTTATTCTGGCGAAATGCCAAAACAAAGGGATTCGTAGCCAAATGAACCACACCCTTGTTGAGTTCAGAATCCAGCTTCTGGAAATCTTCTTCTTTCTTCGTCGTCAAAGTCACTTGGCCCCTTGTAATGCGCAGGACACGAACATTAACTTCTTGTCCAACCTCAAGAGAGGAGCTCCCAGTTAAGTTTGGGATTCCGTCATCAGCTTCCTCTGATGCAGGTAGAAACCCTTCTTCTCCCTCTGGAAGGGCAATGAAAGCACCTGACCTCATCAGGTTTTTCACAGTGCCGACAAGCTCTTGTCCCTTGACAAACTTAGATGCCCTCTTCACCTCAAACTTCTTCTGATTACCCTTTCTAGGAGGCCTTCCCTTCTCATTGCTAGCAGAATCCTTATCATCGTTCTCTCGCATGGAAAGAGCAATCCTCCCAGATTCAGGGTTCACTTCCACTACTCTCACTGTTACCTCTTGTCCAACCGATAAAACACTCGCTACATCCTTCACAAAGGTATTACTTAACCTGGAAACATGAACTAGACCATCCGTAAAAGCACCAAAGTCAACAAAAGCACCAAATGGTTGGATAGATCTCACTTTCCCCGTAAAGGTAGCACCGGGAACCAGATCCTCATTTTTGACAGGTGGCATGTCACTCTTCCTTGGTGGCCTTGAACGTTTTGACCGAGCAGGTGAAGAGCTGGCATCAGACTCAAAAGTGAGGTCTTCTTTTGGCTCAGATGAAGTAGATGGCTCTTCAGGGACTCCAACAGAATCTTCCGGTCCAGCAGGAGAAACAACTGTCTCCACTTCTACATCAATCCCCGTAGCTGATAATTTATGGACTCTCAACGTGTGACATTTTGGCAGTAGTCTTAAATTGGCCGGAAAATGTAACAGATATTTCTGTGGCGATGAAGTTTGTTTTATTGATTTTCCTGAACAATTAAATCTCCCTATGCATTTGTTCTTCCTTGTTGTGAATGTATTTCTTGGAACGAATGCAAAGTTGCTTGCTGAACAAGGAATCACCGGTGTCATGTTGAAAAAAATATCTTCCAGGATACTGTTTAGGTGGTAGTCATACAATTCACCTACAAAAGGAAGGAAACAATACTCAATCGCAGCTCCTAGAAAGAAATTGACTCCCACAATTAAAGTGATAAATTTTCAATAAGTTACACGACATTTGATTAAAAGAAGAACTTATGTCTTGTTATAGCAATGGTATCTGGGAAATATTATAGTGAACAGGCGACATGGAATCATGCAGACAAAGACAATGACCATATGTTGCCCAAGAGTTGAATAATACTAACCAAAAACTAATAAATCAATAGTTGTCTTGATGAATATGAAACAATAAATTCCATCTACAGGCCAGGATCAATTATCTGTGCGATAGATGAGAGGCCACCTATAAGTGGAACTTTAAAGTGGACGCTTATGCATTTACACCTATCTGGCATATAATTCCAGCAAAAAAAGAACTCTTATGTTTATCAACATTTCTTCTCTGATTTAAATTTGAATTTATCCTACATTTCACAGCTTTTTTGCTCAATTTGGTTGAACCGTTATCCCAGATTCATACAGTTGGTTCAAGCATGCCAAATGATATATAAATTATTCAGAAAAGTATCTTAAGTGAGCTCTAGATGTTTGTCACTTGCCTGCTTTATAAGCCAAACCTCTTATGACCACAAGTTAGCACTAGAATTTCCACTTCACAAAAAACAAGTACTATATCATCGTTAGATTTTTTAGTATCAATTGTAGCATTCTGAAGGGGAAATGGAGGTCTTAAACCCCATAATTTTCATACAAAATGATTAGTTCATACAGAATCCCAAATAAATTAACAGTTAACCACACCTAAGAATAGAAATTACTTGCATGTTCAAAGATGGCAGTATGAGGATAAATACAACAAGGCAATAAGCCCCAGACAAGCGGTCAATTCATCATTGGAACAATGGAGAAATCCCATAATTTCCATACAAAAAGATTAGTTTATACAACATCCCAAAGGAATTAACAGTTATCCACACCTAAGAATAGAAATTACTTGCATGTTCAAATATGGAAATATGAGGAAAAATACAACAAGGTAATAAACCCCAGACAAGCTGTCAATTTCACCATTGGAACAACGGCGTAATCAGTTTCTTGTCAAATTGATGATAGACAGATAAAGAGACCAAAAAGAGAATTGAAGAAAGGAAGAAGAACAAACAAACGAGCGAACGAACATTTGAGCAACAAACACCGACGCTGGAAACTCCATTTTTTAGCAAGAAAAGTATGAATTTGAGAGGCCGCGTGGCCATAACAGACATAATCAGCAGAAAGATGATCTCACCTTAATGTCTATCCAATTCAAAAGAGTGCTAAAAGGGAAGAATTCGAAGAATTTTAGACTCTGAAGCTCGGAATTATCGATGTTTCACATTAACCGAAACCCAGGAAACGCTATCTCTCAGTCTCTCACCCCTCTCTCTCACTTGTGTCTACTCAAGACTATCTGTGGTCAGTTGAGGGGAGATGAAGAAAGAGGGAAAATGAAAGGTAGGGCTTCAAATCCTTATCCTCACTTCTCAGTTTATAATTGCTCCATCAATACTATTTATGGGCCAATCTGCTCCATCAATACTAATTATGGGCCAATCTGATCTCCTGGGCCATGTTTTGAATGGCCCGTTTTATAGAAATCGGCTTGGCTTCAAATGGGCCTTCCTTCCCAGAAATCTTAGCACAACAGATTGCCAATTCAAAGATATGAAATTTGTAATGTCCTCCCATGTCACTTTATTTATCTTTTTGACATTTTAATCAGCAAATTTTAAATTATTATATGATTTTTAAACCTTACTTTGTGGATATTGATCTTAAATGTAAAATATATGTAACTTAGGCTTTACATATCTAGTTTGTATCTTATTTATTCAGTATCTTTCTTGATAAAAACTTGAATTTTATTGCTTTTGTATTAGGTGTGTGAAAATACATAAAGGAAATTCATTATAGATTCGTTGCCATCTTCTACCTTTTATTGTTGTTGAAATGATGATTTGGTTCCGTCATAACGGATAGTCGACTACCCTAACAATTAAATAATGGGTTCGGTTTTTTCTCATGGTAAGCTTGAGATATTGCTTAGTTTGTGTGGTATACTAAAATTTGACATATTTCACAAGGTAATCCTGAATTTTTATTTTTTTTCACGAAATACCCAAAACGTCTAATCATCTATTATTCCAATGTAGTCATACACTAAACACCATAGAAAAAATGAACAACCACGCACATGGAATTATTAGAACCCTAAATATAGGTAATAAAAAAAACTCTCAAATAATTGAGGAAATTCGACAGAAAATTGATAGAGCACAATTTGTAGAATTGACAGTCTCTTGGTGAGAAATCTGGTTCTATAGAAACCAACAAAGTTTTGAGAGACCAAGTAATGATACTGACCTGATAAAAGATGTACCTATTTACATTAAAAATCAAATCCATAATTGGAAACAAACAAAGACCTGGAACCCAGACTGTCTGGAAGAGCCTAAATAAAAAACGAACAATAACAACAAAGAAAGACGACCAAAGAAGAAATGGAAAAAACCTCCGGATAATGTTATTAAAATTAATACAGATGGATCTACCAAGACTAATGGTGACTCTAGCTATGGATTCATATTCCGAAATAGCAAAGGCGAACCAATTCACATTTTTGGAGAAAAGTGTAGAATATCAACCCCGTTAAAAACAGAAACAATTACAGTCAGGAATGCTATGGTTAAAACCTATGCATTAGGTCTTAACAACATTCACTTTGAATTCGACAACCTTACTATTGTAAACGCACTGAATAAGATCTGGCAATGTCCTTGGGATATTGGAATGTCAACCCCATTAAAAACAGAAACAATTACAGTCAGGAATGCTCTAGTTAAAGCCTATGCATTAGGTCTTAACAACATTCACCTTGAATGCGGCAACCTTACTACTGTAAACGTCCTCAATAAGATCTGGCACTGTCCTTGAGATATTGAAATTTTAATTTCTGATATCCTTTGTGTTTTACAACTGTTTTCTTCAGTGTAGATCTTTCATGTCTTCCGAGAAACAAATGTTGTGGCCGCTTGTATTGCGAAGCTGGGGCAGCAGAGTTCTTTGGAAGATAATCAAGTCAATTTAGAGCTTTTAATTCTCATTCGCAAGGATGCTATAGACTGAGAAACTGTGTCGTTTGTGGTTTCCGGTCTAATTGTTACCTTATGAAAAAAAAAGATTCCGTTAATTTTTTTTTTTTTTTTTAAAGAAGTATCCTATAATCTATTTCTAATGAAACACGCAGGCGGCCTCTCCTTCCTTCTTTCTCCATTCTCCTTTGTGTGACACACCCTCTTCGAGTGCCAGCGACCTCTCCTCAATGTTCTAAAAATCCCCGCCTAGGGCCACCTAGGCCTCACCTAGGCGGTCATCCCCCGCCTAGGCGAGAAGAAGCTTCTGATGTTGTGGAAGCAACAACATCTTAGGAGGTGACGGATGCATAGAATATAGTTTTGGGTTATGCTTTGTAAAATAAGGCTCATAATGAAATATTAAACCACATCCCAACATAGTTTTATAAACATTAATGGATTTGAGAGAATATAGTAAAATAATCATATGGACCAAGCCCAAATTTTTAATCCGCCTAAGCCCCCGCCTAGCCGTCTGGGCGCTAGGCCCCCTCTCACCGCCCAGCTCCCGCCTAGCAATTTTAGAACATTGCCTCTCCTTCATCGTTTCTCCGTCGACAGCTCCTTCTTCTCCTCCCGTTAGTATCTCTCGATTCTCCTCTAAACAAGCCTCTGAATAGCCTTGACTACCTTCCCTCAAATCTTGAAAACAGGTATGTAGCTCCAATAAATCCAAGGGAATAAGGGAATTAAAGATTTTAGGGATTTAGGGCTTCTGGGATTCTGGGGTAGAGTGACCCCAATTTGATACTCTTGGTGAGTTCATTAATCAACTTATGATGAAGTTTGTTCTAAGTACTGCTAATCCAACATATGATGAAGTTTGCTCCAATCAACTTAATACTCTTCGTGAGTTCAATAATCAACAGAGTGTGATGCAAATAACTTTATGGTCTTTTACATCTTTGTTGCTTCGTACCCCCAACCCATTTCTTTGACATCCCTTATAGTGGTGTTAAATCCTTAATGTATATGAATTGGTTTGATGTTTTATATACTTAACTTGTTCTAGATTTTATTTTATATCTCATTTGATTTTCATTTTGACTAAAAGATTTATGCATATGTTGTTGTGATATTTTATTTTATTTTTTCCAGATTTTCCATCAAAAGCATCATTTGTGGAAGCTCAGTAGATTCAATTTTTCTAATTTTATGGACTATTCTTATTCAAAGAAAGGTAGGTGAGCTCCTGGATGTGGCCGATCAAGTGCCATACATCCCGCCGGAGTATGAGGATGAAGGCTCGGGGACGAGCCCCGTTCAAGAGGGGGGGTGATGAGTCCACCACCATGACTGCGCAAGAGGAGCTAGACGATATGAGTGTCAAGTCTACACGCCCCGTGACTCGCAGACGTGCTCACGCCATCGCTCGCGCAATGCAAAGCGTGTCACCCAGGCACTCTCTTGTGACAACGCGCTCACAACTCCAGAGCCCCACCTTCTCACGTTGTCTACGGTCGCCATTACTCGCCATCCTACCTAGCCCGACGCCTCACCACTATGACTGGAGTGCGCCCCCTTTCCATCGCTCGCGCCTGCGCGCTCCACGACGCCATGACCTCCATGTCTGCGATGCCTCTTTGGCATTCCATGCCATTGCTTATCTTAGCACTTCCTATTATTTTGAGGTTATCTTTATAGACTTGCTATTTGTGAACTTTCAACTTTTAGCACTTGCCTGTTTTGCTTATTTCCGTTTTGAGACTTTCTATTAGTAGTATTATTAGGGCATGCGTGTGCTTATGCTTAAGACACCGGCCCGCCGTCGTTCATGGGATCATCATGTTGATCTCGCCCTTGAAGCCTCATCACGTTGAGACTTCCGCACCTCCGACAACCTCGATCACGTTCGAGCCTAGAGACGAGCCTGGATTGCCCTCACGTTGGCCGTCCCGAGAGTTTTGAGAAGATCCGGACGAGAAGAGTCCACAACTAACTTGGTCTAGATCGGCGAGACATACGTCAAGGGGACTCATCCGAGACCTCTAACACATCAGGTGACCTATTGGGAAGGCCTCGAATTGGCATGTGACGGCGCTTCTAAGGTCTTGGGCCTTACACACATCACGTGTATACCAAATGTACATCACGTTATAACCAAATGCACATCAACATTGTACATAGATGCACATCAACGTTGTGACCAAATGCACATCAACGTTATAATCAAATACACATAACCGTTATACCGAGATGCACATCACGTTTATACCAAATGCACATCACGTTAAAACCAGATGCATATCAACGTTATACACAAATGCACATCAACGATATACCCAAATGCACATCAACGTTTTACCTAGATCACCTAATAGTGTTTGTCAAAAGCAAAATTTAAAAAAACTTTTAAAAAAAAGTAAAAAATAAATATAAAAAAAGGATGTCGTGGCAGTGTCACGTGTCAGTGTGAGATTGATTTTCATTTTAAAGGAGTCTCACTTTAATACATATTATTTGTCACTCTAAGGGCGTTTTCACTTTAAGGATAAAAAGAATTCGGCGTAAAACCGCGCAGTCGCTTTTTTTTAGCCGCGCACTTCCCCATGGGCGGCTCGACATGCCGCCTAGAAAACCTGAGTTCCATGGGCGGTTCCTCGAGCCGCCCATGATGGGTTCAGTTTAGGGATTTTTTTTTGAAATAAATAAAAATGTGTTTTTAAAAACCGGTTCATTGAAACCGGGGTTGTGGGCGGCACGAAATGCCGCCCAAGAAACTGGGTCAGTGAACCGGGTTTTTTGGGGGGACATGGTTCATAGGCGGCACTTCCTGCCGCCCAGGGTTCATGGACGGCACGTGGTGCCGCCAAGTGAGTATATGTTTCACTCCTAACAGTCGATGTGGGCTGCATATAGGGCCGCCCAGTACTGGTGTAGCCGGCTATATAAATTAGGGATGGTGGTATTGTATTGTATCCAAATCTAGAAACTCATTTTCATAATAAATGTCGTCGTCAAGCGGTTCTGGTTGGAGGGGATTGTCGGAGTCCTCTTCGAGCGCTAACACATCTGTAGATGATGAGGGTGATTTGCAGGCGCCAATTTCTCCCGAGTACTTCAAGGTATGTAATATTGTAATTTTTACTGTATAAAATAATTAGATCTTAAATGTACTTAGTCTTTGAAATGTTAAACTATTTTGAAATAATATTTAATTTGTTGATATTAGTTTTTAGAAATTTAATTATTAATTAGTCTCTAATGTGGTAATTTTTGTATATAAATAGGGTGATTTTAGTGATGATGGATTTATAGCTATCGACTTCTCATCCCATTTTACTACTACTGAGATATTTCCTAGTAAGGAAGGATTGAGAGATTGGGTGCAAATGGTAGGTTTTAGTCTTTTTATGGTGATCACTACTAAATCATCAAATCCTAAAAAGATTATACTTCACTGTGAGAGATCCGGGTTACCTAGGTCCGACAAGAAGAAGGTGTTAGTCGATGGTATAAAGGTCAGCCCGATACGAGTGAATAAAACTAGGTCAAAAAAGAAGGGTTATCCCTTTTTACTGCATGGTACTTTTAGGGAAGGAAATGTTATTAGAGATCTTGGGTGGACCTTATCGGTTGTTAGTGGATCCCATAACCATATGCTTTCTACCACCTTGACCGGCCATGCATTTGCTACCCGACTTACGAAGGAGCAGCGTAGGAAAGTGATGATTGATACTGCGGCGGGTGCAAGACCCAAGGTTATTTCTACACATCTTAGGAATGAATATTCGAGTGCAACGAGTTCGAGGAATCAGGTGTACACTGTTAGGGCTAAGGAGAGGTTGAAATCCCTGGGCAATCTGAATGTGACACAATGGTCATTGGGATTTTTGAATGAGAAAGGCTATTTGTTGGACACTGCTACTAAGACGAGGGAAGATGGGAATGAGGTTTTGGCGTGCTTGTTTATTTCTCATCCAGACGCTCGACATTTGTTGTGCATGTTTCCTAATGTCGTCATTATGGATTCGACCTACAAAACCAACAGGTAAACCTTAGTCTTTTTTGTATTATGTGTAGATAATGGTATTTTCTGCGGGTTTTAATTTTTGTGTGTGTTGCATTTATAGGTACGGTATGCCTCTGTTCCAGATTGTTGGGTTTACTTGCACCAACTACACATATTGCATTGCTCTTGTGTTCATGGAAAGGGAGACGACAAACCACTATGCATGGGCGCTGAGACGATTGAAGTGGTTGTACGGGGAGAAAAATCCCGTATGCATCATGTCTGATCGAGAGCTAGGACTGATCAAGGCTGCCAAACTGGTGTTTCCGAAGGTTCGTCATCACTTGTGTCAGGTCCATGTAAACCGTAATGTGAAGGCATATGCTAAGACGATGAAGATTGACGAGAAGAAATTCTCGGGAAGTGTTCGTCGGGTGATGAGGTCTCACACAAAGGAGGAGTACAGAGAGCGGCTTGCTCACTTTAAGGGGATATAGAGTGAAGGCTTGGTGCGATATGTGGAGCAAACTTGGTTTAATGAGCATAAGAAGAAGCTGGTTGCGGCATGGTGTGATGATGTTCTCCATTTTGCCACAAGAACATCAAACAGGTAACTTTCATACAAACATTTGTAATCAAATTGGGTTATAAAATTTATTTAGTTAATTGTATACGAATATATTATTTTCAGGGTTGAGGGTCAGCACTCTATGCTTAAGGACATGATTGAGACATCCGTCGGAGGGTTCGACACACTTGTGCAGCACATCGACAACATGTTTGTTGATCAGCATCGGAAGATCCGATATGAGATGACCAAGAACTGCACTGCCTTTTCCATGGAGATAGTGAAAGGCCCTGAGTGGGTTAAGGTGTTCTTCAAGCGCATCCTTGAAAAGTGCTCTGAAAAATGCCTGAGGATGTTGTATGCCCAA
The DNA here is from genome assembly GCA_027886185.1 of Rheum nobile. Classification (NCBI taxonomy): domain Eukaryota; kingdom Viridiplantae; phylum Streptophyta; class Magnoliopsida; order Caryophyllales; family Polygonaceae; genus Rheum; species Rheum nobile. Next base: position 3,141,483 of record WOAB01000194.1, on the reverse strand, counting down.
GCTGTGTTAGCAAAGGTGAAGAAAATTGGGAACAAATGTGCTGATTTTTGGTGGAGGTCCACACTAGGGCTGCCTTGCCCACACACAATTAAGGTCTACGTGGAGACGGGTTATCTGTTAGTGCCTGAAGAGGTTGATATTTTCTGGAAGCAGATCCGATGGGAAGGGGTGAATGCTAAGGATCTTGATGTCGATGATGGTGTTTCACTGACAGCGGACAATGTCACGGTGGATGACTTCGTTGAAGAGTACTTATGTGGGAAAGTTGAGGGATTTGATTTGAAGAAGATGGCGGAAAAGTGGCGTGAGTCAAAGGACCCTACATCGTGCGATATTCAAGACCCGTCACATGGTGAGACCAAGAAGGGGAGGCCTAGGATGAATGCGAGAAAGACCGGTACGAAGAGGAAAATGTGTTGGGACGAGCATGTGGATGCAAACATGAAGAAGGAGAAGCAGAAGATGAAGATGGAGGATGAGGAGCTAGGATTGGATGAGGAGGATGAGCCTGCAGAGAAAGAGACGACCAATGTGAAATCGTCCGTTGGATCCTCGGGATCGAAAGGATGCCCTTCTAGCGGACGACCTCACAGTGGAGTTTCAACAGCAAAGGGGAGTGCCACTAAACCTGCAAAGCCGAAATTTGCTTCAACCAAGTCCAAGTCGGGTTCAAACAAGCCGGTCAAGTATCTCGGCTTCAACTGGGGGCACGAGAATATTGATCATTTCATGCTCGCCTATATTTCTGGAGTTCAAAATGTCAAAGGTGATGGTCATTGTGGGTTCCGTTCTCTTGCCGTTTTGCTGTGTCGCCAAGAAGATGAGTACATTGATGTCCGGTTAGGGCTTTCGAAGCACGTCCAGGCACATGGAGCGAACTACGTAGCGATGCTTGCGGAGGAAGCGTTGACGTTGGAAGAATTTGTTAGGAAATTGAATTATATTCCTTCACCGTGCACGGCAAACTTCTGGTGTATAATGCCTATTACTGGGTTGGCGTTTGCAACGGAACACCAAGTGGCTATTGTTGTCTTATCATGGTTCGGACCGCACACATGTCTTCCATTGTGGGCCCCCCGGGTGCCTAGCCTCCGACAAAGGTTTATGCGATAGCACATGTAGGCAGGAGAGACCATTACGTACCGGTATGTGGAGTCCTACTCTCTCGTATTTACTTATTCTTTCATAATTTTTTTAGTAACTGTATTGTTTACGTGTACAGATTTGGCTTGTTAATGACCATTGTCCCATTCCACCGCCTCCAAGACAGTGGCGCATTTACAAGGATCCAAGTGTTGATGGATGGGATAGTCATGAGCGCTTCAAGGATAGGTTCAAGAATTATGTAGAGGAGCGAGCATATCATGGACGACCTGACATACTTACCTAGGTTTTTTGGATTGTAATCGACTTTAGATATGATATTGTATTTCCTTTTGTGTGAAAGTTTGATTGAGATTGATCGTATATTGTGTTCTTAATCATTTGTTTTTGAGAATTGAAAAAAATCGGGAAAATGCTATACGAGACAACAATATTACTAATCATTAACAAAAACACGTTCACGAAAACATTAAAGCATACACTAGTTTAACATGAAACATAAAAAAGCTATCTAATCCTCGTCCGAATCGGCCTCCCCGCCATCATCATAGCTGCCGTTGTCCACCACAGATTCCAGATCTTCTAAAAGACCGGGGATATGGCGTCTCGGGTGTGCAGACTCTGTGTAAATGGGAACTGGAACACCAGGTCTGTAAAGAGCCATAATTTTAGCTATCTGATCCTCGTGTACCACCTCACAGAGTTGTGGAGGATCCACGCCTGCTGGAAAGTAAAAAATCCAACCAGGGGGAACCCCGTCTCCAGGCTCGAGATGGTAAATAACGCCAAGTACAAGAAACCTAATGACAACCCCCCCTCTCCAGGCTCGAGATCCCCCATCCGCAACGTGCGGACCTCGCCACCTTCGTAGCCATGGAAAAACATGTCCATCCCACTTCGTTGGCGTATCATTCGATTGTAGGTGATTCGCCCATTTTCGTAAACTTCGAGAACCAAAGGCGCCATTACCTTAAATAGAACCGAAGAAAAGTTTGTGAGGAGTGGAAATTGTGTGTATTTCGAGGGGTTTTGGGGCCGTATTTATAGGCTAAAATAGGACCGTTGTGGGCGGCCCACAGAGCAGCCCATGAGGGTTCACTGGGCGACACACATAGCAGTCCATGAGGGTACTGGGCGACACTGTGTGCCGCCCAGTAGGGTACTTGTGAAATTCTGGACCCTTTGGGCGGCACTATGAGCCGCCTAGACAGCTTTTTTACTATATAAGGAGAACTTTTGTTGATAGATTCATTACATTCGTAGGAAACCAAACACTACAACAAATAATGGCATCTTCTTCTGAATCATCAACAAACCCCCCACATCAACTATGCGAGTGTAATTTGAAACCCGTTGTCTGTACTTGGGATTTGCAGTGGAACTACGGAAGGAGGTATTGGGGATGCCCGAGGAAGCAGTATTTATACAGGAAGTATATTGATGCTATGTACGAGGATAGGGCACACCCGGTTATTCGACAACAGTGGCGGGAAAAACAAGATCTTGTTAAGCAAAATAAAAAACTTTTACAAGATCTGGGTAAGATGCGTAGGTATAACCGCAAACTATATAATGATGTACATCGTATACTGCCTTGATGTCGTATCTTTTGTATAATGTTCTTTACGTACTATCAAACTTTGTAGGGAGCAAGCCATTTTATCAAAGCAAAGATACGATATGCCGCGAACTTTTACCAGAGACTATCCTAATTTCTTCAAACGCAACTAGCCGATAAAATGACTAGTTGCGAAAGCAAGAACTCTGATGGTATTCATCCAGCGAAGAATATGAATGTACGATTATATAACGTTCTGTATTGTTTTGGGTCATTAATTAATACTAAAAACAACCAATAATTTTGTCATATGTTGAATATCACTATTATAACACAAAAAAATATTGTATTAGCATGGGCGGCGTGACACGCCGCCCATATCATTTCATCACCACAACTCTGGGCGGTACGCTGTACAGCCCATGGGCGGCATAGTGTGCAGCCCATGGGCTATACAGCGTGCCGCCCAAGATGCCTATAAATAGGCCATACGGGGTCCCCTTTCTACCAAGCTTGTCTCACCCAAAGAGGCAAGCTTCCACATCCAAGAGGAAGGGATGTGTTTGATCGCGGTAAGAAAAATAAATATATGTATTTTATTGATTATTTACGCTATTAGGTTGTAGTATTCGTTGGAATCTAATTAAATAATATTTTATTTCAGATACAAGAATTCAATATCGTGGGTTTCGTCGTCTAGCATTTTCAGAACTTCGGTCCCGGAGGAACACAGTCAACCGCCTTTTCCACCTTCACTTGTGAGCTTAAACCGAACTGTCTTGTATTCATTGTAGACTCACGTCATGTTGTGGTCATTTCCAACAGTGCGTTAAGATGGATGCGATTGCCTTGTGGTCATTATCCTCTTGACCGAGTCAAGAGTCCTAGGACGAACCTCCTTCGGCCATGTCGTGCATGCTGATCTGCTCTTTTTTCCTCGCAGCAGCACAGAAAAACATGGGATCTTCAAATTTCGGTATTTGTAGGATTTCAAGTTTTTCTGTGATGCAGCAAGAAAAAAAGAGCAGATCAGCATGAACGACATGGCCCAAGGAGGTTCGTCCTAGGACTCTTGACTCGGTCAAGAGGATAATGTCCACAAGGCAATCGCATCCATCTTAATGCACTGTTGAAAATGACCACAACATGACGTGAGTCTACAATGAATACAAGACAGTTCGGTTTAAGCTCACTAGTGAAGGTGGAAAAGGCGGTTGTTTGTGTTCCTCTTGACCAAGTCAAGAGTCCTAGGACGAACCTCCTTGGGCCATGGCGTACATGCTGATCTGCTCTTTTTTCCTGGCTGCAGCACAGAAAAACATGGGATCTCCATATTTCAGTATTTGTAGGATTTCAAGTTTTTCTGTGATGCAGCTAGGAGAAGGAGCATATCAGCATGAACACCGTGGTCCTAGGAGGTTCATCCTGGGCTCTTGAGTGAATGTATATGTATAGTGCAAGAGTTGTGTATGTCATTTGTTCTAGTGTGTATGTATTTTTTTTAAGTGTGTAAGCCATCAGTGAATGTATATGTGTTTTTAGAATTTGTACGTGTTTTTAGTATGTGTATGTAATTTAAGCCATCGGTGAATGTATATGTGTTTTTAGAATTTGTACGTGTTTTTAGTATATGTATGTAATTTAAGAATATACATGTGTTTTTTAGAAATAACGCACGAAAATCCAACAAACCAATAAGCAAAGAACTAAAACTAGAAACGACGGAACAAATTAGAAACGACGGAACAAATATCTAAATACGAAACCAATAAAGCCAAAAGTCATACTTAATTTACTGGAATTTCAATCCCCAAAAACGTACAAACACAAAAGTCAAAAGTCATACTACGAACTATCCATCTCACTATCAGATGAGTCATCTAGATGTGGAGTGGAAGCACTAGCTAAGGACACACCTACACCCGAACCCACGCCCGGTGCCCATACTGGAGGAACAGAAGAGGTCGGCTGAGACGATGCCTATTGAGCTGCTACACGCTCTTCCGCCATCCTAGATGATTCGGCTCTCTCAAATATAGTAGCGTCTACACTATATGCATGGGAAGGCATCTGTGAAGCCCGTACAAGCGGTGGAGCTACAGGAATGACGTCACTGAAAAGGATGTCATGCAAATGCTGAAAGTGCTCCCTATACCCTAAACAACCTCCTCCAGACATAAGCTCCTGAAGATAGGCCTGACTCATCGCATGACGCTGCAAATGAAAACAAACATTTTAAAAACATAGACTTTCATAAAATAATTTAAAAGAATAAAATGGGAAAAAACATACCCTTTACAAGTTGATAGCCGGAGGTGGTCCTCTACTGATACGAGGCTGGACTGGCGCATGCAGACTCACGTAAGGATACGACACTTGTAGATACCAGTCCAGGTACGCGTCGTAGACATCCCAAGCCATCATCGCAGGAGGACTCGCCAAGATGTGGGGGCAAAGATGATGCTCACGCTGGTCCCACCTGTGCCAACGCAGGTCAAAGTGCAACTAGTATCGCCTCGTCCCCCTGAAATTAAGAGGACGCACTGCAACCAGAGGCTCTATGATATCCATCGGCCTGCTCTGTCGATAACCGAACTGGCGTGTAAGCCGATCTGGCATGTAGGCCTCCTCTACACCGAGAAAATGAATAGTCCCTCGATAAGTGGAGGACCTGTGACGACCTCGAAAATCAAGACCCTCGTACGGCATCCACCGTATTTGCAATTAACAAAACACGATAGTCAGTAGCTCTCAGTGCCGAAACACTCTCTTTCTTGGGCGATTCTTGGGCGATTTCCGGCGGCCTCTCTCTTCTCCTCTCAGGCTTGCTCCGGCAAGGGTTCTCCTCACGAGACCCTTGTCCATTGTTCATGGTGGTATCCTCCCGAGCCACCATCGAACCGGAGCCCTCCTCTCTCGTCCTTTTGTCCGGCGCCTTGCTTCTTCGGCGCTAGGGTTTTGTTTGCCTTTGTGTCTCGGTCTCCTCTCCCCTCTTGTCTTTCCGTTTTGGCTCCCGTTTTTTTCTGTTTTTGTGTGGTCTCTGGTGTTCCCATGGGGAAGAAGAAGAAATCTCCCTCTCGGGGTGTTTCGGATCCTTGCAAGTTCCTTGCTTCTTCGGATTTGGCCGCCTTGGGTGGTGCTAATGGTGACAAGGGTGGCGTGAAGAAGAAGAAGATGGCCGCCTCCATGGTTGCCTTGGTTGAAGGTGTTTGCAAGCCCCCGGCTGTGGTTGGTGATGTTGAAGGCATTGGTTTGGAAGAAGTTGTTGAAAATGAAAGAGATGTTCTTTCCGAAGGTGGCTCCGATGGTGATGTGTTGTTTCCGGCGCCGACTGGCCTTGCGCCGCCTTGCCCGGTGGTGCTTGCTGATTTTCCGACACTGCCCAACACTAAGCCTCCGTGCCCGGCGTTGGTGGTTGGCGATGCGCCGTTGCCAAGTTCAATGGCTTGTGTGAATGTTGATGCTTGCATTAATGGTGGGCGTGTTTCCGAGGTGGGCGTGCTTAAGGCTCCCTTGAATGCAGCCGTGTCCCAAGGTGCTCCTAACGGCTCCTTTCAAAATTTGAACCCCCCATTGAATGATGCCGGCCATGTTGGAACTAGTGACTCCGCCCCTATGTCTTTCGCCGCCGCGGCCAAGGCTCCCGCCGCCGCCGCCCGTCCCGGTGCCGGCGTTGCTAGGCCAAATGCTTGGGCCTCCGGTTCCAAGAAGATCTTCATGAATTCTGGCCTTGGAGGCAAGCTTGCCTTCACGCAGCCCTCGTCCAACCGTGTTGCCATCAAGCTCTCTGAGGGCCTTCCCATGCAAGCCGTGTGGGGGTGGTCTCTCCTTGGCCAATATGTGGGCTATCAACCAAGCCATTTCTTGATCGTTGACATGATGAAAGCTTGGGGTGTCAAGGCTAGATACCGGGTGGAAGAAGGTTGGATGATCTTCCAATTTGAGACCGAGGAGGATCAAGATAAGGTGCTCAAAGGTGGCCCCTATTTTATCCATGGCAAGCCGATGATCCTCAAACATATTCCGGAGAAATTCGCTTTCAACCGGCGTGATATTGCTACTATCCCTCTTTGGGTTCGCATCTTTGGGCTTTCCAAGATCTTTTGGACTCCGGAGATCCTTGGTCGGATTGCGTCTCATGTCGGTAAGCCTCTCTTTATGGACCCCGTGACCGATAGTAGGAAGAGAGGCTCGTATGCTAGAGTGTTGGTTGAAATTAACTTTGCCGAGGCCATTACTAGGGAAGTTAGCCTTGATTTTGATGATGGGGATTCGGTTGCGTGCTCCTTCCTTGTTGAAAACGAGCCTTTGTATTGTAAGGGATGTTGCTCCTTTGGGCATGATGATGAAGGGTGCTCATTCAAAGAGAAGAAGGCTACCGTGGGTGTCAAAACCAAGAAGGTCACCAAGGCTCCCAAGGGCATCGCCAAGAGTGTTGGCAAGGTTGCCGGGGTTGATGGTGTCTTGGATGCCAATGCCTTGAAGGATGCGATCCTTCACTTGGATGATGATATTGCCGGGGTTGTTGGCGCCTTGAATGCCAATGACACTAAGGGTGCCTCGGATGCCTTTGCCTCGGATAATGAGGACAATGTTAGTGTGGAAGATGGCAATGCATCGGATGCCATGGCCTCGGATGCCGATGATGAGGTTGAATCCTCAAATGGAAATGTGAATGGGTCCCTTGTGGCCTCTAGTGATGATGATGTGGAGGATGGGGAGGTGGAGCTTTCCATTCTTTCCGGGGATGATAGCGGAGATAGCCGTGAGGAGGAAGAGGAGTCTCCCTTCGTGAAGGTTGTGTCTAGATCACAAAAGAAGAAGGCTAAGTTGGCGGAGTTTAGGCCCTTAGTGATTGGTCTCCCGGCTGCCCCTAAATGGCCAAAGGATTCGGCTCCCACCCGTACCTCTAGGAGAACCCGGGGACACAAAAACAAGGTGTCCTCATGAAGGTCCTCGCATGGAATATTCAAGGGCTTGGCCAAGCCCGGAAACAAAATGGCGTGCTTGGAGTGATTCGTGATTTTGAGGTAAAGATTTGTGGTCTTTTTGAAACTAAATGTGGTGATTTTGATATTACTAAGTTAGTCCACCTTGTGGCCCCGGGTTGGGAGTTTTCTTCAAATTTTCAACTTGATTCTCGTGGGCGCATTCTTGTCATATGGGATGCTAGTTGTGTTGATGTTGAGATTGTTGGCATGTCTTCCCAACATGTTGGTTGCCTTATTACTTGCAAGACAACCGGGGAGAAGTTTGGAGTGTGTTTTGTGTACGGCCTTCATAGTGTGGTGGCTCGCCGGGCTATTTGGGGGCATGTGGATGAGCTTTTTGAGGCTCATGAGTTACCTTGGCTTGTGATGGGTGATTTCAATTGTGTTATGGCTGTGGAGGAGAGGTTCAATGGGGCCCCGGTTTCCATGTATGAGAGCAAGGACATGGTGGATGCTTGTCGGCGTCTTGGGCTTGTGGATTCTCCAAGCTCTAGTAGCAACCCTTTCACTTGGACCAACAACACCGTGTGGAGCAAAATTGACCGTGTCTTGGTAAATCCTTCTTGGCTCAATTCTGTTTTTTATTGTCACACTAACTTTCCGGATATGTGGCACCTCTCGGACCACAAGCCGGGCATTGTTTCCTTGCATACGGTCTCTCGGAATGGCAAGAAGTACTTCAAGTTCTTCAACATGTGGGCCGACCATCCTAAGTTCAAGGAGGTGATCCGGGAGGGGTGGGTGTCTCATCACCGTGGCACTTACCAATTCCGGCTTGCCAAGCTCCTCCTTGGCTTGAAGATGCCTTTGAAGAACCTCAACAAGTTGGAGTTTAGCCACATCTCCTCTAGGGCGTCCGAGGCCAACCTCGGCTTCTCTCGTGCCCTTGAGGATCTCCGGCGGAATCCGGGTTCTCCGGATGCTAGGCGGTTGGTGGAGGACTCTAAGATGAAGGCGTCTAGATTGAATGATGCGGAAGCTAGCTTCCTCGGGCAACAAGCTAAAGCAAAGTACATCCTCAAGAGTGATCGTTGTACCAAGTATTTCCATTCCTTGATGAGAGTTAATGGGCGTCGGAATCACATTCCTTTCATCACCAAAAATGATGGGAGCCGTTCTACGTCCATGGAGGAGGTGGTGGGGGAATTTGAGGCCTTCTTCAAAGGCTTGTTTGGCAAGGAGGTTTCGGTGGCCCGGCCGGATTCGGGTGAATTTTCTTTTGGGCCTCGGCTGTCCGAGGAGGAGGGCTCTTCTCTTGTGGCGCCGGTGTCTAATTTGGAGATCAAGACGGCTCTTTGGTCCATGGGTGATGATAAGTCGCCCGGCCCCGATGGTTTCACCGCCAAATTCTTCAAGGCTACGTGGGACATTACCGGTCCCGAGGTGTGTTCGGCGGTGAAAGAGTTCTTCACCAATGGGAAGCTTCTCCGGCAACTCAACCACACCGTCATTTCACTCATCCCCAAGATTGATTCTCCGGCCCGGGTTGAGCACTTCCGGCCTATTTCTTGTTGCAACGTGGTTTACAAGATCATCTCGAAGGTTATGACTCTCCGGCTTGGCAAGTGCCTCGGTTCCCTCATTGATCCGGCCCAAAGCGCCTTTGTGGAGGGTCGGTTGATGTCGGACAACATCTTCCTTGTCCAAGAGCTCTTGAGGAAGTACAATGTGACTAGAGAGACCCGGCGTTGCTTCTTGAATGTGGACCTTGCCAAGGCCTATGATACGGTCTCGTGGGATTTTCTTCGGTTTGCTCTTGTCCACCTTGGCTTCCCTCCGAAGTTTGTGGCTTGGATCATGGAGTGTGTATGTTCGGCCTCCTACTCTATCAAGATCAACAAGGGCATTCATGGCTTCTTTCTGGGCAAGCGTGGGCTAAGACAAGGTGATCCCCTTTCCCCTCTCCTCTTTGTGATTTGCATGGAGCTTCTTTCCCGCTTGCTTAAGAAGGAGACTTCTAGGGGTTCTTTTCATTACCATCAACATTGTGAGAGCTTGAGGCTTACCCACCTTATGTTCGCCGATGATATTATCCTCTTTTGCCGTGGGGATGTGGGCTCGGTCAAGGTACTTATGGGGTGTTTGGAGAGGTTTGATTTGTTGTCCGGCTTGTGTGTGAATGTGGGGAAGTCCTCTATCTTTCTTGGCTCGGTGCCGGACGTTGAGCGTGAGCCCATCTTCGCCGCCACCGGGTTCAAGATAGGTGTCTTTCCTTTCCAATATTTGGGCATCCCAATTAGCCCCCACGGCCTCCGTGTTATGGATTACAAGCCTCTTCTTGACAAGATTAGTGGCTTCCTCAACGCTTGGGCCAAGAAGAGCATCTCTTTTGCCGGGAGGAAGGAGTTGATTGCATCGGTTCTCCAAGGATGCGAAGGGTTTTGGCTTTCCATCTTGCCGATCCCCTTTGGTGTCCTTAATAGCTTGATTGGCATTTGTCGGGGGTTCCTTTGGAAGAGGCCTCGTGTTAGATGGATGGATGTTTGTGTTCCTAGGAGGGAAGGTGGTCTTGGCCTCTTTGACCTTGGTACTTGGAACAAGTGCTTTATGTTGAAGCACTTTTGGCACATCTTGGACATGCGTGATAGCCTTTGGGTGAGGTGGGTGCATCATCGGTACCTTGGTGTGGTGGAGCCTCTTGATTGGGAGCCTCATAAGAGGGACTCGCCTTTGATCAAGGCCATTCTTCTTGCTCGGGATTTGATTGAGGAGCTTCCGGATAGAGAGGCTAGAATTGATGAGACCCTCTTGGCTTGGTGCACGGAGGGGCGGTTTCGGGTGGCCTTGGCCTATGAGGCTATCCGGGATAGGCGGCCGGTCGTGAGTTGGGCTAAGGAGGTGTGGCCGTCGCACAATACTCCGAAGCATATGTTCATCCTTTGGCTCGCTACCCTTGGCAAGCTCTCCACCTATGATAGGCTCTTGTTCCTTGATGTCGAGCCGGGGTGTCGCTTGTGTGGGGCGGAGTTGGAGACCCATGATCACTTGTTCTTCGAGTGCCCTTTCACTAGTGACATTTGGCGTGAGGTTCGGGTTCGTTTCATGATTCCCGCCAGGGTGTCTTTGGTGCGGCACGCCTTGCGTTGGCTTCGGCGGCATGCCCGTGGCCGTGAGTGCCTTGCCCGGGCTCGTGTGTTTGCTCTCTCAGCTACGGTCTACTACATTTGGCATGCCCGGAATGCTTGTGTTTTTGATGCTAACCTGGTCCCCAAGGAGGTTGTGGCTCGCTTGATCATTACGCATGTTTTCTGATTACTTCATGATAGATTCCCCCCATGTATGGTCGAGACATTGTAGCTTTTGTAGCTGTAGCTTTTGTGGTTTGTTGCGTTGTAGGGAGGGCTTGCATGCCTCTCCTTTGATGCTCGGCTTTGCATAGTCTTGGAAGGCATGCGTGCTTGTCCATCTATGCCGTGATTGTTGTATTTGCTTTGCCACCCTCTTTGTAGGGTCTTACTTAATCGAATTTACCATTTCCAAAAAAAAAAAACACGATGGACCATAAATTAATTCATTACGCTTTCTTACTGTAAATTAAAATTGAAAAAGAATACGTACATCCTCTGGCCTATACTCGGCCAGAATTCGTCTGTAGCGTGACTGGTCACGGAGCGACCGGAGAGGTGTCCGGCCAATGCAGTATCGTCCATCGCGTCGTATGTCATCGTCCGCACCTTCCTTGAGGTTAGGGTTGCCCGGGAAGTATACAAAGTACGTCCAAATCCAAACCTGCGTACAGAGAAAGACAACCACTAGTTATAAGCAATTCAATAATGTATATTAATAATCTAAATTATAAGTTAACTATATTAAAGGCCTACCTCCAAAAGACGTACGCAGTCGGCGAACTGTGCAGCTCCGGCCCGAGAACCCTCTCCGAGGTTCCTATAAAGGAGAGCCAGAACCCCGGTACCCCAAGCAGTATGAACGACACGCTCCCAGTCCACAAAAAGAGGTAGCAGTGTGGTCTTCAGCTCGTTCGTTGACTTATCAACGAAGATGCTAGCCGACATGGCGTGCCATAAAAAAATGGCTGCTATATCCTCTGGGTGGGCACCCTCCTCAATCATCCTCATCACATGCCTCCCAAGCTGGAATTGCTTGACCCAACCCTTCCTAAGGTCGCAGACCATGTCAGCATCATCATCATCAAAGCTGTAGTCTGAATCTATCCCAAACAAATAGCCAAACAAATCCTCACACTCTGCCAGCTCGATATCCTGACCGGTCCATGGCGACGTCACCTCAAATCCCTCGATCGACAGCCCTAGAATCATCAGCACGTCATGTAGCGTAGGACCTATCTCGCCCCAGGGAAAGTGGAAGGTGTTCATCTCTGGATGCCATCTCTCAACGAACGCTGAAATGAGGTTGTGATCAACATGGCCGAACTGGAAATCAAGTAAACCGGTCAACCCCGTCTGCTGCGCAATCCAAAACCAGGACCCCTCCGCAAGGACCCCTCTGGGAATACGATCCCTCCAAAATGCAAACTGCGAAGGGCGTGTCTGGACCCTCAAATTCCTAACAACGTCCTCGGGTGGGTCCAACGACGCCTTCGTCCATATCAGCTCTGCAATGTGCGTGTCAAAGTTCCTCAATAAAGAAGGAAACTGCTCAGCTGGCTCAGGAGGAGGTGGGTCCTGCGTGGCTGGCTCAGGCTGAGACGGGGCTTGCTGAGATAGCTCAGGTGACTCCTCCATGTGTAGCTGCTGCTGAGGCGAGTCCTCAAGAGGTGGGTCCTCCTGATGTGACTGCTGAGGTGGGTCCTCCATAATCACGTCCTCATCTGAGCGGACGGGACCAACATCGTCCTCACTAGCACCCTCACTATCGGCCTCACTATGGCCCTGCGATACACCGTCAACCCTCCTCTTGCGAGCAGATGCAGTAGTAGGGCGACTATCTCGATCGGACCGTGCGATCTTACACAACACTTCCTATTTTTGCATTAAAAATATAGAAAATTGTTTTCTTACAAACAAAATCAATATATTAAAATTTTCATTACAATAACATATTTAATATTACAGTATAATTGTCGCAATTTACCTATACTATTTTTTATAATGATTAAATACAATAAAAACCAAATTTACAAATATAACTATATTCATTTTACCCACTATAACCTATTTACATATGTCCAAATATTATTTTCATACAAACAAAATAATATATTACAATTTTCATTACAATGATATATTAAATATTATTTAACAGTATAATTGAGCATATTACCTATACTATTTTTAACAGTATAATTGAGCATATTACCTATACTATTTTTTATAAGATAATGATTTAATAATCTAAAATCCAAGTATATAAATCTACAAGTGCAGAAACAATTTAATTAAATAAATTAGATTTAACGATTACAAATTTAAAAAACACCATACCTTTTCAGTTGCCCTCCGTTCATATTTTCGCTTTTCGCAAACTGGAATTTCACCCAAGTCTGAAATGGCCTCCTGACCAACCGCGCACGCGACGTCGAAGGCATTCTCCGCCGCGATATCGCCCTCCTCGCCCTCAGTCCTGGGCGGCCCAGATTCCACCATAGTGGGCGGCTCCGCAGGCAGCCCAGATTCCCCCATAGTGGGCGGCTCCGCAAGCGGCCCAGAATCGTCGCTGCTTCCCCCCGTCACACAGAGATTGGCCGCCGCCGCCGCCAACGTCGAATCGGCCGTCGAATCGCCGCCGTCTCCGCCTAGCACTCCCGCCGCCGCCAACGCCTCTTGCTCGTCCAATATCGCAAATAGGTCGTCCACTGAATATCGTCGCCCGGCTCCATTTTTGTGTATTTCGAACGCTGGAAATCGCATCGGAGAAGACGACCCTGGGCGACCTTATATAACGGCGACGTTTCGAATTTTTTGGCGGTTTAGGGTCTGGGCGGCCTACTAAGCCGCCCATATTTTAATTTCAAATTCCACTTTCGGCGGCATGTTGAGCCGCCCACAATTTAGGGTTTACACTCGGCGGCTTACAGTCCTGCCGAGGTTTAACCCGGTTTCCAGAAAACCATATTTTTTTTAATAAATAAATAAATTAAATTATAAAACCGGGTTCTACAAAAAACCAATAAAACTGGGCGGCCCATAATGCCGCCCAGGTCCAAATCGGGTTCATAAAAAACCGGTTTGCATGGGCGGCATTAGGTGCCGCCTATATGCAAACCGGGTTTTTGGAAGGGTATTCTGGGCGGCATGTAGAGCCGTCCAGGAGAAAGTGCGCGGCTAAAAAAAATCGACTGTGCAGTTTATCGGCCAAAGAATTTTCATGTGAAGCACTTCTTATATATCACATCCTTACGTACAGTTTTGTTAATTACATAATCAAAAGCATTATAAGTACTAAAAATGACGAGATAAAGGCTTTCTTAAGCACTATAAATACTAAACATATAATATATGATATTTTTATAATCGGGTCAAGTTTCATCTTTTGGGCTACATAAATCGTTATAGGCTAGATATAGGATTGATGACACTCAAATAAGAAAACACAAATTAACTTAAGAAAATGCTTTGTTGTATTGATTGGCTGTAACAAATTACATGAGATAGTAAATATCTTCATAACTATATTACAAAATTAGTTGGAGATGAAAGGGCGCCGAAGTGGCATTACCCATTAATTAACTAGTAACTAGTTAATTTTAATGTATTAAACATTTTAATAAAAAATTTAACTAGTAACTAGTTAAAGTAATACACCCATAACCCGCCATTAACCTCTACTGTAAAACCCAAACACTCCCACCTCTCTCTAAAAACCAAATCCAAACCCCAATTCACAATCCCAAAATCAATAGTAACACCAACAAACAGGATGTCCATTACCCAGCAACAACATCATTCAACAACAACACACAAACAACAACAAACTCAAAGGATATTAAAGAGAAGGTTTGATCATCTTCTTTAACCCCCGAAAAATTTCAAGGGATAACCTCCCATAAAACATCCCCAATTACTCTATGAGGTAAACCTCACCTATATCATCGGGGCAATCCCCCACTTATACAACAGGGGTGAATCAACTGTTAAATACCGCTTCAACTCTTCTCAAAGAACAAATACAAACGGAGCATCTCAAACTGAACCACCGGTTGATCCTCAAGCCAGGGCAACACGATAACTGAACTATTGTACCACCTCCATGCCTAAGCCATCAGCTTGTCATCTCGACCCCTCTCAGAACCAAATCTGAGCCTCTCAACCCCTCTGTGATACCTCGTAATTCTGTAAGGTTATTTTGGGAATTTTGAGAATTTTCCCGAGTACCCGTTTTGTACGTCGGATTTAATTCAGAGAGTTTAGGACATTTTGTAATGTCCTCTGTATCTGTAATATTTTTCTCAGTGAAATAATATACAGACGACGTGCTTTGGATTTTAATACTCGTTCGCGTACGATAATTTTATCCCGGGTTAAAGTTGTTGTCGTTCAAAATCAGAATGGGCATGAAGCCACAGGGGCGGCGACCGCCGCATTTATGGCGGCGCCCGCCGTCGCCAGGCTCGAGGACTGGCGTGGTTGTCTTCCTAGCTGGGCGCCAGGCCTAGTGGCGGCGACCGCCGTGCAGTACGGCGCCCGCCGTAATTCGCCCACCGTAGGCAATTTGTGAGGCGGCGACCCTTGCTCTCCGCGGCGCCCGCCGTCGTTGTCCGGAGGTCTTTGCCCGAAGGTCGTCGGCGAGGCTCTGGCAGCGCCGAAGTAGGCCTGTGGCGTCTCGTCCTAGGGCCATCATGGTGTCTCCTTTGCTTGGCTATTTAAGGAGAGGCTTGGAGGTCGGATTGGAGCTCATTCCATAGCCCAAACTCTCCCGAAATTGTGCCTCGCCGGAGTTCTTGCCTCGCCGGATTTTGGAGTGTTCGCCGGAGGTCGTTTGGTGTGTTTTCCAGTAGCCTTGAGGTGCCTTTGGAAGCTTAGTGGAGGGTGGAATCCAAAGCTAGGCCAAAGGGTGTCTTCGCGTGTGTGTGGGTGAGTGTTTTTCCTCTCGCCGGCGTCTTCTGGTGTTCTTACGGCGACCGCCGCCAGTGGCCAGAAGCCTCTTTGTTGGCTTGGTCTTGGTGGTCGTCGTTGAGACGTCGTTTCCTTCGGTTTCTTTCGTCTTTCCTTAGATTCGTATTAGTTTATGTCGAATCTAACTTAGGATTTCTTTATGGGTCGGCTCGAAGGTTGTTGTGCTGTCGGAGCTATACCCGTGTCGAGCCCGGAATTTCGTCGTCGTTAGGCTTGTTCCAACTCTGCGGATTAAGGCAAGTGGCGGTTCGCTCTTGCTTAATCATTCCATATTTCATTAATTATCAATTATTTAATTGTTAATTAAATTGGAGTGAACTGTTGTTTTGTTTGGGAACTAATTTCATAAATAAACGTGATTAAAGTAATGTTATGATAGGTTGTATATATGTTAGAACAACGCTATTATATGTGATAATTACCGTGATGGTATTGTTGTGAATTTAATCTTAATGCTAGAATAGCATGTGGGTTAATAGGAAAACTAATCCAAGTAAGGATTAACCGTTTCTATTATCTCTATGTTTAAGTTGATTGCCTGGATGGCTTTAATGTGAATAATTGTTGTGTTAGACTGTTTAGTTAACACGAGTGTTCGTAGGAACGCTAATCCAAGTAAGGATTAGTCATTTCTTTATAACTTAATGTTCGTAGGAACGCTAATCCAAGTAAGGATTTGTCGTTTCTTTAAATCGCAATACTCCTCGGGTTAATTTCTGGATAATAATTTAAGGGTCATGACCTATGCTTCTTATCCACCGTTAAGGATTTGAAGTGTTTTAAGCGCCTTGCAAGCGCCATTGGATGAGCATAATTGCAGTCCTGTGTATTAAGCACCTAGCTAGTGCAATTGGGGTGGACGTAACTGTCATCCTGTAAATTAAAGTGTAAGCACTGTGACAGTGCAATCTGGGTGAACATAAGATCACCCTGTGTAATAATAATTTCCGTTGTTACTCGGAATAATTTTAAGTCTCGTGTGTGTGTTTGTGTGTTGTGTTAATTTGGGTCGACATGATTGTCACCCTGAGATTTAAGCTTTGTGTCGCTCTTAATGACATTAACGTGTTTCAGTAAAGTGTGTTTTGTAATTAAATAAGATATGTGCCCGAGTGCACATGATTAATAAACCTTCGACGAGTAGTGCAACTAAGTTATAGTGCAGCTAGGAAAACTCGTCTCGACTTTGATCATAGTACGTCCTCTTTTCAATATGGATTCGCTGTATGCGATGAGGTTGGTTGTGAACTGAAGCATCTCAGTCAACTTTTAAATCATTGTGTGTGTAACTTTAATGTTCCCTAGCAGTTGTCATAATTTCCTTTAAGACTCAAATTCCTTTGGAGTCTTCTCTTCAGTGCATATCTTAATTGTTAAATCATTCCGTGAAAGTGTCGGGTTATATATCGTTCCTTCGGTTTTTATTCAAGGGACAATGATAGTAAACGGTCACGATCACTCGAACCACTCTGCTTTGTACCCTTGCTAGTCTATTCAGTAGACTAACCCATAAACTTTGTTCTCTGCATGTGGGCTGGTGTCATCCGTTCGATTCGGCACATCAGAAGTTGATTCCCGGAGTTTAAGTAACCTATTGAAGGATAAGAAGCTTACAGACGAAGATTTAAAGTCAGTATTTAAGTTGTTAAGTGTTTTAAGTTTGTTAAGTGTTACCTTGATGTATCTTCATAATTTAAGCCATGTTATAAGTTGGCTATTTAAAGTCTTCCGCTGTTTAATCTTTCAATTAATATGTAATTGTGTATGTATTTAAGCATGTCTGTTCTGGAAAAGCCTGGGGTGACTTTGGACGGTAAAGTCTGAGGTCACTGGCATGTAATATCTCCGGTGTAAATTGGGGGTGTTACAGTTATTTGTAATACCCCACCACATTGGGCCGGCCCATCACAGGGCTGTTGCCCATACACCCCAACCCTTCCTTGGTAGCTCCACCTAATTAATAGGCAGCCATCTCCTAGAGGTTGCAGCACAATTGGTGACAAGAGAGCGTTAAGCTTCTTGTTAAAGCGTGAGGTCTCGAGTTCGAGACTCACGAACAACCTCTTGGAGATGACTGCCTATTAATTAGGTGGAGCCACCAAGGAAGGGTTGGGGTGTATGGGCTACAGCCCTGTAAAGGGTCGGCCCAGAGATGGGGGATGTTACAAAAAAGTACACTTTGAATGAGAGGGGCTCCGACCTTATCGGGCCAGCCATTTCTCTATCCATGGGCCGCAGCCCATGTACCCCAACCAAATCCCCATGGCTGGGAGGTTGTTGGTGAGAGTCGAACACGCGACCTCTCCACCCTTTATCAAGCCTCCGAAGAGCGCCTTGATACCAATTGTGCTGACCGTCACTTGCTCGCAAGTACTGAAGATTAGAATGTGCCCATTACAAACTGGCTTCGAAATCTGGAACACAATTCGTCACCCACACCAAATTAGATTAAGTATATATTGTAAATCTTACTCATGCATGAACCTGCATCCTCATTCTCTTATTATTTGAAGCAATTTTGATTCCGCCTACCTCGCTCCTCCGATTCGAAGTTCACTTCTTGGTGACCATTCTTCACCGCCTCATCCTCTTCCAACGTACTCGGCCTTCGATTAAGTAACTTGTACCTTTGAAATCTGAGGCTCTCTCGTCTATGACCTCTAAAATCTGAGGCTCCCTCGTCTCCATCCTCGCAAATCCGAGGCACTCTTGTCCACTGATCTTCAAATCTGAGCCATCCTCGTACTCATCTCGAACATATGCTTATGCTTGTGAGCAGGGGCGGACGCAGGATTTTACCCCAGTGGGGGCTAGAATCCTGCGTCCGCCCAATACTTGAAAATTTTCACCAAGAATACTTGTAGATTAGGATTAGAACTAGATCCTACATTTGATGATTTCATCTTTTATAAACCACCAATACTTGAAAAAAATCTCTTCATTTTTTGAAATAATTAAATTATAAACTACATTAAAATATAGCAATACAAGTATACAACTATACAAACAAACAATCAAACAATACAAGCAAACAATTTCAACGAGCAAACAAGGAATTAAGGAAAGCTGAATGGCTTCAAGAAATTCACAAAGTCAGAATTTAAGAATCACCTTGAGGTCCTTGATAGAAAATCAAACATCTAAGTTGTCAGAACATTAGGTGATAAAAAAAACACTACACTAAGCTGACAAAGTAGAAAATAAACAAATTTCCCTCATCCAGTCCACACAGGTATGTAAAAAGCAAATTCTTCGTCTATAATCTACATAAGGTTGAATTATATAATATGTATGAATATATAAAAAGCTCACCTTTGGGGCAAACCCCTCTATGTGATCTTTCTCCTTTTGGAGTACACCTGGTGAAACAAATAAAGGGAAATAGCAATTTTTGATCTTCATTTTCTTTATCTCTCCATCGAAAAATGTCTGCAATTATGTTTAAATGCATAACTAACCTCAGATTAATGATCAAAATGTGATGAGACAACTTTTCAATAATTGAGAAAATTATACCTATCAAGTTATAAGAGAAAATTATACCTACCGGCGGGCGGCGAGGGAGGAGAGGGCGGACTGGCGGCTAACCGAGGGAGGAGACTAGGAGAGGACGGAGACTCGGAGGGCGTCGGCCGTCGAGAATCGAGATAATAGGGGACAGTCGGACAGGGGTGGTCGCCGGTCGGAGGCCTTGAAAAGGATGGACTGGCGGAGGGCGTCGAGAGGGCGGACTGGCGGAGGGCGTCGAGATCTTCGACAACGTCCGGCGTCTCCCACAGGCGAGGGCGGACTTGGTTGCCGGTCGGAGCGTCGGAGGCCTGGAAAAGGATGGAGGCGGACTGGCGGAGGGCGTCGAGATCTTCGAACCTACTCTGCAGGCGGCGGCGAGGGCGGCCGTCGGCGACTCCGGCGAGGTATGAGGCAGTCAGGCAGAGATTAAAGTTCGGAGGAGAAAGAGACAAAGAGTTAGGGCCGGCTGGGAGGGATAAAAAATACATATACTTTTTTTTTTTTTTTTTTAAATCCCAGTGGGGGCTATAACCCCCACTGGGCCCACCTGCGTTCGGTCCTGCTTGTGAGCCACGCCCCGCTGATCTCAGATACAAACAATCTAACCCCTATACAAACCCATCAAAAAATTTCTCATTAAGCTTGCAAGCTTAATCGCTGTTTGCTTCCCATCTGTTCCCAGATCTCTTTTTTTGGCTTGTTTTGCAAGCTAGAGGAGATAACAATATTACATTAATCCTAAATATAAATTAAATTCTTTTTCTTTTTGATTATCCTTTCTGGACCTTTTAGCCCATTTTGATCTGATGCGATCTAGAGTCCATTTAGCATCATCCAACCTTAACACAAACTTTATTATATATTTTTAATCCATTCTTATATGCTTCGTTTGATTTACTTGAATGATTTCAGGTAATAATTTCATTCATAATAATGCTCTGCCGTCAAGATTGGAAAGAATGTGATATATCTTTACCCATTAAATTGAAAGATTTCTTCCATTTCCATTATTGGAAGCTTTTAACCAAAAATAATTGGGCTTTAAGGCTCATTAAATACTAGTCATTCACACAAAACCAACACCACCACAAATCAACAAAATTTACTCTTTCAAAGTAGTAATAATAATTTATCCAAATAAAAGAGATAATACTCGTTTTTGCGTTTATAGAACCTAGTATTACACAATCTATAAAAATAGCTCAATCAAAACTTCAGTTACACCGTTATGACATATGGCTTCAAAATCAGTACACTCACTTTTACCAAATGACAAGAATTATTGATGTTCTATTTTTACATCAATTTCCACCCTTGTTTATCTATTGTGGTTCCGTTTGTTTCAAGTATGGGTGGTAAATTTCTCGCTGCATTTGTGGAGCTGATCTAGGGTGTTGTCTGAGTGTCCGGTCGTGGTTGTGGTCGTGTTTGTGGCTCAATGAAGATCTCTCTTGTACGAGGGCAACGTCATGGTTGAGACTCCTGAAGATCCCTCTTTGAAGAGAGGGCAACGTCATGATAGTCCGTTCAACACTTCCGCATGAATTCTCTTGTTTGACTCGTCTGCCGGTGGCGCTTTGGTCTGATCGTGCTTGCTCACCATTCATTTTAGGTCGTTTTAGCTCTTCTTTTGCTTTGTTGTAATTTCCATGCTTGTTGTACTGTTTTTTCTGCCCGTTTTTTACCGGCGCCGATTTATCGGCCTCTCGATCATACTTTGAATTCTTTCCTCATCAAAAAAAAAAGTAATACACCCATAGTAAAGTAGTAAAAAACAAATTTAACATAATATATTCTATTACTACATAAAATTATATAATCCTAAAAGATGAACTCTGAAATATTAATTAAATGGTAATACATGCAGGGTTAACCCACATACTTATATATAGTGTAGAGTGTAGACCACACCCTAGTTTGAAATTCATTTATTTAGAAGGCATAAATTATATTGTGATCATATCATTTAACTCTAATATTTAAAAGTATCATATGATTCACGTGATTAGAAAAAGAATCCATTATGTAGTAATCATGCAATTTAGTGTATGTATACCAAATCCCCATAAATAGTATATATTATGTAGAGTTAGTTTCATGTGAGGAGCACCCTTAGGGTGAAACGTGAGGAGCATTCTAGATCATTCATTTTAATATTACCATACACCCTATCACACTCAATTCCGGTCAATGATCAGCGTTGACCGGTCAACGGTCATTTTTTTTTTTTATAAAAAAATTAATTTTTTTCTTAAAATTTTTTTATACACGTTTTCATTATAAAATTTGTATGAAAAGAATTGAATAATTAGTTCTTAAAGTTGAATAATTATATGTTTAAAATTGTACAATTAAAATTCGAACAATATTAAAGTTGAACAATTGTATATGAAAAGTTGAACTATTGTATCTTAAAGTTAAACAATTTCATTTTTATAGTTCGACAACTGTATTCGCTATGTATATAAATTTGAACAATTGTCTCTCAATGTTGAACAATTTCATTTTTTAAATAATTTTTTAGTTGTGCATGGCCGTTTTTGCCATTTTCTATTTTTATTTATCTACACATTTAGGATTTAGGGTTTATGTTTTGAACATTTTTTAGTTGTATTATGTTTATATTACGTTATAAACAAAACTTCAAGTTTATTTGACAATTGTTAAAATTTTAATGAAGTATTGCCCAATTTATCTTTTGTTATAAGTTTGAATTTTCATGCAATCTAAATTGATCAACTTTTCTGATTCAGTTGTTTAACTTTATATATTGTTAAAAAAGTTGTTCAACTTGTATGATACAATTGTTCAAATTTAATAGAGAATTTTTCAATTTTTTAGAAATAATTTTATGAGGAAAGCGTGTAAGGAAACAAAAAAAAATAAAAAATGTTTTATCCTGAAAACAAATTGGCCAAAAAAACAAAAAACAAAACTAACCATTGCTTAGTCAAAACAAATGTGTAATTATAAAAATAAAATTGTTCAACTTTAAGATACAATTGTTCAACTTTTTTGGTATAATTGTTAAACTTTATATATTGTTCAGAAAACATTGTTCAACTTTTAACATACAATTGTTCAAATTTAATTGGGAATTGTTCAACTTTTTTAATATAATTTTATGATAAAAACGTGTAGAAAAACAAGAAAAAAAAGAAAGAAAAAAAACTAAAATTTGCTTAGCGAAATAGTCTAACCATAAAAATGAAATTGTTCAACTTTAAGATACAATTGTTCAACTTTGTTCGTACAATTGTTCAACTTTATATATTGTTCAAAAAACATTGTTCAACTTTTAACATACAATTGTTCAAATTTATTAAAGAATTGTTCAACTTTTTTAATTATAATTTTATGATAAAAACGTGTAGAAAAACAAGGAAGAAAAAAATTTGCCCAAAAAAAATAAAAATAAAAATTGCTTACTGAAACAATCTTCTAACCATAAAAATAAAATTGTTCAACTTTAAGATACAATTGTTCAACTTCTTTGGTATAATTGTTAAACTTTATATATTGTTCAAAAAATATTGTTCAACTTTTAACATACAATTGTTCAAATTTAATAAGGAATTGTTCAACTTTTTTAATTAAAATTTTATGATAAAAACGTGTAGAAAAACAATAAAAAAAATGAAGAAAAAAACTTGCCCAAAATAATTAAAAATAAAAATTGCTTAGTGAAACAGTCGTCTAACCATAAAATAAAGTTATTCAACTTTAAAATACAATTGTTCAACTTTGTTTGTACAATTGTTCAGCTTTATATATTGTTCAAAAAACTTTGTTCAACTTTTGATATACAATTGTTCAAATTTAATAAGGAATTGTTCAACTTTTTTAATTATAATTTTATGATAAAAACGTGTAGAAAAACAAGAATAAAAAATATATTTTTAAAAAAAACTTAATTGTAAAAAAAAAAAATTGGACAAAAGTCAGTTTGACCGGTCAACGATTAACGTTGACCATTGACCAATCAATGGTCAGATGTTGATCATGGGGTGTGATTGTGTGTGAGAGGGTGTATGTTTACTATGATGGATGTTCCATCATAGCTTTTCATTATCCCAAAATGATTGGCTCTCATTCCTCCTCATGTTTCACCGTAAGCATCCATTTCACCGGAACTTGACTCATATTATGTATATCTGACCTTCTAATAAATCCAAATCTTGACACAATTAATAAACTCTTGAGAATAATTTAATTACGCGTAAACACATGATCCTACACAGACGAGGTGAGCATATTATTGTCATTGAACTAAAATACTATGTATGATTAATTTTTACCCATCGAACGTCAATGTTTTGGTGAGATCATGCGACGCTTATCATGAAGTCGATCACTATCATACATTCATACACATACGCCTAACTACACCAAATCGTCACCAATCAGTGAACCTTGAAAAATAATAAAAAAAAGCTACACAAACGAACAATCCGGATCAGAGTTCAGCTTTTAGTACATCATATATCAGTATATATAAAGGAGGACCCCCTCAATGAACAGTATATTTCCTGTTTTATCCCTTATTTAATAGTTGTCATGTATTTTCTGTTTTATCCCTCATTTAATAGCTGAGAAATTACCTTTGCTTGACACTAT
The DNA here is from genome assembly GCA_027886185.1 of Rheum nobile. Lineage (NCBI taxonomy): Eukaryota > Viridiplantae > Streptophyta > Magnoliopsida > Caryophyllales > Polygonaceae > Rheum > Rheum nobile. The sequence continues at coordinate 3,117,670 of WOAB01000194.1, read as the reverse complement.
TCTTAGAAACCGACTTTTAGTTCTTCTCCTTTTCCCATATCTTGAAAACTCAATTGCTCTGTCTCCAATCTCTTCTATCTTTCATCGCCTTGCTCTATCTCCCATCTCCCCTATCCGTTTTCCGCTACCCAGTGCCGCCAGTTCGTATCCCTTCTCCCCACCCTTTCGTCGGTGATCCCGCCTTCTCCAGAACTCTTTCGGTATGGTCTCTCTCTCTTTTAGGGTTTCATGTGTTTGTTTCGTCTTCTGATTTTGTGTTTCTTTGTCTTGAATTGACTGAATTTTACGGTTTGACGGATCATTTAGGATTGTGGGTTTTAGGGTTTGACAAGTTGATTAGGTTTGTGGGTTTATCGTTCGATTCTGAACCTCATTTGTTAACTTGGTTGGAGGTGGATATGTTGTTTAGTCTGGAATTTTGGAAATGGGTAGCCGCGCCTATTCCACCATGCTCGGCCAGGTTCTACTGCTTTTCTTTTTCCGTTTTTGGTTCATCAGTTGTTGTGAAGGAAAAAGTTTGGATCTTGATTGGTTTGACTGATTGTTAGTTCTATCCCAGAGAATGAGAGCAGATGTCATCGCCGTCGACAATGGCGATTCTTCTCTCGCTCTTCTCGATTATCGCCTTGATCTCCTCCGATGACATTCTCTCCCCGTCCCGCCGCCCTAAGCACAGTGGGAGTCTCTGCGACAACCTCATCCGTCATGCCGGTTATCTTTGCTCTGAATACACCGTACTCTCCCTTTCTCTCTATCCTTCTTTTAATTGAATTCTACAACCTGCGTATTTTAATCTCCATAGTTTGATTGAATTAGGTCTGTGTTCCGTTGTTTGATTGAGATTTTTAGGGTTATTGTGTTTCTTATTCCGTCAGGTTCAAACGGAAGACGGATATCTATTGGCTTTGCAACGAGTGACTTCTCCCTCTGACGAATTACGTTTGCGAACTGGCCCCCGAGTTTTACTTCAGCATGGCTTGTTTATGGTGATAAATCTAAAATTCTAAACCTTTCCTCCCTCTTTTTGTGAAATTTAAACTGTTTGAGCAATTAGATTACGAGACCTAAGTACCTCATTCTTTGAGGACTTCTATAGGGGTTGAATAGGGAATTAGGCTCTAATTGCCTATTTAAATGGGACTTGGAAATAAAGGGGCTTGGGTTTCACTGCATCATGATATAAGTAAGTATCCAAGGAAATCAAAAGTGGGGAATTTCTATTGAAAATAACAATAATTTGATCAGATTGATCCTTATCTTCATAATCCGAGTGTAGAACTTTGAGGCTTGGAGCTTAGTGGTAAATATAGGGAGTGAACATGAGTATGAACTCACTAACACAATGTTGAATGCAAGTTATCCTATTCAAACATAGTCTTGTCTGGATGTTTGCTACATAAACATGATACTGCACATTTGCATCCCTTTGAATCTTCAAATTTTGTCATTGAAACTTTTGGTTTCTTACTGATGAGAATCAAGGTCACCAATGGGACCTTTCTTCCCTAGAAGGCTAGATCGTGTCCAAAGCTTGCTTCCTTCTCCTTCCTAAGCTTGCTAGACCTTCAATGGAGCTTGTGAGAGGGCCACGACCGAGAGGAACAATGAAGGGTTCGAGGGGCTGTCGGCGGTCCTTGGGTTCACGGCCAAGGGAACCTCTCTTAGAGGTTCCTTGGCTTGGTCGGATTTAGATCCAAGGTAATGATCGAGTTTACTTTGTGAAGAGATGAGATTGAAGAAAGAAGATGCAAGAGACTTGGAAGCTTGGAGTGATAGAAATAAGTGGCGGCCTAGAGGGAGATAAACTCAACCTTAGGCTATGCCACTTCTATATTCTTCACTAGTTTGTTTACAAGGAATGGAAGGCATATAAATACTACAGTGTTGGGGTCTTGGCCACATGGCCTTTCTAAGCTAATGGGCCTCTTGGGCTAGAAGTCCATAAACATATGGCTTCACACACCCAAAGAGGTAATGCTAGAAATAAAAGACATCATACTAAAAATAGAAGGATAAAAGCCTTAGATGCTTGGATATAGGCGCGCGTGCATGAATGCCTTGGAATTGAAGCATGGTCGATGCTTGAGTGTCGTGGCATTAACGCGTTGGCGCCTTGGTGGTCAATCACCGGGACTCATCACTCTCTCATTCTTAGCTTCAAAGCGTCCTCGCTTCGACGGTATAGGAAGTCCGGGAGATGGAGGAAGTGTGGTGGCGCGTCTCCCCTTCTTAAAGGTGAAGGTGGAGTGAGGGGGACCGCCATTAACACAAAGAATCTTGAGCATATGAGAGTCATCGGGCGGCTCCTTGGGCACCACAAGTTGGGGGGCCTCATGCGCAAGCATGGAAGCCGTCAGAAGAGACCTATAACAATGCAACTCAACAAGCCAAAGAAAGGTCAGCCAATGGTGTGGGGGGTCCTAAGGATGGCTCTAATCATGGCTACAGGGTGTAGGTGGCCACTAATGTCAAGTGTAAAGCTCGTCCCAAATTTCAGCCACCAAATATCCCAACAATGACCCACAAAGCTAGGGTCCCAAGCCAACACACTAGTACGAAGGAGTCCATCTAAGAGTAACCCGGGGTCAAAGGGAAGGGTAACTAATCCGAGGGCCAAGTGTGCAATGCGACACGGGATGCCATGACCCATCCTAGCGGGGTGTTTACCTAACACACCAATGGAATCCCTCCCCTTCTTATGCGTGGCCAATCCGGTTAGAAAGACCAAGGCTAGGTCTTCCCAAGGGGTGGGTGGATGAGCTAGGTGTGTGTAGGGACCAGGAGGGTGAGACCTAGGCAAGAGAGAGGCAAGTGTAGACCAAAAAATATAATCCTCAAGAGTTGCCATGGGTATTGTGGTCCCAAATTCTCTACAGCACTCAATGACATCCTCAATCAACAATGGCCTAAGAGAGGTCCTAAAGGCACAAAGCTCACCCACTCGGAGTAGGAAATCATCATCCCAATAATTTCCCACAAAGTTACCCAAAATGACACACATCGGGGCTAGAGGACCAAGGAGGGTCTCGAGGTCATGCAAGGACAAAGAGACGGAAATCAATATAGTGTAAGCATGACAAGGAGATGGGAGCACATACCTCGGAGACAAGATGTGGGCAATCTTGTCTCGGTCCTTCTTGATCCGACAATCAAATGGAGAAGGCGCCTCAGGTGGGGAATGCATGAAGCACCGTCCTCCTTGGGAGAGAGGCAAAGGTGAGGCCTTCAGCGGCCACGAGGGCGCCAACCAAGGCGGGATGAAAGCTCACAACTCCTCCGGTGTGGCAGCCATGGGGCGCCGACCTTCATGGGGTGGGCTCAAAGGAAAGCCGCTAGGAGTTGACATAGGGCTGCTCGCGGTTATGGGCGGTGGTCAACCAAGTTGGAGATGTTTAAAGCGTTATTGTGGAGTATGTAGCTGAGGAGAAGAAGTGTGACTTTAGTGGTTTGGAGAAGCTAAACGAAGACTTATTGAAGATGGAGAGGAGACCACGAAAGAAGACCATGAGCCAGACGAAGAAGGCGCAACATAAGCCATCCACGGGTGCGAAATAGGCCACCGCGATTGCGGAAGTGGATCCGCGGGCGCGGTTGGTTGCGGTTAATTCGAGAGCATCAGGGTATTTTCCGCGATCGCGGAAATTCTTCCGCGGTTGCAGAAATCTGCATCAACGCGTCCAGAAAGTTTTTCCGAAGATTTTATTTATTTCCATTTTCTTTTATTCCGTTTATTTTATTTCCTTCTAAGATTATACTTGTTATCTTTTCAGCATGAGGTTTGGTTTTTAGGTTATTTAACCTAATTTCCATAGGAGCTTATCAGCATTCAGTTTTGATTCATATTCAGTTTACATCATCGTTTATTCCATTCAGTATTGTTTTTCTTTCAAGACTATGAAAAACTAAGCACCCTTTGCTTAGTCCGTTAATTGAAGCCTTGGTTTGAATTTGCTTGTGAGATTATTCCTTTACTCTATCCTTGAATGTTATTGATTCTCTTATGCTTCATTCCATTGAGTTATATTGATTTCTCTAGATTAGCTACCTAGTTTTATTGATATTATTCATATTGCAGGATTAAGGTTTTGAATTCTATTGGTTGATCTAGTTCATCAATTATTGTGATTAGTATTATTAATATTAGTTTCCCTAGCCTGACAAACTAGTTGAGATTGATATTATCTATAGTGCTAGTTACCTTAATCTGGTCAACTTGTTGAGATTAATATTGTTCATACCTAATTCAGAGTAGCAAACACGATTTACTGGAATGAGTTGTGAATGTTTATTGTGAAGATAATTGATTGCATGTCGAGTACTGATGAGTTGTTAAGTATTGCATGAGCCTATCTATTCCTGAGCCTACTGCTGATGTTAGATTTATCTTGATAGTTTCTTGATTGTTTAATAGTTAGGGTTATCAGGACTAGTTGGACTGGTAACTAATTTAGAACAGGGAATAGGATATTCATGAGGATTGAGGACTAGGAATAATCAATGATCAATCAACCAAACTAAAGGTGGATATTTGTTTGGCTAAGTGTTTTTCCCAATTTGATTACAAACCTTTGCTTTTGTTTCCTTTGTTTACTTGTTTACAAACAACCAACCAAAACCCCCCTTTGTTACTTTTGCATGCAACCTTACATAAAGAAAGACAACTCCTCCCTGTGGGATTCGACCCTTGCTTGCCTATTCTACTAGTTTAGGTTGTTAAGGATTTTATTTTGATAAGGCGATACGACTTTAGCCTCTGTCAAATTGGCACCGTTGCCGGGGATCGAACCCAGGTCACCCGCGTGACAGGCGGGAAGACTTACCACTATACTACAACGACCAAGCTCAACAGTCTAAAGAGGAGCATCATCAACATTGAACAGCATGCTGCTGAATCGTTGTATGAGTACTACGAGAGGTTCAAGAGGCTGATCTCTAGCTGCCCCTACCATGGATATTCCGACCAGGACCTCATACTTTATTTGTACGGAGGTCTTCTTGATGACGAGCGTCGGATGGTGAACGCTGTCTGTGGAGGGAACATCTTGAACAAGACTCCAGTTGAGGCATATGAAGTTTTCTTTGAGCTATCTAAGGGCTCAAGACAGTTCAGTAGGAGGGCGAGCGCCCAAACAATCAGAGCTGCGGACTCTCAGCCAAATTCTTCACTACTTTCTGACATGGCTGAGATGAAGGAGATGATGAGGAGGTACATGATGAAGGGTGGCCAGCAGCAAGTCAAATCATGTAGGATATGCTATGACACGACGCATCCTACCGATGCATGTCCCACGCTGCAGGAGCCCACTGCTGAGGTGAATGCCATTGGGGGATACGACCCTTCAAGGCCCATATATGACCCGTACTCCAACACGTACAATCCAGGGTGGAGAGATCACCCCAATCTGAGGTACGGAAATCAGCAGAGTACTCCTCAAGGCCAGGAGAATCAAGAGTATCAACAGAGGCCTCCACAATTCCTACAACGCCTACAACCATATCAACAGCTTGGGGGTCAACAACAGCAATATCGAGCTCTATATGACCAAAGACCCCAAGGCCAAGGTTCAAGTTCATCTATGTTCAGTGAAGACCAGATCAGGGCCCTCACCCAAACCGTATCAACGGTGGTCAAGAACCATGAGTCACTAGTTCAGACTATAGCAACGTTGAGCAACACTATGGTTCAACAAAATCAAGAGATGCGAGCGAGTATTCAGAACTTGGAGAAGCAAGTGGGGCAGATCTCCATCGCAGTGAGCAGATTGGAAGCTCGGGACTCGGGAAAACTACCATCTCGAATGGTAGCCAACCCGAGGGAGAATGTATGCGCTATGACGCTGAGGAGCGGTACACAAGTGGAGGAAACCCGAACGCAATAGAGAGAAATCCGCGACCGCGGAGAAAAAGGCCGCGACCGCAGAGTTCGCGCTGAAACAGAGGAGAAAATCGGCGTTGTTCCGCGATCGCGGGTAGAATTCCGCGATCGCGGAAAACTCACTGGAGACGAGGACATGATCGAAGATGATCCGCGACCGCGGACAGATATCCGCGATCGCGGAAAACTCCCTGGAGCTCCAGATCCTCTCGAAGACACCCGCGATAAATATGTTCACCCCAACTTCCCTCCGCTCAGTTCATTGAAGCCTCCCGCCCCCTTTCCCGAAGCTCTAAAGGACACTAGAAGGCCGGCGAATGACAAGGAATTATTTGAGACCTTCAGCAACTGCGAGGTAAATATTCCTTTGATAAAACTTGTTCAAAGCATCCCTCGCTATGCCAAATTTTTGAAGGAGCTGTGCAAGATAAAGAAAAAGAAGGCGGTAAAGGAGAAGAATAAAGTCCAGGTCAGCGAGAATGTATCCGCTATGCTGCAAAAGCAGTTACCTAAGAAGGCGAGTGATCCGGGCATGTTCACTATTCCTTGCAAGATTGGGGGCACCTTGTTTGACAAGGCCATGCTTGATTTGGGTGCCTCCATTAATGTGCTGCTTCTCTCGCTGTACGAATCTCTGGAGGTTGGACCATTAGAAAAGACGGGGATTGTAATCCAGCTGGCGGACAATTCCTATGTGTACCCCAAGGGAGTGGTGTAGGATGTGATGGTAGAAGTTGATAAATTGCTCTTCCCTGCGGACTTCTTTGTGATGGATACGGGGCAGGATAAGGATGCAACCCCAGTGATGCTAGGAAGGCCGTTTATGAACACAGCGGGAACAAAGATTGATGTGAGCAGCGGTTTTGTTGGAATGGAACTCTTTGGAACGTCAGTTCCCATGGAGTTCCCTTCCTCTGTTTCTCTTGTTTTGACGATGACAAACACTTAAACTTAACTGGCTATTCTAGTGTTTAATCTACAGCTGAAAAGATAAGGGAATCAAGTCCAAGGTGAGCGAAGATCGTGATCAAGGGAACTGGATGGGAACCGCATCGCATCAGCGTATCTGAGGAAATCTCACAGAATCTCCGTGAAGATTTTCTTGCCGTTTCTGGACGCCTTCAACCGAAGATCTTAGGCGTTTTTACACATAGAGTATCTTTATATGATTGTGTAAATTAGGATTCGGTTTAGAGTATATTTTTTATCTTATATTTGGTAAGAGATAAAATATTGCATTTTGGATTTATGGAATGTTTTTTTGTTTAAAGAATATCTCTTCTGAGATCTTTCCTTAACAAATACATTGTATAAATACTGTATGCTGCTAGGGTTTTACTTATGCCTTTTGACGAGCTTGAGAGTGCATCCGTGAGACAAAGAAGAAGATGAAGTGTTCGAGTTGAAAGTGTCGAAGTAAGTCTATTGTGTGTTAATCTGTGAATTCTAGGGAACTAGGTTTAGTCTTAGTGAGATAGACTGAAACGAGATAGTTCGGAAGTTGTAATCGCATATTAATATACAAGTAGACTGTTTGAAATCCTCGAAAGATGGGTGATTTTTATCCTAGATAACTAGTTGGTTATCAAAGGTTTCCACCTTAAGTAATTGTTCTTGATAACTTGTTTACTCGTTATTCTGCTGCCCATAGGAACTGAACACACTTGTGTCTCAGTTCCCTTGAAACTAACGCACATATCCTACAATTGGTATCAGAGCTAGCGCTCTAGATTGTGTGTTTACTAAGCAGGTTGTCAAGATGTCTCGCAACAACGAACCTGAACTCGGTGTCTCCATCAACAAGCCTTACATCCTTAAGAATGGACAAATCAACTGGTGGACGCAACAACTTATTGGCTTCATGCAAACCAACGACATGCAATGCTGGTATGTCTTGGAGAATGGGAACTATCCTAATCCAACTGATTCAAAGGATCCCACCAAGCTTCTACCTATCTCTGAATGGACTCAAGAGCACTTCAATCAACAAGAAAAGAATGCCAAGGCTCGTCAATACATCCTGAATGCATTGACAAAAAATGATCAAGACAAAGTCATTAGCATCAACAATGCTAAGGAGATGTTGAAAGCTCTGAGGGAGTTCAACCTGGGAAGTGAAGACCTTCAGAATAGCAGGAAATTTGATCTACAAGGAGAATACCACAGATTCAAAATGCTTGAAACTGAAAATGTCTCATCTTATCACTCTCGTTTTAAAATCCTATGCAATGAACTCACAGCTTGTGGTGTAGAACCTGAAGAGTGGTCCAAATCCATGGTGATTATCAACGGACTCAACTCCAAGTTCGAAATGACACAGAGCATTATGCTACAAACTCCTTCCATCAGAGTTCTCCCTGTTCAGGAACTCATTGGTCAACTCCAGCGACAAGAAGACAAGGCTAAGGGAACTGAGCAAGTGAAAACTGATCAGAGCATTGCCCTGATGCTGACCAAAGTTATGGAAAGGCTGAAGACTAATGAAAACTCTGATGAAGAAAATGATGATGAGATCATTGCTCTTCTGACTCGCACTGTAAGGAACTTTCAGAAAGGCAAGTTCCCGAGGAAAGACTTCAAGAGGGAACACAAGGAATTCAGATGCTACCAATGCAACCAGGTTGGGCATCTTGCTAAAAATTGCCCAAACAAGAAGGAGGATGCTGGACCACAACAGAAAAAGGCGTTGGTTGCTACATCCACATGGGGTGACAATGATGAAGAATCTAAAGGGGAACCAGACGACTTATCCGCTGGACAGTGTCTGATTACTGAAACGTCATCTTCAAGGGAACTAGATACCAGTTCCCTTGACGTCTATCTCATGGCAAATACAGACCCAAGTGCTGACTCAGACCCTACTAAACCTGAGGTATCGTCTGCTGAACTCACTGAAACTCTCTCTAAGTATGATAAAAAGCACTTGATTAAACTGATTATCAAACTTAGCGATGAAAACAACTCTCTGCAAGAAAAGATAACTGGAAATGAAGAAGAAATTTCTTGCTTAACTGGAGAATGTTGTTTGGTGTAAGAAATTTGAGGATGCTTCTAACTCTAGTAACACTTCGCATGTTATCTGTCCTACTTGTGATTTGCATGATAAACTGAATCTTGGTGACAGTTCTCTTGATAGTTCTTCTCCTAATCATGAATTACTGTTGTCTATCGTTGATAAACTTGACTCTCTCTGCTTGTATTCATGAAAAGACTGTTAATCAAACTGTGTTTGTGAGACCTAGGGCTGGAATAGGTTATCTTCCAAATGATTCATCTGACCCCCCTTGTCATGCTCATAGTGACCTTGATAAAGTGTCTAGTGATCTTCAGGCTAGAAATGAAAGACTTGATTTAGCTCTTCAAACCTCAAACTGCAAAAATGAATACTTGCAAGAAAGAATCAAGGTCCTTGAAAATGAATCTAATGAAAACCTTCCATGCGCTCCAAATGATTCTAAGATACATGAGATGTATAAGGGAATTGGGCGAAATACTCCCAGGAAAAAGGTTGGCCTAAGGGAAAGAAAGAAAGCCAACTCAGTTCCCTTTCGTAAAAAGGGTAAGTACCTCTGGATTCTCAACAATCGGGTTTACTGGTTTAACACCCCCAAATCTTAACCCATTTGGAAAGGTATTACCGCTAGTGACCTCAGTGTTCCTTATCAAGATCACCCAAGGCTTTATCGTTTAAATACAATGATGAGATACAAAGGATACAAAATGATAACTTTATTCATATAAAACATGAGTCCCGGGATTACATCCCAATCCCGAATAGGACAAATACATAGTTTAAACAAAGTACAACGGAAGTCTTTTTAAATATAACAGAGTAAATAAGTTACAGCGGAAGTCTTTCTTGAAATATTACAAAAAAGGGTTATGATCGTAATGATCATCCGCCCAAGGATCTCAACCTGATTAAAAGATAATTATTAAAACATCCAAAAATATCCGTCGTCTTCATAGTCAATCTAGTCTCCTCATATCTTCGCTCTATCTGATGTGCCGAATCGAACGGATGACACCAGCCAACCATGCAGAGAACAATTGCGATTGGTTAGTCTACTGAATAGACTATGCAAGGGTACAAAGCAGAAGGTTCAAAGTAGTCGTATTAGGTTAGACTCCTCGTCTCTCGAATAAAAGTCGAGTACGTTAGTCAACCACCATACTATACTTGAATATGACAAAAGGCATGCACAAGAGAAGATTCTGGAAGATTGAATCTTCACAAAAATCGACCCGAAAGAAGACACCAACGGAATTGAGTCTTAAGGAAAAATGACAAATCTGGAACGTTTAAAGAATCAGACAACAGACATTAAAAGCCGACTTAGGTGTTTCGGTTCACAACCAACCTCACCGCATACAACGAATCCAGATTGGAAAGAGAACGTACTCTGAGCAAAAGTCAAGACGAGCTTTCCTAGCTGCACTATTCACTTAGCTGCACTACTCGCCAAAGGTATATTAATCTTGTGCACTCGGGCACATTATCTTATTAAATTATAAAACACACATCACTGAAATATATTAATATTATTAAGCGCAACAACAAAGTTTTAAAACTCAGGGTGACCATAATGCCGACCCAAAGTAAAACAACACACAAACACACACACACACACACACACACACAGGTACACACGAGGCTTAATATTATTCCGAGAATAACGGAAGTTATTATTACACAGGGTGACCTTACGTTCACCCAGATTACACTGCCACAATGCTTACACTTTAATTTACAGGGTGACAATTACGTCCACCCCAATTGCACTAGCTAGGTGCTTAATACACAGGGTGACAATTATGTTCACCCAATTGCGCTAGCAAGGCGCTTAAACACTTCAGATCCTTAAAGGTGGATAGGAAGCATAGGTCATGACCCTTAAATTATTATTCGGAAATTATCCCGAGGAGTATTACGATTTAAAAAAACGACAAATCCTTACTTGGAGTAGCGTTCCTACGAACATTAAGTTAAAAAGAAATGACTACTCCTTACTTGGATTAGCGTTCCTATGAACACTCGTGCTAACTAAACAGTCTAACACAACAATTATTCATATTAAAGCCATCCAGGCAAACGACTTAAACATAGAGATAATAGAAACGGCTAATCCTTACTTGGATTAGCTTTCCTATTAATCCACATGCTATTCTAGCATTAAGATTAAATTCACAACAATACCATCACGGTAATTATCACATATAATTGCGTTGTTCTAACAGATATACAACCTATGATAATGTCATTATTATAGTTTCCAAAACAGTTTATAAAACCATTTCCAAACAAACACAATAATCATTCCAAATTAATTACTCAGATAAACAACTGATAATTAATGTAAATATGGAACGATGAGCAAGAGCGAACCACCACTTGCCTTAATCCGCTGAATTGGAACAAGCCTAACGACGACGGGATTCCGGGCTCGACACGGGTATAGCTTCGACAACACAACAACCTTCGAGTCGACCCATAAAGAAACCCTAAGTTAGATCTGACATAACAACAGTACGAATCTAAAGGAAGACGAAAGGATACGAAGGAAATGACGCCCGAAAGACGACCACCAAGGCCGAGGCCAAAAGAAGCCACGACCTTCTGGCGGCGGTCGCCGGGTTAATCGTGGCGGGCGCCACGGTTCATCACGGCGGTCGCCGCCATGAACACGGCGGTCGCCGTGAAGAGTCCCGAAATAGAACGGCGAGAAAAACTCACCAAATGGTACGCGACTTGGCGTCCTTTCGACTTGCTTTGGGTTCTAACCTTCAAAGGCTACCCAAAAGCTTCGCTTGGCAACTGGAAACAACACCAATGTGGGCTCCGGTGAGCAACTTCAGAACTCCGGCGAGGGCACGTTTTTCCGGCGAGAAGAATTTGGAGGATTTAAGCTTCTGTTTTTGCTCCAATATGATCCCCAAACCTTCCAATTTATAGCCCAAGCTCCAGGAAACACAATGATGGCTAGAACGCGACGTGGAGGGCTAGAATCGGCGTCATCAGACATCGCCGACGACCACAGGGCTACGCCCCCGCTAGCTTGCGGCGGTCGCCGTGATTCTCCCCAGGTCGCCGCTTCATAAAACCACTACGGCGGGCAACTTACGGCGGTCGTCGTCCTTAATGCGGCGTTCACCATTTTCTGGTCTTCGCGCCCAGCTAGAAGACGAGGGCACTGTTGCCTCGAGCCCTTCGCGGCGGTCGCCGCCTTAATTGCGGCGGTCGCCGCCTTAATTGCGGCGGTCGCCGCCACCGTGGCTTTGCCCTTCTCAGATTTTGGACGATATCGACTTAACTCGGGATAAAAATAATCGTACACGAACGAGTATTAACATCCAAAGTATGTCGTCTGTATTTTATTTCACTTAGAAAAATATTACAGATATTGAACACATTACAGAATGTCTCAAACTTCCTGAATTAAATCCGACGTACAAAACGGGTGTTCGGGAAAATTCCCAAAATTACCAAAATAACCTTACAGAAATACGGGATATCACAGCTGGTACTGTGGGAACCAAGGTCACAACATTGACGAATGCAACAAGAAGGAAAGGGACGAGGAAAAGGCCTCTATGAAGAGAAACTATATGAGAAAAGATAATAGGAAAAGAACTGAAATTTGTGACTTGAATGATCCCTATTATTATTATTCTCCTTCTCAGGGAACTGATCATGTTAATCCACCTAGGAACTCTCCTCCTAACAAACCTGGGAACGGTCAGTCGACCTGGGTTCGTAAGAAATGATGTTTAATTGTGCAGGCTGAAGTGAGTAAAGAAGAAAAATGGTACATAGACAGTGGAGCTTCATGCCATATGACTGGAAACAGGAAGAAACTGCACTCACTTCAGAAATACAACAGAGGAAAGATTTCCTTCGGTGACAAGAGAAAAAGGAGCCATTTGTGGCATTGGATGCGTGGACCTAACTGACAAAGTACAGGTAAGTGATGTTCATCTTGTTGACAATTTGGGTTTTGATCTAATGAGTGTGTCACAGCTTTGCGATCAAGTGGAGAACCATGTCTTATTCACTCCCAAAGAATGCTTCGTGCTGAATCCAGAGACACACAAAACTCTTTTGAAAGGGAAACGCTACAACAATGTCTATATCGTAGACACAAGCTTCATTCCTGAGGAAAATCTTTGCTTGTCTTCTATAGCGGATAGAACGACAATATGGCATCAAAGACTTGGCCATGCTAGCCCTCAGCTTATTCATAAGCTACACAAGAAGGAACTGGTGAGAGGACTTCCCTCTGTTTAAATTGAAAAAGACAACATTTGCTCAAACTGTGTAAGGGGGAAACAGGTATGTAGTTCCTTTAAGTCAAAATCTGAGATTAGTTCCTCTCATCCTCTTGAACTTGTTCATATGGATTTATGTGGTCCCATGCGTACTCAAAGCTTTGGAGGGAACAAGTATATTCTTGTACTTGTTGATGATTTCTCTCGCTTCACCTGGACCATTTTCATAAAATCAAAAGATGAAGTTTTTGACAGGTTCTCAGCTATTGTTCCTACTCTTGAGAACTCCCTTGGGCACAATCTTCGTGCCATACGTTCCGATCATGGAACTGAGTTCAAAAATGTCAAGTTTCTAACCTTTTGCAGGGACAAGGGAATCTCTCATAATTTCTCAGCTCCTCGCACTCCTCAACAGAATGGAGTTGTTGAAAGGAAGAATAGGACATTGGAAGACATGTCTCGTACTATGCTCCTATCTGTTGGTCTTCCTCACAGGTTTTGGGCAGAGGCGGTCAACACCGCGTGCTACATTCTGAATCGTGCCATGCTTCGCCCTATGACTGAGAAGACATCCTATGAGCTCCTGAAAGGCAGAGTTCCCAACATTTCCCATCTTCGGGTCTTCGGGTGCAAATGCTTTGTGCACAATAATGGCAAAGATCCAATTGGGAAATTTGATCCCAGAAGCGATGAAGGGATATTCCTTGGCTATGTCAGCAATAGCAAGGCTTACAAAGTGTACAACCTTCGTACACAAAAGATTGAGGAAAGTGTTCATGTTGTATTCAATGAATCTACTTTCTCTAACATGCCACAGGTACCCTCTAGTTCTCCTCCTGCTGATGATGACCTCGATGAATCCTTCCCCTCATCTACTCATGAGTTCTCTTTCAACCTGTCTGGCGACTCTGTTGGAAACTCCCCCGATTCTGAAGAGCAATCCTCTCATGCTTCTCCGAATCCTAATCAGCAAAATGATACTCCATCCACTGAGAGTCCTCAAGACATCGGAACGCCTGTTCAAGCTTCCAATCCTAGGGAACCCGTCTCCTCCGATACTCCTGCTTCCAGTTCCCATGCTGAAGGGAACCTTGATGATCATGCCACAGAGAACTCTGATGATCATTCTGTAGGGAACCCTGATGTCACACATCCTGTTGTGACCAATGACTCAATTCCTGTTCCCAACTACAAGTACAAAGCATCTCATCCCGTGGATCTAATCATAACTCCATATCACAAACCAGGTCCGTCCACTAGATCCTCTCTAAATAACTTTTGTGATTTCAATGCCTTCTTATCTCTTGTAGAGCCCAAGAACTACAAAGAAGCACTCACTGATCCAGACTGGATTCATGCAATGCAAGAGGAATTACATCAATTTGATCATAACAAAGTCTGGCGCTTAGTTCCATGTCCTCCCAACAGAACCATCATAGGAACTAAGTGGATCTTTTGCAACAAGCTTGATGACTCAGATGTCGTCACAAGGAACAAAGCTCGTCTGGTAGCTCAAGGGTACAATCAATAAGAGGGAATTGACTACGATGAGGCGTTTGCTCCTGTTGCAAGAATGGAGGCTATTCGCCTAATGATTGCCTTTGCTGCTCACAAAGGATTCCAACTCTTCCAAATGGATGTCAAAACTGCCTTCCTAAATGGAATTCTTCAAGTGGAAGTGTATGTCAAGCAGCCCCCTGGATTTGAGGACAGAGAGCATCCTGACTACGTCTACTTCCTAGACAAAGCTCTCTATGGGCTAAAGCAGGCTCCCCGTGCATGGTATCAGAGCCTAGTATGGGACTCAAGTGTTGACGAGAGCTGAGCCCGTCATACTTACGGGGGTGTGTTGGAGTCCCACATCAGAAGGATGTGACTGACTTGCCTAGTATATAAGACAGAGGCTCTCTCCCCCTATCGCCAATTGGTTTTAGGGTGGAACCCCTTTGGGCTTATATTTGGGCCTCCCCCGTCTGTGTGATACCCCGTAATTTTGTAAGGCTATTTTGGGAATTATGGATTTTTCCCGAGCGCTAGTTTGGTACGTCGGATTTAATTCTAAAGGTTTGAGACATTCTGTAATGTGCTCTGTATCTGTAATATTTTTCTCAGTGAAGAATTATACAGTCGAGGGGTGTTGGGAGTTTATACTCGTTCGTGTACGACTTTTGTTAATACGGATTAAGATTGGTACAAGTTTATTGCCCAAGAGTTGTTATCTAATGGACAATAGTACAAGATTCTTTATCCAAAGGTTTTTGTCCAAGAGCCATTGTCCAAGGGGCAAAAGGGTTTGGATATTGTCCAAGAGGCAAGGAACCCTAATTTCTTCTATAAATAGAGGTGTTGGGTGAGGGTGGAAGAGGGTGCGAAAGACGCGGAAGCGCTCTCAAATTCTCGACTCTCAAAAACGCTCTCAAAGAAAACGCTCTCTCTGGGAAGGCTCGTGGATCGTTAGAGGCTCGTTTGGTGTCGTTTCCGGTGGCCAAGTGAAGCCTCGGAGACCCTCGGACGCCTAGAAGCAAAGCAAGGCGAAAGACGAGCCAAATCGAGCATCGCGGGTAAGATTTCCCCTCGTATTTTCAGTTTCTGTTCAGCGACGGCGACCGCCGCCAGGGAGACGGCGACCGCCGCCAGGAACGGCGCCCGCCGTGGTGAGGTTGCCCAGCCGCCGTGATGTGTGGCCAAGGAGCAGCGCCCGCCGTGGATGAGCGGCGCCCGCCGTGGTTGAGCGGCGCCCGCCGTGGTTGAGCGGCGCCCGCCGTGCTCGAGGCGGCGCCCACCGTGATTGTTGTGGCGCCCGTCGGTGAGTTGTTGTTGGCCGGGTTGATGTGTTGGCTTCCGTAGCCTTCGTTCGGGTTTCGTTTCCCTCGATTCCTTTCGTTCTTTCGTAGATCGGTATTGTTGTTTGTCGAATCTAACTTAGGGTTTATTTATGGGTCGATCCGAAGGTGCCGGAGTTGTCAGATTCGTCTCTGCATCGAGCCCGGAATCCCGTCGTTAGACTTCGTTCAATCTCTGCGGACTCAGGCAAGTGGCGGTTCGCTCTTGCTCATCGTTCCATATTTACATTAATTATCAGTTGTTTATCTGAGTAATTAATTTGGAATGATTACTGTGTTTGTCTGGAATTGGTTTTATAAACTGTTTTGGAAAATCATATAATAGGTTGTATATCTGTTAGAATGACGCTATTATCTGTGATCGCCTTCCGGGCATTTATGTGGAGTTATCCTGTACTGTGGTTGTGTTATAACTGTTAGTTAGCACGAGTATTTGTAGGAACGCCTGGATCCTGAGAGTTCCATGCGCGTTCCTTTATAACTGTAAGGGCGATGAAGACCCAACGATTGTTGAATTTTGAACTCCGTGAGGTTCATTCTTTTAATGGGCGAGCAAGACCCTGCGATAGTAGAAGTTTGGACTCTGTGAGGTTCATTCTTTCGATATAGATTCAGTGGTTTGGACTCGGTGAGGTTCATTCCTTAGATATGGGTCCTGCGTGACAGGGACATATATTAAAAGCTTTTAATGTGTTAATCATTTTGGAATTAAATAAGATAAGGTGCCCGAGAGCACTTAATTAATATACCTTTGGCGAGTAGTGCATCTAAGTAAATAGTACAGCTAGGAAAGCTCGTCTTGACTTTTGATCAGAGTACGTTCTCTTTCCAATCTGGATTCGCTGTAAGCGATGAGGTTGGTCGTGAACCAAAACATCTTAGTCAGTTTTTAAATCACCGTTATGTGATTCTGTAAGATCCAGACTTGAATGTAGTACGTTCTCCTTCCGATCTGGATTCGCTGTAAGCGGTGAGGTTGGTTGTGAGCCGAAGCATCTCAGTCAGCTTTTAATCGCTGTTGTTTGATTATGTAAACATTCCAGATTTGTCATTTTTCCTTAAAGACTCATTTTTTTTGGAGTCTTCTTTCAGGTCGATTTCTGTGAAGATTAAATCTTCCAGAATCTTCTCTTGTGCATACCTCTTGTTGTTTCCGTGAAAGTGTCGGGTTATGTATCGTCCCTTCGGTTATTATTCAAGGGACAATGATAGTAAACGGTTACGATCACTCGAACCACTCTGCTTTTTACCCTTGCTAGTCTATTCAAGTAGACTAACCCACGAACATTGTTCTCTGCATGTGGGCTGGTGTCATCCGTTCGATTCGGCACATCAGATAGAGCGAAGATATGAGGAGACTAGATTGACTATGAAGACGACGGTTGTTTTTGGATGTTTTAATAATTTTTTTTAATCAGGTTGAGATCCTTGGGCAGGTGATCATTACGATCACAACCCTTTTTGTAATATCTTTGTTTAAGACTTCCGCTGTACTTTGTTTAAACTCTGTATTTGTCCTATTCGGGATTGGGATGTAATCCTGTAACTCATGTTTCATTTGATTGATGTTTTGATTTGAATACTTTGATCATTATGTATCAATTGTATTCCATGAATTGTATTTAAACCGGTAAAGCCTTGGGTGATCTCAGTAAGGAACACTGGGGTCACTGGCGGTAATACCTTTCCAAATGGGTTAAGATTTGGGGGTGTTACAGTTGTGGTATCAGAGCTAAAGTTTTTAAAACGGGTTGGGTATTTGAAAATCATTTACTCGTTTTCGATTGAAAGGTATTTTCAAAAGGCTCTGAGTTTAAAAATAAAAACGGTGTTTTCATTTTCAACCGTTCATAGTCATGTCTTCTGTATAGTCTGATATAGTAAGCTTGCTTCTATATCTAGAAAGACTAATTCCTTCCCCGTTAGATATGGGTGCATTCTGTTCTCTTCAGAGGAACCCGGGAGAAGCCGAGGTGGTTTCGCCATCTCCAGTTAGGCTAGATTCCCAGTTCGCTCGTTGTGAGTTGAGGTTGTAGAACCTAGTTTCTCGGTTTGGGTTCATCAATAGAAATTACCAAGTTGATCTATTCTAAGTTGATTTTATTACGATAAATATATCAGAATGATATTAATGTGATAAAATCCTTGGAATGGTGAACACGAGGAACGTTATCCGTGCTGGTGCTGGGCCGAGCAATGACCCCAGACCAAACCCGAGGATTGATGCAGACCCGTCAGGAGAGCGTGAGTCTGTCTTCAACAATAATCCAGGAGGCAATGGCCAAGCTCAGGCCGACGCTCCAGTAGTGCTCGATGCAGCGACAGTCGCAGCAATTCGGGGGATTGTTCTACAAGCAATCACCGAGATAATGAGGCCAATCGCACCTCAGGCACAAGGAGTGCCAGTACCTCCAAAAGTTCCGAGGTTTGAGGAACAAGAGAACCAGGTACTACAGGGAGGCGTGATCAGGAATAGAGGGGAGTATGGCCGAGCTCTGAAGGCCATTAACTCTATGAGACCTGACAACTATGATGGAAAAGGAGAGCCAGTCAGAGTGGCTCATTGATTTTCACTTATGGAAAGGTTGTTCCGCAATGTTGAGTGCACTAAAGCAGAGAAAATGCACATAGCTTCTCTACAGTTGAAGGAAGAAGCCAGTGAATGGTGGGAGAGTACCGACTTAGCTGATAGCCCGGTGTTGACCTGGTCAATGTTTAAGACCAAGATGACGGACTATTTCTTCTCTCGTGCTATGAGGGAGGAGAAACACAAGAAGTTCTTGTATCCTAAGACGGATGGATTGAAGGTGACAGAGCTCGCCACCAAGTTCAATCATTTGCTACAGTATGCTGAACCGCAGATATCCAGTGAGGCACAAAAGATCTGGTACTTCCATGAATGGATGAGCCCAGATATTAAACCATGGATGGTGCACCACACATGCTCTACTCTCGAGCAGTACGTGGATGCGGCCTACAAGTTGGAAGTCACACTGGAGGAGTCCGCTCATAAGCGGGAGAATCAAGTTAAGGGAAAGGGTGGGCAACAGGATCGCCAGGTTGGTTCATTCAAACGACCGGCATCGCCTACCAAGTTTGAGAAGTATGGTCGTGCTAAGACCGAGACAACTCAGTCTGACTCTACCAGGGGCTCAGGTTGGAGCAGCGGAGTGATTCCGTGTCATAATTGTGGTGCTTCTGGGCACAAAATTTTTGCATGTCGGAATGAGAGGAAGGCATGTTTTGGTTGTGGGAAGGAAGGGCATATGCAGAGGTTCTGTCGGCAGGGAATGCAAAAAGGAGCGGAGTCTCATCAGGGGTCTGTTAATCCAAACAACAGACCTAGGTTTAAACCAGCAGATACTTCCAATCCTTCGATGCAGACAACTGCACATAATAAATGGAAAGGCCTAGTGACTTCTGGAAATCAGAGTCAACGCCTTTACGTGATGCGTGAGGCGGATGGACCCTATGATCCTAATGCTTAGAGTACTTAGTATTTGCGTTCCACTTTTGTTAATGTGTTGTTGATGTGGGTGCTACCCAAACTTTAATTTTTGGATGGTTGTAAGTTAAGTTGTGTGTGCAACGAGGTTGTGAACCTTTTGTTGTAACTCTTCTTATATATGAACCTTTGGTTTATACCAAGTTAATGTTTCGTTGCTTGGTATGGGGTAAGGTCTCGTGTTTGAGACTCACCAATAACCTCTTAGGAGATGGCTGCCTATTAATTAGGTGGAGCTACCAAGGATGGGTTGAGATGTATAGACAGCGGCTCATGGCAACAGTGGACGCTGGTAATGGCTGGGCCTGTGCTCGGAGCCACTAGTGAGTCGTCTGTGAACCATGTAGTGGGCTGGTCCAAGATGGTGACCATTTAGTGGGAACCAATCGTTTGTCGGATTGTCGATTACCATCAAGGGTAAGAAATTCAAAGCGATTTGACCTAAATAACCATGGTCCCATACGATAATTATTCTCGGTATGGATTGACGGAAGCGTCATAAGGCAGTGATCGACTTCAGTTTTTGATATTCCTGTGGTTAGAGGATTTACGGGTGTCTTTCCAAAAGATATTCCTAGATACCCCGAATCGTGTCGTGGAGTTTGCCGTTGATCTCGAGCCGAGTACCACGCCGATCTCTGAGGCACCGTACCGGATGGCTCCTGTTGAGATGCAAGAGTTGAAGAAGCAACTCAAGGATCTTCTTGACAAAAGTTATATAAAGCTGAGTGCATCACCTTAAGTAGGAGTGCCCTAGCTTTATTTGTCAAAAAGAAAGATGGACCGTTTCGACTTTGTTTTGACTTTCGAGAGTTGAATAAAGTTACGATCAAGAGCAAGTATCTATTGCCAAGGAGTGATGATCTGTTGGATCAACTACAGGGAGCAAAAGTTTTCTCCAAGATCGACCGAAGGTCTGGTTTTTATCAGCTCAGGATTCGTGAGGATGATATTCCGAGGATTGCGTTCGGACGAGAGATGGTCACTACGAGATTGTAGTCATGCCATCTGGATCTACGAATGCTCTAGCAGTTTTCATGAACCTAGTGCATCGATGTTTTGGACCAGTACTTGAATAAGTTCATAGTGGTCTTCATCAATGGCATTTTGATATTTTTCCCGAGCAAGGAAGCTCACAGGGAACATCTGCGGATTGCTTTATCGGTCCTTAGACCAAGTCGGTTGTACGCAAAGTGGGCTAAGTGTGATTGTTGGATCTAGAAGTGGCTTTCTTAGGCCATGTGATCAATAAGAATGAGGTTATGGTTATTCCCCAGAAGAGTGAATCAGTAGTTGTTTGGAAGCGGCCTCAGGGTGTGAGCGAGGTGCGCAGTTTCCCAGAGCTTGCTGAACATTATAGACGGTTCATGGAATGATTTTTCTAAGATCACTCCACCTATGACCAGTCTATTCCGCAAGGTCAACAAGAAGTTGTCTGGGATGACAAGTGCAAGACCAGTTTTCAAGAAGTTGAAACAGTGTCTGACTTATGCACCAGTTTTGGCATTGTCGGAAAGAATGATGGCTATATGGTCTATAGTTAATGCTTCGAGAAATGGGTTGGGATGTGTCTTTGATGCAAAGGGGCAAGGTTATTGCATACGCATCTAGACAATTGAAAACCTATAAAGCAAACTAACCAACACATGACCTAGAACTAGCAGCAATAGTGTTTGCATTGGAAACTGAGGTTACTTGGGTGACCCAGAGGTCAGCAGAAGTTTCCACTAGGAGATTATCCGTTTACATGGCATTCCTAAGACCATTGTATCGGATCGAGATGGCCGATTCATGTCAAGTTTATAGCAAGAACTTCACAAGGCCATGGGAACTGAATTGAGATTCAGCAGCGTTTCATCCTCAGACAAATGGTCAGTCTGAAAAGACCATCTAGACCCTGGAGGATATGCTAAGAAGCATACGTACTCGATCATCCGACTAGCTGGGAAGACAGCCTAAGTCTGATTGAGCTCACGTACGATAATAGCTGGCATGCTACGGTCAAGATGGCTCAGTTCGAAGCTTTGTATGGTCTTAGATGTAGATCTCAGATTTGTTGGGTTGAGTACGCCGATAAGATTCTACTTGGACCAGAGTTGGTCGAAAGGACAACTTCGAACATTGCTCTGAGTAGACAGAGGTTGTTGACCGCTCAGAGTCGACAAAAGTCTTACGCAGATCAGAAGCGTTAAAGTGTTGAGTTCGAGGTTGGTGGCAAGGTACTTGTCACAGTATCGCCACCCAAGGATGTTTTCAGGTTTGGTAAGCGTGGGAAGCTTAACCCTCGCTACATGGGACCATTCAAGATTCTGGATAGAGTAAGATCTCTAACGTACCATTTGGCATTGTCACCATCGGCATACCCAGTGTATAATGTGTTCCACGTATCATTGCTAAGGATATTCGTGCTAAGATGAGTCTCGTAGGCTGAGCTATAAGGACGTCGAGATTCAGGCAAATGGTACTTGAGAGGAGATACCAAAGCGCATTCTCGAACGCCGTGTGAAGCAGCTGTGCAACAAGATCGTACTGTTGGTACGAGTTCTGTGGTCCAGGTCTAGGACTGAGGAAGTTACTTGGGAAACCGAGGCAGAGATGCTCAGACACTTTCCCGAGTTGTTTTTCGGCCAAGTTTCGGGGTCGAAACTTCTTTTAAGGGGGAGGTGATGTGATACCCCGTAATTTTGTAAGGCTATTTTGGGAATTATGGATTTTTCCCGAGCGCCAGTTTGGTACATTGGATTTAATTCTGAAGGTTTGAGACATTCTGTAATG
This sequence comes from Rheum nobile, assembly GCA_027886185.1. NCBI lineage: Eukaryota > Viridiplantae > Streptophyta > Magnoliopsida > Caryophyllales > Polygonaceae > Rheum > Rheum nobile. The sequence goes on along the minus strand of WOAB01000194.1, from coordinate 3,095,406 downwards.
TGCTCTGTATCTGTAATATTTTTCTCAGTGAAGAATTATACAGTCGAGGGGTGTTGGGAGTTTATACTCGTTCGTGTACGACTTTTGTTAATGCGGATTAAGATTGGTACAAGTTTATTGCCCAAGAGTTGTTATCTAATGGGCAATAGTACAAGATTCGTTATCCAAATGTTTTTGTCCAAGAGCCATTGTCCAAGGGAAAAAAGGGTTTGGATATTGTCCAAGAGGCAAGGAACCCTAATTTCTTCTATAAATATAGGTGTTGGGTGAGGGTGGAAGAGGGTGCGAAAGACGCGGAAGCGCTCTCAAATTCTCGACTCTAAAAAATGCTCTCAAAGAAAACGCTCTCTCCGGGAAGGCTCATAGATCATTGGAGGCTCGTTTGGTGTCGTTTCCGGTGGCCAAGTGAAGCCTTAGAGACCCTCGGACGCCTAGAAGCAAAGCAAGGCGAAAGACGAGCCAAATCGAGCATCGCGGGTAAGATTTCCCCTCGTATTTTCAGTTTCTGTTCAGCGATGGCGACCGCCGCCAGGGAGACGGCGACCGCCGCCAGGAACGACGCCCATCGTGGTGAGGTTGCCCAGCCACCGTGATGTGTGGCCAAGGAGCGGCGCCCGCCGTGGATGAATGGCGCCCGCCGTGGATGAGCGGCGCCCGCCGTGGATGAGCGGCGCCCGCCGTGGTTGAGCGGCGCCCGTCGTGCTCGAGGCGGCGCCCGCTGTGATTATTGTGACGCCCGCCGGCGAGTTGTTGTTGGCCGGGTTGATGTGTTGGCTTCCGTAGCCTTCGTTCGGGTTTCGTTTCCCTCGATTCCTTTCGTTCTTTCGTAGATCGGTATTGTTGTTTGTCGAATCTAACTTAGGGTTTCTTTATGGGTCGATCCGAAGGTGCCGGAGTTGTCAGATTCATCTCTGCGTCGAGCCCGGAATCCCGTCGTTAGACTTCGTTCAATCTCTGCGGGCTCAGGCAAGTGGTGGTTCGCTCTTGCTCATCGTTCCATATTTACATTAATTATCAGTTGTTTATCTGAGTAATTAATTTGGAATGATTACTGTGTTTGTCTGGAATTGGTTTTATAAACTGTTTTGGAAAATCATATAATAGGTTGTATATCTGTTAGAACGACGCTATTATCTGTGATCGCCTTCCGGGCATTTATGTGGATTTATCCTGTACTGTGGTTGTGTTGTAACTGTTAGTTAGCACGCGTATTTGTAGGAACGCCTGGATCCTGAGAGTTCCATGCACGTTCCTTTATAACTGTAAGGGCGATGAAGACCCAACGATTATTGAAGTTTGAACTCCGTGAGGTTCATTCTTTTAAAGGGCGAGCAAGACCCTGCGATAGTAGAAGTTTGGACTCTGTGAGGTTCATTCTTTCGATATAGATTCAGAGGTTTGGACTCGGTGAGGTTCATTCCTTAGATATGGGTCCTGCGTGACAGGGACATATATTAAAAGCTTTTAATGTGTTAATCGTTTTGGAATTAAATAAGATAAGGTGCCCGAGAGCACTTAATTAATATACCTTTGGCGAGTAATGCAGCTAAGTAAATAGTGCAGCTAGGAAAGCTCGTCTTGACTTTTGATCAGAGTACGTTCTCTTTCCAATCTGGATTCGCTGTAAGCGATGAGGTTGGTCGTGAACCGAAACATCTTAGTCAGTTTTTAAATCACCGTTATGTGGTTCTGTAAGATCCAGACTTGAATGTAGTACGTTCTCCTTCCGATCTGGATTCGCTGTAAGCGGTGAGGTTGGTTGTGAGCCGAAGCATCTCAGTCAGCTTTTAATCAATGTTGTTTGATTCTGTAAATATTCCAGATTTGTCATTTTTCCTTAAGGACTCATTTCCTTTGTAGTCTTCTTTCGGGTCAATTTCTGTGAAGATTAAGTCTTCCAGAATCTTCTCTTGTGCATACCTCTTGTTGTTTCCGTGAAAGTGTCGGGTTATGTATCGTCCCTTCGGTTATTATTCGAGGGACAATGATAGTAAACGGTTACGATCACTCGAACCACTCTGCTTTTTACCCTTGCTAGTCTATTCAAGTAGACTAACCCACGAACATTGTTCTCTGCATGTGGGCTCGTATCATCCGTTCGATTCGGCACATCAGATAGAGCGAAGATATGAGGAGACTAGATTGACTATGAAGACGACGGTTGTTTTTGGATGTTTTAATAATTTCTTTTAATCAGGTTGAGATCCTTGGGCAGGTGATCATTACGATCACAACCCTTTTTGTAATATCTTTGTTTAAGACTTCCGTTGTACTTTGTTTAAACTCTGTATTTGTCCTATTCGGGATTGGGATGTAATCCTGTAACTCATGTTTCATTTGATTGATGTTTTGATTTGAATACTTTGATCATTATGTATCAATTGTATTCCATGAATTGTATTTAAACCGGTAAAGCCTTGGGTGATCTCGATAAGGAACACTGGGGTCACTGGCGGTAATACCTTTCCAAATGGGTTAAGATTTGGGGGTGTTACAGTCTGGCCCATTGTCGATTTTCACATGGCACTAGTTGTTGGCCCATTGTCAAACAACAACTCGCGGACTTTGGTAAATCCTATGGCCCTCTCAAAATTCTATGTGATAATACTAGTGCCATTAGCATCTCTAAGAATCCTGTCTTTCACTCCAAGTCTAAGCATATTGACATAAGGCACCACTTTTTGAGAGATAACGTGGAAAAATGAATCATTATTATGGAACATTGTCGTACTGAGGAACAAATTGCTGATATATTCACAAAAGCCCTTAATCGAGAACCTTATCAGTACTTTAGACTCCTTCTTGGAATGATTTCCATAGCTTAGCGGTTCTGAGTTCCCTTGCCTATTTCCCCGGTATTGACTAGTTATGTAACTTATTATTTTCTTTGGTAACTAGTTGGGAACTATGTTTACTGCTTTTCTTGTCCATCTCTGCCTTCATGTGTTTATTGTTATGATTTTAGTTGGACATTCTTCTCGCCTTCATGAGCTGTGTGAATATCTTGATTGCATTTCTTTCAATAATATATAATCAATCTGATCTCTGAACCCATATTATAAGCCGAAAGGATGATTGATTATAAGTTGTCCCTAACCTGGCTTCCCTAGTAGTTCCCTATGAACCTTCTTCTGATTAGTCCACAACTGGGAACTTACTAGTTTAGCATCAAAATTGCCTTCCTGCTATTTATATGCTTTTGGATGTGTACTTTTCATGATTTAAATACCCACTACATATATGCATCCAAAGCCTTCCCTAGCCAAGTACTTCTAAGGAACTAAGGGGAACTGAAAAGGTCGCTGCTTGTGTGCTTTCTCTGTCGCCGTCTCGGATATTGTGTCTCCTTCCTTTACTGTGTTCAGAGATAATCATGATGAAACCCTGCAAATTCTGTCCGATTGTGAACGTTGAGGATGTGATGTGATTCTGATCCGTTGCCTTTGAAAAAAAAAAAAAAAAGAAAGAAAGGGAATTGAGCTGCTGGATCATTATCCTTCATATGCAAGCTTGCCACTCTCATCCCTCGCACTCTCTGCCTTATCCCTCAATCATCAAAGCCTTGCTGACAACACTTGGTGTGTACCCGGAGTCCCTCTCTAAAGACGATGTATCATCACTAAATTGATATGGCTTACATCAACCATCTCAGGGTTAATGAGGAAAATGAGGTTACGCCTAAGAGGACTCGTGCTGCCACTGACCAATATGCGCATGAGACCTCCGACCTCCAGATTGTAACTGCTGCCATCTCTGCTGAGCTCAAGGAACTCACTGTTGCTGTGAAGGAACTGACTGCTGCCTTCAACTCTCTTGCGACTGCATTAATTGCCAAGCTGCCTCCCAATTCCTCCTGAATTCCCTATGTTGTCTCTGGCTTAGTCTCCCTAGGAACTCCCCTGCTCACTAGCTGCCCTGCTTTGTTGATTTTTTATCTCTTTGTGATCTTGTTTGTTTTCTCTTCGTGTGTTTGCTAGCTGCTTTGTGCATCTTTTGTTATAATTAATGAATATCTGTTTGCTCAGTTGCGACTTGCCATTTGCTTTGAACTTGTTCTTCTCTGGGTTACCATTTGAAACTAATCTATCTTTTCGATGATGTCAAAAGGGGGAATAGACTCTAGAATCTTGGAACCAATAGGACTGGTGTCTTTCTAAGGGGGAACTAAGTATTGCGTTCAAAAATTAAAGGGGAACTATAAAGCGTTTATCTTAGTATCTTTGTTTCCATAATATGTCACTTATCTTTGCCTATTGGTTATATGCTTAAGATTGGTATTTGTTTGTCATCATCAAAAAGGGGGAAATTGTTGGAATGGAACTCTTTGGAACGTCAGTTCCCATGGAGTTCCCTTCCTCTGTTTCTCTTGTTTTGACGATGACAAATACTTGAACATAACTGGCTATTCTAGTGTTTAATCTACAGCTGAAAAGATAAGGGAATCAAGTCCAAGGTGAGCGAAGATCGTGATCAAGGGAACTGGATGGGAACCGCATCGCATCAGCATATCTGAGGAAATCTCACAGAATCTCCGTGAAGATTTTCTTGCCGTTTCTGGACGCCTTCAACCGAAGATCTTAGGCGTTTTTACACATAGAGTATCTTTATATGATTGTGTAAATTAGGATTCGGTTTAGAGTATATTTTATATCTTATCTTTGGTAAGAGATAAAATATTGCATTTTGGATTTATGGAATGTTTTTTGTGTAAAGAATATCTCTTCCGAGATCTTTCCTTAACAAATACATTGTATAAATACTCTATGCTGCTAGGGTTTTACTTATGCCTTTTGACGAGCTTGAGAGTGCATATGTGAGACAAAGAAGAAGACGAAGTGTTCGAGTTGAAAGTGTCGAAGTAAGTCTATTGTGTGTTAATCTGTGATTTCTAGGGAACTAGGTTTAGTCTTAGTGAGATAGACTGAAACGAGATAGTTCGGAAGTTGTAATCGCATATTAATATACAAGTAGACTGTTTAAAATCCTCGAAAGAGGGGTGGTTTTTATCCTAGATAACTAGTTGGTTATCAAAGGTTTCCACCTTAAGTAATTGTTCTTGATAACTTGTTTACTCGTTATTCCGCTGCCCATAGGAACTGAACACACTTGTGTCTCAGTTCCCTTGGAACTAACGCACAGATCCTACAGGTTCGCTCACAATGGAATTTGACGGGGTGAGGGTCGGATTCAGAATAGATGATTCAAAGCGACACCCTCAGGATGGAAACCCCAAGTTCTCAATTGATGTGAGCAACCCAAGTTGAGTGGGAGAGTACCAAGTCGAGTCACGACAATAACTAAGGCGCTGTCCGGGAGGCAACCCGAGGTATGTAGTTCTTTCCTTGTCTTTTCATTCCATGTTTTTAGTTATTTTTGTGTTACTTTGTTTTTGTTCTTGCTTTTGTTTTTGCATTAGACTAACCTGCAGGTAGGAGACCCGAAGAAAATTTGAAGACGGTGAACTACGCACCAGAGTCTTTTCCGCGGACGCGGACATTTTTCTGCGATCGCGGAAAAGTTACTGTAAGTCTCCTCATCCTTGCTCGAAAAAAAAAATTGAAAAAAAAGAAAAAAATCAAAAAAAATCGAAAAAGAAAAAAAAGAGTTTTACCGAAGGCCAACTGTCCGATTTTACATTGAGAGATGGTGCGCATCATGCTGCCAAGGAGGAGACATTCACCCCACAATTGTATTTGGCACCCATGATGGCCCGACATTCGACAACTGATGAGGAGGAACACCAGAGCCCACACCCCGTTTACATATGGGCTCCATTATGTGTTCGTTGAAGGCCGTGCAGCCCCGATTCTTTGATGTACCACTACACAAGAGGCTGATCTCTAGCTGCCCCTACCATGGATATTCCGACCAGGACCTCGTACTTTATTTGTACGGAGGTCTTCTTGATGACGAGCGTCGGATGGTGAACGCTGTCTGTGGAGGGAACATCTTAAACAAGACTCTAGGAGGGCGAGCGCCCAAATAATGAGAGCTACGGACTCTCAACCAAATTCTTCACTACTTTCTGACATGGCTGAGATGAAAGAGATGATGAGGAGGTACATGATGAAGGGTGGCCAGCAGCAAGTCAAATCATGTGGGATATGCTATGACACGACGCATCCAACTGATGCATGTCCCACGCTGTAGGAGCCCACTGCTGAGGTGAATGCCATTGGGGGATACGGCCCTTCAAGGCCCATATATGACCAGTACTCCAACACGTATAATCCAGGGTGGAGAGATCACCCCAATCTGAGGTACGGAAATCAACAGAGTACTCCTCAAGGCCAGGAGAATCAAGAGTATCAACAGAGGCCTCCACAATTCCTACAACGCCCACAACCATATCAACAACTTGGGGGTCAACAACAGCAATATCGAGCTCCATATGACCAAAGACCCCAAGGCCAAGGTTCAAGTTCATCTATGTTCAGTGAAGACCAGATCAGGGCCCTCACCCAGACCGTATCAACGGTGGTCAAGAACCAGGAGTCACTAGTTCAGACTATAGCAACGTTGAGCAACACTATGGTTCAACAAAATCAAGAGATGCGAGCGAGTATTCAGAACTTGGAGAAGCAAGTGGGGCAAATCTCCATCGCAGTGAGCAGACTGGAAGCTCGGGACTCGGGAAAACTACCATCTCAAACGATAGCCAACCCGAGGGAGAATGTATGCGCTATGACGCTGAGGAGCGGTACACAAGTGGAGGAAACCCGAACGCAACAGAGAGAAATCCGCAACCGCAGAGAAGAAGGCCGCGACCGCAGAGTTCGCGCTGAAGCATAGGAGAAAATCAGCGTTGTTCCGCGACCGCGGGTAGAATTCCGCGATCGCGGAAAACTCACTGGAGACGAGGACATGATCGAAGATGATCCGCGACCGCGGACAGATATCCGCGATCGCGGAAAACTCCCTGGAGCTCCAGATCCTCTCAAATACACCTGCGATAAATATGTTCGCCCCAACTTTCCTCCGCTCAGTTCATTGAAGCCTCCCGCCCCCTTTCCCGAATCTCTAAAGGACACTAGAAGGCGGCGAATGACAAGGAATTATTTGAGACCTTCAGCAACTGCGAGGTAAATATTCCTTTGATAAAACTTGTTCAAAGCATCCCTCACTATGCCAAATTCTTGAAGGAGCTGTGCAAGATAAAGAAAAAGAAGGCGGTAAAGGAGAACAATAAAGTCCAGGTCAATGAGAATGTATCCGCTATGCTACAAAAGCGGTTACCTAAGAAGGCGAGTGATCCGGGCATGTTCACTATTCCTTGCAAGATTGGGGGCACCTTGTTTGACAAGGCCATGCTTGATTTGGGTGCCTCCATTAATGTGCTGCCTCTCTCGCTGTACGAATCTCTGGAGGTCGGACCATTAGAGAAGACGGGGATTGTAATCTAGCTGGCGGACAATTCCTATCTGTACCCCAAGGGAGTGGTGCAGGATGTGATGGTAGAGGTTGATAAATTGCTCTTCCCTGCGGACTACTTTGTGATGGATACGGGGCAGGATAAGGATGCAGCCCCAGTGATGCTAGGAAGGTCGTTTATGAACACAGCGGGAACAAAGATTGATGTGAGCAGCGGTTCACTCACAATGGAATTTGATGGGGTGAGGGTCGGATTCAGCATAGACGATTCAAAGCGACACCCTCAGGATGGAAACCCCAAGTTCTCAATTGATGTGAGCAACCCAAGTTTAGTGGGAGAGTACCAAGTCGAGCCACGACAATAACTAAGGCGCTGTCCGGAAGGCAACCCGAGGTATGTAGTTCTTTCCTTGTCTTTTCATTCCATGTTTTTAGTTATTTTTGTGTTTCTTTGTTTTTGTTCTTGCTTTTGTTTTTGCATTAGACTAACCTGCAGGTAGGAGACCCGAAGAAAATTTGAAGACGGTGAACTACTCACCAGAGTCTTTTCCGCGGGCGCTGAAATTTTTCCACGATCGCGGAAAAGTTACTGTAAGTCTCCTCATCCCTGCTCGAAAAAAAAAATCGAAAAAAAAGAAAAGAAAAAAATCGAAAAAGAAAAAAAAGTTTTACCGAAGGCCAGCTGTCCGATTTTACATTGAGAGATGGTGCGTATCATGCTGCCAAGGAGGAGACATTCACCCCACAATTGTATTTGACACCGATGATGGCCCGACATTCGACAGCTGATGAGGAGGAACACCATAGCCCACACCCCGTTTACATCTGGGCTCCATTATGTGTTCGTTGAAGGCCGTACAGCCCCGATTCTTTGATGTACCACTGCACCTTATAGTGGATCTATTTGGTTGCATGGTGGAGATTAATAGAGGAGGACGCCGCAACACTAGTGACATGTGCTTATATTGATACACCGCCAGCAACAACTTTCGTGTCCAAGCCAACTCGGCGACGTTTGTGAGTTATTTTTTTGCCTTTCCCTGTGCTTCATTCTTTTTTGTCTTTCATTACATTGAGGATAATGCAATGTTTAAGCATGGGGGAGTGTTCTATACTTGCTAGTCGTTGAGGAGAAAGAAAAAAATGAAGAAAATGAAAAAGCCAAAAATTTGAAAAAAGGCAAAAATAGAAATCCTGGGAGAAGTCGAAAACCCGAAAGGGCGGCTTAGGTAATAAGTATGTGGCTTGGACCAGCATTAGGCTTGGGTAATAATTGGTCAAGAGTGATGTGAGTTATATGTGAGCCCATCTATTGAAAAATGAAATGAGTGGCTTGGTGAAAACCCGAAAGGGCGCCTTGGCAAAATGAGTGAAACGAAGAAAATTGATTTTTAGGATTCCTCATTGTTCATGGTGTGGCGACATAAGTATTGGAGTTATAAGGAGGATTCGGGTAGGTCACTCTGGAGCGATAAGGAGATAGATGGAGGCTAGGATTAGATGTTTTTTTTTTTCACTCTATGGTGTTCGGGATAAGCTTGGGGGAAATACTCTGCTTTCCTTTAATCTTGTATGTTGTGTTGTGTTGTGTATTGTGTTGGTGCCTTGGAGTTTCATGTTTAGGTGCAATTTTTAGTGGAGATGATTTTTCTATGCTTCCTGAGACCTTGGGGATTTGATTAGAGGAGTAGTTTATTTTAGCTTACTCGAGGACGAGCAAGGTTTAAGCATGAGGGAATTTGATCAGCGCTACTTTGTAGTGCATATCTAGGAGTTGTTACCGGTGTTTGGGTACCATTTGGAGATGTTTAGAGCGTTATTGTGGAGTATGTAGTTGAGGAGAAGAAGTGTGACTTTAGTCGTTTAGAGAAGCTAAATGAAGACTTATTGAAGATGGAGAGGAGACCATGAGCCAGACGAAGAAGGCGCAACAAAAGCCATCCGCGGGCGCGGAAGAGGCCGCCGCGATCGCGAAAGTGGATCCGCGGGCGCGGTTGGTCGCGAAATTCCAAGGTCTTGGTCGCGGTTAATTCGATAGCATCAGGGTATTTTCCGCGGTCGCGGAAATCTGCATCAGCGCGTCCGAAGAGTTTTTCCGAAGATATTATTTATTTTATTTATTTCCCTTTTCTTTTATTCCGTTTATTTTATTTCCTTCTAAGATTAGACTTGTTATCTTTTCAGCATGAGGTTTGGTTTTTAGGTTATTTAACCTAATTTTCATAGGAGCTTATCATCATTCAGTTTTGATTCATATTCAGTTTACATCATCGTTTATTCCATTCAGTATTATTTTTCTTTCAAGACTATGAAGAACTAAGCACCATTTGCTTAGTCCGACAATTGAAGCCTTGGTTTGAATTTGATTGTGAGATTATTCCTTTACTCTATCCTTGAATGTTATTGATTGTCTTATGCTTCATTCCATTGAGTTATATTGATTTCTCTAGATTAGCTACCTAGTTTTATTGATATTATTCATATTGTAGGATCAGGGTTTTGAATTTTATTGGTCGATCTAGTTCATCAATTGTTGTGATTAGTATTATTAATATTAGTTTCCCTAGCCTGACAAACTAGTTGAGATTGATATTATCTATAGTGCTAGTTACCTTAATCTGGTCAACTTGTTGAGATTAATATTGTTCATACCTAATTCAGAGTAGCAAACACGATTTACTAGAACGAGTTGTGAATGTTTATTGTGAAGAGAATTGATTGCATGTCGAGTACTGACGAGTTTTTAAGTATTGCATGAGCCTATCTATTCCTGAGCCTACTGCTGCTGTTAGATTTATCTTGATAGTTTCTTGATTGTTTAATAGTTAGGGTTATCAGGACTAGTTGGACTGGTAACTAATTTAGAACAGGGATTAGGACATTCATGAGGATTTAGGACTAGGAATAATCAATGATCAATCAACCAAACTAAAGGTGGATATTTGTTTGGCTAAGTGTTTTTCCCAATTTGATTACAAACCTTTGCTTTTGTTTCCTTTGTTTACTTGTTTACAAACAACCAACCAAAACTCCCCTTTGTTACTTTTGCATGCAACCTTACATAAAGAAAGACAACTCCTCCCTGTGGGATTCGACCCTTGCTTGCCTTATCTACTAGGTTAGGTTGTTAAGGATTTTATTTTGATAAGGCGATACAACTTTAGCCTCTGTCAATATGCTATGACACGATGCACCCTACTGATGCTTGTCCCACGCTACAGGAACCCACTGCTGAAGTAAATGCTATTGGAGGTTTTGGTCCTCCTAGACCAAGATATGACCCGTACTCCAACACTTACAATCCAGGGTGGAGGGATCACCCCAATTTGAGATACGGGAATCAGCAGAACCCTCCTCAAGGCCAAGATAATCAAGAGTATCACCAGAGGCCACCACTGTAACACCCGCAAAATACCCTTTGGAAATATTACCGCCAGTGACCTCAGATTACAAATATGGGGTCACCCAAGGCTTAACTATTTTAGAACAAAATGTATAATAACATAAACTTTATTAAATGACATACAACTGCCCAAATAATATCTTATTTCAAATGTTGAAATTACAATTCGATAACAAAATCGAGTATAAACATTTATTACAGCGGAAGTCTTGAAATAAAATTACTCAATGGGTCTTGACCTTGCAATCTTACGCCTAGGATCTCAACCTTGGAAAAACACAGAAAAACGCCAACTGCCTTCACTTCGAGTCCTTGCCTTTATTGATGCGGAAACTTATCTGATGTGTCGTATGAGACAGATGACACCAGCCAACCATGCAAAGGAATTTAACCGGTTGGTTAGTCTAATGAAAGACTATGCAAGGGCATAAACAGAATGGTTCTAGTAATCGTAACCGATTACAATCATTGTCTCTCGAATAATAACCGAACGAACGATACATAACCCGGAACTTTCACAGAATGATTAGAATTAGACATGCACTAAAAAGAAGACTCCAAAGAGATTGAGTCTTATGGGAAACGTATGACAAATGTTTGGGAACGTTAAGTTTTCACACACAAGATTTAAAACACGACCTTGATTATTTGGGACCACGACCAACCTCACCGCGCAATGCGAATCCAGATTGGAAAGAGGACTTACTCTAACAAGAGTCCGGGCGGTTTCCACATTGTACTCCTCGCCCGAGGGTATATTAATTATGTGCATATTCACACTTATCTTATTTAATTCCAAAACGTATATTCACGTTACAGCTTTTATTATATATATATATCATCTCGATACGAGAGATATCTTGATAACATTTCCCGAATGTTTGGCACCAGCTGTGTGCACCATCACCTATATTCGGATAGAGGTAGGTCATGACCAAGAAAGTGTTAGGGCAAAATCATCCTAAGCACCAAGTTATAAAGAAACGACTAGACCCTGACTACTACAAAAAACGCTTTTTAGCCTGGGCGTTTTCCATTATATAGCCCGGATATAGCTAAAAAGGGTCTGGGCTAATGGTTGGTGTGATAATAGACCAAATAGCCCAGACCCATTGTTACACGCCCGGGCTATAATCTTCACATAATTTCCCGGTTGAACTTCACTTAATAGCCCGGATGTGTTTAATACATGTCCGGGCTAAAAAGTCCAAAATTTTCAAGTTGAACTTCACTTAATAGCCCGGATGTGTATAATACATGTCCGGGCTAAAAAGTCCAAAATTTTGAAGTTGAACTTCACTTAATAACCCGGGCTTGTACAATACATGTCCGGGCTAAAAAGTCCAAATTTTCCAATTTAATTTTTTCTCATGTCCAGGCTGTATGTTTTTCATATCCGGGATAAAAGGTTTGTCCTAATAGGCATATATAGCTCGAACTTATAATGTCCGGGCTATATAGTATTAAATTATTTTCCCGCAAATATTTAATAAATATTGCCTATTTGAATACGTACCCTGTATTTTGCTGCATTGTATCAATATTTAACTCACACTATAGAATAGAAACATTTATAATTGATAGCCAGATAGTATATATAGATCCAAAACACTTGAGTTACAATATCATTCTTCATATAATTTAGCAAAGGACTCCCAAAAGAAGTTCACAACTTAACCCATACTGAAAGAAAACAACTGATATATTCTACGCCTTCTAGCAATACCACTTGTGATTCTTCATCTCTGTTGACAACTTTCCATTCGACAAACACGCCTGTATGACAATCCTTTACGCAATCAGCTAATATATATCAACTTCCTACAATGCTTTGCAGAAATTAAAGAACAAAAATATATATATCAAACAAAAAGTAGAATGACTTATTAGGTGTTATTAATAAATTCAAACTACAAGCAATAGGTAAATAGAACTTCGTACCTACATAAGACTTAGGAAATAATCAAACCACTCCCGTCGAATTTCATCAACATCTTCATTTGTGTAGGAAGATCGGTCATCTACCACTATAAATATATACAACATGATATTTAGTTAGAGTAAACCTTATTTATCAAAGACAAACAATTACAGATTAAAAAAGCCTTACATTGATGGGAATTACAGAACAATTTTTTTGGTAAAGTATAAGATCTTTCATAAACTTCAAAACATAGTATCCACAATCAATCACATTCTTCTGACGAGGACACTGTAAGTCATACACAAATAATTGTATAAGGTTGGAAAATGTATCGAAAGAATGATGTATTCATACATGTAACACTTTAATTAGGAAATTCTAACTCAACTACAAACAAGTTTAGAAAATCAGTAAATTTACCTTAACTTTATGCCACAAAGTTTCTTTTCGTGGTGTTTTCCTACCCAACTTGGCATATTTCAATTTATAGCTCCTGTTTACAACAGACGCAATTACTTCTATAAGGAATAATGAAAGAATCATACTCGACATATCAAACAAATACTTACAATGTAACCAATGACTCCGCATCCTTCTCAATTTTTCCAAGTTGTGAATCAACCCAATAAGCATGACCCAGTTGAGGATTCATCAATATCAACACCCAATGATACCTAAAAATATATGATCATTTAATTTAACTGACAAAAGTTATAAAAAAATATAAGGGCTGGTTACCTAAAATGGTAGGGTGCCACAAATATCTTATTCTTAACATCTCCTTCCATAGACTTTGTAATATAAGTAGCCCTTTGTTCAATGCTTTGAGCCAATGGAGAAATTTGAGTAGGACAAAGAAATTTGATCATGTCATTGACACCTTTGCAATGATTGTCAAATAAATATCTACAAGAAATATGAACATGTTTATACATTTGAAACAATTGACAAAAACATAATGAAAAACAAGATAATATTGCTACTAACCTGATATATAATAACATATGAGTAATTCCAACCTCTTTCCTATCAAGCCATCTTTGAATCTCCTCCTTCCCAATTTCAATCCCCGGATGGTCATACTGAAAAACTTCATCATGAAGTTTGATTTTCCACAGCGCATTTCCGCTAAAATCATCTAATATCCATTCATATTTTTCCAATGAACTCGGTTCTGATTCAGCTTCACCCGGCCCAATGACAGATTCATAAGTAAGTGACTTTCCCTTGCTCTTTTCTTTCATTATTATATTCTTTTCAGGTTGTTCCAGATCCTTGTTAATTTAACAAAGAAAAAGAAAACTTCAGGAAATATATGAAAAATTAAGAAATGAGAATGCATTTATGTAAAATATTTTGCACTTACCTCAATGGGAATCACAAGTGATTCAGGCCAAGCAATAAATTGTCCTATGGCCTCACTGACTGTACCAGCCTCTTCAGTAGGGCGAGGTACTACGACATCCCATTTGATAGAGGTGACTACTTCAACTCTCACATAACCACTCTCTAATGGACGATTATGAAGTACTCTAAGACTTGAGGAAGAAGGATATAGTTTCCCTCGAGCTACCACTTGACTGAGGTCTGGCCAGAATAGCTCACATGATTTCCACCCCTGAAACAAAAAATTCAGAATTTCATTTCACAAGAAATCGAAACTTATTAATAAGAATATTAATTTAAGGTACTCACCAAATCCTTTGATATAGTAGGCACCTTTTTCAAAGCAGAACAATATGCTTTTCCACTTTGGGGAAGAGGAAATTCAGGTGTGGGAGTAGATAATACATGCACCTTTTGAGATAAATGTCCTTCTTTGAGTGGTTGCTTTGCTGAAATCAACTCTTTAATAACAAGTTCTAATTCATTTATCTTTGCCCCAAAGGTAGATTCCATGACGTTCATTTTATCCTGGAGCTAAGAAATTACAACTTGTTCAGAAGCACCAACTTTAGATGAAGATGCTCCTTTAGATGAGCGAGGCCAGAATTTACTGATCGAGACATCTTGACCAACCCCTCTAACGCGTCCCGGGTGCTCAGGCTTACCTATTGCTAATGACAACGCATCTTTTTGTCCACAAGTAGTAAGCTCCCCTGAAGCTTCTTGTTGCATGTAATGGTGCTATCCCATCAAAGAGAGTTCATATGAGCAAAGTTAGTAGGAATAAAGACAAACTTTACTAGCACTCTTTTGTATTTAGTTAGGCAAGAATCTGTTTGTAAGAAATTTATCTATATTCTACTAGCTTGTAATATTAGGAAGACTAAAATTTATATTTAAAAAAGCTTACTAGTTTGTCAATGATTGGTTGAGCTTTTTCAAAACAGTTCCCTAGTTTGTTTTTCCTTTCTTCGATCCATAGGATTGACCGAGACACAGTGGAAGAAGAATCCATTTGATGCTTAGCTTTCTGACGTATATGGAAAACATATATTGATGTATACATCAATATATACATCATAAGTCAATATCTATAAGTGTTATTTGAATAGATAGTATTCAAGTACTTACATATTCAGCCTCGACGCCAGCATAACCCTTATGCGATGCCTTGTAAGTATAATCACTTTGTTTCGAGAGCTCTTTAAACTTCTCACTCTTTTTCTGTTGTAAATTTGAAGTTGTTAGTGTATAAAGTTATTACCAAGACTTAATCCCAAAGAGCATTCTTACCTTAAACTCTGCAGATTGTCTTATTTGAATAAATTATGTCCATTGATCTTGAGTGATGTATGAGTCATACATGGCTGGAGGTTCTGTGCAAAGTTCACTTGTTTCCTCGTCCACCATATGAAATTTACCCAAGTCCTTTTTGAATGCCCTCCATAAATCATTTGCTTTTTGCACCACCCAATCCTTTAGCTCAGCTGGAAGATCAAAGCCTCCCTGTATGTAAAATAAACAAGCACATTTTAGAAATTTACAAATACAATAGTTATTGTATTATAGATAAACATATGTACTCATTACCAAGACTTCTTCCCAAATAGCCCTCTCGTTACAACGACGACCATTGAAAGGCTTACAAAGTCGCATGTACCTATGATCTTCGTCTAAAAACATACGATATTCTGGATAGACAACCTTCTTGCTACATGGCAAGTGAAAAGCATCAAGATCAACTCCACACGTAGGGCATGCAGTGTATCCCTTTGTAGTATATCCAGCAAGATTACCAAGAGCTGGGAAATCACTTATCGTGCAAAATAACATGGCTCGAAGGCGGAAGTTCTCCTGACGGTGTGCATCATAAACTTCAATGCCCATTGTCCACATGTCTTTCAAATCATCAATAAGAGGTGCCAAATACACATCAATATCATTTCCCGGTTGCTTCGGCCCAGAAATCAGCAAAGACAACATCATATACTTGTGCTTCATGCATAACCATGGAGGCATATTATACATCACTAAGACCACCGGCCATGTGCTATGACTTGTACTCATATTCCCAAAAGGGTTCATGCCATCAGTGGAGAGTGCAAGACGAAGGTTTCTTTCCTCAGCAGCAAATTGAGGATGCAATCTATCAATTGTTTGCCATTGTAAAGCATCAGCTGGATGTCGAATTTTACCATCTTTGATCCTCCCATCTGCATGCCAAGTCAGTTTTTTTGCATCATCAGGATTACCGAAGAGACGCCGAAATCTAGGCCTTATCGGAAAATACCAGAGCACCTTAGCAGGAGATCCATTCTCCTTGTATCTCGGTTCACCACAATCAGGATTTGGACAGCTTTGCAATGATTCATATTCCTTTCTGTACAAGCAGCAATCATTTGGACAAGCATGTATCTTCTCATATTCCATCCCCACTGAGCAGAAAAGTTTTTTGGCCTCGTATTTACTACTAGGAAGACAATTGTCCACTGGAAGAATTTCTGTAAGTAGCTTAAGTAATGCTGAAAAACTCTTATCAGACCACCCATTACCGACTTTCAAATTATACAACTTCAGCACAACTGTAATTTTCGAGAACTTGGAGCAAGCAACATATAAGGGCTTTTTTGCATAATTCACAAAATTCTCAAACATATCAGGACGGTCAATAAGAATCTGCTCAACATCACATATCATATCATCTATTCGATCATCTTCACAAATGTCAAAGTTCTGAAATTCCTGAGGGTTAGAACTAGCGGACTAAATTGGTGTTTTCTCCCCATGCCACATCCATACTTTATAGTCAATGTTAATGCCATCACAAATAAGATGCTCTCTAATAACACTAACCTTGTATCTCCTTGAAAAATCACAATCGTTACACGGACAAATAATTTTAGCAGGATCAGCCCCATGATCAAGAGCAAATTTAATAAACAACTCAACCCCTTCAACATATTGAACTAAATTACGACTTGCTCTCATCCATGACTTATCCACCATTCTCTATAAGTTGAAAAAGATTAACAAAGTTTTAAGTTTACTCCAAATACTAATCAGAACAAAGCAATTCTACTCTAGTGACTATTTCACTCCAACAAACGCATCAGCAAACGCATCAACAAAATCAGTAAAATCTGTGTGGCCATTGCTTTGCACAAAATCCCTAAATTGCCAAATCGACATCAGCACAAGTAAAAAATCACAAGATTACATAGAGAGAAATACCTCGGCACGAGTGTGGAGCATACGGCGAACAAAACCCCAAATTGCTAGAAGAATAGTTTCGTATGAACCCTAAACAAGAAAAAATGAAATTAGTGAGGATGAACAAACAAACTAAGCAAAATTGAGAGTTGTGCAACAATATCAAACTTCACAAAATTTAACAAAAATTTAGGCCTGGAATTTTAGGCCTGAAATCCCCAAAATTTAACAACCCAGAAATTTACGGATTAAAATACCCAAAATTTCCCTATTCACTATCATCTTCACGAATTTCACGAACTCACACACTAAAATTTCCCATAATTTCACGAACTCACACACTAAAATACCCAAAATTTTACGGATTCTGCAAGGCCATTTTGCCTCTCCATGTTCACTATCATCTTCACGAACTCACTTAATTTAACAACCCACTAGAAAATCTCACGCAGGAAAATAGGGAGAGGAAAAGAAAAGCTTACGGATTCTGCAAGTTGGTGGCGGCGTCGAAACAGAGAGCAGCGAAGTGGTGGCGGCGTCAATGTTGGTGGCGGCGTCGCATATCACAGGCGGGGACAACAATGGCAGCCACCCCCCGATCGATTTTAGGGTTTGGCCTAAAGTGCGCGCACTGGGAAGGAGGCTTTGTGAAGGAGACTCTGTGAAGTCGACGAAAGGAAGGAGACGGAAGGAAGGAGACGGAAGGAGGAGATGTGTAGTCCGGGAAGGAGGCTCGATCTGTGAAGTCGGAAATGGCCAAGGAAGGAGACGGGATGTGTAATCTGACAGAAATGAAGAAGGAAGGAGACGCGCGCGATAGCTAGGGTTGTGTTAAGTCGGGGACTGGGCTGAACAGGCTTTTACCACAAAATAGCCCGGATAAAATAGCCCGGATGTATTTTAACCGGCTTATTTTAATGTGGGTTAATATAGAACACGACAAAATAGCCCGGATATTCCCAAATAAAACACGCCCGGGCTATTAACTTTTGACTCCTTTAAATAAAATCTGTTTTTTAGCCCGGGCTTCCCTACAACAGTCCGGGCTAATATGTTATATTTCTTAAATAGCTCGACTTCTTCTGATGTATCAGGACTTTATATCACAGATATTTAGGATCCGGGCTAAAAAGCGTTTTTTGTAGTAGTGCCTGCAAGGTACATAGCGTTCCTACGAATACTCGTTCTAACTACACATTTAAGTTCACACATAAAAATCCACATCAATACCATCATGGTAATAACAGGTATAATAGCGTTGTTTCTAGCAATATATACAACCTATTATAATATCATATTTTATTCACAACATTTATAAAATCTGTTCCCAAACGAAAACAACACTTCATTTCAATTTAATTAACAATCAAAAATAATTGATAACTAAAGGAAATATGGAATGATAAGCAAGAGCGAACCACCACTTGCCTTAAGTAGATTCGACGATGAATCTAGACGAGACGACTACTGTTGATATCCTTTCCGGGAGTATGACCTCTGCTTCACGATACTCTAGCGAGGTTACGAGTCCACACGCGATCCAGCAAATAACGATATAAATTGACAAAATAATTAATATCAATTAATTTATTTTGACGAACTCAAGTAATTAAATTCAATAAATTTTTATGATTTTAATCAAAAAAATGTTGATTGAATTTTTCTAAAGACATATACGGATAAAAGTGGGTCGAAATTATACCGCTCAATCGATCTCGAGTTGAATTTGGACAGATATGATATTGGGCTTCTCGGCCCAACCTAAGAGCTGGCTAAGGGGACCCCCCCTCCTTTCTCCCTCACACGGAAAGAAATTCCAAGCTACAGTGAGCGGCACCGAGCTCGACAATGGCGGAAACCGGCGACGGCGGCGACTGAAAATACCGGCGGAGATAACGGTGACTCAAGGCGGCGATCGGATTGGACGGTGCGGCAACGACCAACACATCTGGACACGGCGTCACGCAACAGCGAACAGTGGTCTCCCCTCTGTTTTTCGCAGAACAGAGCAAGAATGGAGAAATGTTTGGGTGGCTCGACGACGGCTCAAACGGCGACCGAATGGAGCGTCGTTGGTGTCTTTGGAACGCTAGTATTGCAAGGTTCCTCCGACAATGGGTCGACAACGACAACACCGGCGACAACTCCGACAACGACCGAGCTAATGAGAGGAGGAGATGGAGGATGAAGATGGTGATGGAGGAGAGCTCGGCCTCGGTCCTATTTATAGGGTGAGGAGGCAGCTCCCCTACTAAATGTGAGGGAGAGCAACCGGTCAGGCTCCCCCTAACCCGCCGCTCGGAGAAAACACGGGCAACAGAACGTCGGCAAGTGGAAACGACGAGGAAGAAGACAGGAGAACTTCCGCGGTCGCGGAAACAGATCCGCGGTCGCGGATTGAGCGCAATTGCATTTCAAAGCCTTTGGTCGCGGGTCTCGATCAGGGACATGCTAAATTATATTTTTAGCATTCCCTAATTACTTTATGACCCAAAATCTTATTAACGTATAATATTTCGTTCAAAAACATTATTACAGAGATTACAAAAATTGCCCGTCACGTCTTTCTTACAAGACGACAGTTTGAGACTTTTAGGGGTTATTACAATATTACCCCCTTAAAAGAAGTTTCGACCCCGAAACTTGCCCGATAGCAGCTCGGAGAAACGACCTTACTTTAAGCTACCCAACCTTATAAGTTTAACCATGCCTAACCCATTTAACACTTTGTAAATTGGTTCAAGCATTTCTAAGTTAAAATTTATAAGTTGATTCAAATTATAGTTAACGTAAGGTTAACCATAATTTAGACCCTTCAAATTATAGTTAATGTAAGGTTAACCATAATTTAGACCCTTCATAACTTAAGGAATTTTATAACTTGTTTTCACCAATTATACATTTTACCATATTACCCTTATGGCAATCATGAGGGTTATTACAACCACAGTTTCTACCGCGCCCACAACAATTTCAGCAGCCTGGGGGTCAACAACAACAATTTAGAGCTCAATATGACCCAAGACCTCAAGGCCATAGATCAAGTTCATCTATGTCCGGTGATGACATGATCAATTCTCTCACCCAAAGCGTATCGACGTTGGCTAGCACTGTGACCTCGATGAGGTCACAAATTCAAGCGGTGGTCCAGCAACAGAAGTCTCTAGCTCAGAATGTAACAACGTTGGTCAACACTATGGTCCAACAAAATCAAGAGATGCGGTCAAGTATTCAGAACTTGGAGAAGCAAGTGGGGCAGATCTCCGTCGTAGTGAGCAAGCTGGAAGCCCGGGACTCGGGAAAACTACCATCTCAAACGGTAGTAAACTCGAGGGAGAAGGTATGTGCCATGACGCCGAGGAGCGGAACACAAGTAGATGAAACTCGTGGCCAATAGAAAGAAATCCGCGACCGCGGAGAAGAAGGCCGCGACCGCGGAATTGCTCGTGGAGCCGAGACGAAAATCGGCGATTTTCCGCGACCGCAGACAGATTTCCGCGATCGCGGAAAAGTTTCTGGGGAAGAGGACCTGCTCAAAGAACATCCGCGACCGCGGAAAACTCCCTGGAGCCCCAGATTCCACAGACGAAGAGCCGCGACCGCGGGCCCCAATCCGCGATCGCGGGTTTGCCCCAGACGTCCATGATGATTATATTCACCCTAATTTTCCTCCGCTCAATTCGTTCAAGGCACCCGCTCCCTTTCCTGAGGCATTGAAGGACACGCGAAGGCTGGAGAATGACAAAGAGCTCTTTGAGACCTTCAGTAATTGCAAGGTAAATATCCCTTTGATCAAGCTCGTTAAAAGCATTCCTCGCTATGCAAAATTCTTGAAGGAGCTGTGCAAGATAAAGAAAAATAAAGCGGTGAAAGAGAAAAAGAAGGTCCAGGTCAGTGAGAATGTTTCCTCTATGCTACAAAAGCGGTTTCCCAAGAAGTGCAGTGATCCGGGCATGTTCACTATTCCCTGCAAGATAGGTGGCACCATGTTCGATAAAGCTATGCTGGATTTGGGTGCCTCTATTAATGTTTTGCCTCTCTCGCTGTACGAGTCTTTAAAGGTTGGGCCATTACAGAAGACGGGGATTGTGATCCAACTAGCGGACAATTCCTATGTGTATCCCAAAGGAGTGGTGCAGGACGTGTTGGTAGAGGTTGATAAATTGTTCTTCCCTGCGGATTTCTTTGTGATGGATACGGGGCAAGACAAAAACGCAGCCCCTGTGATGCTAGGAATGCCGTTCATGAACACGGTGAAAACAAAGATTGATGTGAGTAGTGGTTCTCTCACAATGGAGTTTGATGGGGTGAGGGTCGGTTTCAACATAGACGATGCAAAGAGACACCCTCCTGATGGTAATCCCGAGTGTTCGGTTAATGTAAGCAACCCAAGTTAAGTTGGAGAGCACCAAGTCGAGCCACGACAATAACCAAGGCGCTGCTCGGGAGGCAACCCGAGGTATGAAATTCTTTTCTTGTCTTTTCCTTTCTAGTTTTTATTTTTGTTGTTTCGTTTTTGTTTTGTTTTTAGACTAACTTGCAGGTAGGAGGCCCGAGCCAAAATTGAAGACGGTGTTCAAATACACACCAGAAAATTTTCCGCGACTACAGAAAAACCACTGTAAGTCCCTTGACCTGAAAAAAAAAATTCAAAAAAAAAAATTCAAAAAAAAAAAGTTTTTCCGAAGCCAAGCTGTCCGACATTCACTTCGCGACCGATGCACATCATGCTGCCAAGGAGGAGACATTCGCTCCATATTTTTAGTTGGCACCGATGGTGGCCCGACATTAGACAGCTGACGAGGAGGAACACTAGAGCCCACACCACGATTACATATGGGCTCCCATTATGTGTTCATTGAAGGTCGTGCAACCCCGCTTCTTTGATGTACCACTACACCTTACAGTAGATTTATTTGGTTGCACGATAGAGTTTGATTATGAAGACGCCGCAACACCAGCGACATGTGCTTTTATTGATATACCGCCAGCCCCCACATCCACATCCAGGCCACCTCGGCGACGGTTGTGAGTACTTTTCTGCTCTTCCCTATGCTTCATCTTTTTGTCTTTCATTACATTGAGGACAATGGAATGTTTAAGCATGGGGGAATGTTCTATACTTGCTAGTCGTCTGAGGAGAAAAAGAAAAGAAAAAAATGAAAAAGTCAAAAATAAGAAAAAAGACAAAAATAAATCATGGGATAAGTCGAAAACCTGAAAAGGCGACTTAGGCAATAAGCAGGTAGTCTGGACCAGCATTAGACTGGGGTAAAAATGGGCTATAGAGTGATGTCAGTTTTTGTGAGCCCATCTATAGAAAAATGAAATAAGTGGCTTGGTGAAAACCCGAAAGGACGCCTTGGCAAAATGAGTGAAAAGAAGAAGAGTGATTATTAGGATTCCTCATTTTTACTGGCGTGGTGACATAAGAAGAGGTGATATAAGGAGGTTTCGGGTAAGTCACTTTGGGAGGCATAAGAAGATAGATGGAGGCTAGGATTATATATTTTTATTCACTCTATGGTGTTCGGGATAAGGTTGGGGGAAGTACTCTGCTTTCCTTTAAGCTTGTATGTTTTGTGTGTTGTGCGTATTGTGTTGGTGCCTTAGAGATTCATGTTTAGGTGCAATTCATAGTGGAGATAGTTTTCATGTGCTTCCTGAGACCTTGTATATTTCATTGGAGGAGTAAGTTTCTATTAGCTTACTCGAGGACGAGCAAGGTTTAAGCATGGGGGAATTTGATCAGCGCTACTTTGTAGGGTTTAACTAGGAATTGTTACTGGCGTTTTGGGTACCATTTGGATGTGTTTAGAGCGTAAGTTAGGAGAATGGAGTTGAGGAGTAGAAGTGTTGAATGAGTGGTTTTGAAGAGCTAAAATAAAGGATTAAGAAGATGGAGGAGAAAACCACATGAGAAGACCGAAGAAGGAGCTGAAGAAGAGATACAGGAGCTTTTCCGCGGTCGCGTAAGTCACCGCCGCGGTCGCGGAACAACACGAAGCGAAGAGAGCAACATCGAGAAGACCCGCGGTCGCGGGGGCCAAAGCCGCGATTGCGGCAACATGAAGACGCAAACTTTACAGAGAGTTTTCCGCGGTCGCGGAAATTCATCCGCGATCGCGGATACTGTTCATCGACGCGCGCCGGGATTTTCGTTTCGTTTCGTCCGAGTTTATTTATTTATTTTATTCCTATTTCTTTTATTCCGTTTTTTTTGGAAAGATATTATTTCCTATCGTTAAAATTAGGTTTGCGAGGGTTTTATAACCTATTAGTTAGCAGCCTCTTTTCATTAGTTATTATTCAGACATTATTCAATTTAGAGTTTTTGTGTTTCCAAGACTATGAAGAACTAAGCAACTTTTGCTTAGTCCGACGATTGAAGCCTTCGTTTGCATTTGATTGTGAGATTATAACTCTATTTCCTTTCCTTTGATTATATCTCTTCTCTTTGTGCTTATTCTTATTGATTCTTGCTGATTTGACTGGCCTGATCATCTAGTTGATCTTAGTAATTGTCTATTGCTAGGGTTTGGATATTTCGGGTTGAAATTCCTTATCTTGTGTAGCAAACAAGATATTCTAGGACTAGTTGGACTAGTTTATTGTGAAGAGAATTGATTATGTGTTAAATGCTGCGAGTTGTGGTGTTGCATGTATCCTGGTTAATTCCTATGCTTCCTGTTGCTATTGTTCTAAATCTTGATAGTTTCTTGTGCGTTCGATAGTTAGGGTTATTAGGACTGGTTGGACTAATAACTATTTCAGAATAGGGATAGGATTATTCATAGAAAGGAATAGAGATAATCTAGGATCAATCAATCAAATGAATGGTGGATATTTGTCTAGCTAAGTTACTTTTCCCAATTTATTACAATCTTTACTTTGATTTACTTTGTTACTTGCAAACAAAACCAAAAACCCCCATTTGTTACCTTTGGCATACACTTTTGCACTTAGAAAGATTGCTACCTCCCTGTGGGATTCGACCCTTGCTTGCCTACTATACTTAGTTAGGTTTTTGAGGATTTACTTTGATTAGGCATAACGACTTTAGCCCTATCAGTTGCGGTTTAGTATCTTGGGGTTTTTAACCATTTTTCAACCGCCATGCAACCGCCCAACCGCCATGCAACTTTTGAACCGCCTAACTACCTATGCTCTATATAAGGGTGAGATTGGGGCAAGTCTTGGGATATCCGAAGAGAACTATCTCTTGTGTATCGAACAAAATTAAAAAACACCAAGTGCTTCTCTATTTGATCTTGCCTTGATCGATAGAGGTTTGCGTTGTCTTATCCCGAATCAAATTTCGTGTAACCCTAAGGCTACAAGAGTATGGTCGAAATATTAGTTTTGGAAAGTACCTTAGCACAATTCAATCGCTATTCAAGACGAACCGAAGTTTGATCAACGTTAAACCATGTATACAACATTCAAAACCAATATTTTCGTGGTTGATCAATGAAGGCTGCATCGGTGCGCGATATGACTTCCAAGTTTGGGAAGTTGGAGATGTTCGAGGGCGTGGAATTCCGGAGATGGCAAAAGAAGATGCATTTCCTCCTCACGATGCTCAATGTGGTGTACGTTCTGAGTATGCCAATGCCCCTCGTGCCGGAGGATGTGGAGAACGAACCTGTGGAGAAGGCGAGGAAGCGCAACAAGTGGGAGAACGACGATTACATATGTTGTGGTCACATTCTAAACGGTATGTCAGATTGCTCTTTGATGTCTACCAGAATGTCGAGTCCTCAAAGGAGTTGTGGGATGCTCTCCAAATACATGGCGGAGGACGCTTCTAGTAAGAAGTTCCTCGTAAGTAATTTCAACAATTACAAGATGTGTGATTCTAGGTCGGCTATGGAGCAATTCAATGAAGTGCTTTGTATCCTAGGGCAATTCACCCAACACAACATGAAGATGGATGAATCCATCTCGATGTCGAGCATCATCGACAATCTACCACCATCATGGAAGGACTTTAGGCACATGTTGATGCACAAGAAGGAAGAGTTGTCTCTTGTGCAACTTGGAAGCCATTTGCGCATAGAGAAATCTCTAAGGGCACAAGAGGGCGGTAAACCGAAGGAGATTCCCGGACCTTCCTCCGTGAATATGATGGAGGAGGGTGGAAATTCTAAGAAGAAGATCAAGAGGAAGAAGCAATCTTCCAAGGACACCAACGGTGGGTCTAACAAGAAGCCTACGGGCGCTTGTTGGATATGTGGAAAACCGGGTCACTTCAAGCGTGATTGCCGGTCTACAAATGATAGGAATGGAGCAGGACAAAACCGTTAGGGGCAAGGGTCTAAGGACCAAGGCCCATCCACTCATCAAGGTCGGTTTTCAGATTTTCGTTCAAATTCGGTTATGAATTACGTACCATTAATTTCTGAGGCATTTTATGTACAGGATGATGAAGTGGCTTGGTGGATTGACTCGGGGGCAACTAAACATGCTTGCAAGGACTGTGGTTGGTTTAAGACGTATGAACCGGTGAATGATGGGTCTGTCCTCCATATGGGCAACGAGTCAACCGCCCCTATCCTAGGCCGTGGAAAAGTGGTGTTAGAGTTTAGTTCCGGGAAGACCCTTGAACTCAAGGATGTCTTACATGTACCCGGAATTAGGACAAACTTAGTCTCCGGTAGTGTTTTAAACAAGTGTGGTTTTAAGCAAGTCTATGAATCCGATAAGTATATCTTATCAAAGTGTGGTGTATTTGTAGGATTTGGATATTTCTGTAATGGCATGTTTATGCTTAATATTATAAAAGTTGTCAATTCCATATATATGGCATGTTCTAGTGACACGGAACGA
This sequence comes from Rheum nobile, assembly GCA_027886185.1. Classification (NCBI taxonomy): domain Eukaryota; kingdom Viridiplantae; phylum Streptophyta; class Magnoliopsida; order Caryophyllales; family Polygonaceae; genus Rheum; species Rheum nobile. The sequence continues at coordinate 3,069,283 of WOAB01000194.1, read as the reverse complement.
CATACCCTCTCTGGTTATCGTGCGGCTCTTAGGCACCTCGACCCTCTCGAGTGACTAAGTCAAGCCTACTTCGACCCCTCGAAGCTCGCGGAAGCTAAGTCTTGCGGAAGCAACTATGTTGATGGCTAGGAAAGCTAAGACTACCGAGAGAATTATGGGAAGAGACTTGTATTGCTTGAGGTGAGCTATTACAAGGCTTAGATGTTACAAGGCTTGAGGATTGTTGGGTGCATGCAAATGGATGGGATGACTTGCTATTTATAGGCAAGGCCCCTCCTTACAAAGAAAATTCTAGAGAATCCTAGGCCTAGAAAAGGTAAGGGAAAAATCTAGAGAAGGCAAGGCTAGAGGAAGCCAAGGCATTGGATTCTAGAGGAAGCCAAGTCAATGGGTTTTAAAGGAAGCCAAAAAGGGGTGGGCGGATGGAGTATTCTCCGGAACGCTCCGATTTGCTCCAGAGTTCTCTAGAGTACTCTGTATGCCTTCGGAGTGTTCCGCATGCTTCCGGAGTATCCCGTATGCTTCCAGCCTACTCCGATCTTTTCTAGACCCGCTCGAGGACACTCTGGCTCACTCTGGACCATCCCAGATTTTTCTAGAAAACTCCTCCTTTCTCTAGCTTGTTCCATACCGCTCCGAATGGTTCCAGATGGCTTTGGAAACTCCTCTGTATGTCTTGAATTCAATTTATTTGGGTCAGATGCGCGGTCTGTGTCATCCTTCCCCACCGATACTCGCAACGCCCTCGTTGCGCTGGAATTGGATGCCTTGCACTTGTCAACCTCTTTGTGGGTAACCTCATGCGTTTTTATCTTCTTTGACTCCTTAAATGGTGTCGACTCAACTTCCTTGGGACAATTCTTCGTTGTGAATGTTGGTTTCATTTCCCTTGGTCCCGAGGATAGCCGTATGGTGCCAAGTCTAAGTGTGTCACGTTCTTTTCCCTCTTCTTGTGACGATGCGTTAGCCTTGGCTTCGCCCCGACCTTGGGTTGACTCCTTCATTATCCCTAGCGACTTCTCCTCATCGCTCTTGACGGGTAGTGTTGCTATCGCTCCAAGGTTCAGTATCTCATGTTCGGGTTCCTCTTCTTCTAAAGCGATGGAGTTGAGCTTGGCCCTCGTCGGACATTCTCTTATCAGATGGTTTCCATCGCATAGGAAGCATGTCAAGGGCTTGTGTTCCTTCTTCTTGCCCTTGTCTTGATCACTCCAATGGCTTTTCCTTAGTTCGGTGGGGCGGTCATCATCACTACCAGATGATGCGGGCTTGTTCTCCTCTCCCCCACCTTTACCCTTGTCACGGTGGGAGTCGCCCCACTCCCGCGTTTTGAACTTTACTAGTGAGTCAGTCGCAGTTAAGGCATCGGTAAGGTTTTACACGCTCCTCCGTTCAAGCTCTTGCCTTGCCCATGGCTTGAGTCCATCCATGAACAAGTAGAACGCCTCACTATTTGGAAGGTCATCGATCTGGAGCGTGATCTCCGTAAACTCATTGACGTACTCACACACCGAGTTTCATTGCGTAAGACATCAGAGTTTGGTCCGAGGTTTTTTATTGGCATATACGAGGAAGAATTGTTTCTTGAACTCAGACACAAACTCAACCCATGTTGTGATGGGGGGGGACCCCCGATCCTCGCACATGTCCTATGCCACCACCAAAGCATAGCTGAATCAACAAGATAGAGTGCAACAATACTTACCTTGCGGTCGTCCTCCATGATTCCCGCAACGTTGAAGTACTGCTCCATGCTCCAAAGGAAGTTCTCCACATCCTGTGCCGACCAGCTACCCTTGAACTCCTTTGGCTTGGGTGCATCCGTCTTGGTTAGAGGAGTAACAACCCCGAGCATGCCTGCCCCCATGGCTACCATGCATGCCTCGAGCTTCTTCTCGAGTTGTTCGACCCTAGCCCGTAGGGCCAACACCATAGACTTGAGTGCTATGTTCTTAGCCTCAAGCTCGGTTTGAGACTTACCCCACATCTCTTGTAGTCCGTCCTTGAGCTCCCCTATTGACGACTCAACGCTCTCCTTGAGGCCGTCCACTGTGGTCTCAAGGTCATCAACCCGACTGGTCACTCCCTCCAAGTCGCGGTGATCCTCTTCCATTGAGTCGCACATCTCGCCGACGGACCGCTCCACCTTCTCTAAGCGAGCGTCGAAGCCGGACACCACATCCTTCGAAGTGTCTCGGGTCTTCTTGCCACCCTTCCCCTTGACATGGCCACTGGCCTCCACCACCTTGGACATACCTCGCTCGTGACTAGCCATCTCAATCACCTCAGACCGACTTACTATGATACCAGTTGACACGGAACAACAAACCCTCTCTAGTTACCATGCGGCTCTTAGGCACCTCGACCCTCTCGAGTGACTAAGTCAAGCCTACTTCGACCCCTCGAAGCTCGCGGAAGCTAAGTCTTGCGGAAGCAACTAAGTTGATGGCTAGGAAAACTAAGACTACCGAGAGAATTATGGGAAAAGACTTGTATTGCTTGAAGTGAGCTATTACAAGGCTTGAGGATTGTTGGGTGCATGCAAATGGAGGGGATGACTTGCTATTTATAAGCAAGGCCCCTCCTTACAAAGAAAATTCTAGAGAACCCTAGGCCTAGAAAAGGTAAGGGAAAAATCTAGAAAAGGCAAGGCTAGAGGAAGCCAAGTCAATGGGTTTTAAAGGAAGCCAAAAAGGGGTGGGCGGCTGGAGACTACCTGGAGTATTCTCCAGAGCGCTCCGGTTTGCTCCGGAGTTCTCTAGAATACTCCGTATGCCTCCGGAGTGTTCTGCATGCTTTCGGAGTATTCTGTATGCTTCCAGCCTACTCCGGTCTTTTCTAGACCCGCTCTAGGACACTCTGGCTCACTCTGGACCATCCCAGATTTTTCTAGAAGACTCCGCCTTTCTCTAGCTTGTTCCATACCGCTCCAAATGGTTTTGGATGGCTTTGGAAACTCCTCCGTATGTCTTGAAGTCAATTTATTTGGGTCGGATGCGCGGTCCGTGTCACTAGTACAAATGAATCTTCTCTGTGAAATGCAAGATTAGGTCATGTGCATTATAAGAGAATGACTAATATGTCTAAGGAAGGTTTATTTCTTGAATTTGACATGAATTTAAAGAAGTGTAGAACTTACACGTTGACAAAAATATTTAGACAACCCTTTAAAGGCATTGGAAGAAATTTTGTGGTGCTTAGACTTGTACATAGTGATCTATGTGATTTGCATGTTACTCCATCTTTAGGAAACAAGAAATATTTCACCACTTTCATTGATGATTATTCTCGTTATTGTTATGTGTATTTATTGCATGCTAAAGACGAGGCCCTAGATAAATTTAAGGTTTATAAAACCAATTTTGAATTGCAACAAAATGACTTGATTAAGAAACTATGCACCGATAGAGGTGGAGAATATTATGATCCTACGTATTTCCGATCCGTAGGCATTATACATGAGACTACTACTCCCTATACACCACAATAAAATGATGTGTCAGATAAAAAGAATCGAGTCCTAAAAGAGATGGTTAATTTTATGTTATCCTACTCGGGATTGAGTGACGGATTTTGTGGTGAAGCCATGTTAACGGGTTGATATTTACTAAATAGGGTTCCTAACAAAAAGGAACAAGATCACCCCTTATGAACTTTGGTACAAAAAGAAACTGAGCTTGAATTACCTTCGAGTTTGGGGATATAGGGCGCGCACTACTACAAAAATGCCCAAATAACTCGGGCATTTAAGGGCAAATAACCCGAACCTGGTCTGGGTTAAAGGTCAGCGCGTATTTGCCCTGGACCAAATAACTCGGACCTAAATCCGGGTTATTTGCCCCGCACAATTTTTCCACCTAATGTTGATATCCAGGTTATTTGGGCACTATATAACCCGGATGTATGTACATCTGGGTTATATAAACCCAATGTCAATGCGGGTTATTTGATATGAAAATACAGCGGTTTTTGTAGATCCGGGTTATTTGCTCCTTACAAATGAAGCCAACGAAGGCTTAAATAGACATAAGATCCTCGGCATGGGCCAATAGGCTTAATGGGCTACCCCTCTCGACATGAGTGAAGTACACACCCGAAATAGAAAGTGCTAAAAATAACATGGCAAAAATAGAAAGTTCTACAATTATCAAAATAACCTCAAAATAACATAGTAGTAAGATATGCGTCGCTTTGCAAGCATGGTTGGCGCCGAGGCGTGTGACGCTGAGGCGGCGATGATGGCAAGCGGCGAGCGTTGTGAGCTATGACAACTTTGCGGCGTCGAGTTTCACGAGGAGCATAGGCGGCGGCATTGTCAAAGGAGATCCGGCGCTAGCGATGGAGCAGGCGACAAACGACTGTTTGGCTTGAGCAATGGCCTTGGCACGCGCCCTAGTCACGGGGCCATTGGAGCGCAGACTCATGGCATCTTCCTCCTCCTGCGCTGTCATAGAGGGCAAGGTCGCATCACTCTCCCCCTCTTGGCGGTGAAGCATCCCCGCTTCAACATCCTCAAACTTGGGAGCGGCATATGGTGAGAGGTCATCCACATTGAAGGTAGGGTGTACAACATATTCATCCGGGAGCTCCACTTGATACGCGTTGTCACCACATGCTTTGAGGATCTTAAATGGCCCGTCACCGCGCTGATCGATCTTGCTTTTGTGCTTGGCAGGGAAGCGCTCCCGGCGCAAATAAACCCAGATAAGATTGCCCGGGAAAACACCATGCAGCGGCGGCCCTTGTTGTGTTACGTCGCGTATTGTGCCGTGCGGCGCTCCAGCTTGTTGCACGTCCGGCGGTGCAGCTCTTAGACATACTCGGTGCGCTTGGAAGCTTGAAGGTTGTCCTAGTCGCGCATGGGGTGCAAGACCAAATCCAGCGGCGTCAAGGGATTGCGGCCATACACCACCTCAAATGGCATGAGCTTCGTTGCCGAGTGCGCTCCAACGCACCTGACGGTGACCATGCAGGTTGCTTAAACGTTGGTGCAACAACATCCATGCCAACATAGATGTTGGAGCAACAACACGCCGATAATTCCGAGTTGAAGAGGCAACTTGCAATCTTGCAAAACCAGCGTCACCCTCCTCCTGTGGTGCTTGCTCCCGCCCCGACTCCAAGCACAGCAGTCGCTACCGCTCTGGTTCCTACATCGTCTACTCCTGCACCAACGCCCCCAATGCAAGCCGCCCCGGTTGCTGACAAGGCGATCATGCTAGTGCCTCTAGCGGCGACAGCCCCGGTGCTCAGCGCAACACCCATGCAAGCATTCTTGCGTACTTCCCTAGTTGCGCCTGCTCCCAGCTAGGTGCCTTGCGCGAAGGTCGGCTCAGCTCCCAGCGTGCTGACCGCACATGCGCTCCCCACGCCGCTCCCACTAGCCCCTTGGTGCCTCTCTCACCACTTGGTGTCTTTGACAAGCTGTCCTGCTCCAACTTTGTACGCATCATGCTAACTCATCATCTATGCTCCCTCACATATACACGCTCGAAGCGAGGACACTTCGAATCTAAGGGAGGGAGAATGATGCGTACTAACCAGCTCGATGACCGCGCGATAGTGCGACCATGGACATCGTTCAAGAGGTAACAATTCATGCAGAAGTTCAAAAGAACTTCATTCAATCGAAGTTTAGGATGGAGCTATCATTACATATGTGATTGTTTGAATTGGTTGTTCGAGATCTACTTCACTGGTAGATAAATGCCTTGACTAGAGACCGCGACCTTGGCGTCCCCCTTGGCGTTTCTTATAGTTTCTATTTTTAGCATTTCTTTTATTTTAGTACTTTACATATTTTGCATGTTGCCACTTTTGTTCATCTACTATATTTGGTATGTTTATTTTTAGCACTTAATATTTTAGGTATTTTCTATTTTAAGGCGTGTGCATCTCTTATGCTTAAGAGTGTCGGCCCAATAAGCTTGCTCGGCCCATAGCAGAAACCCTAAGGCTATTTAAAACCTTCTATGTTATCATTTACATTCACGTTGAATATTATTGCTAAGCTTGTCGTCGAGTGAATCTACGCCCCTTAGCCTCAGCGTCACAAACTGGTTAGACCCAATTGAACTACATCACAGTTCACAAACACAGCCCTCTGATTGTATCCTTGCTTTTCGAATCCACTCGCCCACCCTCAATCCTTATCGAGCGCAAGAGTGTCGTTGGCCTCCATTCTTGAAGGTCATCATCTATCCGGTTACGAGAAGAGACGGAACAAGACTTCTTCGACCACGATCCGGCATCAAAGACGATCCAAGCTTTTCGGATCACATCATCATCCCTTTACTACTTATGACCATTGCTTAATCACTTTCTCGCTCGATAATAACTGCAATATGAAAAAAATACCTTTCCAACTTGAAAATGCATGGCTTAATAATTATTACTTTTCTGTAAATTGGTAAAAAAATGTTTGGAGCTATAAACATAAAGGTTCCTATATGTTTAAATTATTCATGAAACATAAAGTTTTAAAATTTACTCTAAATCATGGGCACGACATAAAATCTCCAATACTTTTGAACAACTGAAATTAACACAAGTTAAATTGCAGGACCTCCAAAATCAACTCCTTCATAATATAACTAATGACCTTTTACAACAATTGTACGACAAACATTTGATTAAATATAATAGATTGTTGGATTTTTAGCATCAGAATTGGAAACAACGAGCTAATGCTAGACATGAATGTAACGTGGATCTTAGTACTAAATATTTCCAGACTATTTCAAAGATTAGGAATTATAAACAAAAAATGGTTAGCTTTCAATCTCATGACGATGTTTTATTGTTTGATGATTATTTAATTTGTACAACTATAACCCATGAGATAGCAACTCGCTTTCATAACCCACATGTACATAGTATAGCTCAAGTGTTTTTGTCAATTATTCCAAAACTTGTATCCGGTAAGGGTTGTCATTCCTTCCGCCAATGGCATCATAAATTAAATTTATTGTTTTTTATCTACCGTATGATAAAACTCCGGGCCCTGATGGCTGTACTTCTGAATTCTTCCAAACAATTTGGCCTATAGTGGGCAATTCGGTAATCTCTACAATTCAATCATTTTTTTCATTCTGGACAACAACTTGGTGAATGTGCCGAATCATTTATTACCCTCCTTCCTAAAAACGATATTCCTCGTACTATTAACCACTATCGATCTATAAATTCTATGTAACATTACTTACAAAATTATAACAAAATTATTGTATGATAGGCTTCGCCCTCTCTTATCAAAACTTATTAGTCCTTTACAAGGTGCATTTATTCTTGGGCGTCTTATTCAGGATAACATTCTTATCGCTCATGAAAATTTTCACTATTTTCATAAAAAGTAAAATGGGAAACAAAGTTGGATGGCTCTAAAATTGAACATGGAAAAGGCTTACGATAAGCTCAATTGGAACTTCATTAGGCAAAATCTTTTACAATTCGGTTTTGATTCCTCTTGGGTTGAACGCGTTATGACTTTTATCGCTAATACCTCCTCTTCCGTTCTTGTTAATAATGAATAAGGAGACATTTTCCGTCCATGTTGCGGTTTACGTCAAGGTGACCTTATTGCTCCCTTTCTTTTTATCTTATCAATGTAATATCTTGCTCGTACTTTCTCTCGGGCTTCTGAGTTACCTGAGCAGAGGGTAGGCATCCTATTCTGCTCCGAAGATCTTTAATGAGGAATAGTGCACCTCATCTACAACATCAACCGTTACAGCGATCGCGTTTTGAGCTTTTTAACTGTAACTCTACTATTCAATTAGCATGTAAGAAGCTAGTAAAAGTAATCCGATGTGATGATTGTAACACCCCGGATTTGTAATCCTTTATAAGGATTAGAGTGTTATCTATGTCAATAAGAGCTCTTCGTTTTCATGGTTCAAGTGAGGACAAAGAACTTTGAAGTTAAGCGTGCTAGGACGTGAGTAATACTAGGATGGGTGAACTCCTGGGAAGTCCTTGGGTTGGCATGGGTTAGCGCTTCTAAGACCTCGGGTATTACCAATGGTATCAGAGCCGACTCTGGGTTACGAGTGGACTTGGCCTTGACGACGGTCGCTCGACCCAGAGGGCGGTCATTGGGCTTTACGAGGTCGTCAAGGGTTTAAGTGAATATGATTGTAACACTCCATATTTGTACTCCTTTATAAGGATTAGAGTGTTATCCATGTTAACAAGAGCTCTTTCTTTTTCATGGTTCAAGTGAGGACAAAGAACTTTGAAGTTAAGCGTGCTAGGACGAGAGTAGTAACAGGATGGGTGACCTCCTGTGAATCCTCAGGTTGGCATGGGCTAGCGCTTCTAAGACCTCTGGTCTTACAATGATTTAGGTATTCCTTCCACTAGGTAACGATACCTTCTATTTGCCATATGTAAAAAAAAAAGACATAACGTTTTAGTTTGTCGAGACACACTCAACAATATTGAAGTGTTTCTTGGGTGGTGTATTGAGTGTAGTTTCGGACGATTTTCCGATAGGGCTGCTTTTGCTGTTTTTTTACTCATCTCATCATCTAGACATACGTTTATCGCTTTTTTCAGTTTGATCGTCTCTCTTTAGTTTGTAGTTTGTGTTTGTGTTTATTATTTAGTTGTTGTAGTGTGTTCTCATATAGGTTTATCCGGTTACCAATTTTAAATAATATCTCAATGTTTCAAGTCTATCTTGACATTAAATCACTTTTCTTGTATACAAAAAAATGATAACATATTGAAAAGCATTATTATTTAGGCTAAATTTGCTTAAACCACCCATTACACGGATTTGCATGCAACCACCCGTTCTACTTGAAATTATTTTAAACCACTCGTATCTCTTCTATCATTATCGATTCACTGCCCATCGCATCCTGCCGTCCAAAAATCCGTTAAATTGCATAAAAGTCCAAAATGCCCTTGATTTTCTATAAAATATGAAACAAAATGCCCTCAATTCTTCCACTGAGATTATCATACCATCATTGAAATCTCTCTCTTTCTCTAAACCTTCTCCGTTGTTCTCCAATGTCCATCTCCTCAATCTCTCTTCGTCATTTCTCACCTATAGGACAAAACCCCTTCCACCAAAGCAAATCATATATGCGAAATGGAAGAGAAGGAGATCCACATGACCAAATTCCTTAAATCTCACCCAAATTGACTCGAATCACTTGCGTTCTTAGCTTTGAATTTGATAATTCTACAGAAGCCTTTGGATTTTGTCATCAGAGAATTCTTCGATGGCAATGTTGATGGGAGATTTGATTTCGAAGGCGGAGGTTCCGATAGTAGGGGGAGATCTGAAACATAAAGCTAGGGTTTTCTGTGATTCTCTTGGTTTCTGTTTTTTCCTGTTGTGCGTTGTTCTCGACGAAGGAAAAGGAGTGTGATTGACCTTCACGGCGTCAATCTTTCTGGTGATGGTGATGTATTACTTGGGAGGATGGTGGAAGAGAAAGATTAGAGGATGGCTGCTCGAGTTCTAAAGGTGTGAAATTAGTAGGAGCTCTAACCAATTTAATACCATGAAGAAAGTCGCAAACTCGTGTGGAAATCGCAACCCCAAGCGTGGAGGCGCTAAACACCCATGTGAATTCAGCAGGAAATCGCTGATTTCCATATTGATGGCGCCCACCTCCATGGTTGCAATGAAATTTTTTCCACCATGAATCTCTACAGCTCGTAGAACGTCATCCTTAATATTTTCAAAAAAAAGAAAGAACGAGAGGTAGAAGAAAAATCGGGGTAAAATTGTAATTTTTGGATGGCAGAAGGCAATGGATAGTGAATCGGTAACGGAAGGAGAGGTACGTATGGTTTAAATAATTCCGAATATAACAGATGATTATGTGCAAATTCCTATTTATAACGGATAATTTAAACCAATTTTACTTATTATTTTTTAGGTTTATATCCTACAATTTAACTGCAACTAAGATATATTTGTGTGTACTATTCCAAATTTTTATTTCTGGGTCTGTAATATTCCGAATTTTAGACGTGCGTACATGTGACGGAACAAATGTTATAACCATTATTTGGTATATTTATATCGATCTTTGTACTCCTAACTAGAGCATCAAAATTAAATTAAATAATATATTAGGTTTGATGTTCTAAGTATATTTATATCGATCTTTGTACTCCTAACTAGATCATTAAAATTAAATTTAAATATTATATTATGTTTGATGTTCTACTCTCACCTTCTTACAATGTGCAACTATGACGGTCATAGGCTAATAAATCTTTTACACTAAACAAGAATCGAACACATTATAGAGAAATTTATACGATTCAAAATCTTTTGGCTCTCTATTACCATCAATCATTACCGACCTATTAGCCTCTGTAATACTATGTATAAAATCATCACCAAGATTATGGCCAATAGGTTAAAACTACTTTTACCTAAACTCATTAACTCTTTTCAGGGAGCTTTTGTTGAAGGTCAATCCATTCAAGACAACATTTTGATTGCACATGAAATCTTTCATTCTTTTCACATTAAAAAGAAAGGAAAAAAAATGGTTGGATGGCTTTAAATATAGACATGGAAAAAATATACGACAAACTTAACTTGAATTTTATTGCAGCCATCTTGCTTAAATTTGGATTCTCACCATTGTGGATAAACAGATTGATGACTTGTATCTCTTCCACATCTTTCTCCGTACTGGTAAATAATGAACCTGGTCCTATCTTTAAACCAAAATGTGGCATTCGCCAAAGTGATCCTATTGCTCCGTTTATTTTCATTATTGCCATGGAATACCTATCACTTACCCTTGCCTGTGAAGCTCGTAAAACAAAGCGAAAGGTTGGAATCCAGTTAACTCGTCATGGTACCTACATTCCATCCTTTACCTTTGCAGATGACACTTTTATTTTTGCAGATGCTACTTCAGAAAACATGTATTATATCCAACACATCCTTATCTCCTTTAGCAATATTTCTGGCCTAAACATTAACTATCATAAAAGTTCTATACAAACATCGTCCAATATTACTCCCAACCAAACCTCATCTCTTGATGCTATCCTCAATCTCCCTGTAACCAAATATATGGAAAAATATCTTGGAATTCCAATTGTCAGAGGCCGCGTTAAATCAGAAATTTTTGCTGACTATGTACAAAGCCTTAAAAAGCAACTATCTAAATGGAAATCCAATACCCTATCCCAAGCAGGTCGACTTATCCTTATACAATCAAATTTATGTTCCAAAGTGAACTATCTAATGCAGAGTTTCTTACTTCCAAAATCCATTTGCGATGCAATAGATAAGATTGTTAAAGACTTCTTCTGGAATAAATATCATACTAACTATCGACCCCTTATTTCGTGGGAATCCATATGTAAACCCAAATCTGAAGGTGGTCATGGGATTCATTCTACGTACGACACAAACAAATCCTTCCAACTGAAATTATTATGAAAAATTTTAACTGATGCTAACAATTTATGGGTTCGCATTATTACTGAAAAGTATCTTAATTCATCTAGTCTATTTTTTTACCACCATAAGCGGAAACAGTCATGGCAATTCTCAAGAATGCTTCATCTCCGGAATGATTTCAAGCAGGGGCTTGCTTGGGAACTTGGAAATGGGCAATCTATTAATTTTTGGACAGACGCCTGGATTTCACACTACAATCCTTTCCCGTATTTTTGCAATAACACCTCACTAGACATAAAAGTCTCTGAATTTATTACACCATCTCGACAATGGTATATTCCTCGTCTACAAACTTTACTACCTCCTCATATCATTAATCAAATTCTCAACATCCATATCCAATCAATTCAGATGGATGACCGCCTCTTATGGCGACTTACTACTGATGGTCAATTTCGTGTCTCATCTACATATCAGCTTAACCATAATGCATTATCTAACTCTCGACAACAATCTTATTCTTGGTTATAGAAACTTAATATTCCGCCTAAAATTAAAACTTTCATTTGGAAAATGATTCGTGATGGCCTCCCTACCATGGAACGTCTTAATCGACACTATCATACTGTCTATCTGACCTGTCAACTCTGTCAGACTTCGGATGAGGACGTTAATCATCTCTTTTTCACTTGTCCTTTTACTCAATCTATGATATCGCAGCTTGAATTAAAACTTCAATCACCCTTTTCTCTACAACTTTCCTCTGACTTCCATTACAACCTCGACTACTTTAGACATTCCAATTCAAACCATGCGCCCTTACTCTTTCTCTGGTGGACTTTGTGGAATCTTCGAAACAATCTTATTTTTAGGCCATCTGCTACCACACCAAATTCTAACCCTTTGGAACAAGCCTGGTGTTCTTATCAAGATTGGAATATTTCCACCTTGTCTGTCAAACCGGCAACCATTAGACGAAACCGTTCACTTCAAACCAACCGCACTTGGAAAAAACCATTACAGACATGGCTAAAACTAAACTTTGTTGGTTCCAAGAAGGGAGACAACACCTCACATATTGGATACATTCTTCGAGACCATTACGCGAAACCCATATTTTTCGATAGGGAAGAAATTCCTTCCACATCTATCCTACGATATAAGGCTTTGGCAGCTCTTTTTGGCATCCAGTACGCTGCTAGGCTTAATATTACACACCCAATTATCGAAGGTGATAATTTGGTTGTCATTAATTCAATACGACGAACATGGAAAATTCCATAGGAAATACACTCTATTATTATGGATATTTGGGGTCTCTTGTCTTCATTTTCTTCAGTGCAGGTTTTCCATTGCTTTCAAGAAGCCAACCGAGCCGCTGACTTCTTAGCAATGCATCTTCTTCCGTCTTTTGCAGTCCGTCAGTTTCAGCAAATCATGTGTCCCACTGCCTCCCGTTCTCCTTCCATTATTGGCAACAGATACGAGTTATTACATCTGAACTCCACTTTTCACTCTTTTGGATCTCAACTTGTAAAAATTATCCATTTGAATGATTTAGGACAGCCATCTATTTATATGACCCTAATGTTTGCCTTGTATCAAAAATAAAATAAAATCTATTGGCTCTCTCTCTAAAAATTCAGAGCCTCTCTCTCTACAATCTTATCTCTTCTGGGGGTTTCTTTTTTTCTTCTTCATGCCTTTGGGCCTTCTTCCTTTCCTTCATGGAAAGGGTTTGTTCATTCTTCTCTCTAAATCATACTTAAAACCTGAAAATTTATCCATGATATCATCACTTTAAACTTATATTAAACCAAATACTATCGATTTCTTTTATCCCTGTTTTCAAATCTGTCTTGCAAGCTTATCCATGGTGCTCTTGCTGTCAAGATTGGGATTTGGAACATCTGCCCCATACCATCCCTCCCTGACCACTATTCAACATCTCCTCTGAATCAACATCACGCCACCGCCTCCTTGGCTAAGACTCCAGCTTTGGTCCTTTGTTGTTCGACTATGATTCGATTTTGTGGTCTCCTCCTTGCTCAACTTTTCCGATCCAGATCTACACATTCCAGATCCACTGTCGCCATCTTAAGTCTTTATTGTTCTGGGCTTTCTCCATGCCAAGTTCTGGTACCCCTTTTCTGCCTCGATGGTCTCTTCTCCATGATAAGATCTCTAACTTTTTCTTTGTATGTTTTACTCTATTTTTTCTTCTTTCATCTTCATCATCATCTGGCCTCATGAAACTACACATATAATCAAATATGAAAGTATCTATGATATTAATAAATTAAACTCTTTCTTGTACAAGTATCACTTCTACTCCCGTCGCCTCTTTGATACTCCTCGGCCGCCTCATCCCATCTTGTGTTTGTCTAACCTCTGATGCCCTGTTTTGCTCCACCGTGTGAACTGGCTTTTCAGAGTCCTCGCCGTTTTTCTTTGCTTCAACACCAATGATTTCCTATGCTCTTGCTTCTTCATCATATTTGCTATTTCTACCGCTTTGATTGTTTTTTGTCCATGCAAACCGACGCCCTCTTTTGCCTTTCTTTTTCCAATAACATGCCTCCAGGTTCTGTTGATTCTGAATCTGTCTTTTTGCTATTACATACTCCAGGTTAGTTTTCTTAATTCCACTTATATTTATATTCCTATGACACCACTAGTTCATTCTCTTATGAATTTGTACTTGTTGAAACCCGGTTCAACCCTTCGTGAAGAAGTTGGAGGTCAACACACCCCCAACCCGGATGTATTAGGAATTTGTTTGTTTTAGGGACGTCCTCAGCAACTTCCCAATCTCTGGCTTCGCGTAGGGCTGGACTTCCGGCTCCACGGTTCAGTTCTGATGTTGATATTATTCTTTCACACCTCTCCAGATTGCATGTAGTTGTTCTCGAGCTCCAGTAACCTTCTCCTACGCGAGATTCACCTGAAAACACCCCGGAGATAGCTTTCCCCAGGGCGGGCTCTCCGACGCTCAAGTCAATTTTCTATGTGAAAAGCATGTATATATATGTAGAAAAGCTAAGGTTGAGAGATTTACTAACCCGTCGAATTACCTTGGATGAATATACTCACTCTATATTTCATTAGTCGGGCATTGGGTTCTCCAGTGGTAATTATTCCACCAAAGGCATAGTAATGAGCTAACGTATACTTTCTAGTATTCAAACAAGACGTCGAGATCTCAGAAGCTATGCAATCACCCCATATATCAAGCAAAGTACTAAAATCACTAGCCTCCCGCGACCCGCCTAGGTGCAGCTATAATCCGAGCTAGGTCGGCGATGTCAAGTTTTAGTGATATGATCCGAGCCTAAGACCATGGGTCTATTAATTATCAAGAGATATTTTGTACGCGTAGCAACTCTAATTAATTATGGCCTAATATTGGCTTAACCCCGTTCCTCTATTTCTAGCTAATTAATTGGAGCTTGATATCGGCCTTTGACCATCGCATTCTCCAGATCTAGTTCCTTCAACCACATAACTCTATAGCCTTGCTAATTAAGTACTTAATCTAGCAAGTATGGGTGTTGCTACTTAGTGCCTAATAGTCAAATCGCAAGGGGAATAATGGGGTTGCACATGAAATTAAGAAAGGAGAAGCTTCATGAAATGGCGATGAGAGCTGGAAGAGGAGGCGTACCATGTTACCGAAGGTTCGAGAGTTGGAAGTGGAGACTTGCCATGACTATGAGGGTGAGATTCTCTCCGGCGAGGATCGGGGCTTCATCGACATCGTCGCCCATTCAAGCTCTGATCGGAGCTCTCAATGAATTGTCGAGGCTAGAGTGAGGTCGGCGACAGGGCCAGAGATGGCCGGAGAGACGCGGGCTAGGCCGGAGAAATGCGGGCTAGGCCGGAGAGGGCGGGGTCCGGGATGGACTCCGTAGACGGTACCCGTCAACCGTCATCATCGCCGGAGGATGCGAGGTGTCGCCTGTCCTCGCCGAGACCTCGCTCTCGTTCCTTTCTCCGTCACCTACTTTGGAGCATCCGAGCTTCGTCTCCATCCCCCTTTCCTTCAATCGCAGCTATGGTGTCCGAGAGATCTGGAATTCATCTCTCCACCTCCTCCCTTCTGTCGTCTCCACCATGGCTCATAGCCGAGTTTCAGAGAGGAGCTCTCTGTCCCCCCAAAATTGCCGGCCTCCCTCCTTTTGTTGTCTTGCCCCCTTGCCCATTCATATGTTTCTCTTTTCTTTTTACCCTAAAACAATCTTGGGCTTTGAGGATTCTAGTGGGCTTTTGGCCCAGCCAATTTCAGCCCCCACAATACTCTCTGTTATTTCGATGTAATACTTTGAACTGACTGATTCATTTTAGCCTCTTCAATTTGGGTTATGAACTTTACCATTGCTCCATTTTCACATACACTTTCTTGTTTGTTTCCATGATTGTTGGTTTCATTAGAAGTTATAATTTCTCCATCCCTTGTATTCATTTATTCATGACTATGAAATTTCCTTTGATTTGTTTGTTCTTTCTACAGAACCTTGAATTTGTCACCACTTCTGACCCCTCCTACAGCATGTTTAAATTAATGTTCCATTTTAGTTTATGTCTGATATGTAACCATGTTAGAAAGTCTCCTCTGATGCATGAGGTTCATTTTGGCACCACTTCTGACCCCTCCTATGGCATGTATATCAAGTATTGTTATCCTCTGACTTGTTGTCATCGCTAGTTCTGTATTATTTTGTTTTGGGTCTGTTGGGGGCTCCCTCTCGTTTTCTGCTTGTTCAACACTTATGTAATTTCTCCATGTAAATTATTTGTTGATGGGTGTTCATATTTGATACGTGATCTAGACTATTCACTGGTTCCTACTTCTTTACAAGTACCACAAATTTTTGAACATACCTGCACCTTCTACCTTACCCACATGACTCCTACTATGACTTTTCGTCATCCGAAATTATATTTGCTTATGACTCTCTTTTTAAGTTTAAGTACTCGACTTTCTCATGATTTCAGAAATTTCATTCTTGAACATTTTCTTTGTATATGACCTCCATATTTTATCCGAGTCATCTCTTTGATTTATCGCCTTAATTGTATATGTTCCAAATCCAATTACATATTTCACTTACTTGTGATTGTTATTTCACTTATTTCTGATATTTGTCTAATGTTGCTCTGTGAACCTGGAATCCATTTTTGCGTGATTGCCCTTCACCTGTAGATCTCTATTTTGTTATGTTCTGGGCCTTCTTGGCATACGCCGGTTCTCTTCTTGGGCCCAATCGCTGGTTTCCTTTTGGATTGGGCCTAGAACTTCTCTTTGCTCCACTCTCTTCTTTATGACAACTTTTTAGAAACCGCGCACGCCAGATTTTTATGCCTCGCACTCCCCCCTGGGCAGCATGAGGTGTCGCCCAGTAGACCCTACCAAAAACCCGGTCTAACTCTGGGCGGCAATAGGTGCAGCCCAGCCGAACCGGATTTTTGTAAAACCCGGTTCAGAGGCTGGGCTGCACCTATTGCCGCCCAGATTTGTTTTTTTTTTGGAGAACCCGGTTTAAAATTTTATTTTATTTATTTAAATAAAAATAGATTGAATTTGAGGAATTCGGGTTTAATTGTGGGCGGCAACAACTGCCGCACAGAAAACCCTCAAAAGAATTTAAAATTTGACGTGGGCGGCAATAGGTGCCGCCCACCTTTAACCCCCCAAAAAAAATGTACTTTTTTTTCATAATCATGTAGAGAATTTCAATACGAGTCCGTATATATAAAATTCGTCCAACACGGACATCGTTTGCCCCTCCAAAAGCCCAAAAAACGAAGTCTTGT
This sequence comes from Rheum nobile, assembly GCA_027886185.1. Taxonomy (NCBI): domain Eukaryota; kingdom Viridiplantae; phylum Streptophyta; class Magnoliopsida; order Caryophyllales; family Polygonaceae; genus Rheum; species Rheum nobile. Next base: position 3,052,077 of record WOAB01000194.1, on the reverse strand, counting down.
AGTGAAATTTGGTGTCCGGCATATAGCACATTGTAGTGAAATTTTTTGCATTTTTATACTATAATTTTGTATAAAATTTTAATACGAGTCCGTACATATAAAATTCATCCAAAACGGATATCGTTTTCCCCTCCAAAAAGCCAAAAATCGAGAATAAAAACTTTATATACTATAGTATATACTATAGTATTTTATTATATTTCATATATTTATACTTATATATTATAGTATTTCATTATATTTCATATAGTTACATTATATATTATAGTATTTTATTATATTTCATATAGTTACACTTATGTACTATAGTATTTCATTAAATTTCGTATAGTTATACTTATATACTATAGTATTTTATTATATTTCATATAGTTACATTTATGTACTATTGTAATTCATTACATTTCATATAGTTACACTTATGTACTATAGTATTTTATGAAATCTAGTATACTTAGACTTATATATTATAGTATTTCATTATATTTCATATAGTTACACTTATATACTATAGTCAACAACAACAACAATATTACCCCAGTGCCATAAATGAAATACCCCAAATAAGTGGGTAATGGCAGTTTGGTAAATTAATTAAAGGGATTTGTTAAAAGGGGAAAAATGGGAATTTGGGGATAAAAATTCCTAACTCCCTCCAAGTGTCTCTATCTCTCTCGGTTGTATCTCTCGTGGGTCTTTCCTGTTCAGCCAGCTCCCTCCTCCGATCCGAGCTCTCTCCGTCCCCGCCGAAGCCAGCCGAGCTACTCTCCTCCGGCGAGCCAAGCTCCTCCGCGCGGTTCCTCCTCCCTGCTGCGTGCTGTTCGTAGCTACTGTTGTGGAGCTTGTCGTTGTGGTTCGAGCTTCTGCAGTTCGTCGCCATTGCTGCAGCTTTCCGGCGTCGAGAGCCCCTTTCCGGCGAGGTCTAAAGATGGGGTAAGGTGATGTTTGGTTTGGGTTTGCTTGGGGTTCATTTGGACTGAAATTTCTTTGCTGAATATTTTGGGTGTGTGTCCGAAATTGGAGCTGTGCAGCTGCGGTTTTGTGTTGTTGTTGTGGTTCCGGCGACGAGGAGCCTCTTCCCGATGACTACCGCTTAGTTGTCGACAAGTTGAAGAGCCAATTTCGTGAGCTTGGGGTTGATTTTGGTGAATGTGTAGTGCTGATTTTTGGAAGGTTCGTTCGCGTGGTTTGGAGACCTCTGGGATCGTTGTAGTTCGACTTGAGGCAAGAGGATTCTTGCTAACTTTATATTTTTATAAATTGTGTTATGCCCAGTTTATTTCATAATTAAGTTTACCATTGCTTGGTTGAATATGGGTATGTGCGTGTGTTATGATTTGTCTGGTATCGTGATTGATTAAATGTTGATGTGGTAGTCAATTGTGACTAAATGTGTTTGTGGTTGTTGTTGATAGTGTCTGTTGACACGTGTGTGTGTTGGCTTGAAGGTGTGTGTGTGTGTGTGTGTATGTGTGTGTGTGTGGACCGTATGTGTGTGTTGGATTGAATGTGTGTGTGTGTGTGTTGGATCGTGTGTGTGTGTTGGCTTGAAGGTGTGTGTGTGTGTGTGTGTGTGGATCGTATGTGCGTGTTGGATTGAATGTGTGAGTGTGTGTGTTGGATTGTGTGTGTATGTGAATATGTGTTAACCTTTGCCGTATGTGATATTTGATTGATTGTCGTATATGATTTTATTTGCTTGCTATCGGTGTGGTGGTGGAATGTTGTTCAATGGTGAAATTCCTTATATGTGAGGGCCTCGGTGGGTGTGAACCCCGATGGTCAGGAGGCGAATGGTGAAAGTCCTTATATGTGAGGGCCTCGGTGGTTATGAACCCCCGAAGGTCGAAGGGTCAGGTGATGATAGTCTTACCAAACCGCGTAGGGTGCACGCCTACGTCGTTAAGGGCCAAGGGTTGGATGGTGAAAGTCCCATCCGGAAAGTGTGTGTTGATTGTCTCACCCGGTGATGTGGTGGTGGAGACGGAGGTTGGGTTGGAGGTGTTGGTGGTTGTGTGTGTTGATTGTCTCACCCGGTGATGTGGTGGTGTAGACGGAGGTATTGTGAATTGTCTCACCCGGTGATGTGGTGGTGTAGACGGAGGTATTGTGGATTGTCTCACCCGGTGATGTGGTGGTGGAGACGGAGGTTGGATTGGAGGGTTGGCGGTTGTGTGTTGATTATGTATTGAATGTTGGTTGCATACCTGATTAAGTGGTTTTGTGTTGGATGTTGGTTGCGTACCTGATTAAAGTGGTTTCGTGATGATGATTGTTGTCGTTTGATTTAGTGGTTGTGTTGGTAAATATTGACTGTGTGTTTAGTTTGGTTTTATGTTAGATATTGATTGTTGGCTAGTTTGACTTGTTGTCAAATGTTGGTTATTGTAGTTAGTTGTGATATGAATCTCTGTTGGTATGATTGTTGGTGGTAACTAGTTGCAGGAAGATGGTTATGTTGATTAAGTGTGGAGGTTGGTTTCCCATCTTGAGGGTGTGGGCCAACAAGGGTTGAATTTGAGTGTATGAGTTACAGTCCATGTTAACGAACAGGCGGCACCAGAAGGGTGGCTGGCCTGGGTCGTTATTTTCTTTATGTTTATATGTGATGATTATCTCGTTGATGCTTATGTGTTTGTGGATGTGCAGGTTAATTGAATTTGTTGTGTAGTGCAGTAGTGAGTTCAGTCTTATTGGTTAGCTTTGGTTGTAAGTAAGTAGTAAGAGATGTATATGTACATAGAGTTGTTGATTGAGGTATTAGTAATAGAGAGAAGGATGGATTGGACGTGTCAGTGAAGTTGGATTGGATCGTTTTATTCGTTTATGCTTGTGATGAGTTTGATGATGGATTGATTGAGGTTAGTATAGTGAAGAGTTGGATAAGGATGTGTAATGAATGGTATGTGATAGTGTGTGTATATGTTTTGACGTGTGGTTGGCATTGGTTGGTTGATATGATTAAGTATAGTTATGATATTATATACTGTGTGGCGTGTTGTCGTTGTTGTGAGTTGATTGGTGATATATGTATGTGTTTTGAACTGTTTTGGCTTGAGGAATCTTGCCATAGTCTTTCAAAAGACTGACCAACCTCGGTTTACGTGCCGTGGTTGGTTGGGGTATCGGGTCCCCCAGTCAATCAGGCTTTGCAGATTTAGCGCCAGCAAGGAGGATCCTGATCACCGTCGGTTTGGAGCCGAAGGCTTTACTCTTTTGGTTTGGACTTTGACTTGGTTGAACGTGTCGTTTTGGTTTTGGACCTTGTATGGGTCGAACTTGTTGTATTGGTTTTTGGTTTGTAAGTGTTGTATTTTCGGTATGTTAAGTTTGATTGTGGTTTCAAACTATGGACAGGTTTTACAGGTTGTACATGTTTTTTCGCTGTGCTGCTTTTGATATTTATAATTTATTTGGGTTATGTTTCGCAAATTTTTATTTCACCCGCCTTATAGTCCTTCGGGACTATGGCACTGTAGCACCTCTGGCCCGGGGTGTTACAATAAAGGCTCCCGCTTATAGCAGGGTAAGGGGGGGTCGGATGTACGCAACCGTACCCCTGTGTTAAAAACACAAAGAGGTTGTTTTCGATGACCCAAAATGAAAATTGCGTCGAGGATTGCATAGTCTGACTACTACTTCACAATATAAGAAGCGCAGACAGTTTAATGAGCCATTTTGCTTTATTCCATACTTATATACTATAGTATTTCATTAAATTTCATATAGTTACACTTATGTACTATTATAATTCATATAGTTACACTTATGTAATATAGTATTTCATTAAATATAATATACTTAGACTTATATACTATAGTATATTAGTCTAAGTAAACTAGATTTAATAAAATACTATAGTATATTAGTCTAAGTAAACTAGATTTAATGAAATACTATAGTAAATAAGTGTAACTATATGAAATTTAATGAAATAATATAGTATATAAGTCTAAGTATACTAGATTTAATGAAATACTATAGTACATAAGTGTAACTATATGAAATTTAATGAAATACTATAGTATATAAGTCTAAGTATACTAGATTTAATGAAATACTATAGTATATAAGTGTAACTATATGAAATATAATAAAATACTATAGTATATAAGTCTAAGTATACTAGATTTAATGAAATACTATAGTATATAAGTGTAACTATATAAAATATAATAAAATACTATAGTAAATAAGTGTAACTATATGAAATATAATGAAATACAATGGTACATAAGTGTAAATCTATGAAATATAATGAAATACTATAGTATATAAGTATGACTATATGAAATATAATGAAATACTATAGTATATAAGTATAACTATATAAAATATAATGAAATACTATAGTATATAAGTATAACTATATGAAATATAATGAAATACTATAGTATATAAGTATAACTGTTTGAAATACTATAGTATATTAGTGTAATTATATGAAATATAATGAAATACTATAGTATATTAGTGTAACTATATGAAATATAATAAAATACTATAGTATATAAGTCTAAGTATACTAGATTTACTGAAATACTATATTATATAAGTGTAACTATATGAAATATAATAAAATACTATAATATATAAGTTTAAGTATACTAGATTTAATAAAATACTATACTATATAAGTGTAACTATATGAAATGTAATGAAATACTATAGAACATAAGTGTAACTATATGAAATATAATGAAGTACAATGGTACATAAGTGTAACTCTATGAAATATAATGAAATACTATAGTATATAAGTATAACTATATGAAATATAATGAAATACTATAGTATATAAGTATAACTATATGAAATATAATGAAATACTATAATATATAATGAAATACTATAGTATATAAGTGTAACTATATGAGATATAATGAAATACTATAGTATATTAGTGTAACTATATGAAATATAATAAAATACAATAATATATAAGTTTAAGTATACTATATGAAATATAATGAAATACTATAGTATATAAGTATAACTGTTTGAAATACTATAGTATATTAGTGTAATTATATGAAATATAATGAAATACTATAGTATATATAAGTATAACTGTTTGAAATACTATAGTATATTAGTGTAACTATATGAAATATAATGAAATACTATAGTATATAAGTGTAACTATATGAAATATAATGAAATACAATGGTACATAAGTGTAAATCTATGAAATATAATGAAATACTATAGTATATAAGTATGACTATATGAAATATAATGAAATACTATAGTATATAAGTATAACTATATAAAATATAATGAAATACTATAGTATATAAGTATAACTATATGAAATATAAAGAAATACTATAGTATATAAGTATAACTGTTTGAAATACTATAGTATATTAGTGTAACTATATGAAATATAATGAAATACTATAGTATATTAGTGTAACTATATGAAATATAATAAAATACTATAGTATATAACTCTAAGTATACTAGATTTAATGAAATACTATATTATATAAGTGTAACTATATGAAATATAATAAAATACTACAATATATAAGTTTAAGTATACTAGATTTAATAAAATACTATACTATATAAGTGTAACTATATGAAATGTAATGAAATACTATAGAACATAAGTGTAACTATATGAAATATAATGAAATACAATGGTACATAAGTGTAACTCTATGAAATATAATGAAATACTATAGTATATAAGTATAACTATATGAAATATAATGAAATACTATAGTATATAAGTATAACTATATGAAATATAATGAAATACTATAATATATAATGAAATACTATAGTATATAAGTGTAACTATATGAGATATAATGAAATACTATAGTATATAAGTATAATTATATGAAATATAATGAAATACTATAGTATATTAGTGTAACTATATAAAATATAATGAAATACTATAGTATATAAGTATAACTGTTTGAAATACTATAGTATATTAGTATAACTATATGAAATATAATAAAATACAATAATATATAAGTTTAAGTATACTATATGAAATATAATGAAATACTATAGTATATAAGTATAACTGTTTGAAATACTATAGTATATTAGTGTAACTATATGAAATATAATGAAATACTATAGTATATAAGTGTAACTATATGAAATATAATGAAATACTATAGTATATAAGTATAATTATATGAAATATAATGAAATACTATAATATATAAATATAACTATATGAAATATAATGAAATACTATAATATATAAGTCTAAGTATACTAGATTTAATAAAATACTATAGTACATAAGTATAACTATATGAAATTTAATGAATTACAATAGTACATAAGTGTAACTATATGAAATATAATAAAATACTATAATATATAAGTGTAACTATACGAAATTTAATGAAATACTATATAGTACATAAGTATAACTATATGAAATATAATAAAATACTATAATATATAATGTAACTATATGAAATATAATGAAATACTATAATATATAAGTATAAATATATGAAATATAATAAAATACTATAGTATATATAGTATATAAAGTTTTTATTCTCGATTTTTGGCTTTTTGGAGGGGAAAACGATATCCGTTTTGGATGAATTTTATCTGTACGGACTCGTATTAAAATTTTATACAAAATTATAGTAGAAAAATGCAAAAAATTTCACTACAATGCGCTATATGCCGGACACCAAATTTCACTACAAGGCTTCGTTTTTTGGGCTTTTGGAGGGGCAAACGATGTCCGTTTTGGACGAATTTTATATGTACGGACTCGTATTGAAATTCTCTACATGATTATGAAAAAGAGTACAATTTTTCTTTAGGGGTTAAAGGTGGGCGACACCTATTGCCGCCCACGTCAATTTTTTTTTGGGGGGTTAAAGGTGGGCGGCACCTATTGCCGCCCACGTCAAATTTTAAATTCTTTCGAGGGTTTTATGGGCGGCAGTTGTTGCCGCCCACAATTAAACCGGTTTAGTGGACGGCACATATTGCCGCCCATTAATCCGGTTCAGTGAGCCGGATTAAAAAAATAAATAAATTAAATCATACTTTTAATTTAAAAAAATTGAACCCATCATGGGCGACACCTAGTGCAGCCCAAGAAAATCGAGTTTTTTGGACTACACTTAGTGCCGCCCAGGGGAGATTGCAAGGCGTAAAAATCTGGCATGCAGACATTTATTTTATCAAAACTAATGACATTTATATCATCTTTATAATTAATTGTACTTCGAATCTATACAAATTAATTATGCACTTTCGTGCCCCTAACAATACTTTTATGTATCTTTGTCAAGTTACTAATTGTTACTTATATTGTGAATCACTTCTTTACAACCTATTCAATTTAATATATTCCGATTACATTAATTGTTCTTACAATTTGCTTCTTGATCTTGATCCTCCAACGACTTCTTTTATCAATAACATGCGACAACACTTTACTCACAATTATGCTTATATCAACTATACATGTACATGAAGATAGGATATTGGAATTCCAGAGGCGTTCGGCGCCTTCATTTTTGGACGGAAATTGCCTTTATGAAATGTTCTAATCAACTTAATATGTTATGCTTAGCGAAAACGAAAACAAATGAACTACCCAGTCCAACCTTCTTTAACAAACTAGGTTTTAAATCGGTTGTTAGGACACCAACCCAAGGCTCTAGAGGTGGACTATGGCTCCTTTTTAACGACTCCCCAGTTTTACAAAAAAACATTTGTTCTATTTAATGATAACAACATCCTATTACTATATCTACAACATAATAACCTAACATTTCTCCTCTTATTCCTTTAATCTCCAAGTCGTGAAGAGTTGAAAGACGATTACTAGGACACAATTGGAAATCTCATTAGCTCCCACAATATGTCAGTAATGATCATGGGCGACCTTAATGACATTCTCCTTCCCTCTGATAAACTTGGTAGTATACCTTCTTCTTACTCTAGATTTTCTCAATTCAACCATTTTATAGCAGACTTTGGTCTTCTTAATACAAACTTCTCTTGATTTCCTTTCACTTGGCGAAAATCTGCATTGACTACTGACACAATCTATGAACTGTTAGAATGGGTTCTTATCCAGCATGTCTTCACAAATACTTTCTCATCCATTATCGTTCAACACCATCCATTACTACATCATTGTCTTATTACACTCTCCTTGGGTCACTCTTAACCTTTTAGGAAATACCCCTTTCGCTTTGAAATTGCATGGACCACAGATCTTTCCTACCGCTCTCTTGTCCATAAGGTCTGGAAATATAATCATAAGGATTCCTATATGTTTATACTTTATATGAAACAAAAATTACTTAAATCATATTCTAAATCTTGGAATAAATCTAAAAATCTAAACAACTATGAACAACTTAAAACAACTGAAGCTACACTTCAAAACTTACAAATGGACCTCCTTCAATCGTATCACTCTCCTAAACTTTTTGCTAAGTATAAACGTCATCTTCTGGAATATAATAAATTGCTTGAATTTCAATAGTTGTCATGGAGACAACGGGCTAAATCTATTCATTAGACAAATACAGATAAAAACACAAAATTTTTCAATCAATGGCTAAGATAAGAACGTATAAACAGAAGATCTCTTAATTTCAAACCCAGGATGGCTGTATTTTTCACGACCACCAGCTCATTCAAAAAGTGATTTCTCAAGAATTACAGTCCTGCTTCACTCCAAACACCTTACATTCTATAATAGACGATGACTTACATATTATTTTTCATCTAATTACTCTTGAGGATAATATACATCTTCTCGCTCCACCTTCTTCTGAAATTAAAAAGGTTGTCTTTGACCTGCCTCTTAATAAAACACCAGTTTTTGATAGTTATCCTACTGAATTCTATCAGATATATTTTCCCTTTGTCTGTAAGTCTTTGACCAGTGCTATTCAGGCATTCTTTCCCTTATGATAGCTCCTTAAAGGCGTGCACATTCTTTCTACGTATGACACAAACAAATCCTTCCAAATGAAATTATTATGGAAAATTTTAACTGATGCTAACAATTTATGGGTTCGCATTATTACTGAAAAGTATCTTAATTCATCTAGTCTATTTTCTTACCACCATAAGCGGATACAGTCATGGCAATTCTCAAGAATGCTTCATCTCCGGAATGATTTCAAGCAGGGGCTTGCTTGAGAACTTGGAAATGGGCAATCTATTAATTTTTGGACAGACGTCTGGATTCCACACTGCAATCCTTTCCCGTATTTTTGCAATAACACCTCACTAGACATAAAAGTCTCTGAATTTATTACACCATCTCGACAATGGGATATTCCTCGTCTACAAACTTTACTACCTCCTCATATCATTAATCAAATTCTCAACATCCATATCCCATCAATTCAGATGGATGACCGCCTCTTATGGCGACTTACTACTGATGGTCAATTTCGTGTCTCATCTACATATCAGCTTAACCATAATGCATTTTCTAACTCTCGACAACAATCTTATTCTTGGTTATGGAAACTTAATATTCCGCCTAAAATTAAAACTTTCATTTGGAAAACGATTCGTGATGGCCTCCCTACCATGGAACGTCTTAATCGACACTATCATACTATCTATCCGACCTGTCAACTCTGTCAGACTTCGGATGAGGACGTTAATCATCTCTTTTTCAGTTGTCCTTTTTCTCAATCTATGATATCGCAGCTTGAATTAAAACTTCAATCACCCTTTTCTCTACAACTTTCCTTTGACTTCAATTACAACCTCGACTACTTTAGACATTCCAATTCAAACCATGCGGCCTTACTCTTTCTCTGGTGGACTTTGTGGAATCTTCAAAACAATCTTGTTTTTAGGCCATCTGCTACCACACCAAATTCTAACCCTTTGGAACAAGCCTGGTGTTCTTATCAAGATTGGAATATTTCCACCTTGTCCGTCAAACCGGCAACCATTAGACAAAACCGTTCACTTCAAACCAACCGCACCTGGAAAAAACCACCACAGACATGGCTAAACTAAACTTTGATGGTTCCAAGAAGGGAGACAACACCTCACATATTGGATACATTCTTCGAGACCATAACGCAAAACCCTTATTTTTCGATAGGGAAGAAATTCCTTCCATATCTATCCTACGATATGAAGCTTTGGCAGCTCTTTTTGGCATCCAGTACGCTGTCGGGCTTAATATTACACAACTAATTATCGAAGGTGATAATTTGGTTGTCATTAATTCAATACGACGCACATGGAAAATTCCATAGGAAATACACTCTGATATTATGGATATTTGGGGTCTCTTGTCTTCATTTTCTTCAGTGTAGGTTTTCCATTGCTTTCGAGAAGCCAACCGAGCCGCTGACTTCTTAGCAATGCATCCTCTTTCGTCTTTTGCAGTCCATCAATTTCAGCAACTCATGTGTCCCACTGCCTCCCGTTCTCCTTCCATTATTGGCGACATATACGAGTTCTTACATTTGAACTCCACTTTTCACTCTTTTGGATCTCAACTTGTAAAAATCATCCATTTAGATGATTTAGGGAAGCCATCTATTTAGATGACCCTAATGTTTGCCTTGTACCAAAAATAAAATAAAATATATTGGCTCTCTCTCTAAAAATTCAGAGCCTCTCTCTCTACATTCTTATCTCTTCTGGGGGCTTCTTTTTTGCTTCTTCATGCCTTTGGGCCTTCTTCCTTTCCTTCATGGAAAGGGTTTGTTCATTCTTCTCTCTAAATCATACTTAAAACCTAAAAATTTATCCATGATATCATCACTTTAAACTTATATTAAACCAAATACTATCGATTTCTTTTATCCCTGTTTTCAAATCTGTCTTGCAAGCTTATCCATGGTGCTCTTGCTGTCAAGATTGGGATTTGGAACATCTGCCCCATATCATCCCTCCCTGATCACTATTCAGCATCTCCTCCGAATCAACATCACGCCACCGCCTCCTTGGCTAAGACTCCAGCTTTGGTCCTTTGTTGTTCGACTATGATTCGATTTTGTGATCTCGTCCTTGCTCAACTTTTCCGATCCAGATCTACACATTCCAGATCCACTGTCGCCATCTTAAGTCTTTTTTGTGATCTCCTCCTTGCTCAACTTTGTCGAATTTCTTCAATGATTTCATTAATTTTTTTGTTTCCTATGTTTAGGGATGTGATTATTCCAAATGTGTCATGATTCAATTTTTCGATTGTTTTTAAGGTATGCTTGCATTGGAAGAGGAGGTGGTTCCAATCTTCCAACTGAGCATTACAGCGTATACAACCCGGGGGGGTTGCAACGCCTTTTTCTACTAATCTAGCTTTTGTTGGGATTCCGTTTTTCATTATTTTCCAGACAAAGTTTTTAACTTTGGGATACGTGTCCATTTTCCAGATCCAAGAGGAATCATAGGCAATGTAACTCTTATTTTTGTTAATTAGTTTCATAGCAGAATTTGTAGAAAACCAGCCGTTTTTGCTAGTTTTCCAGTACATTCTATCATGGATCTCATTTAAGGAAATTGGGATCGAGGTTAATTTTTCGGTTAAATCATTTGGTAAGTATTGTTCAAGTAAGTCCATATTCCAGTTTTTATTTGGCAGCATAAAATCAGCTACCGGGGCATCCTTATTCACGATTGACTGTGAGTTTATGTTATCACATAAGGGGGTGTTCAGAACCCAGTTATCCATCCAGAATTTGATAGTTTTTCCATTACCAACTTGCCAAATTAGTCCAGATTTACACTCAGGCATAAGTTCAATCATTTTGGACCATTGCCAGGAGCAATTTCCTTTTTTCTCGTAATAAAGTATATGGTTTATTTTCAGGTATTTATCCGTAATAACTCTAACCCAGAAGTTATTTTGTTCGGCTAGAATTTTCCATAGTAATTTGAATTGAAGGGCTTTGTTCATGTCTTTAGCTTTTCTCAAGCCAAGACCTCCTTGATGAGTTGGTTTACAAAAATTTTCCCAACCTATAAGAGGTTTATAGGAGTTGTCTTTGTTCTAAAAAAAGGATATGTTTAGTTTATCAAGTTCATTGTGTGTGTGTGTAGGTAACATGAAGCTTTGCATAAGATAGTTTGGTCTTGAAGCCAAATTGGTTTTTATTAGTGTTGTTCTTCCTGCTTGGGAAAGGGAATTTTCTTTCCATTTAGATAATTGTTGTTGGGTGCTAACTAAAAGGTCAACAAAGGTGTTCGAGTTAACTCTACCATTGATGATAGGGAAACCCATGTATTTTTCGAGAGATATCATGTTTGTGATTGTGAGAATGCCTTGTAGAGCTAGTTTCTTTTGGTTGGTGACCTTTTTTGTAACTTGAAAGACCGATTTATGGAAATTTACTTTTTGTCCTGAGATCTTGCAGTAGTCATCAATAATATCTTTGATTTCTTTACAGTTTTCTTGTTTAGCTTTTGATAATATCACAATGTCATCCGCAAAGACCAGAAACGGGATTCGTGTTCCTTGTTGATTGATTTGAAATCCTAGAGGATTTCGAGTTCGATCTGAGGCTTTTTGGAGTTTTCTAGCAAGGATTTCATATCCTAAAATAAACAAGAAGGGCGAAAGGGGGTCTCCCTGTCGAAGTCCTCTTGAAGGTTTGAATATTTCTGTGGGTCCATTGTTAACAAGTACCAAGAATGATACCGTTGTAATGCATTCTTTTATCCAGTTGATAATTTTTTCATGGAATCCATACTTTTCCATTATTTTTATAATAAAATCCCATTCGATTCTATCATAAGCTTTTTCCATGTCTAGTTTAAGGCAATAAAGCCTTCAGTTCCTTTTTTCGATTTAAAAGAGTTAAAGATTTCATGTGCAATTAAGATATTATCTTGAATGGCTCTATTAGCAACAAAGGCACCCTGAAGGGGATGTATCAATTTTTCCATGGTTCCTTTGAGTCTAGTTGTTATAATCTTTGAGATGATCTTATAAATAGTAGAGCACAGACTTATGGGTCTATAGTGATTTATAGAGTTAGGATTGTCACATTTTGGGATTAAGGATATGAATGTGTGATTTATTTGTTTAAGTAGTTTCCCAGAAAGAAAAAAACGTTTAACTGCTTGGATAACAGGGGGGCCTATGATGTCCCAATATTTTTGTTAAAATTCTGCTGTCATGCCATCCGACCCCGGAGATTTATCCGAGCCAATGGTAAAGACTGCCTTTTTAATTTCTTCGTTGGATACATTTTTTATTAATTCCAGATTATCCTCTGTAGAGATTTCAGGCTGGATTAATTCAAGGTTTTCCTGGAATAGTCTCTGATTCATATCCTCACTTCTGAATCTTTTTATGAAATCATTTCTGATTTCATTTCTGATGTTTTCTTCACCAGTGATGCTTGTTCCTTCTTGGGTTTTGATTTCTTTTATAATTTTTCTGTTTCTTTTTCCACTTGCTATTTTATGAAAATAACTGGCATTCGTGTCATTATATTTGATGTGTTTTACCTTAGCTCTTTGGTTTCAGTAAATTTTTTGGAAACACATAAGTTTTTCATTTTTTTCTATGATTCTAGTTTGTTTTTTAATGAGGTCATTTGTAGGGTGATTACAGATCTCAGTTTGGATTTCATAAAGTTATTTTTCTATAGTTTGTAATTGTGTGACATTTCCAAAGGTACTTTTGTTCCAGATCTTAGCATGTTTTTTGAGTAGTTTTGTTTTGGATACCAGATTGTACAATCTAGATCCATGGTAGTTTGTTCTCCATGCTTGTTTTACCACGTTTCTAAAATCCTTTCTAGTCATCCAAATTTTTTCAAATTTAAACGACTGGTTTTTAAAAGACACAGCTGAGTCTAGCTCGATGGAGATTGGGCAATGGTCTGAGCTGAAAAAAGCATAATGCTTAGTACAGATATCAGGATACCATTGAAGGATCTGGTGATGGATAAGAACCCTATCCTGTTTTTCATAGATGTTTTCTATTTATGTGCTGTTCTTTCGCCATGTATATGTGTTTCCCTAGATAGGAGTATCCAAGAGTTCACATTCATTTTTAAAATGACGTAGTCTTGCAAATTTTGATAAAGGCGGTGTATTCCCGCCTAATTTTTCAGAAGGGTTTTGAATTTCGTTCAGATCTCCCATAATAATACACGGAAGAGAACAATTTTTAATGTAGGAGATAAATTCATTCCAGAACACATTTTTTGCAGACTCATTTGGTGGGGGCGTAAGTAAGGATTATCATAAGTTTTTTAATTCGGAACAAAGGGCTAGTCCTTCCTTTTTGATAAAGGCCGTTAGTTGACCGTAGGTCATGTCTTTCCATGGGATCTCTTCGGCTTGAATTTCATCTTTTATCTTTTGATTTATTCTTTCAGCAAACAGGGTAGGAAGGCCACAGATGAAACACTCTTTCCAATAACCCTTATTGCAGTCATCTCTTTTATAGACATAGGATAGAAAAACATCTTTATACCACCTATAATCACTAAGGGTTCTACATCTAAGGTTGGAAAGTATTTCTCTATTGGCCTGGATCTCTTCTCTAGGGTTGCCTATAAAATGTATACTAATAGTGTATATTAGTTGATGAACTGGTTCAGGCTGTCCTTCATCATTTATAAATTCAAAGATTTCTTCTTTTTGTAGGGAGGATAGAGCATTATTCCACCAGTTCTTTAACTGACCTGTAAATCCGGTAACTAGAAGGGTGACACAAGTCTTGGGATCTTTTCTAGTGGCTTTATAGGCTATATTAGCCATACCCATTTCTTGTAAGGTATTAAGGATCTCCTGTTCAGACTTACCACTTATGTTCCATACATAGAGAGATTGTCCATTATAGTCTATGGCTCTAAACTTGGATCTTTCTTCATATTGAAGATCTGGAGGTGTAGGCCTAGGGTAGAAATTTCTAGTGTTTGTATTTCTAAATATTCTTCTATGTGCTAGTGGTCTACCATGGTTTCTTCTTAGTTTATTGATGGTAAGGGGATTTTCTTCGAAACAAGTTTGTAAGGTTTCTATCGCCTTTTCATCAGATGAGGCTTTCTCACTTCTCGAATCGTCTGAAGGGCTGCCAGAGTCTGTGCTTGTACTATTGTTGCATTCATCGACACAATTAATTATATTTTTTCCTTTTTCTAATTGATGGTCAATTCTTTCAATGATAGTAAGGGGAGGAGCTATTTTATAGAGTTTCTTTTGGAATTCCCTGGATTTGGAAATGAGGTCTAGAAATGTCTCTATGGAATTTGAGTGTTTCTGTGCTGATTTTATCATGTATTAATTCTACTTGCTCATCTATTGTGTGAAGGATCTGGTTGGAATAATTATGCTGTTGATGTATTTTCTTAAGATCTTCTATTGTGGTTGTAATATTTTTAGAAGTTGTTACTCTAACATTTTTAAAGGGTTCTGCAGAGACTTCTCCGTCAATTGTTTTAATCTTTATTCCCTGTAAAGGTGGATGAATACTTTGAGTAGTTCCTGAGGGTAAGAGGTTCCAGGTTTTAGTCAATCTAGTTTGGACTTCTATAGATTTTTGGTCAAAAGGGTTCTTTATACCTTGTTTTTTGAGGTAATTAGGGATCCAAATAAAGAATGGAATGTTGGCTCTAAGTTTTTTCATATCAGAATACCATAATTCCCTTATTTTATATCTGTTTTCCTTTTCTATTTCCATGAACCATGATTTCTTAATTTTATTCTTTTTAGATTCAAAGTCTCTTCTTAAATAATCTTTGTCTAGAGTAAATTCTATTTTAGAGATAACATTTATAGAGGAATATCTACCCATATCACTCTGAGTAGGTGAAGAGGGAGGAGAATGTTCTATTTTTTGTTCGTTAATTGGATTAGGAATATGATTGCTAAATTCTACTCTAACTGAATGGTCTCTAGTTGTGTAGAAGGAGTCTAAAAAAGAAGTTCTGGCTGGGAAAGTATTGGGGATTCTAGGCATAGAAGGAAAGGATCTGCTGGAGTTAAATCTTAAGAGTACTCTACCATCTTGACTCTCTTCTATTTGAGAAATCTCTGTTCTTTCAATATTACTAGGAGGACGATCAAGTCTAAGTTCAAGAGTTTCAGGTTCGTTTATTTATGGTTATTTTCATTTGGTTTGCAGATTAGGTACAATTATTTCAGAGGTGAACCTTTCTATGAAAGAATTAACATCAACTGTAGGGTGCACTTTGTTCGTGAGATTGAAAACAAGTTGACACATGCGGATTGGCAACATGTTTTGGATGGCCCGTTTGGAAAAGTTTTGAAAATGTTGCAGTAGGTATCATTTTCTTCACAAACATTGCATGCAGTTCTATTTAAGCAACTTGAAACAAAAAAGAAGTGAGAGTCTTGGTATGAGGTGGCAGGGAAAGAGTTGAGGTTTTCGATCAAGGAGTTCTCTCTCATAACTAGACTGAATTGTGGTGAACTTCCATTTGTGGATACTAAAGCTGACGGGCTAGTAATGGAGCAATTTTTTGGTAGTCCTGGTGGTCCTAAGACGACAGTACAAGATGTTTAAAACAGATTCAAAGAACAGCGTGAGTTGGACAACTACAAACTCAAGTTGGCACTGTTGTTGATAGTTGAAGGTCTATTGTTGGGAGGGGATAAGAAGAGGATAGTGAAGCCGCTGCATGTTAGGCTGCTAGAGAATATGGATAACTTTTGGGATTATCCATGGGGAAGGGTTGCTTATGAAGAGCTTCACAAGTCATTCACCACAGTAGAGAAGGCAAAGCTACTCTCCAACGCCCATATTCCATTCAAGGCATGCCAATTGTGTTTCAGGTAGTTATATTATAATTTTTTAATGGTTCAAATATAAATTACTGAGTGTGTTTTATTTGGAGCATAGTAGTATACTTTATGCTATACTATGACCGGATGTTTGAATACAGGGTGACAGGATCATGGTGAATATGCATGATGTAATTTGTTCTTTGATTGACACAACATACTAGTTTTCCAACATAGTTTTATTTGCATTTCAGATAGTTTTATGGTGACTTGATTTAAAATTTTAATGGTTCAAATATGAATTACTGAGTGTGTTTTATTTGCAGCATAGTAGTATACTTTATGCTATACTAAGACCAGATGTTTGAATACAGGGTGACAGGATCATGGTGAATATGCAGGATGTTATTTGTGGTTTGATTGAAACAACATACTAGTTTTCCAACATAGTTTTATTAGTATTCCATATAGTTTTATGGTGACCTGATTTAATCTTTTAATGGTTTAAATATGAATTACTGAGTGTTTTATTTGCAGCATAGTAGTATACTTTATGCTATACTATGACCGGATGTTTGAATACAGGGTGACAGGATCATGGTGAATATGCAGGATGTTATTTGTTGTTTGATTAACACAACATACTAGTTTTCCAACATAGTTTATTAGCATTCCAGATAGTTTTATGGTGACCTGATTTAAATTTTTAATGGTTCAAATATGAATTACTGAGTGTTTTTTTTTGCAGCATAGTAGTATACTTTATGCTATACTATGACCATATGTTTGAATACATGGTGACAGGATCATGGTGAATATGCAGGATGTTATTTGTTGTTTGATTGACACAACATACTAGTTTTCCAACATAGTTTTATTTGCATTCCAGATAGTTTTATGGTGACCTGATTTAAATTATAGGGTGACATGATATAATGATTTAATGTATCTTAATTTGCTAATTCTCAAACCGCTTGTTATTGTAGATATGGGTATGGGAAGCTGTGCCAACATTTGGTCTCCAATTTGCATCAAAGTTGAGTGAATCTGCAATGCCTCGAGGTCTTTGTTGGTTTTCAGATGAAGCCCCTGAACATGGAGTGTTGGAGTTGTCTTTGGTTGATCCTACACATATGGTTAAGCCCATTCTTTATACCGATGAGGATGAGGTGGATAAGTTGTCCGACTGCTACTATGTTGTTGAAAATGATGACCCGCATTTTGACAAGATTATGAAGGAAGCAATGAAGGGTTTGAAAAAGAAGGGGAATAGGAAGCAAGGAAAAGATAGAGTGAGCCCGAGTAATGCATTTGTGCATTCATCATAGGTGTTAAGTCAGATGTTCAGAATGATGAAGAGGATGGAAAAAGGAGTGCTTGATAGGATGTGAAGGCTGGAAAAGAGGGTATTGAAGCAAGAGGAGGTGCCTAAGCTCAAGAGTAAGGGGAAACCAAATGAGTTATTCGGATGAGGATGATTTTGAATTCTATGATGAGTCTGATGAGGAAGAGGAGGAAGTTTATAAGGAGGACCAGGAAATAGAGGATGAGTAGGTGGAGGATAAGGAGGTTGAGGGTGAGGAGTTTGACAGTGATGAGGTTGAGAGTGAGGAGGTTGAGAGTGAGGATAATGATGATGATGATGGTGATGATGATGAATTTGGTGATGGTGATGAGGGTAATGACAATGAAGAACTTCGCCAGGGTGATGATAAACCGAATGAGGAGGACAAGGTAGACGCTGAGGTTGCAAGTCATGATGATGATGATGAAGTTTCTGATGAGGATAATGAAGTTGGTGATGCTGATCAGGATAATGAGAGTGATGGTGAGGGTGGTGACAAAGAGGATGAGGTTCAGGAGGATGAGGTAGACAAGGTAGAGGCTGAAGTTCAGGAGGCTGAGGTGGAGAAGGTTGAGGTTCAGGAAGCTGATGTTTAGGATGCTGAGGTTGAGAAGGTAGAGGCTGAAGGCAAAGAGATATGAATATGCTCATATGAAAATTATCATATTATCATTACTACCATGACATTATTATTTGTACGAGGTGACAAGATTTCTAGTGTCTGAGGGAGTTTATATGTTTTACAAGAAAAGTCTGGCATCATGACAAGATTGTTACTCATGTATGTCAGTAGTTTGACATGGTTATTATGATTACAGGATTTTGATAATTCTATTGAGGGTAACAATGACGTTGAGGGTACGGATGGTGTAATGGCCATTGTCCAAGACCTAAATGAAAAGGCTGGCGATGGTGAAAAGGACCAGGAGCAGGATTTTACTAACGACATTGAAGGAGCACCGGAGGCTACCTAGTAGGAGCTAACCACATCACAGGTTGAGGAAAGAGAGGAACCTCTTTCAGTGCTAGCAGCTGTGGTTGATTTATCCACCAAGAGTTGGACTGTGTGCTCAAAAGATGGACAAGGACTGGTTTGGCCTAATACTGGAACCAAAAGCTTGGCTGGAAGATGGTGTAAGTTATTTACTTATCACGTCAAATTAGTTTACTGTTGGGATTTGTTGCAATATCTGACAGGATGAATTATATTTTTTTGAAGCAAATCAATGAAGTTTGTTGTTATATCCGTAAGGCGCTTCTGGAGTCCGAAGTTAAACGCAAGGCCACAATATTGGACGTTTTCTGGGCTGTTGATTATACGGATGCATATAGATAATATGTCAAAAATGTCTGCACTATTCCACCTATACCTGAACGTGCACTTGAATACTTTAAGGGAGATCGGCCTAAAGTGTATGGGTCCAGTTGGGATGATCTGGACTTCATTAATGTCCCCTTCAACATCGATAACATGCATTGGGTGGCTGTAGAGATCGATTTGCAGCAATGGCATGCAAATGATATGATTGTAATGTGGATTTGAACACTAACTTGGTCGTAGAAAACCTGGTTGCATGGGGTTTTTCGGTTTCTTCCTCACTTCATGACACAGTACCCGCCTCTTGCCAAGAAATTTGAACATCGGGGTACTAAAGAGATTAAATTTGAAGGAATTCAAGGACTGAAGCAGAACAAGCGCGGGTAAGTCGAAATATCAATCCCCTTACCAATTTTATTATATACTTCATCTAAGTAACTTTATTGCATTTTGTGTTCGTAGTCATGACTGTGGGATATACACATTGAAACACATTGAGTTGCTCAGTGCTGGTTGGAAAAATCTTGACGTTGTCGCAGCCAAATTTATTGACGGCTTCAGGAGCGACATGGCTCACAGCGTGTTTGACAGAGTGTGGAGGTCGAGCCTAAGGAACCCCAACATTTAAATTGGATGTTTGGATAAAACATTAGGTTCTTTTGTGGTTTGGATTGCATTTGCTTAGATTATGTACAATTGGATTTTTTGGAAGACATTTGTTTAGATTACATACAATGTTACGACAACTTATTTATAGATGTGGTAGTTGAATGCCAGTTAAATGGTAGTTATGTGCGTGTAGGTTAAATGGCAGTTACATGGAAGTTACATGGCACTTAAATGGCATTCGAATGACAGTTGTGTCAAATAATATAGGGATATTGACTGACTTCATAATATACATATTAAGAAGTAGCATGACAAGTTGAATCTAAGAGGGATGTGGGATACATAACTAACTGTAATAGGGTATTGGCTCTACTAACTCCTTTTTGAGAAGAGAAAATAAAAAACTCCAAACCATCATGAAGTTAGCAGTAACTGCCCACCAACTCCAATTTACGTTGATTAGACAGGATATACAGTGACATGACATTAACACTAGTAATTAAATTAAGAAGATATTAGAGCACCGTCATAAATGTATCTGTAACTGCCAACCAACCCAAAAACCTCTTTATATACCCCCTCTTCCGTAGTCACATTTCCTCATCCACAACTCTTCCCAACATCTTCCACCTTCTACAGAACTCCAAATTCCCTACTTTTCCTTCGTTTTCATGGATAATCAGCCTAACGATCACAAGGTGTTTACCACCATCCATACAGGAGGGAGAATCCTCCCTTCGAGGGGAGCAATGGCCAGAAATTTGACCCACTACTACGAAGGTGGGACGACCCAAAACTGGTGTCCTTTGACTGAAATGGTAAAGGATGTTTGATGGCTCATTAACCAACTTTATCATTTTAACAATTGTGAACAGGATGCTTCCTACTTCTTCGAAGTTGTGCCCCCCGACGGCGACCCTCGTACCTTGAGGGCCTTGCAGAACCGTGGAGACGCAACCGTCCTTGCAGCCTTTGGTAGAACCGTGGCATTCATGAACATATATGTCGTGACCGGAGAGGTTGTTCAAGAACTTCCGCAACACGACGGCCCAGATTCATCGGTCTCCTCCGCATCAGTGTTTATGTAATATTTAGTATTTTATTAAGTAATTTAGTGTAGTGACTATGTAATGTCACGTAGTATTTAGTAGGTTATCAAGTATTTTGTAATGCATGTTAGTGTAATGAATATATAATGTCATGTAGGAACCGTATAATGTCATATAGTGACTATATAATGTCACGTAAATGTAGTGCTTTATGAAGCATGTTATGTATTTCCGTTTTATATAATATAGTACTTTATGATAATGTCGCATAATATAGTACTTTATGATAATGTCGCATAATATAGTACTTTATGACAGGCCAAAACAGTTAGTATGACAAGCCCAAAATGCCATATTAGGCCCAATTTCGGAGCGGTTCCTTAGAGCACACAATGCCATATTAGGGCCAATTTCTGACCGGTTTAACAAATATATTAAGAACTTGTTATGAACCCGGTTTAACAGACTATTATATATTGTTCCAAAACAGGTTTGACTTCATTTCATCTATCTCAATTTGGGTAAGTTTTCTAGGGTTTATCAGGATTGAGCAACCGAAATCAAATTGACCCTATTTGGAGAGAGTTCAACCACAATCAACACCATTTGACTCATGAAAAAGGAAGTCCAGGTACTATTATACAATTAGCATGGTTATTTTTAAATTGTTTCAAAAAGTTTATCTTGGATTCGAACACATGGAGTTGCTAAATTGATATTCTGAGTTTCAATGAAAGTCCCTCTTTGGAACTGGGTATGATATTGCTATATCATATTGAATCAAAGTCCTCTTCTGTGTGGTGCTGTTAACAGGATGCCGAATAATGTGATTGATATCAGCTCTGAATCCCACTGTGAAGAAGACACCAGTTACATCACTTGGACTACTAGAGAGTACAACAGTGGCGACCACCCAATTATTCTTGAAGATGATGGAGATGGTGATGATGATGAAGATGTTGCAACTGAACCAACATCAGCAATACAAAGAGCCCAAGCTTTTCCATGTGACAAGAATAATAGTTTCGTTGTTTTAATGAAACAAACCAATGTTCATGGCGACTATCCTTTGGTAGGATTACTTCATAATATCATGTAAATGTTTGATAAGGATTACTTCATAATATCAACTTGCAATGCACTTACTGATATGCAGGGTGTCCCGAACAAACATGCTATCAAATTCTTGAGTGGTGCAAGAATCACTAAAGTCATCCTGAATTGTGGTATGGCTGCTTGGCCCGTGTCTGTCGCAAAAAGTGGGAATCACTACAGATTTGGCACAGGGTAGAGGCAATTTGTAATTGACAACAAATTAGAAATCAACGATGCATGTGTATTTGAAATAGTGAGTCACCGCAATGTTATATACAACGTTACCATATTCAAAGCTTAGATGTCTGTTTTTAGTATTATTTTGAATTTGAAGAATGTAACTCTATGGTGATGGTTTTGTTGGTTTAAATTAGTTGTGTTGAACATCGTTACTACAACTACTGTGGTAATACATGTTAGTGTCGTGAACATATAATGTCACATAAATGTAGTGCTTTTAGGAAGCATGTTATGTATGACCGAGGATGGTTTATATTTTTCTTGTGTGTTATTCAGATGCCACTCATGTCGGTCGGTAGGTTATTTGAAACCATATTGAATCTATCATGATAAATATGGAAGAATAACAGGTGGGGTCAAGGGGTACAGAATGGAGTGAAACTTCTGTCATATGAATTTAACCAAAAGTAGTCAATATTGACTTTGTCAGGATATGAATGTAGTCATGACAAGATAAAGTTACAGTAACTAACCTCATATTAACAAAATAGATATCATTTATACGAAAAGTAATATGAGTGGTAAGAGATCCTTCAAGAGTTTGGATCTCTTAATACACATATTAACAAAAATAGATAATTAAATAGTTAACACAATTAACCGCATCATGGGCCGGATGAGGGGTTAGGACAGTTTCGTGAGTTATGGCCGAGAGTGCTACAACTTCCACACTTTCTCCTCGGGCCCCTGTATTCTCCATGTGACGGGATTCTTTTCTTCCTTGGTCTTCCAAATTTCCTCCTAACATCTGGGGGCAAACATGCTCTATTCAAGACCGCGTCAGGAACTTCCCAATGCTAAAATGCAGGAATCGAATATAAAGTTTCCTTGTATACTTCCTTCCACTTTTCAGCAGTAAAGAGGGGATGAACAAGATTGACAGGATCCACACTACAATCCTTCGCAACCGCTATTGCATGCGTACAAGGAATTTGGTCAACTTGGAAGACGTTGCAGTAGCAACTTCGAGCATGCAGATTTACCAAGAATGTAGTTCCATAGGCATTTACTTGAAACTCATATTGATTTAGCCTACTCGCAACCATTGTCAATGATTTCAAATAATTACCTTCTAGCTCACGACACACTGTCGGGGTCAGAAGATCAGAATGTCGCTCTCCCTTAAATCTTCTGTCATAAAACCACTGACTCATGACATTCAGTATACCATTAAGCAACCTAATTAACGGCATTCGATGCGAGCCCACTAAGCGACTATGAACGGATTCCGCATTGTTTGACATCATAATGTTGAATCTATTTGCGGGCATATGCGACTATTAACGGATTCCGGGGACTGGGCGCAAAGTCTTGCAAATTGACGATTAAAGTCATGTTTGGTGTACGCTTGATTTGCCTTTTGGTACAGAATCCACAAGTCATTCCTTTTAAACCTCTCTTTCACGTTTTGAAATAGGTGAAGTGTGCAACAAACATGCTTTGGGAAGATGTAGCGCTCTCTTAAACCTTTGTAAATGCTTCCATGACGGTCAGACACAAATACGAGGTCATGATTGTCAGCAACAACAAAGCGTAGGTGTCGGAAGAAATATGACCATGAACTATCATTCTCGCTGTCAACAACAGCAAAAGCCACTAGATATATTTGTCTGTTTCCGTCTTGTGCCACTGCAACTAGAAGTGTGCCTCTGTACTTTGATCCTAGATGGGTACCATCCACAGTTATGACCTACAATAGTTTTCACTCAGCTTTACAAAGTGACATTGTACAATGCAGTAGTAATCTTATTTGCTACAATGTACTGTATCAATTTGACAACAGCATCGTGGAACGTGACAAAACTTAAATTTACCTTTCTTAAAAACTACATTCCGTTGCGCCAAGCACCCAAGCTGATAAAATAGTACTTGAATCGACGATTAAAATCTACTTCAACATGTGTGACTGTCCCTGTATTCATCCTTTCAAGCATGTTCATGTATCCATGAATCCTATTGTAGCTTTCTTCAGTTGTCCTCTTATCCTGTCAATGACGGTTAAACGTGCTCTATTTGCCTTGTCGTAACTAACTGCCACTCCCATCTTCTTCATGATGTCTTGAATTTTGGCAGCACGAGGTCCAGGACATGTACCGGTTGTGTTAAAGCTGTAACAGGATTATATATGTAACGTGCTAAGGTTAGTTCATATACATGCTGATAAATATATATGATCGTACTGATAGGATTGTTTACTTACCTTGACATAATATGGTCAGCAATTACGCTTGAACTTGCATGTGTGTGGTGGTTATGCTTTAGCTTCATGCCACATGTGTGCTGTCCACAATACTTCCTTACAATCCTGTGCTGCCAAGAGCGCTCCGACGACAAGGATCAATGCACCTTACCACATATAACTTCTTATCAGACTTCTGGACATGCATCTGGAAGCGCCTCTGTAATGCCATCAAGGATAAATGATCCTTAAGATCCTTCTTGCAATTGAAATGCTCTCCAACTTTTATTTCCAAAACATTGCCGCTCACCCCATTATCCGACATTGGATCTTCCAAATCATCCAATTGCCTTTTACTAAACTTTTTGCTACGATAGTACTCGGCTTCAATCTCTTGGAGAACTTCCTCTTCAATGTCTATAAATAAGTTGTCAACTTCATTAGTGTCATCCAACAATGGCCCTTCTTCAACATCTTCCTCAACATCATCCTCAAAGTCATCCCAATCAAAATCTCGCCCAACGTCTTCCCCATAATCACTCTCAATGTCAATACATTCATGTATTCTATTTGTTCATGTGGAAGACCTTGTTCTCTCCCATCAGTTTCCGAATCTGCCTCAGATTGGCTCACCAAGTCAACTATTTGTACATTCTCATTGTTTACATGACAAATTTTTGGTTTCATTTCATACATGTCACAATCAACTATATTCAGTACAACTTTAGTGGGACAATTGTCGCTTACCATATTGCTCTTGTCGGATTTGGTACCATTTCTGCTTGGATGACAACCTACCACAACCTCGGCCTCTGCCTCTTGAGTTTGTGTTAACGGTGGCGGAGTCAGACACACTGTGATGTCCTCGTCATCATTTCTACTTAGATGACCAGCCATCACAACCTCGGCCTCTGCCTCTTTGTTTTCTTTCTTTTTCATACTCGCATATAACTCGATAGGGCAAATAGCATCTTCTGATTACAAGTTCAAAAATTTGAAAGCATCAAGGTCCTTGTCATCTTTACATCAATTGGTTGCGGCATTGGTTTCCGCGGTGACATATATTTTATCTCCATTTCATCTATCTCGTCAATGCATTTAATCTTCTCAGCCAACTTTTTCCTCAGATTTGAGTAGTTCATATCTACATATAAAAGAAGTCTTGTTGTCGTTGTGATCCCATCGAAAACCCACTTGTTTTCCTTACATATCCATTCACCACATGTTTTCAGAGTCAAGTAGTATGATCTTGAACCTGTTATACGAACAAAAAGAAAACACAAGTTAAATACTTTATGACAAACGTTGATAGTATGACCAATACCTTAACACCGACATTAAAGGGTTTTCAAGCCATAATAAAGGGTTTTCTAGCCAAACGGGACAAAATTTGTAGGGAAAACAAATATTCTAGAATCAATGATAAACGGGAGTTAAATTTGATTAATGCTCAACAAGAAGCTGAAAGGTTGTTCTCTCGTTTAGTGAACCACAGAAGAATGTCTTGTAAAGAAGAATAAACGTGAAAGTTAGAACTCACCCATTATTAAATTTCTTCTATTCCAAAGACATTGAAGAAGATGCGCAATCTTTTTTGAAGATTTGTGGATTTAAGGTCTTGTGGTATTACGGTGGCTTTGGACAGGTTTACAGGTTGGGTTATGCTTGGATGACAACCTAACACGTGGGTAAAGGGGTAGAAATTGGAGGGAAACTGGTTAACTTTTAGAGGGAAAATAGAGGTTAAAAGATGATGTGTACTACATTTTCAGAAGTCATATCAGGTAAATAGTTATGAAACAATATTCAATAAAGAATGACATGCCCAAAAATTGAACAAAAAAACCTAAATAAATGCACGGACATGACCGACCATGTTCCTTCTCATTTTGACTCAACAATCCCTAAACCTTCTCTGTTTGTTTCGCTGAGCAAAGATCCTTCACTGCTGCGCCGAACTTGAAGGTAACCCTCTTTGTTTATTGTGTGGTTTTCATACTGGATCAATAAGCAAGCATGTATCACTGTGTTTTTGGCTGGAAATCTTTGTTTGTTTCCGCAGTACGTTCAGCTCAAGCACAATGTCATCCAGTGACACCTCAAGTTATCAAAGCGGAGACCCCCAAAAATATGAACATCCACCAACATCTCCTACACTTTCTCAAATAGAGGAGAAGCTGCAAGAACAGTTAGACATGTTGCTAACGAATAGCCCACGTTCCAACATGTTGGGTGAAATAATCACATGCCTACGTACTGAGATACATGAACTTCGAGAAAGATTTATGGAACTCAATACAAGTGAGATGCAATTCGATCATGCAATTTGGCGACTAAATGCAAGGGTGGCAGAACTTGAAGCTGAAAACAAGACACTACACTCCCAGGAAAACTTCAGGAACCATGTAATAATTCCTATTTATGTGTTTGGTGCTAGTGTGATTCTAGGGATTAGTGCTTTCAGCATTTGTAATCGAGCATGTAGGCACGGTTGAGGATGAATTAACTATGAAGTATGTACCTCATGACTTTGGTTTTTTATGTAAGAGGATGAATTTAATTTCGAATAGTATTCGTAAGCATGGTTGATTCTACATGTCAGATTGCCAAAATTTTAATGTCTCTCTTCATGTAAGTTTTGCAAATTCAAGCACAATGCCAGCACTAGACACACAGACAATTACCTTACTAGAATAGTTGCCAACTGGATGCTGTCATTACATTCCTAGAATGTTGGAACGTGGGCTACCATTACATTTCTAAAAAAAAGGATAGTTGTCAACTGGATGCTATCATTACATTACTAGAATCACAACTGGCAACCTCCTCCTTCATGCGGAATGCACAGCCTTCATAGGCGCTATTTGCAACACAATCCTTTAACATTTCTTGCTAGTGCCAATCCTGTCAATGACCAACAACACGGTTGGTTAATGAACTTTTTAATCCTATCAATGACCAACAACAATGACCAATAACTTACAAGAAAGTTTTTTATCGGGAATTACCTTATCAATAATATAAGGGTTTCCAACAATAATAAGCAATGATCGGGAATGAGTCAGGGCAAAATTAAACCTCTTCGGGTTGCTCAGATATCCCATGCGGAAAGTCCTGTCATATTCGTCGTGTTTAGCGGTCGATTTGACGGTTGGCAGGATGATCACTTCCTTTTCTTTACCCAGAAACTGCTCAACCCCGCCAATCTCAATATCCCTCATATGTAGAGACATGAGAGCCTTCCCTATCTTTAGTACTTGTTGTGGGAAAGGATAATAATCCTGATGTCTTGCTCAGACACATTACTTCTTATCAGCTTTTGTACGAGCTCAACCACCTTGCTAGCTTCAATCCTATTAAACCATGAAGGGCTGCCCTTTTCCCTCTCATCAAAGCCTTGGATGCCACAGAACATGATAGGGAAGTTCCCATTGGGAAGCATATCAACCCAAGGTAAAGAAGATGTGTCATTGTCTTTTCGATATGGAATCAATGCTCCACCATAAAATAGTCTTGAAGGAACACAAAGAATTGCAGGGTGGCTTCAGTATATGCTTAACAACATTGTGACATAATTGCGATCCCCTGATCTGTAAACTTCAAAGTCCACAACCTGTCCAGAAAAGATCTTCTCAAACCATAAGCCTCAGCTTGCTTTGAATGAATATCAGGCCCAAGTTGTTTGGGATCACCACAAAGAACAATAACTGTGTTGTTTTGTAAGCGGGTTGATATGGGGATCATTATCTCTGGCTCTGAAACTTGGCTTGCATCATCTAAGATGATGTGGGAGAAGTGGCCACAGTTAACCCCTTGAGCATAGAGGTAAGATGCACTCGTGTATGTCGTTATTATTATCTTGTACCTGCAGAGTGCATCTCGAGAAGGGCAAGTGAAGAAACCTGCACTGTAGGTACAAAACCTGAACAATGCAATGTTCATTTTTTTTAAGGGACGATGTGTGGCATTCAACCTATAAATATCTTCCTCCCTAAGTTTCATCCCCTCGCAAAGGATTTTTTCTAATATGTGATTTGCCGTGCAATTTCAAGAAGCACATACCAGTATATGAGAATTACGTCTAGTTGTATAGAGTTGTAGGATCACCTCCACCAGTGTTTTTGTCTTTCCTGTTCCCGGGGGTCCATAAATCACATAAGGAGCTCCTCCTCTGCAACCTAAAATTAAGCGAACAACATTTTTTTGCTCCTCATCAAGAAGAAGTGAGATAGGCACAATATTGTTTGCTATAATCCTTCGCTTTCCATGATACTCATGGAGAAAGAGGAAGTTTTCGTGTGAGATTCGACCCTTACTTGCCTATTCTACTGAGTTAGGTTTGTTAGAATAATTTTGATCAGGTGATACGACTAAAACCTATTATCAAATTGGCACCGTTGCCGGGGATTGAACCCAGGTCACCCGCGTGACAGGCGGGAATACTTACCACTATATTACAACGACGGGGATCATTAGAGAAGACAGGGATCGTCATCCAGCTGGCGGATAACTCATACGTCTACCCCAAAGGAGTGGTGCAGGACGTGCTAGTCGAGGTTGATAAGTTAGTCTTCCCTACAGACTTCTTCGTGATGGACACGGGGCAGGACAAGGATGCAGCGCCTGTGATGTTAGGAAGGTCGTTCATGAATACGGCGGGGACAAAGATCGATGTGAGCAGCGGTTCGCTCACAATGGAATTCGACGGGGTGAGGGTCGGTTTCAACATAGATGATGCAAAGAAACACCCTCCAGATGGAAACCCCGAGTGCTCAATGGATGTGAGCGAACCAAGTTGAGTTAAGAGAGTAGTATGTCGAGCCACGACAATAACTAAGGCGCTGTCCGGGAGGCAACCCGAGGTATGTCTTTCTTTCTTGTCTTTTCATTACATGTTTTCGTTATTTGTGTGTTCTTTTTTGTTTTTGCTTTCGTGTTTCTTCTTGCATTTAGACTAACCTGCAGGAAGGAGGCCCCGAGCCATAATTGAAGATGGTGTTAACCACGCACCAAAAATGTAAGTCTCCTCTCCCTGCACTCAAAAAAAAAAAAGAGTTCTACCGAAGGCCAGCTGTCTGCGTTTTCCATGGAGAGAGGGTGCACATCATGTTGTCAAGGAAGAGACCTTAGCCCCACATTTTTTATTTGGCAACGATGATGGCCCTACATTCGACAACTGAGGAGGAGGAACACTAGAGCCCCCATCACGATTACATCTGGGCTCCACCATGTGTTCGTTGAAGGCCGTGCAACCCCGACTTCTTTGCTATTCCACTACACTTTCCAGTGGATCCCTTTTGGTTGCACGGTGGAGTGTGAGATTGAATACTTTTGCAACACTAGAGACATCTTCTTTCATTGAATTACCGCCAGCAACAACTTCAGTGTCCAAGCCAACTCAACGACGTTTGTGAGTTAATTTTTGCCTTTCCCTGTGCTTCATTCTTTTTTGTCTTTCATTACATTGAGGACAATGCAATGTTTAAGCATGGGGGAGTGTTCTAGACTTGCTATGTCGTTGAGGAGAAAAGAAAAAGAAAAAGCCAAAAATTCAAAAAAAGGCAAAAATAGAAATCCTGGGATAAGTAAAAAACCCGAAAGGGCCGCTTAGGTAATAAGCAGGTGGCTTGGACCAGCATTAGGCTGGGGTAATAATTGGTCAAGAGTGATGTGAGTTATATTGTGAGCCCATCTATTGAAAAATGAAATGAGCGGCTTGGTGAAAACCCGAAAGGGCGCCTTGGCAAAATGAGTGAAAAGAAGAAGAGTGATTTTTAGGAATCCTCATTTTACCTAGCGTGGTGACATAAGAAGAGGTGATATAAGGAGTTTCGGGTAGGTCACTCTGGGAGATATAAGAGGATAGATGGAGGCTAGGATTAGATTTCATTCACTCTATAGTGTTCGGGATAAGCTTGGGGGAAGTACTCTGCTTTCCTTTTTGCTTGATTGATGTTGTGGTATGTGTTGTTGTGTGTTGAGCTTATTGTGTTGGTGCCTTGGAGTTAATGTTTAGGTGCAATTCTTAGTGGGGATGAATTTTCTATGCTTCTTGAGACCTTGGGGATTTGATTGGAGGAGTAGGTTTATTTTAGCTTACTCGAGGACGAGTTAAGCATGAGGGAGTTTGATCAGCACTATTTTGTAGTGCTTATCTAGGAGTTGTTACCGGTGTTTTGGGTGCCATTTGTATGGGTTTAGAGCACAACTATGGAGAATGGAGTTGAGGAGTAGAAGTGTAGATATGGTGGTTTGGAGAAGCTTAAATGAAGATATATTGACGAGGAGGAGAAGATCACCCAAGAAGACGAAGTATAGACCCAGTCGGGTCTACAGGACAGACTTTCGCGTCTGCGGATGAGCACGGAGGGCGATCGCGGAGAAGTCGAGAACACGGAGCAAGAAAAGCCATTTTCCGCGACCACAGAATTCCTTCCGCGATCGCGGAAATATCCCTCAGAAAAGCGGCAAGTCGAGAGCAAGATTGCAATTTCCGCGACCGCGGAATTCCATCCGCGATCGCGGAACCACACGGCAGAGCCACGCGGGTCTTTCTCCGAAGTTACTTTTACGTTTTCTTTTATTTTCTTATTTTTGTTACTTTAGTATTATTTCCTTTTAGATTAAGTTCGTGATCTTTTCACTTTAGTTTTAGGGTTAGGTTATTTAACCTAATTTTCCCTATCATCGTTCATTATCGTTTATTCCATTCAGTATTGTTTTTCTTTCAAGACTATGAAGAACTAAGCACCCTTTGCTTACTCCGACAATTGAAGCCTTCATTTGATATATGATTGTGAGGTTATAACTCTATTTCTTATTCCTTTGGATTATATCTTTTCTTTTGAGCTTATTCCTATTGATTCTTATTGATTTGATTAGCCTGGCCAGCTAGTTGATATTAGTAATTGTTTATTGCTAGGATTTGGATATTTCGAGTTGAGATTCCTTATCTATTGTAGCATCCATGATATTCTAGGACTAGTTGGACTAGTTTATTATGAAAGAGAATTGATTATGTGCTAAATACTGCGAAACATCGGTGTTGTATGTATCCTGGTTAATTCCTATGCTCTATGCTGCTGCTGTTCTAAATCTTGATAGTTTCTCGTGCGTTCAATAGTAAGGGTTACCAGGCCGAGTTGGACTGGTAACTAATTAAGAATAGGGACAAGAATAATCAAAGGAAGGAATAGAGATAACCTAGGACCAATCAATCATATGAATGGTGGATGTTTGTTTGGCTAAGTGTTTTTCCCAAATTGATAAAACCCTTTGCTTCTATTTGTTTTGTTTACTTTGTTTACAACCAACCAACCAAAACCCCCCATTGTTACTATTGCATGCAATCTACATAAAGATAAACAAATCCTCCCTGTAGGATTCGACCCTTACTTGCCTATTCTACTGAGTTAGGTTTGTTAGGATAATTTTGATCAGGTGATATGACTAAAACCTGTTATCATCAAGCCAGCCAAGGAGCCTAGAGGCTGCCTTGGCCAATTGCTCCATCTCAGCTAGTTAAAGCTCCACCCTCGGTTGGCCCTTGCTCTGCCTCATCTCCGCAAGCTCTTCCCTTGCTTCTGCCCTCAAAGACAGCCCAATGGAGCCATCAAACCAGTCGGTGCCTCTAGGAGAAGATCGAGCCTCTCTTGTGCCATGATCTGGAGCTCAAGCTTGTGAGACAAGGGCATTCAACCCCTTGTTTCACATCAATTGGTATCAGAGCTCAAAGGCCAAGATAAGTGCTTTTTCATCTCATTTATTTTCATTTTCGTGTTATTCATACTTTGAGCTTGCTCTCCATAAAATTTCATTGCAAACATCCAAAAAAGAAATTATGCCGCCTTGCCACCATCGCCACCAGCCACCTTGCCGCCGCCCACCACCACCCTACAACCACCATCACTTTCCCCATGGCTGGTCATGTGCCCATGTCTCTTGCTAACTCCATTTGAATTTCCCTTAACCCTTGCATGTGACATGTTCAACTTGGAAAGAAACAAAGCTACCCCCATTTTGTATCACTTAGCCTTTTTTGGTAAAAGCAAAACTTTGACTCTTGGCTGATTTGTTTGGGGTAGAGAGCTAGGAAGCTTCCCATTGTAGGGTTCAAAAAAGGTGGAAACAAAATTGGCAAACAAACAACACTCTCTTTCTCTCTTCTAAGGCCTTGTCCCACACTCAAAGTGGACATTGCCCCTCTCTTTTCCCCCTTGTTGCCACCCTTTTGCAGCTCCAAAATTTTGTGAGCCCTCTCTTCCATTCACTTCAAGGCCATTAGGCTTCCAAATCAAACACAAAAAGAAAAAGCCAAAGGAAAGAAAATAGGCCTAAGAAAAAAGGCAAAGGCCCACTCCAAAAAAAAAAGAGAAAAGGAAGAAGAAAAAAACTTCATTTCGGTTGGGCCACATCAAATCCGTGGGCTCTCCCACTTCATTTGGCAACTTGGGCCACTAAGCTTGCCCCTCCATTTTCTTCTCTTGCCACTTTATTTTTCATCCTCCACGATGCATAAGGCATCCACTTCCTCCCTCCGCACTCTTGTCACTCTAAGTTTTAAGCATTGGGTTTCCTAAATAGCCTAAGTCTTACAAATTGGAAAGGTTGGAAGTGCCTAAGTTCTAATCAAATCTTGAAAAGTCACATGCTCCACTGCCTTGTTCCCTTACTTGAGCCTTCATTGTTTGCATTAGCTTGATTACCTTGGCTTAGCTGGCTTTCACTTTCTTGGTGTGGTTGTTGCCACCTATTGCTTGTATTGTCTTGGTTTGATTGTCTTAGCCCTAAGGTATTCATATTTTCTTAGTATGATCATTGTGACTGCTTGGAACTTTTTACTTGCTTTGCCTATTGCTTGTGCTAGGTGAGTCCCCATGGAAGAGCCATATTGGCCTTATCACGTTCGACCGCTGCCAAGCCAGTACCCACGAAGCCACACTCGTTACCCCATACCCTTGTATGGAGATCCTTATCCCCACGTCGCTCCTAGGCCCGAATCCGACTACGATTTCAGCCGCCGTTATGATCATAGTTTCACCGAGTTCGGCATGGAGTCCTTTGGAGGCCATGAAGAGGAAGGCCCATATGGAGAGTATCTCGAGACCTTTGAAGAGGAGGCTTGGGTGGATGTGGACCACCGGGGTTATGATCGCGCCCGGGGCCGGCGCCCGCTAGACCGCCGTGACCCGGATTGGCTACCACATCCTCGCCCCTATGGAGAGTATCTCGAGGGATTTAAAGATGAGGCTTGGGTGGATGGGTACCCCCGGGGTCATCACCACGCCCGGGGCCAGCCCCGGCGCCCGCTTGACCGCCGTTAGCTAGATTGGATGTCGCCTTCCCGCACCGACCTTCGCGCCAATAGCCATGCTCGCCGCCCCAACAAGACCGACGCCTCTTGGACATGTCCCGCACCACACCCACGACGCCCACATAACCCATAGCTCAGTCCCGGCCGACTCCCATTCTCACCGCGAGCCACCGTGATGAGGCCAAGGCCATGTAGGTTGCCCTTGCGGAGTGTCACGCCGCTCTAGCTGTCGAGACCGAGTTCTGCCGGAAGATAGAGGTTGCCGAGGCCGGGCTCTGCCGGAAGATAGAGGTTGTTGAGGCCGAGCTCAGCCGGATGAGAGAGATTGCCGAGGACGAGCGCCGCCGAAAGGAGGAGACTGACGACGCACGACTGGCCGCCCTTGATCGCCTCTTGGCAGCCCGGCTAGCTGAGGCGACCCGCGCCATCGCAGCCCGAGAAGCCACGACGAGCCACAACCATGACGCCGCAGCCGAGGAGGCACGCGCCGCCAAGGCCCACCTCGCGACCTTCAGTTCTCCACCACCGCCTTGCGCGCTCACCACTGGAGCGCCCCCCACCTCCCCCTTGGTGCCATGCCCTTGTCTACCCACCAAGGAGGGCGGTGCCTTGTTGCCAACTCGGCTAGCCGCACCCTTGGCTCAGACCAGATTTGGTTGGCCGTTGCCTATCGCCGCAAGCGGTCCTATGTCGCCCCTTGGAGCCTCCCCATTGCCCCACCCTCAAGGAGGCCGGCGCCCCATCTCTACACCACCGGAGAAGGACGGTGCCTTGCTCCCGCCTTGGCCAGCGCCCATGTTGCCTCCTGACGCCTCCCCATTGCCCCGCACACATGGAGGTTGTCGTCCCATTGTCGCGCCACCATAGGAGGACGACTCCTTGTCATCGACTTGGTCAGCGCCCGCGTTGCTTCTTGGCATCGCTCTTTTGCCGCACTCTTGCATCACCACCAAGGAGAGCGGAGCCGTGTTGCCACCTTGGCCGGCGCCCTTGTCGCTCAGTCGCGCCTCTCCATTGCCCCACCCCCAGGTAGGCCGGTTCCCCATTGTCGTGCCGCCGGAGGAGGGAGGTGCCTTGTTTCCCACTTGGCTGGCCGCACCCTTGATTCAACCGTAACTTGGCTGGTCGCCGCCCATTGCGGCGAGCGGTCCCTTGTCGCCTATTAGCGCCTCCCCATCGACCCACCCCCATGGAGGCCGGCGCCCCATGGCTGCCCTTTACCGGAGGAGGCTTGCGCCTTGTTACCGCCTTGGCTGGCACCATTTTTACCACTCGAGGCCTCACCATTGCCCCATTACCAAGCAGGCCGGCGCATCATTACTTCACCACCCACGGAGCTCTCCCTCCATGCTTATTATGAAGCTCTTGTCCACTTGAAGATCGACGCCCACATTGATCGGCGCCATGTGCGTGGGATGGAGCTTATGGAGACTTGGCCGTGTGGTGTCAAGCACACGAAGAGCCAAGACAAGATTGCTGACACCTTGTGTAGGATGTATGTGCTTCCTTCTCTTTGTCATGATCACATTTTGGAGTTTTCACTTACTATATCTTTACATGGGTATGACCCCCCCCTCTAGCCCTACCATAGCCGAGTATGCCACTTTGGAGGACCTTGCGAGCTATTATTGGGATGATGGTTTCCTTATCCAAGCGGGTTAGCATTGTATCCTTAGGGCCTCCTCTAGGAACTTGTTGATTACGGATGACCATGAGACATGTAGAGAGTTTGGGAATGCAACACACATGGCAACCTTTGAGGATTATGTCTTTTGGCCTACACATGCTCCGCTTTTGCCAAGGTCCTACCCTCCCGGTCCTCACACACCCCTATATCTCCCACCCACCCCTTGGGAAGACTTAGGCATAGTCTTTCTAACCGGATTGCCCAGGCTTAAGAAGGGGAGGGATTCCATTTGTGTGTTAGGCAACCAGTTCCCTAGGATGGATCATGGCATTCCTTGTGGCACGACACAACTTGCACCCGAGCTAGATACCCTTACCCTTGACCCCGGGGTAATCTTACATGGAATCCCTGGTGCTATTGTGTTGGCTTGGGATCCTAGGTTTATGGGTCGTTTTTTGAGGATGTTGTGGCTGAAATTTGGGAAGAGCTTTACCCTTGACACTAGTAGCCACCTCCACCCTGGTTCCTTGCTTAGAGCCATCCCTAGTGATGAGAATCAAACCTCCAAGGTGAGGCTTTTCTTCCCGCTCGATCTAGACTAAGCCAAGAGAAGACTCCCTTCTCCTTGTGAGTGGACGACCTCCTAAGGCTCTTGGGGACTCGAGACGGCAGCCAAAAGGGAGAGCACACCAGAAGGAGGGTGGACTGGCCGGAGCTTGGACGGAATGGTGGCGTCGGCAAGAGACCAAGGGAACCTCCCTTGGAGGTTCCTTGACCGAGACGAACTTGAACTTAGACTTTGATGGTTGATTCGAGGGAGGATCGTGAGAGATTAAGGAAGAGAGAGAGAGAGAGATTGAATGCTTGAGTTGATAGAAAATAAATGAAGACCTTAGGGGAGGATTCCTCTACCCAAGGCAATATTCCAATTCTCTATTCTTCAACTACCCAACAAAGGAAGCCAAGAGTGGCTTAAATAGACAAGGGTTTTGGTGGGCTAGGAGCCCATATGAAAATGGGTCCACACGTCCAACATAGAAAGACAAATACATGCATAATTAACAAAAGGGGAAAGGGGATAAAAGCCATAAGGCTTGGATATAGACGTGCACATAGATGCCTTGTAATCGAAGCATTGTCGATGCTTGAGTGTCGTGGCATTGATGCGTCGGCGTCTTGGTGGTCAAGTACCGTGACTCATCACTCTCCCCTTATTAGCTTCGAAGCGTCCTCGTTTTGACGTTGTGGGAAGACCGGGAGATGGAGGGAATGCAGTGGCGCGTCTCCTTTTCTTAAAGGTGAAGGTGGAGTGAGGGAGACCGCCACAAACAAAAGGAGGCACAACCATACAAGAACCATCGTCGGGCGGCTCCTTGGGCACATCTACATGAGAGGGCTCATGGGCGAGCCACATGCGCGGGTCCGGTGCCGGCAGCAAGCACAGGAGCGGAACGTCGGGGCTGGCGGGCACAAGGGTGGGGGACAGTGTTGGCGCATGCATTGGGGCCGGAGGGGGTGCGTGCACTGGGGCCGACGGAGGTCCAGCCATCGTAGCCGACGAAGACTCAGGTACCGGGGCCGACGGGGGCGCGAGGTCCGGGGCCGGTGGGGGCTTCGGTACCGGGGCCGACAGAGGCGCGGGCTCCGGGGCCGGCGGAGGCGCAAGCACCCGGGCTGGCAGAAGCTTGGGCACCGGTGCCAACGGGGGCATGGGCATCGGGGCCGGAGGGGGCACGGGTATCGCAGCCAATGGAGGCTCCGGCCACGGGGCCGATGGGGGCGCAGGGTCCGGAGCCGATGGGGGCTTCGGCACCGGGATCGGCGGAGGTGCGGGCTCCGTGGCCGGCGGAGGCGTGGACACCCGAGCCGGTGAAAGCTTGGGCACCGTGGCCGATGGGGGCGTAGGCACCGGGGGCGGCGGAGACTCGTGCACCGGGTTAGGCGGAGGCCCGGGCACCGAGGCCGACGGCGGCTCGGGCATCGTGGCCGACGGAGGTGCGGGCTCCGGTGCCGACGGAGGTGCGGGCGCCGGAGGTGGCGGTGCCACAGCCGTCGCGGGCGACGGGAAGGTGGCGGAGAGGCTCTCCACGCGGTGCTTAAAGGCGGCCAGC
Organism: Rheum nobile; assembly: GCA_027886185.1. Classification (NCBI taxonomy): domain Eukaryota; kingdom Viridiplantae; phylum Streptophyta; class Magnoliopsida; order Caryophyllales; family Polygonaceae; genus Rheum; species Rheum nobile. The sequence goes on along the minus strand of WOAB01000194.1, from coordinate 3,014,481 downwards.
CGGGCGTCGGTGGGGGCCTCCTTCTCGCGGCTGCGCTCGGCCTCGACAATCTCGGCCAAGCGTTGCTCTAGTGCGACCATCCGGGCGTCGGTGGCCTTGGCAATCTCCTTCTCACGGTGGAGGGCGGCTAAGGCGGCGCACAAGGCCTCCGCGGTGGCTTCCTCACGGTGGATGTTAGCCTCCTTGACACGGCTCTCCTGGGCAAGCCGTGCGGCAATCGACCCGGGGCAAAGTGTGGGCGGTAGCCACCCCGTATCATGGCCTTCGGCGCGTCGGTGAGCGCGTAGGGGCGGCAGCCAGTTCGGATCAAGGCGGTCGAGTGGGTGCCGGGTCTGGCCTTGGGCGCGAGCATGTCTTCGATGGCGCACATCCTCCCAAGCCTTCCCGGCAAAGGACTCTTCATAGGCTCCATATTCGTAATGATCTTGGCTTTGTGGGCGCCGGCCCGGTTGCGACCGAGAAGGATAATACCAATAGGGCTCGTCCATGACAACTCACCTAGCACAAGCGAGAGACAACCCAAGTAAAAAGTCCCAAGAAATCAAAGCAATGCATACTAATTAAGATTGAGCAAGCGAAACCTAGGCAATCAAGTAATGACACTTAAGGAGGGAGCACACGAAATGATGCCTAAGACAACAACCATACACAAAGGCAAAGGCTCAAATAAGGAGATGCAAGGTGGAGTATTGCATGTATCTTGAGAATTGGGCGGAACCAATGCACATTCAACCCATGCCAATCTTGTATCCTTTAGGCTAAGTAGTAAAGTCCAATTTGACACCTAGGATGACAAGCCTAATGGGAGTATCAATTCGGTCACCCAATGGACCCAATGAGTGAAGTAGTCATGGCAAAGGGCTAGAGGAACATGGGGGGATGGGCTTAGTGGCACAAGTTGCCAAGTGAGGGTGGGAGAGCCCAGCAAGGGTTGTGGCCCAACCGAACAAATAGGAGAAAGGAGTCTTGACCTTGCCTTTGCTTTTTCAAATATATTTTTTTTGATTTTGGGTCTCTTTTGCCTTTTTCTTGACCTCTTGAACTTTGTTGGGCTTTTTTCTAAATTAAGCAAGGCATAGGCCGAAATTAAATAACATGTGTCTTGGAAAAGAGAGTGGAACCACAACACTATTTGTTTACTTTTGGAAGTGGTGGCAACAAGAATTTTGTTGTGACATGCCAAAGTCCTTTTTTTTTGGGGAGGGGGGGGGGGGGGGGGATAAGGCTAGAGAATGTAGGAAGAAGGTGCCCTTTGCCACTACTATTTTTGGCCCTATTTGGGAACCACTAAGGAGGCTCCATTTCCATCCTCCCATTCACCAAATCAGCCAAGGAGGTACGAAGTGTCCTTTACCCATTATAGACAAAAGGAGACAAAAAGGACAATGGGAGAAAGTGGGTGTGATCCTCCAAGTACAAGGTACAAGCAAGAGGCGGGAAATTCAAAATGGAGCAAATATGCACACAAGGCCGGTTGGGGGTAGGGGTTGGGCGGCTGTAGGGGTGGTGGTGGGTGGTGCTACGGTGGCAGGGGTGGTGGTCCGGTCCCCGGAGGTGGTGGTGGGCGCCGGAGAAGGGTTTTTCTTTGGTTTTTGGTGTGTTTTTGGGGGGCAAACAAAGAGCAACTAAACTCAACACATTTTCATCATGCAAAAAGAAAAAAAATCATGCTGGAAAGTGAAAAAAACTAAACATGGAACAACAAGGAAGCTCAAGCAAACAAGAAGCAAAAGGAAGATGAACATAAACTCCAAGTCTTCATGCAAACAAAATGAATCTAAGCATGATAAAAACTGAAAATAAAGAGAAGAAAGAGGGTTGAGCTTAGTCTTTTGGCTCTTGATACCAATTGATGAGAATCAAACCTCCAAGGTGAGGCTTTTCTTCCCAAATAGCTCGATCTAGACTAAGCCAAGAGAAGACTCCCTTCTCCTTGTGAGTGGACGACCTCCTAAGGCTCTTGGGGACTCGAGATGGTAGCCAAGAGGGAGAGCACGCCGGAAGAAGGGTGGACTGGCCGGAGCTTGGACGGAATGGTGGCGTCGGCAAGAGACCAAGGGAACCTCCCTTGGAGGTTCCTTGACCGAGACGAACTTGAACCTAGACTTTGTTGGTTGATTCGAGTGAGGATCGTGAGAGATTAAGGAAGAGAGAGAGAGAGATTGAATGCTTGAGTTGATAGAAAATAATTGGAGACCTTAGGGAAGGATTCCTCTACCCAAGGCAATATTCTAATTCTCTATTCTTCAACTACCCAACAAAGGAAGCCAAGAGTGGCTTAAATAGACAAGAGTTTTGGTGGGCTAGGAGCCCATATGCAAATGGGTCCACACACCCAACATAGAAAGACAAATACATGCATAATTAACAAAAGGGGAAAGGGGATAAAAGCCATAAGGCTTGGATATAGACGTATACATAAATGCCTTGAAATCGAAGCATTGTCGATGCTTGAGTGTCGTGGCATTGATGCGTCGACGTCTTGGTGGTCAAGTACCGTGACTCATCACCTAGGGCCCCACCGCACCGTTGGCTGACCTTTCCATTGCTTGTTGAGTTTGCTTGTCCTAGGACATTGGCGAACATGCTCCCACCGTTTGCACGGATTCCAGCCCGGCACCGCTCCAAGCCTCGCCGATACGGCCATGCCGCCTTCCAAGTGATCAAGTGGGTCGCCGATGATGCTTATGAGGTGGAACTTCCCGAGGACTACGGCGCCTAATCCGCTCTCACATTGGCCGTCCTCTTCGGCCCTTATGTGCCTCCGGTTCCCGATGACGAATTAAGGACAATTCTACCTCAAGAAGGGGAGAATGATGGGTTCCAACACCCCTTGTCCTCCATCAACGACACTGCCGAGCCATGGGCACCTCGCCTCCACATTGGAGGATGGCCAAAGCACTCATCAAGGCCATCACTTGACCACGGCGAAGGCCTATGACACTCGGCGCGCCCTTGCTGCCAAGACACCCATAGGCGCGCGCGGCCCATGCCCAGCCTAGTGGGTGTGAAGAGCCATTTACATATGGACTTCAACTCACTAAGGCTCATTAGAGACTTTCCTTTGTTGGCTGAAATGCCATGACTATTTAATCCCTTTTGTTAGCTCCTTGAAACTAGGTTGAAGAATTTAGAAGTAGAATATTTTTCTTAGGTTGAGGAATACCTCCCTAAGGCCTCCACTTATCTATCAACCCCATGCATTCAATAATCTCTCTTTCTTTCTCTCAATCTCTAACGCAACTCTCTATTAATCAAGTTCTTAAGCTCGTTCAAAAGTCAAGCCAACCAAGGAGCTTCCCTTAGAGGTTGCCTTGGCCCATTGCTCTATCTCGGCTAGTTAAAGCTCCACCCTCGGCTGGCCCTTGCTTTGCCTCATTTCCCCAAGCTCTTCCCTTGCTTCTGCCCTCAAAGACAGCCCAAAGGAGCCATCAAACCAGTCAGTGCCTCTAGGAGAAGATCAAGCCTCTCTTGCGCCACGATCCGAAGCTCAAGCTTGTGAAACAAGGGCATTCAATCCCTTGTTTCACATCAATATCCAGGGAATCCGAGTTCAGTACCTCGATCCTCACCCATAAATGGTCAGACACAGGAAAGCATAGACCATTCAAAAGGAAGGAGAGCATAGGAGCATCAGGAAGCACCCAAATATGGGACGTACACAGCCAAGGATACAGATACACATGCAATTTTAGTTGGTTTACAATATCAGAAAGATGAGCACAAAGAAAAGAGCAAGAAATTGAAAGTCGGCAGTAACGAGTCACAGTGCATAGTTGACTATCCATAACCCACTGAAATGTAAACAGAACGACATAGAATATGCAGTTAACCAGCATAGAAAAATTCACTGCTAGAGATGAAATACATGTTGGCTTTACATATGTAGAATTCATGGATGACATCCATAGGACACATGCTCACAAGGACAGAAACTAATACAAGATCAAGTCTAATAAAAGTAGATATCACAAAGATCAAATTTGCTTCTGGTGAAATGCTGAAACAATCAGAAGGAGATTGGATGATCTTGAGGGAAAGGAAAAAAAGAAATAAACTTCATGAGGTTGGAGTGAGAAAATATAATGATATTTTATATCGTAAAGGAATATAGAAAAAAGAGCATGGCGAGGAAGCAGTTGCGGGTGCATAAAAAGTTCAAGAAAATGTACAGAGTCGGGGAAGAAGATTGGTGGAACTATTGGAAATCCTCCTTTTCCAAATACTGGATGTTCGAACGAGGAGTAATTATTGAAAGAGAGGAGTAGTATCTGAAGAAACAAGGAGGTGGAAGGTTTTCTTGAGGAATATAGCTCCCAATAATAGAAAGGCCAGGTGTCCACATAAAGGGTATATGACTCAATAAAAGAAAAGCTTCTATAGTGACACGTATAGAAGATAGATATAAAAATATAGGGATAAAGAAAATAAATAATAATTGTCATATGCAGCAAAAGGTTAAAGATCATGTTTATTTCGCAGATATTTTCAACTGGATTCTTCATGTTTTTATTTAGAAAAATAAGAGGAAGCCAACTAGTAGTAGAGCAAACAGAACAAACCCCACTTTGAAAATTAAGGCAAGAGTAAAGGGCAACATGGAAAAAACAATACAATATTTGCATAGGATTGTAGAAATTTGTAGTAGAATTGTCAATATGGAAGACGGACATGAAAAAGTTTTACACGAACATTGAAATAAAAGTGGGAAACCAAATTTGGTCATGACAGATTTCATGGGTGAGGTCATCGATAGGTTCATGGGTACAAGATAAAAAAAATAACAGCCAAAAGGAAAGGAAAATCAGAATATACACTAACCAGAAGATGAACAGATGAGCCTTCGAACAAAGAAACAAGGGAGAAGAGCGAGAGGTTGTAACCTCTCACTAGGTCGTCTTTTTTCGACTTTTTCAGACGAATAGATGTATCCGGATGGCACACATAAATATATAGGAATCTTGTTCTAAGTGTCAAAATGTATAAGAATTGTTTTTTACACACTCTGTAAACGTACAAAGGTCCTATATTTAGCATCCTATATTTAGCATTAGTGATAAACTATGTAGGATTGTATGATCCTTGAACCTTAATAGACAGTCATGACAGATGATGTCTTGTCATTGAATTGAATCTTTGGAGTTCAGTAAAAATGTACTTTGTTAATTTTGACTCTCCTATAGCTTGCTCGGTAAAGTATTCCACCTTTTTTTTGATACCGAAATATTTCAAGGACCCAGAATAATGAAATCTGAAACCTCGAGAGGCCGAAAAAATCGGCGTCAAAACACCCGACAAGATCAAACAAACAATAGAAAAACAACAACAAACATAACAACAGTTTCAAGACAACAAACACAATCGAGCAAACCAAAAGGCTAATCGACAAGAAAGGCTTCAAACATGGGTTGGAAATAACCAACAAGACGTTGAAGCAGTCGGAAATCAGAAACAAGACACAATCTGGAGGCACTTCGTCGGTAGAAGTCATCAGAGATCACACGATCATAATCTTGAAATCAAACCAGAACAATAGTCTTCAATCAAACCTAAAAGCAAACCTGCAACAGTAATGAGTAATGAGTGAGTCACAAAGGTCACCAGGAAATTGATAAAGGGGATGAGCAATGCGTCGAAAGCGGAGCTATCAGTTGGTCGGTGCCCGACAAGGGAACGAGGGAATCTTGAAATTTTTCATTGGATCTTTTCGATCGGTGGTGTTCTGAGCTACTCGCATTATGTGTCATCTTGGCCGATCTGATTTGGTTCAGAGGATAATGAGGTCACGAAACAGTGGCAAGACCACGACAAGAGAGATGGGCACGAGCGCGTACCACGTCCCCCGATGGCCTCACCAGAAACAAACAAACCCAGTACGCTTCGGATCCATACCGGTCAGGTAATGCAGTGATGGAGTTGCGAACAACGAGTTCGGGTCGGGGATGGTGTGGGTTCGGCTGGGTTGAGGGCGGTGTGAGTGGTTGTAGGGAAAGGGGTTTGGGCTCGAGTCGGGTGGGTCTTGGTACAGCTGGGGCAGGGCGAGGTGAAGTGTGGACTGATGCGCGGTGGTTGGGGCGAACATCAGCTTGGTGAGGATCGATAATGGTAGAACTGGGCGGCTCGTCACTGGTGCGGTCAGGGGCAGCGCGACGTGAAACGTGTGGGTGCGAAGGGAGGTATGGGCGCGAGTGCGGTTCTGAGCCGGCCTGGTGTGGTGGCTCGATTCGGTGAGGGTGCGGGCTGGTGTGTGGTCGAGTCGCGGTGCGGTTGGATGCGACAGGGCGCCGTGCCGTCATGTGGTGAGGCTCGATGGTGGTCGGCTGGTCAGTATATTTGAAACTAGTTGAAAACGAAGTTCTGTAGTAGTGGTGGTTTCCATGGAGGATGAGATGGTTTGGGGAGGCGGCGCTCAAGAGTTTAGGTTTTTTTTTCATGTTAGGTTTTTTTTTAGAGGTGTACGGAGAGCGTTTTGGAATTTTGTGTCCATAGTAAAGTATTCCACCTTTAGTTTGGTAAATTAGTGCACCTTTTCTAGTGTTTTAAATTGTTCCATTTGGTTTTAAAAATACCAGATTTATTGTGAATATCAAATTATTAAACAAATCTCTGATGACAGTTATGCAATTTAATTGATGAATTTAAATAAAATGTGATTAGTCAAGTCTTATCAGTTGAACCAATAAGTATAACACTTTGTAAATATAAAGTTTTGAGTTCTAGGAATGTTGTCATGGTCAATTACCTCTTATAAACACAGAAAAAATTCTGATGTGATTAGGATTGGTTAATTGAATTATAGTAAGACCTTAATTTATGACGCCTTACTTAAAAATATTTTTAATTTTTTTTCCAAAGTTCTTTTATTTAAAAATAAATAAATTATGTAGTTTTTAATTTTAATAATAATTTTTATATAGGATTTGTGATGTATAATTATAAAAAACTACTAAAAATAACACAATTTTATCCAAATTTGCACACAATTTTTTCAATAAAAATGTAATATTTTCTCTAAATCTATCCTTATTTGTGCTAAATTTTAGGTTTATGGATTTGCAAATTTTGAAAATCAATTTTATACAAATTTGTTGAAATTACGCAGTGAAAGTAGTATCTAATGATGAAATTTGTTTAAATTGTGTAAATTTTTTTGTCAATTTTGATTAAAATTGCATTTGAGGTTCGGATATAGAGTTTATTAGTTGAAATTTGGGTTATTTGTGCAAAATAAAAGATAGACTTACAAATTACGGTTTACAATTTTGTGTAAAGTAAACGATAATATTTTACTCGATAGGATTTTAGCCCCCACTCACCTAAATCGTGCCCCACCACGGTTTACTATGCCATGCGATCAGCTCAAAAGCCGCCTAATATTAGCCTTGATTTGCTTCAACTCTTGAACACCCAGCACTCCCCAGCAGGCCAGCACTATATTTTTCCTTGTCATTATCATAAAATGTTCAACATTAAAATGATTATATTTGACTGAAGGTATTGGAGAAAAAAACTCAAGATTACCGAATTAAGTATACGTGTGTTATGAATTAATGTAAAAAAACACGTTTAATCAATGGAATAACACGGACAGCATTTTCTTAAATTAATTATGACTAATATATTTAATCGCAATGGTCGACAAACGTAGTTTAACATAATATTTATACTGTTTATAATTTAATTTTAAATACAATACTATAGTGACACGCGTTAGAGTCCAATCCTTACACAAAAAATTAAGCATAAAATTAGGCAGAAGCTAATCGCACTACGTTTTATAACTTTTCGCACTACAAAAGGCTACGCCAACATTTGGCGCGCGCCAAATACCAGTGTAGAAGACAAAATAGATAGGAATACGTGGGATTTTAAAAAAAAAATAGAGAAGCTACGCCAGATTCTGGCGCGCGCCATAATCTGGCATAGCTTTATTTCCAACAACAAAAAAACTACGCCAGATTCTGGCGCGCGCATTTAGGTTATAAGCCGCGCGCACTTCTTCTTCTCTTCTTCTTCCTCTCTTTCTTCCCCGGCGGCGTTGTTCCCTGTGCGAATCCGGCGGCGTCTTTCTTCTTCCTCTCTTCCTCTGTTCCCTCTCTTCTCTTAATCCATCTCTTTCCAGCCAAGAAATGAGCTCCCCGAGGCAGTTAGTGGAGGCGGCGGAGCAAACTTCGACGGCGGCGACAGTGGGGCAAGGCGGCGGCGTCGAGGCAGTTAGTGGAGGCGGCGGTGATCATGGTGGTGGCGGTGACAGTGGGGCAGGAGCTGGCGGTGCTTCTGGTGGCGCGGCTGGTGGTCCTGGTGGCACGGCTGGTGGTCCTAGCGGTGGTCCTGGCGGCGCGGCTCCTGGTGGTGGCGCAACGGTGGGGCAGGCGGTGGCTGGCACCGCTGTTGGTGGGGCAGTTGGCGGTGGAGGCGTTCGTGGGCGTCGTACCCGTGGCGTTCGTATCCGTGGCCGTGGAGCGTCCACTTCGGCTCCAGACGCGACGCCTGTCGGGGCTCCAGACGCGACGCCTGTCGGGACAGGACGAGGATTAAGTTTTCGATAGGTAAATTTAATTTGTCGTAAACTTTTCGCCTTAAATAGACGTTAAATTTGGTTGATACTAGAAATCATATATGAAATTTAATTAGACGTTAATTTGGATTTAATATCTCTGAATTATTTAGATTATTATTTGGGTTGAAATTATAAATTTAGATAATTATTTTGTATTTAAATAATTTCGGTTGAACTATTTAGAAAATTATTTGGATAATTATTTGGGTTGAAATTATAAATTTAGATAATTAATTTAGATAATTAATATCTTTGAAATATTTAGATAATTAATTTGGATTTAATATCTCTGAAGTATTTAGATAATTAGACGTTAATTTGGATTTTAATTTATAAATGCATATATATTTTGCCTTAAATGTTGTAGGTTTACATAATTATTTGTCTTAAACGTTTACATAATTATTTTGCCTGAAATGTTTACATAATTGTCAATTCATGTTATGATAATATGTCTTTCTCTGATCGAGATTGATATTTTAGTTCAAATCGACAATGGTAATCATAAAAATAAATAAATAATTATGTTGTAATTAATTTATATTAATTCGGTAGTTTTTTAACAAAAAGAATATAATTAATTAAATATTAATGAAAATGATATGAAAGTAACAGAATATACAACAGTTGTTGTATATTCTTTTAAAAAAATTATAATTAATTCAATATGAAATAAAATAATGAAATAAATAGTCAGAAATTTGTAAATAAAAAAAATATTTGTAGAAATTGTTTGAAATTTATTTTTTTCAAAATTTGTAAAAAGGCCATACAACAGTCGTTGTATTCTGTTCGACGGCAGTACAAAGGCTCTCGTCGATTGGAACAGCGACGGGTCACAGGGTCGGCCCGACGCGGTGATGGAGCTACGGCGGATTTGGGTCCGCGATTGGACGCTACCCAGCCAGTGGATGCTGCCCAGACAGACGATGCACATCTGTCTGATCCTGTCGACGATAGTAGCGACACGACCATGCCCGACGCCGACGTCGAACGAGCGTCATGTTGCTTCGATGTACTTGCTCATGCTTTTGGGCAGTACCGTCTTCACAGACAAGTCAGAGCAGAAGGTGAAGACGAAGTATCTGTCGCTCCTCCTTGATCACGATCGCACCGGATGTTATGCATGGGGTGTTGGTGTCCTGGCCAACCTATACCGGCAATTGGGTATGGCATCGCGGGCCGAGGCACATGGATTGGCCGGATGTCCGCTGCTTTTGAGGGTAAGAATATATTTTTGGTATGTTTACATGCTTTTTTGATATAAATGGTAATGAATATATGATTTTTTGTACAGACGTGGATTTTGACATATTTTCACGCATTCCGAGGTCATGCGTCACCTGACCTGGAGCACATGGGGGACTCACGGGCTGCAGCCCGTGACGGGAGAGAGGCTCCTCAGGGGAGTGACTCGGACCGTCTTATCTCTCTGCGTCGGGTTATGGATGCCATGCAGTATTCAGAGGTAATAAAAAAAAGCGTTACGTTTTAGTTTTAATATTTTTCGATTATTTATTTGCATCTGACCTAGTTATTATTTTATTTCAGGTGCGGTGGCAACCGTGGGGAAAGCTAGACTTTACTGATCCGAGGTACGCTCCGTCGCTATATCGAGGCGTCATCGAGTGTATGGACGTACATGAGCCGTACATGCCCGACCGTTGCCTCCGTCAGTTCGGGTACAGACAGTGTATTCCGCAGGCGCCGCCAGAGCCGAGGAAAGTTACCCGACGTGCACGGCTCTCGTCGTATGTCACTGAGTACGGGGATGAGCACTGTCTGTGGGATGCGGACCCGAGGCCACTAATCGAGCTGCATGGTCTTATCACGTCCACCTTCGCGTGGGATTGTGACGACGCATACCTCGATTGGATTGAAGAGATGTCTCATCCATATTTGGATTACCGGTCCGTCAGACAGGATCCACATGCAGTCCCTCAAGTTCCTCCACCTCCCCCGGCTTCTGCTGTCACGGTACGTCATCATTTGGATTTTCGGTCCGTCAGATGTATTATATCTAATTTTATTTTGACACTCGTTTTGTAATACAACGCTCACAGCTGGTGGCCGGCGAGATGACGACTTATCTGTCCCTGCACGACGATTTGCCTCCCCATCTTACAGATCATATGATCCGTTGGATCGAGCATCTGATGGGTGACGTGACGCCTTCGGCCCCTCCCATTCCACGCGCATCCCAGATATTCCGCGACTCGGTGCACGAGGAGGGATCTGGTAGCGGGCGACAGCCCAACGCAGAGTAGTTTTTATATGTACTGAATTGTTACGTCTGTTGTATTTTGGGGATGTGTATGATATATTATATTTTATTGATGTTTATTGTATTTTGTTCATGTCTCATCCATATCTAAGTATATTTAAACGAAATAGATAGGAAAACTATAGGATATAAGTATATTTACATGAAATAGATAGGAAAACTATAGGATATAAGTATATTTACATGAAATAGATAGAAAAACTATAGGATAGAAGTATTTTTACATGAAATAGATAGGAAAACTATAGGATATAAGTATTTTTAAACGAAATAGATAGGAAAACTATAGGATATAAGTATATTTACATGAAATAGATAGGAAAACTATAGGATATAAGTATTTTTACATGAAATAGATAGGAAAACTATAGGATATAAGTATATTTACATGAAATAGATAGGAAAACTATAGGATATAAGTATTTTTAAACGAAATAGATAGGAAAACTATAGGATATAAGTATTTTTAAACGAAATAGATAGGAAAACTATAGGATATAAGTATATTTACATGAAATAGATAGGAAAACTATAGGATATAAGTATATTTACATGAAATAGATAGGAAAACTATAGGATATAAGTATATTTACATAAAATAGATAGGAAAACTATAGGATATAAGTATATTTACATGAAATAGATAGGAAAACTATAGGATATAAGTATTTTTACATGAAATAGATAGGAAAACTATAGGATATAAGTATTTTTACATGAAATAGATAGGAAAACTATAGGATATAAGTATATTTACATGAAATAGATAGGAAAACTATAGGATATAAGTATTTTTACATGAAATAGATAGGAAAACTATAGGATATAAGTATTTTTAAACGAAATAGATAGGAAAACTACAGGATATAAGTATATTTACATGAAATAGATAGGAAAACTATAGGATATAAGTATTTTTACATGAAATAGGTAGGAAAACTATAGGATATAAGTATTTTTACATGAAATAGGTAGGAAAACTATAGGATATAAGTATTTTTACATGAAATAGGTAGGAAAACTATATGATATAAGTATATTTACATGAAATAGATAGGAAAACTATAGGATATAAGTATTTTTACATGAAATAGATAGGAAAACTATAGGATATAAGTATTTTTAAACGAAATAGATAGGAAAACTATAGGATATAAGTATTTTTACATGAAATAGATAGGAAAACTATAGGATATAAGTATTTTTACATGAAATAGATAGGAAAACTATAGGATATAAGTATATTTACATGAAATAGATAGGAAAACTATAGGATATAAGTATTTTTACATGAAATAGATAGGAAAACTATAGGATATAAGTATATTTACATGAAATAGATAGGAAAACTATAGGATATAAGTATATTTACATGAAATAGATAGGAAAACTATAGGATATAAGTATTTTTACATGAAATAGATAGGAAAACTATAGGATATAAGTATTTTTAAACGAAATAGATAGGAAAACTATAGGATATAAGTATATTTACATGAAATAGATAGGAAAACTATAGGATATAAGTATTTTTACATGAAATAGATAGGAAAACTATAGGATATAAGTATTTTTACATGAAATAGGTAGGAAAACTATAGGATATAAGTATATTTACATGAAATAGATAGGAAAACTATATGATATAAGTATATTTACATGAAATAGGTAGGAAAACTATAGGATATAAGTATTTTTACATGAAATAGATAGGAAAACTATAGGATATAAGTATATTTACATGAAATAGATAGGAAAACTATAGGATATAAGTATATTTACATGAAATAGATAGGAAAACTATAGGATATAAGTATTTTTACATGAAATAGATAGGAAAACTATAGGATATAAGTATATTTACATGAAATAGATAGGAAAACTATAGGATATAAGTATTTTTACATGAAATAGATAGGAAAACTATAGGATATAAGTATATTTACATGAAATAGATAGGAAAACTATAGGATATAAATATTTTTACATGAAATAGATAGGAAAACTATAGGATATAAGTATATTTACATGAAATAGATAGGAAAACTATAGGATATAAGTATATTTACATGAAATAGATAGGAAAACTATAGGATATAAGTATTTTTACATGAAATAGATAGGAAAACTATAGGACATAAGTATATTTACATGAAATAGATAGGAAAACTATAGGATATAAGTATATTTACATGAAATAGATAGGAAAACTATAGGATATAAGTATTTTTACATGAAATAGATAGGAAAACTATAGGATATAAGTATTTTTAAACGAAATAGATAGGAAAACTATAGGATATAAGTATATTTACATGAAATAGATAGGAAAACTATAGGATATAAGTATATTTACATGAAATAGATAGGAAAACTATAGGATATAAGTATTTTTACATGAAATAGGTAGGAAAACTATAGGATATAAGTATATTTACATGAAATAGATAGGAAAACTATATGATATAAGTATATTTACATGAAATAGATAGGAAAACTATAGGATATAAGTATATTTACATGAAATAGATAGGAAAACTATAGGATATAAGTATTTTTACATGAAATAGATAGGAAAACTATAGGATATAAGTATATTTACATGAAATAGATAGGAAAACTATAGGATATAAATATTTTTACATGAAATAGATAGGAAAACTATAGGATATAAGTATATTTACATGAAATAGATAGGAAAACTATAGGATATAAGTATTTTTACATGAAATAGATAGGAAAACTATAGGATATAAGTATATTTACATGAAATAGATAGGAAAACTATAGGATATAAGTATATTTACATGAAATAGATAGGAAAACTATAGGATATAAGTATTTTTACATGAAATAGATAGGAAAACTATAGGATATAAGTATTTTTAAACGAAATAGATAGGAAAACTATAGGATATAAGTATATTTACATGAAATAGATAGGAAAACTATAGGATATAAGTATATTTACATGAAATAGATAGGAAAACTATAGGATATAAGTATTTTTACATGAAATAGGTAGGAAAACTATAGGATATAAGTATATTTACATGAAATAGATAGGAAAACTATATGATATAAGTATAATTACATGACATAGATAGGAAAACTATAGGATATAAGTATTTTTACATGAAATAGATAGGAAAACTATAGGATATAAGTATTTTTAAACGAAATAGATAGGAAAACTATAGGATATAAGTATTTTTACATGAAATAGATAGGAAAACTATAGGATATAAGTATTTTTACATGAAATAGATAGGAAAACTATAGGATATAAGTATATTTACATGAAATAGATAGGAAAACTATAGGATATAAGTATTTTTACATGAAATAGATAGGAAAACTATAGGATATAAGTATATTTACATGAAATAGATAGGAAAACTATAGGATATAAGTATATTTACATGAAATAGATAGGAAAACTATAGGATATAAGTATTTTTACATGAAATAGATAGGAAAACTATAGGATATAAGTATTTTTAAACGAAATAGATAGGAAAACTATAGGATATAAGTATATTTACATGAAATAGATAGGAAAACTATAGGATATAAGTATATTTACATGAAATAGATAGGAAAACTATAGGATATAAGTATTTTTACATGAAATAGGTAGGAAAACTATAGGATATAAGTATATTTACATGAAATAGATAGGAAAACTATATGATATAAGTATATTTACATGAAATAGATAGGAAAACTATAGGATATAAGTATTTTTACATGAAATAGATAGGAAAACTATAGGATATAAGTATTTTTAAACGAAATAGATAGGAAAACTATAGGATATAAGTATATTTACATGAAACAGATAGGAAAACTATAGGATATAAGTATTTTTACATGAAATAGATAGGAAAACTATAGGATATAAGTATATTTACATGAAATAGATAGGAAAACTATAGGATATAAGTATTTTTACATGAAATAGATAGGAAAACTATAGGATATAAGTATATTTACATGAAATAGATAGGAAAACTATAGGATATAAGTATATTTACATGAAATAGATAGGAAAACTATAGGATATAAGTATATTTACATGAAATAGATAGGAAAACTATAGGATATAAGTATATTTACATGAAATAGATAGGAAAACTATAGGATATAAGTATATTTACATGAAATAGATAGGAAAACTATAGGATATAAGTATTTTTACATGAAATAGATAGGAAAACTATAGGATATAAGTATATTTACATGAAATAGATAGGAAAACTATAGGATATAAGTATATTTACATGAAATAGATAGGAAAACTATAGGATATAAGTATTTTTACATGAAATAGATAGGAAAACTATAGGATATAAGTATTTTTAAACGAAATAGATAGGAAAACTATAGGATATAAGTATATTTCACTAATGGAAAAAACCCTAATAGAGGCGGGCATTTGGACACTTATTGAGGCGAACACCGTTCGCTTCAAATGAGGGGGCTGCAACAAGTGGGGACCCTTTTTGAGGTGGGCAATATACGCCTCTAAAAGCCACTTGTTGAGGCGGGCCTCTATAGGCCCGCCTCAACAAGTGCCTCACTATGGCGCCAAAGTGAGGCACTTTTAGAGGCGGGCCTATGTAGGCCCGCCTCTAAAAGTTCACTTGTTGAGGCGGGCCTCTATATGTCCGCCTCAACAAGTGCCTTACTTTGGCGCCATAGTGAGGCACTTGTTGAGGCGGGCCTATAGAGGCCCGCCTCAACAAGTGGCTTTTAGAGGCGGGTCTCCATAGATCCGCCTCTAAAAGTTATTTCATTAAATTTGCAGAATAGATTCCTGATTTTATGATGCACCATACACACATTAAATTTGCACCATACACACATTAAATTTGCAGAATAGATTCCTGATTTTATTCACAGAATAATATACAACAACACAACAGATTTCACCAAAGTACAGTCAGGTTCTCAACAACAGTTTACATGACAAGTACAAACAAGTTCAATCCGATAATAAATACTTCGATGTAAAATACTGTGCCCATTGCTCACGAACAACATCCATTTCTTCATAAGTATACGCTGTCTTCCTCTTAGGATATAGCTTCATAAAAAAACACAGAAATTATTGACACAAAACACAAATACTATCAATATATAGTTAGTTAAGTTACATACCTTATCTAGTTGCTCATCAGAGTCCTCGAGTCCCGTGACTATCTCTAACATGAACTTCATGACATAATATCCACACTCGGTTCCGCTGCTTTGTTGAGCGCACTAATTACACAACATAAGGGGGCTGTCTTAGATACAAGGCCTTTGATTATAAATAAACAAACCTAAAGCGTTTAAAATGGTATATGTACCTCTATATTGCAGACTCTCAACGTCTTACGTTTTCCTATTGATTTATCGCACTTCCCACCTTGATACTTAAACACTTGAAATGCCCTAGAAAATCAACATAATACAATCACGAAACTGATATTGTTAATATTCCAAAAAAAACTAGTTCGTAAGCAAAATAACTTACAAATTCATGATTCCAGATGCATCAGTCGTTCTGTTGTCTGGACCTTTTAGAGAATCGAAAAGATAGACCTGTGCTTTAAATAGGTCTATCACGTACATAGTCCAATGATTGCTGCATCATTTAAACGTAAATTGATAAACATTAATGATTGCTTAAAATACTAATTATATATGAAACTTATTGAAAACACTTACTCTTGATTATATGGGAGCAAAAACAATTTGGCACTGTTAGCATTGAACACACGTTGCAAGTAATTTGCTGGAACAGATGGATCGGCCTTGATTCTAGTGCTTGACACCATCTCAGGACAAATGAACCCAATTCGAGAATTTTCAAATGCATATGTGTGATTGTCCAATAAATACCTGCACATTTAAAGAAAAAACGATTAAGAATGATAGTTGAACAATTAAAGAAAAAAAGATTAAGAATGATAGTTGACAATTAAAAGATAAAGACTAATCAAAACATTTACATCATGTAGACTTGAATCACAGAAATGTTTAAGCACGCCCCCTTAAGGAACTCCTCTACATCAGATGCAGTGACGTATGTTTCTTGATCTGTCACATAATTCCAAACCGAGGCATCCAATGGGATGGGAGTACTATCA
Source organism: Rheum nobile (assembly GCA_027886185.1). NCBI lineage: Eukaryota > Viridiplantae > Streptophyta > Magnoliopsida > Caryophyllales > Polygonaceae > Rheum > Rheum nobile. The sequence goes on along the minus strand of WOAB01000194.1, from coordinate 2,997,500 downwards.
TATATACCACCCGGCGCCGAAGACATAACAAATTGCAACCACTTGCATGACTGGCCATGACCTTGAATTTCTTCGTTTTCTGCTTTCTTCCTTTTGGCGACTGATTCTTCTGTTTTACGATCACAGCTACCAACCACCTCTTTGTTGGACTGAGACTTAAGAGTTATTTTGACATGAGATTTCCAAACAATAATAATGAAGTAACATTTGTATTATTGAGCACAAACAAGGAAGATTTAATATCATTTCTAATAACTATCCCGCCAAGGGCCTAAATTATGAATTCTATCCACCTTTTTAGAGACAAATGACTTACCTTTGTATTTTTGGCGCTGTCATCCACCTTTTTAGAGAGAAATGACTTGGACTTCTTTGTTGGGCGTGGAGTAGTATAGTCCTATATATATTAGAATTATAGATGAGCAAGAGTGAGTAATGTGTACATTATTATTGAGCCTAGATTTATTACCTCGTCGTCTTCGAAAATCACTAAGCGGATCGGCCATTGCACGAAACTACCCTGAGCACCGCCTAAGTTAGTGAAACCATCACCCGTAGGCACCGGAAGAATATCATCATGATGTCCATCATAAACAAAATCAACTTGGACTTTGTAGTGATCAGGCTTCATCGGTGTAAAGTGTTGGGATGATGCACCGTTTGAGGGTTGTACCATACCATCCGCTACGAGCACTTTGTTACCAGAATCTTTATCCTCAAGGGCAAGATGGCATGGAGTCCTTTCCTGCATAAGAGGTATTTTAATTCATGTTATAAGAGGTATTTGGACATAAAGAGTTCATGATAATACTCAAACTCAATCATACCTTTAGCTCACGTGGTTGCGGTGTGGAATCAGGACAAGTGGTATAGGTGCATCAACATTAAGTTCAAGAACGGGAGTAGAAGTGAAGTTTGGTTGATTTATGTGTAACATGGAGCGTAGTTGCTTTTGGAGGGCCTCAGCAACCCTTTTATCTAACTCACCTTCAAACTCCTTTCTAACTTCAGCTCTGATCGATTCGATCAGATCTGATGAAGCTTCACTAGAACATCTTCTCCGTCGTTCTCTTGGACCGAAAGCAACTCTATAACCCACATTTCCACCTATTGCCTTGACACGTCCACGATGATCTTTTTTCCCAATGGCTTTGGTGAGGGCATCCTCATCATCCTCGAAAGTAAGGTTTCCTTTTTCTTCTTCTTCGATATACTCCTCCTATAATGTCAATTAGGAAAGTATATATTAGTTCATATTTCCAAGTAAATTTAAGTAAATATTCATTAAAAAGCACTACTTACAACTTTTCTTGCAATTTCTACGGCATCCTTATCGTTCGGGCTAACTTCCCACTTTCCATCCTCAGTTCGAACTTGATGAGCCAAAACCCACTCCTTTGATCTATATTTTCTAGCTCTAGGAACCGATGAGTTCACTGAGGAGCTACTTGACAGAGATAAAGCTGCTTCCTCTGGGAGTCGTCCTTCTTTTATCCACTCGTGTCGTTTTCTAATATAACCCGCCTGGCCGGTGCGATGAGGATTCTTGTGGTGGGCTGCACTTGCCTTTGCTTTCTCACTACGAGCCTGTCAAAAGTCAATTGCATTATTACCAATGATTTCCGCTAGCTGACTAGAAATCTTTAATACTAAAAAGAAATAGCATTATTACCAATGACTCTGGCCTGTAATATTCTTGAAGAAAAACTGACCAATCAGCCTCTGTAATGTGGTGGTAGATTTCCCAAGGCATCTTGTTTCTAGGATACTTCGACGGCTTTTGCGTCTTAGTTATCCATCGAGCTACCAACTTGCTCTTAAAATCTCTAAATCGTTTTGCCACACAAGAATGGAAGTATTTTTCCCTTGATTTATTGACATCCTCAATGATGTGGAACATAAGCTGTGGATTTTTACAATAAGTTAGAATGATAGTTAATATAGTATATATTTAAAACAATTTAAAAAGACATTATACCTTGGTCTCCTCCAAAAACCCTTGCCTCGTCTGCTCATCTATCCTTCGGTATTCTTTCACGTTAATATTAATTCTTTGAGCACAACTCCCAACTTGCTTTCCGTATTGTTTCGACCACTCGCCATCAGGGACATTAAACTCATTAAACTCAAGGTGCATATGCTTTTTTACTTGAACGCCTTTTGACAGACCATGCCCTTTAGCGATCTGTGTAATCGCGCTAACACCTTGTGATTCAGGATCACCTTGGGTAGGGAAAATAGCATTTCCACTTTCGTTAGACATAGTGGCTAGAATTCCTGCAACAAGCACACACAAAAAATTACTTATTGTAACATAAAGCTTCTGCATTGTCACATGAAAATGAACTTCCTAAGAGGAGAACAAGGTATAATTAACGTCTATGTAATAAAGACTCATTTGCTTCAGCATTGCTCATACACAAAAAAACTAGATCATGATTTCATGAGTACATATAAAAAAAAAAGCATATGAGTACATATAAAAATAAAAAATCCAAGGAAGACAATTCATAATGCAATTAAATCTACTTGTCAATAAATTACCTCATCTTATTCATTTGTGATTTGTAACCCATATTCCCTCCCTATGATCTGTACGGATGTGATTAGTATTATTTGTATCTTCCTCCTCGGGTAATGGTTGAACAACAGTTGATAACAAGGGTGTGTCGTCATACTCGTCATACTCATCTTCATCCACAACATCATCAATACCCAGAATATGTATTTTACCTTGGGCAACTGCACGCCATCTAGGATCAACATTGTCTGCCACATAAAAAATCTGCTTAGCTTGTGATGCTAGGATGAATGGCTCGTCACTATCACTTAATCGGTCAAAGTTTACCAATGTTAAACCCGGATAAATTTCATCTTGCTTCACCCCGTTAGGGTTGTTGACCCACTTGCACCGGAAAATAGGGATTGTAAAATTGTTATAATCAAGCTCCCATATTTCTTCGATAATACCATAATACGATTGTGTCGCATCAACCGGTCTTTTGTCCTTAGCGCTCGCATAGACCCTAGATGATGCAACAACCTTCACTCCACTATTCTGCACCACACTCTTTTCATCTTGTCTTCTAGTGTAGAATGTGAACCCATTGATATCATACCCTTCGTAAGACCGAACACATAGTCGAGGACCCCGAGATAACCACTTGATCGTATCAGAAACGTCATGTTCTTTCCTAAGTTCCTCAGCTACTTCCTTCTTAAACCAATCAACAAATGTGCGATTATGTTCCCGCATCAAAGCTCTTTCATTCAATTTTGGATTATTGTGTTGCAATTCAAGGCAATGCTTTTCTATGTAAGGATTGACCTCTGTAAGATGCTGCAACACACAAAGATGTGCCTTAATCTTCCTTTCAGATGGAGGAGATATCACATTTTTACCAATTACTCCCTCTCCTTCAAGCCTCCCTGCATGACGAGATTTTGGAAGACCTATTGGATGAAGCCTTGACAAAAACTCAGCTGCGTATTGAGATATCTCTTCATGAAGGACTCCACGAATGATACTACCCTCTGGATTCGCCCGATTCTTTGCTTTGTCCTTTAAACTGCCAAAAAATCTCTCAAAAGGATACATCCATCTTAAATACACCGGACCACATAACTTGATTTCTCGAACCAAATGAACAATTAAGTGCACCATTATGTCAAAGAAAGACGGCGGAAAGTACATTTCAAATCGACACAAAGTTTCAACAATATCAACGTGGAGAGCATCCAATATTTCCGGATCAATAACCTTAGCACATATGGAACTGAAAAACACGCACAATTTTGTTATAACATGTCTCACGTGTTTCGGCAATATCCCATGAAGTGCGATCGGCAAGAAAACATTAAGCAATACATGACAATCATGAGACTTCATACCAATCAACCGAAGGTCCGAAAGAGAAACTAGACGTTTTACATTTGACGAATATCCTGATGGAACCTTAATGCCATGTAAGCACTCACAAAACACCTTTTTCTCCTTTCTTGACATTGTGTAACAGGCCGGAGGCAGAAAAGTCTTTTTACCATCCGGTTTTACAACGGGCCACAAATCTGGTCGAATATTCCTCTCTTTCATATCAAAACTAACTTTCTGATTGTCTTTCGTCTTTCCGGGTATATTTAGCAATGTCCCAATTATAGCATCACAAACATTTTTTTCAATGTGCATCACATCGAGACAATGCCTAACCGACAAATCTTTCCAATAAGGAAGATCCCATAGTATAGACGCTTTCTTCCATAAAACACCCTTTTCAGAGACGGACTTGAAGCCCTTGCTGTATTTGGTGTCAACATTTTTAATCCGTTCATAAACCTGTGATCCTGTCAAAGGTGTACGAACTACTCCTTCCTCGGTGTACCCATTGAACTCCTTCTTCTTTTTACGGTAAGGGTGATATCGACTAAGGAACTTCCGGTACCCTAGATACACATTTTTCCTGTAATTTTTCAAGTAGGCGGGTTTCATATCTTCTTCACATATAGGGCATGCTTGTTCTCCTTTGGTTTTGTACCCATACAAGTTTCCATATGCCGGAAAATCATTTATGGTACAAAAAACCATAGCTCGCAAGGTAAGGTTTGAGTTGGTGTATGCATCGAACATTGGAACACCTTCATTCCACAGTAATTTCAAATCATCAACAAGTGGAGCCAAATACACATCTATGTCATTCCCAGGTTGCTTAGGCCCGGAGATGAAGAGTGATAACATGATAAACTTGCGCTTCATACACAACCATGGAGGAAGATTATAAATCGCTAGAAGAACCAGCCATGTGCTATGTTGGCTGCTTAGAGTGCCATACAGATTCACACCATCTGTACATAAAGCAAGCCTCAGATTCCTATCCTCATCACCAAATTCAGAATATTTCTTATCAATATTTCTCCATTGAGGAGAATCAGCAGGATGTCTAAGGAGTCCATCTTTCTTTCTCCCTTCCGCATGCCACCTCAGATTTTTTGCTTCCTTCTTTAACGAAAACAAACGCTGAAACCTAGGTATTATCAGAAGATACCACATAACCTTAGCTGCTGGGCCCCTCTTAGCCGAATTTACCCCTTTACGCTTATAACGAGATGCACCGCACTTTGGACACTCATTCAAATTTTCATGTTCATTTCTGTAAAGCATACAATCATTTGGGCAAGAATCTATCTTGACGGCCTCTAAGCCTAAGGGAAACATCAATTTCCTGGCATAATAAGTAGAGATAGGCATCTCATTGCCTTCTGGTAAAAATTCACCTAACCATTCCAATAAGGTGTTGAAACTTCCATCAGTCCAACCAGAAGCACATTTCAAGTTGTAAAGTATTGACACAGCCTCTAACTTGCTAAATTTTGTACACCCGGGATACAAGGGAGTCTCTGCAGCCTTTGATACTTGTTCGAATATCTGAGGTTGTTCGTTCAAGTGATCTCTCACCCCATCCATCATCCCATTTATTTCATCATCTTCTTGGTCATCATCATCATCCATCTTATCATTCTCAGTAATATCATCATCACTATCATCAATGTCTACCCGAACATCAAACTCATTGACACTAGAACTTGGACGATCAGGTATTTTCTCACCATGCCAAAACCAAACATGGTAATCTTGTTTGAAACCACGACAAAATAAATGATCCTCAATCTCATCAATATCATCTAACCGCCTTATATTCTTACAATCACGGCATGGACAATAGATTTTTTCGGCTTTCATACTCCGTTGGTGTGCTAAAGCACATCTAATGAACTCCTCAACCCCACTCAAGTATTGTGTCGTAGTATGATCACCGTGCATCCAAGGACGACTCATTTCTAGTAATAAATGCAAAACAAGGAAGCTTTAATATCATTTCTAATAACTATCCCGCCAAGGGCCTAAATTATGAATTATATCCCGTCAAGGGCCTAAATAGATAATAATACGCAACTAAGCAAGAAAAAAAATACAAACTCAACTATCCCGCCAAGGGCCTAAATTATGAATTCTATCCCGCCAAGGGCCTAAGGAATTAGGGTAGAAGTATTACCTTGACCCAATATCGATCCTTCAAGACAATGCCTCTATCAACCTGCAGAATGTAATTTCCCCAATTAAATAAACTATAAAAATGTGATCCTCTAGTATATTACATCCTCATTGCCTTCAATGCACGAGCTTTAAACACAAAAAATACACAAATTCGTACAAGCTTTAAACACAAAATACACAAATTCGAAATCAGTATTAGGCCCGCCTATTAGAGAAACGCATATTCATAGGGGCATTTCATCAAACACCTTCAATGCACGAGCTTTACACACAAAAATACACAAATTCGTACAAGCTTTAAACACAAAATACACAAATTTGAAATCAGTACATTAGGATTTGCTCGTATTTTACTTCTCCAAATCCGTACAAGCTTCAGTACTTATGATTTTACTTCTCCAATTACTTCTCCAATTCGGTATGAACCTAAATAAAATTGTAAATGTGTTGGATGAAATTAAAGTAAAATAGGGTGTTAGATGTGCTTACCGGCCAGCGGAATTGGGTGAGGAAGTCGGAACTCTGGTGAAACCGAGTGCTCGGCGAAAGGAGAGGAAGTCGGAGCTCGGCGAAGACGACGATACGAAGATATGAACGAAGGCGCGAGCGTAGCTGAATGTTTTTAATTTAATTAGGGTAGACTTATAGAGGCGGGCCTAATATGCCCGCCTCTATAAGCCGAATGTAATGAGGCAATAGAGGCGGGCCTCTTTATGCCCGCCTCTATTGCATACATTTGTTGAGGCGGGCTATAATATGCCCGCCTCAACAAAAGTTAATAGAGGCGGGCTTTTTCGCCCGCCTCAATTATGTACCATTAGAGGCGGGCCTACATTTGGCCCGCCTCTAATACTTTAGCGGGAATATTTTTTCGGAAACTTTTTGAGGCGTATAATTATTTGCCCGTCTCAATAGATTTTTTTGAGGCGTATAAAATAATTATCCGCCTCAAAAACATGAAAAACTGATTGCGTAGGTCGTTGTTGAGGCGTTTTGAAATATGTACGCCTCTAAAAGGGAGCCTCAAAAAGTATTTTTTCCACTAGTGTTTACATGAAATAGATAGGAAAACTATAGGATATAAGTATTTTTACATGAAATAGATAGGAAAACTATAGGATATAAGTATTTTTAAACGAAATAGATAGGAAAACTATAGGATATAAGTATATTTACATGAAATAGATAGGAAAACTATAGGATATAAGTATTTTTACATGAAATAGATAGGAAAAATATAGGATATAAGTATATTTACATGAAATAGATAGGAAAACTATAGGATATAAGTATTTTTACATGAAATAGATAGGAAAACTATAGGATATAAGTATATTTACATGAAATAGATAGGAAAACTATAGGATATAAGTATATTTACATGAAATAGATAGGAAAACTATAGGTTATAAGTATTTTTACATGAAATAGATAGGAAAACTATAGGATATAAGTATATTTCAGTTTTTTACCCGTTTCTTCCAAATTCATCCCTATTGGGCCTAAATGGGCCCAATTTCATGTGTTTTCATTTTTCACCCTTCTCGTTTCTACTGGCACCTAGTTGAAGCAATTTGGTTTTTTGACCCGTGACATCTCCATGCTCGCCCTCACCTGCCCGATTTGACCTTCGATTGCATGGTGGATCCTCAATGCCATCCTGTTAAAACCGCCAACACTAGAATCCACAATATCCTTCAACACCTTATGCATACCCTCAACCCTATCAAAACAAAAAAAATGCATAGTGCTAATAAGAAGGTATGACAACGAGCCCTAGGCCCAATACACATCCCAGAAAAATGAAAAGTGATACATACCTGTTTGAAGTCCTCGTGAAAAAGTGAAGATGATGATCTGTCCACGCACTGACTATGTTTTCTTTGTAAGGATTCAACCACTGTTTCTTAAGGTATCCAACAAGGCCGCTCTTCCACGATTTCCTAAGTTTTTGGAGCCTCTCTTCGTAGCTTTCCTCCGTGGTTGAACACCAAAGTCCCCAACATTGGCCGCAAAAGTTGCTGACTTTTTTTGAATCCTTCAAGATTGGATTCGCATATGCCTCGATGTTGTGTTTGATATGCACCCAACACAAAAAGTGTTTAACCCGATCCTTGAAAACTATCCGAATTGCATTGATGAGGGCTTTCTTTCGATCAGTCATTATGGCCGCTGGCATTACTCCCGCCGCTTGAAACAAATACAGAAGCTTTCGCATTATGAATCCGTAATGCAAACCATCTTCCTCTCGCGTAAATGCATAGGCGATGTTGAAAGTCTTGTTAGTGCATGTAAAACCGACAATCTCCACAAGAGGCATGTTATACCTAAGGATGAATGTAAGAAAACTAAAGCGTATGAGCCATTTTAGATCATGTATATTACGACTATATTAAATTGTAATAAACATTACATACCTATTTGTCTTGTATGTGGCGTCGATAACTACCACGTATGGGAACAACTTCAACAGGTGCAGCGAGTCAGGATGAGCGAAAAATAGGATATCGATCTCAGATTGGGACTTTTTCCTAAGAGGATGCACTTCGTACCTGTTTTCTTTGAAGAAATTTAGGGTCCATTGGGTGACCGTCATTTCCCCACGATCCTCGTATTGCATCTTTTGTAAATAGCTGGAAACTTGTTTCCTTGATGTTACATTTTCGGGGTTTAACTTCCTCAACTGTGCAACAATAACACACGGCCGAGTGGAAATCTCGCCGGCATTCCTGACAATGCACTGCTCATCAGGGGTCATTCGACCCATGTATGGATGCCCTAGAAAGGTAGTCGAAAGCTTATGGTTGTGTTGCCCGGTCAACACATTCAAGGTCCATTTCCGAGTCTCTACTCCTGGCTTCTTTTTCATTTGAAGACCGTACAACTCAAATGTGCACCCAGACTTCTTCGATCTGCTTTCACGAATTACCACAGCAGCCTCATTCCGATCATCTTCACTAACTTTCTTCTTCCCCGATATATATTCACCAAAGTGCTCGCAAGTCAAACTAACATGTCTTTCATTACTTCGGCGAATGACTAGAACCATCATCAACTCTTTGCCCCTCTTCTGAGCCCAATCAACCAACTCCTGTCGGCTATCCCACTTTTGATTCGTACGAAATTCAGATCCATAATCTTTACCCTATTAATGTAAATACTAATGTTATTCATTTGCATTTAATGACATCACACTATCTCAATCTCCATACTTAAAGAACTACTATTTCTAACTACACATGAAATATCAAAATACCGCATAGAATATACAATTCGCGAGTGAAACTATAGTTATCCTCACTTCTCTTAATGACATTATTACTGTAAATACTAATATTATTCATTTGCATTTAATGACATCACACTATCTCAATCTCTAAACTTAAAGAACTACTATTTTTAACTACACATGAAATATCAAAATACCGCATAGAATATTACAAACCTAAATCACGAGTCAATTTCCAAACTTATAAACCTAATATGTCTAACTACACATGCATTATCAAGCCTTTTACGAATTATGAAATACTAACCGCGAAATTGATGGGGTTGAATTCTTCATCACTGCTGAAATATTCTTCATCGGTACTCCAATAATCGCATTCGGGTAATGACATTTTGATAAGATTGTATTTCGATTGGAGGATTGAGTGTGAATATATATAGAGGGGTAATTCGACCGTTGGATTATGGCCGTTGGGCTACGCCGGATCCTGGCGCGCGCCACATCTTTGCGTAGTTACCAAAATTCAAATGCCTCCAACGGCCATAATTCAAAAAGTCCCAACGGTCCTATACAAGGAGCTATGCCAGATTCTGGCGCGCGCCAGATTCTGGCGTAGTACTTCATATGCCAGCCTGTCCCTAGGCGAATAGCTAAGCCAGATTCTGGCGCGCGCCAGAATCTGGCATAGCTCTGTTATACTTTTTTTTTAAAATTCCACCGTATATATACGGTTTTGGCCAAGTACGCACGTATTTGGTGCGCGCCAGATTCTGGCATAGCCTTTTGTAGTGCGAAACGGCACAAAATGTAGTGTGAATAGTCGGCTCATAAAATTAACAAAGAATAACATTAAGAACGTTGCAACAACGAGTAGTTAATTACCAGTCACACACATTTATTTGATTCATTCGTATAAATATTCCATCTTTTGAGGAGATATAAGAAAGGGTCACAAGCACACGCATAAAAAAGCGGAATTGCAAAAAATACCAAATTTCTAATAGTTGTTTGCAAAAATACCGGGTTTTAAAAAGAATTGCAAAAGTATCAGAATACTACAAAATTTTTCAAAACAAAAAAGGTAAAATGAATTATGAATAATATTTTTTCAAAAAACATAAAAGTGTTTAATGGAGGTTTAAAGAAGCAGTTAATTTTAAATTGTTGTCTCAGTTGCGTAATCAAGAAGTAAACTTTGGGTGAGTCTCCTACTTCTCTTTTGATGTCAGAAGTGGGAAATTAACTATGGAATTTGATGGGGATGGAGTTAAATATAACCAATATGATGTGAAACCTGTCATGAATGCCTCTTTAAACTTTGTTGATGTAATGAGTCCGAACCCTTTGGATGAATTGCAACCTATAATAGAGGATTCCATAGTTGACTTGTTTGTCGTTATTACTGTATCTTCTAACCTACATGAAGTCACAGCTTCATTGGATGAGAAGGGTGAGTCTCCTACTTCTCTTTTGGGCATTGGCTCCACTGTGCTAACTCCAAGCGAGAAGCTCGTCCCCTCTATGGTGCAGGCCCCTGAAGTTGAGGCTAAACGCCCCCCTGATCGATCTAAGTATGGGGGGGGAGGCGACTAAGAAGGTCAAGGTGGAGGAGCCGCTGAAGAAGAGGAATGGTCTAAGGTTCAAACTTTTCCATGATTGGTTCAGGAAGGAGGTGCTGAATGAAAGGGTTCCTAAGGAACCTGATGATGTGGATTGAGATTGTCTGAGTCTCATGTCGAGCCAACGACATTAACCAAGGCGCTGCTCGGGAGGCAACCCGAGGTATTGTTTTTTCTCATGTCTAAGTGTGTTTTTGTTTTTTTTGTTTCGTTTCGCCTGTGCACTAACACGCAAGTACGAAAAAAAAGGTTCAATGGAGGTTCTGGAGAGCTTACCGCACCCGCGGTGAGCAGCCCACCGCACCTGCGGTGGGCACCCCTTCATTTTCTCTTGTTTCAAAAAAAAAACCCAAAAAAACCTTAAACGGATTAAAAAAAAAAAAAAAAAAGAGTTCTACCGTAGGCCAGCTGTCCGGAGTTCCCCATGGAGAAGGTGCGCATCATGTTGTCAAGGAGGAGACATTCGCCCCACACATTATTTGGCAACGATGATGGCTCTACAGTTGACAGTTGAAAAGGAGGAACACCAGGGCCCACACCACGAACACATCTGGGCCCATTTTTTGTGTTCATTGAAGGCTGTGCAGCCCCGAATTCTTTGATATACCACTATTCACCAAAGTGGTTTCCTTTTGGTTGCACGGTAGGAGAAGATTATTGATTAAGAAAATCCCGCGCAACACTAGAGACCTGAGCGTTCATTGTTTTACAGCCAGCAACAACGACAGTGTCCAAGCCAACTCAACGACGTTTGTGAGTTATTTTTTTCCTTTCCTATGCTTCATCTTTTTGTCTTTCATTACATTGAAGACAATGCAATGTTTAAGCATGTGGGGATGTTCTATACTTGCTATGCCGTTGAAGAAGAAAAAAAAATGAAAAAGCCAAAAATTTGAAAAAAAAAGGCATACATGAAAATCCTGGGATAGGTCGAAAACCCGAAAGGGCGGCTTAGGTAATAAGCAGGTGGCTTGGACCAGCATTAGGCTGGGGTAATAATTGGTCAAGAGTGATGTGAGCATATGTGAGCCCATCTATTGAAAAATGAAATGAGTGGCTTAGTGAAAACCCAAAAGGGCGCCTTGGCAAAATGAGTGAAAAGAAGAAGAGTGATTTTTAGGAATCCTCATTTTACCTGGTGTGGCGACATAAGAAGAGGTGATATAAGGAGGATTCGGGTAGGTCACTCTAGGAGGCATAAGAAGATAGATGGGAGATTAGGATTAGATTTTATTCACTCTATGGTGTTCGGGATAAGTTTGGAGGAAGTACTCTGCTTTCCTTTTAGCTTTGGTGTGTGGTGTTGTATTATTGTATGTTGTGTTGTGATGTGCTTATTGTGTTGGTACCTGGAGTTTATTGTTAGGTGAAATTCTTGGAGGGATTGATTTTTCTATGCTTCCTGAAACTTTGGGGATTGATTGAAGGAGTAGGTTGACTTTAGCTTACTCGAGGACGAGCAAGGTTTAAGCATGGGGGATTTGATCGGTACTATTTTATAGTGCATATCTAGGAGTTATTACCAGGTTTGAGGTGCCATTTGGATGGGTTTAGAGCACAATTATGGAGTTGAGAGTTAGAGACTAGAAGTAAAGAAATCATGGGATTTACAGAGGTTTGAAGTGCATTGAAGAGTAGAAGAACAGTGGGTTGAATTCAAATTGTTCATTCTCTTTACTCGGATGTCCAAATGGAGTGATTTCAATTCGAGGAGTTAGATCTTGAAGTCTACTGCAAGTCCTCAAAATATAAGCGCGCAATCCGAGTTGGGAATCAAAAGTTATGGCATTTTTACTAAAGTGTCACAGAAGCTGAAGAAGACACCGTCACCGCACCCCGCGGTGGGATGACCGCACCCCGCGGCGAACCTTACAGAGCGAGGATCTAGATTCTGGAAGTTCCACCGCACCCCGCGGTGGGTGTCACCGCACCCCGCGGTGGCGACGCGCTGAAGATATTTTTGTTTTATTTTATTTCCGAGACTTTGTTTCCAAGTTTGTTATTTCCTTTTATTTTATTCCTAAATATTTGCCCTAGTATTTAAGACTATTTTCTAAGACTTGGAAAAAACCCTAGTTGCCACCTTTCTACGTTTTTCTCTCACAAACCCTATGGAGAACTAAACCTCCATTGTTGCACTTGACATTTTGAAGGCAACAATTGATTGGTTGTGAGTTTTCTACTCTTGTTCGTTTTCCTATCTAGTTGGATTAATTCTCTTGCGCTTGATTGTTTATTGGTCTATGTTGATTTATCTAGATTGATCACCTAGGTTTATTGATATCTTCCTGATTGCTAGGACTTGTGATTCCGGGTTCGGGTTGCATATCTAGTAGCGAGCACGATTTACATAAGCGGGTTGCGAGTGTTCATCGTGAGAGAGAGTTAATTGCATGTTATAGTAACGGGTTGTTTCTATTGTATGTATCTTGTTGAATCCTTGGTTGAATGCTATTGCTTTATTGAATCTTGAAGGTTTTCGGGTTTGATTTAGTAATAAGTACTATTAGGGATGGTAGAACTAATAGTTACCTAAGATCGGGATAAGAACAACTAAAGGAAAGATAAGAACTTGAGATTAATAGAATTCAGTGATCAACCATATCTCTTGTTGTGTGGATCTTTGTTAAGTGTGACGTTTTCCCCCACCATATTCACAACCTTTACTTGCGAATTTGTTTACTTGTTTTCTTGCTTTATTTACTTGGTTACTAAGAAACTCATACAACACCCCCCCTAGTTCCTAGTTGGTAGTTTACGAAACACAAGAATTGATAACCTGATTCCCTGTGGGATCGACCCTGACTTACTTGCTATACTCTTTAGTAGGTATTTTAGGATTTCTTTGATTGGGTATACGACTTTAGCCCTGTCAGAGATGTGGAGGAACCAAAGGGAGTTATGGAGGGACACAACAAGGTTGTAGAGGGACATGTGGAGGAACCAAATGGAGATGTGGAGGAACCAAAGGGATTTGTAGAGGGAGGAACAAAAGCAGTGTCTGAAGAGGGCGTGGATGACAAAGTTGTAGAGGGAGGAAGGAAGGTTGATGACAAAGGTGTAGATGCTGAGGGGGTAGCAAAGGGAGATGATATGGATGGAGGAACCGAATTACAAGGTGAGAAGGTATCATAGGCTAATTGTGATGACGTGGGGGATGATGAAGGGGAGACCAAGGAAGGGAATATGCCGAGGAAGCGGGGAGAGGACAAGGGTCCCCAAGTGCAAAAGAGGAAATATCCAACTCGCACTCGCGAGCTAGGTGCGGCGGCAAAATCACCCTTTTGCAATATGGATGAGCATAAATTGGCGAAAAAGATTACCAAGATTAGCAAGGTGGAAGGGATGACAAAGCTGGTGAAGTGGATGCAAAGTGAGAGATTAGTCAGCCAAACCATTCTACTTAACTTAATAATGACCTAAAAAAGCTTTTTTTATGGACTGTCAAAATGCTATATGCCTGACTGTTAGTAATATGACATGAAAATGATTCCTTTTGGACTGACAAATGTATAGTTCGCCTGTATATGTACCATACTGTCATGAAAAGTGTAAATGTTTAGCATTATGCAGTATTGAGCCCGTCATTGGACAAAATGGGGGTGCATTGAATAAGGAGTTCTTTGAGGAATTGTTTGCCCCAAAGGTCTGGTTGGGCGGTCAGGTAATGTTCCAATGCATCCTTTCAAAATATTATGCAATTGTAACATCGTTTTCAATGGATACATTAACATTGTTTGCACCATTACAGCATCTGTAAAAAATGTTGTTCCTTTAACGTCAAAGGATTTCAGAGGATCCGGAGCGGTTCTCGAAAGTGGTTGTGCTTGACACCTTTTGGCAAACCTTGGTCACCACTGAGTTCAAGCGCTTCCAGAATGAGTATCCATGTAAAGGTGAGGATGTAGTGATGAAATACAAGAAGGGTGCATGTCCGAGTGAATATGGCAAGAGATGGGATGATGCGGAACACATATATGCGCCCTTCAACATCACAAAGTCCTACTGGTTTGCCTTATAAATTGAACTATGCGACTGGTGTGTCACGGTGTATCATGGTGTATGACTGCAATGTGGATCTGTACTCAGAGAAGGAGATTTTCGAGATGATCCAACCCGTCGTTGAAACTGTTCAAAGGTATATGAAGATGTACAAGCCACTGGCAAAGAGATGTGAACCATTTTTGGACAAGCCAATGTCGGTGACTCGTCGTGGTAACATTAGGTAGAACAACCGCGGATAGTGATGTGTTCTTGCCTCCGATGACGATCACACTTGTCAAAGGTGAAATTTTGGACCTAGTCTTGGGCGAGAAGTCACAAGTCTCCTTTTTCAAGGTTGTCGTGGAAACCTTGGGGAAACCCTTGATGAATTGCACGAAAGCTTGACAAGCGGTGGCAAAGTGAATAGTATCTTTTGAGGTTATCGGACACGGTTGTGGCCGGTGGCAAACCCGGTGGTGAGTGTCTGGGTCTCTCGGCGGCGGCGGAGGTGGATGTCAATACAGCGAAGGCGGTGGCGAGGGCGATGGCGAACGATGGACTGGGTTCGATGGTGGGTTCGGTGAGCCGTGGCCAGCGATGACGCGAGCGACGAGCGATTGCACGGCGTCGACGATGGCCTTGGCCCTAGACCTTGTCACTGGGCCTTGTAAGCGTAGGCTCATGGCATGCTCCTCGTCTATGGCCGTCATGGAAGGCAGGGTCTATGGAAGCTCAATGCCTTTCAGTGGTGGTAAGCCCTATGGAAGCTCCTCTAGAAAGACGTTGTCGAAGTCGGCGAGCAAAGCTGATGTGACCCTGCCCTCCATGATAGCTACAGAGGAGGTAGACACCATGAGACATCCGCCTTGAGACTCCTCTACAGCTACAGATATCCCGAGCTAGTTTTAGTCGACTTTCTATTTTAGGATATCTTTCTATTTCTAGTTCATACTATCTTTATTTAGTATTTTATGTTTTAGCATTTCCATTTCAGTCATTTCCTATTTTCGGTCATGTGCCCACCATTGCATGGTGGGCTAGCCCAATTACTTGTTACTCGGCCCAAGCCCATTAGGGTTCTTGGCCAAGCCTTGTGCCTTTAAATAGGCCTCCATTGTAATCATTTCAACTACGTCAATTTCAAGCGTAAGTTCAAGTCGAGTTAAACTCCTTAACCCCGGGCCCCGACGTCATCAATTAACGCGTTTCCAAGTTGAATTATGCCTGACGAGCTGCCGCCAGGTCTGCCACCAGTGCGTGGTATTGAGCACCAGATAGACTTCATTCCCGATGCTTCTCTGCCAAACCGTGCTGCCTATAGAGCTTCTCTTAAGGAAACTAAGGAGTTACAGCGATAGGTCCAAGATCTTTTAGACAAGGGTGTTGTGCGGGAAAGCTTGAGTCCCTGCGCCGTTCCTGTAATTCTGGTGCCTAAGAAGGATGGGACTTGGAGGCTATGTGTGGACTGCCGCGCCATCAACCAAATCACCATCAAGTATAGACATCCCATTCCGCGCCTCGATGATATGCTGGACGAGCTGCATGGTGCCACTTTGTCCTCCAAGATTGATCTTAGGAGTGGCTATCATCAGATTCGTATGAGGGAGGGCGATGAGTGGAACAGAGGTTTCAAGACCAAGGATGGTCTTCGCGTAGATGAGGAGAAGGTCCGCACAATCAAGGAGTGGCCCCCACCAACAACTCCCACTCAAGTCCGTTCGTTCTTAGGGCTGGCTGGTTTTTACAGGCGGTTCGTCCGCGACTTCAGTACTATTGCCGCCCCTTTGCACGAGCTGACCAAGAAGGCGACGTCGATCATATGGCTTCCACGACATGATGTTGCTTTTGTCGCCCTGAAGGGTGCCCTGTGTCGTGCCCCTTTGATGCAGTTGCCTGACTTCACTCGTCGCTTCGAGGTGGAGTGTGACGCTTCCGATTTCGGCATCGGTGGTGTCTTATTGCAGGAAAGACGGCCGATCGCCTACTTCTCGGAGAAGCTTTCGGGTGCTCAGCTGAACTACCCGACGTATGACAAGGAGTTGTACGAGTTGATTCGGGTTCTGAAGACTTGACAACACTATCTCTGGCCAAGTGAGTTTGTGATACACTCTGACTATGCTTCTCTGGCCTATCTGAAGAGCCAGACGACCCTCAACCACAGGCATGCTGGGTGGGTCGAGTTCATGGAGACATTTCTGTACCTGATCATGCACAAGAAAGGTAAGGGGAATATGGTAGCCGACGCCCTTTCTTGCAGGTACATGCACACTGCGACGAAGCTGACTCCTTTTGAGGTCGTGTATGGAAGGAACCCGCTCACGCCGCTGGACATGGTGCCCTATCCGCTGAAGGACGAGGAGAACATTACTGCTAGTAGGTTGGCTTATCACATTCAGGAGCTCTATAGTAGGATGCGCACTTAGCTGGAGCGGCACGCAGATCAGTACTCAGCCCAGAAGAACAAGGTCAGACGACGCATGGTCTTTGACCCGGGCGACTTGGTTTGGGTTTACTTGCGGAAGGAGCGATTCCCTTCCAACCGCAAGTCTAAGCTCGACCAACAGGGTGATGGACTTTTCAGAGTCGTCAAGGCCATCAGCGACAACGCCTATCAGCTCGAGCTCCCAGACAAGTATGGGGTGCATCCGACGTTCAACGTCGTAGACTTAGCATCGTATGTTGAGCCCGAGTATGATGAGGGTGAAGCGGGGACCCTTCACACTCAAGTGGGGGAGGGTGATGTGACCTTGCCCTTCATGACAGCTATAGAGGAGGTAGACACCATGAGACATCTGCCTTGAGACTCCTCTACAGCTACAGATATCCTGAGCTAGTTTACTCGACTTTCTATTTTAGGATGTCTTTCTATTTCTAGTTCATACTATCTTTATTTAGTACTTTCTGTTTTAGCATTTCCATATCAGTCATTTTCTATTTTCGGTCGTGTGCCCACCATTGCATGGTGGGCTAGCCCAATTACTTGTTACTCGGCCCAAGCCCATTAGGGTTCTTGGCCGAGCCTTGTGCCTTTAAATAGGCCTCCATTGTAATTGTTTCAACTACGTCAATTTCAAGCCTAAGTTCAAGTCGAGTTAAACTCCTTAACCCCGGGCCCCGACGTCATCAATTAACGCGTTTCCAAGTTGAATTATCCTGGCGCGTTAAATATCTATCTTTGCGTTTCTAGTCGAACTATCCTGGCGCATCGATTCGGTTACCTAATTATCCAGTTACTATCCGCAACCAAACACAAACCCTAATTCTCCTACACCTCACGGTTGCCCCCATCTCCTCCACCCTAGTGTCACCGCCAGAAGTCCGCCGCCGCCCATTTTCCTTGCTTCCGCCGGTTCTAGCCATTGCAGAAGAGTTTGTTCGCCCTACTACGCGTTCATCAGATCCTCGACAACAACTTGTAGTCTTTCCGTCGGGCAAGGTTACATCAAAATCGGCGACGGCAGGCGGCAAAGTCTCGGCACTTGGCGAATCAGGGATGCAAGGAGTAGGCACCAATAGGAAACATGGGGCCTTGCCCGTCAAGGCAGCAGTGAGCTCACTAGGCCGCACCAGAAGCAGTATGTGCTCACAGCGGCCTTGTAACGGAGGCGTCTACGGCGATCAAACGGCCAACTGTGATGATGGAGAGGCGCTTGGTGATTTTTGTGAGGGACTAGGTGTGTGGACACCAGTGCTCGAGCCAGAATGGGGAGTGCCTGGCCAGTTCTTTATGGGCCTTGTCTTGGCCTTCCTAGTGGTTGTGGTAGATCACGATCCAGGGAGGCACTGGGTGGCCCACCTGTGGCATTCATCTTCTTTGATGCAGTGCCTGTAGGAGACGAAAAATTGCCAGAATTTGAAGAGTTTTGCTTCTGGAGTGCCGCTGGTGTCTCGTCTGGCCTCGTAGCGGCGGCCTCGATGGCCTCCTGGTGGTCTCTCTCAACCTGGTCCTACAAGATCTCATGGGGGGACATTTGTAGCAAAGTGACGCGCTTCTTGTGGTAATTGAACACATATGTGTTCAAATAGCCATCATGGAGCACGTGCCTGTCGAATTGCCATGGGCGCCCAAGCAAAAGATGCGTAGCGTCCATTGTAATGACATCACATAGAATGGAATCACAATATTGACCTATGGAAAATGAAATTAAGCATTGTTGAGATACTGTGCTACCTGGACTTGAAGAAATCCATTGGAGGGCATAGGGTTGGGGATGAGGCGTAGTGGGCAACTCGAAGTGCTTCACCACCTTCTCATTGACAATGTTGCAACAACTCCCTCCATCAATGATGACACTCAAGGAAGCCGTTTTGACGAGGCACCTTGTGTGAAACAAGTTCTCACGTTGGTCGACTAGGCTAGCTTCCTTGACCGTGAGGATTCGCCTTGTCACCAAGCTCAGTGGCGTGCCCGCATGCAGTGAAGCAGGCTCGCAGTCGTAGGCGTCCTCGGTGTCTTCGATGCCTTCTTCAATTGGCTCGAGAGCGGGCTCGTCCTCCTCGTAAGACTCATAGTTGGCGGCGACGGAGGAGAAGAGCACTTTCTTGGCATTTGGGCAGTGGAACGCACATTAGTAGAACTAGATTGACTAGGGTTAGAAGAATACCTCATTTGGCCAGATTGCCAAGTGTAGTTCTTGCGGCGATTGAGTTGGTTATGAATTTGCATCGTCGTGTGAGTCAAAGTGTTGAGATCCTTGATGGGCAAGATCTCAAGTTGGTCTCGGATGGGGGCATTCAATCCACTCAAGAACTTGGTCCTTAGCGTCGAAGGGGCAACACTAATGTTGGCCTTGTAGTACATGTCCTCTAAGGTGCAGAAGAACTCGAGGGGAGTCTTGGCGCCTTGGCGAGCCATGGCAATCTCCATTCTCATTTGATTCCTAATGTCTAGAGGCACATACTTCTTTGTCATCACGTACACCAATTGATGCCATTCGGTGATGAGAGGGAGACGACATCGGACGTAGTCGTCAACGAAGCGATGCCACCACACACGGGCGGCGCCTCGGAAGTGCAAAGTGGCGGCATCGACATGGTCCTCAGGTGGCACGCGGCAATATCTCAATGTGTACTCGGTGGCCTGCACCCATTCAAGAAAAACAGAAGGGTTGTATTCACCAAAGAAATGTTCGATCTTTACCTTGACTTCGTGTCGTTGGCAGCGAGGTTGTGGCGGCACTTGATTGGGCGCGTTGTTGGGCGCGGAGCCGGTGTCGTAGCCAGCGGGTGTGGCTCTGTGCACGTAGCGGTCTTGGTGAGACACGTAGCCTTGGCGACTCTCAATGAAACTTTGGATCCGATTGAGGCGTGGTTGAAGTTTGGATGTCGAGGGCATCAACCCCTTCCCTTTGTCCATGCATGCATTGCTAGGGCTGGCGTCGGTGGCGCGTGGCGCAATCGGCGCGTCCATAGGGATTACGGGTGTCGGTGTGGGCACGAGTGGTGTCGATGTGGGCACGAGTGGTGCCGCTCTTTGTTGGGCTTGCAAGTGAGCCACTTGTTGTCGAAGGGCTTGGATCTCTCTTTGCTCCTCGGACTACTCCAAGATAGGGTCTTGTGGTGGTGGGTCTTATTGGGGACCCAAAGAGGGGTTCTATGGGTCGATGTTATCGGCGCCGGTGTTGTCTCCACTCACAGTGATGACCGTCATGCTACCTATAACAATATGACCAGACATAGGAGTAAAAATGAACAAAAGACACAAGAACAACAACGATCAAGCAATCACTAGTCAAGGTCACAATGTTCACAAAAGGGAGGGCTTGTTTGGGCTTGTCGTGAGGGTGGCTTAGGCTAGTCACAAGTGTGGCGTGAGAAGCAAGTCGTCAATCAAACAAACAAGAGCAAGTATAACCCTAAACCAAACATAAACAATGAAACCAAACTAGCAAGAAGTACCTTCTAGGAGATTAACCGATTGGCTTTTTTTTATAATATCCAAATATCTTATCTTTTTGATTTAGAGATATCAGATAAGGAAAATAAAACAAAAATAATGGCCTAAGTAACAAGAAAATATCAAAGAGATCTTATAGATAGGAGAGAGAAAAAGAAGATATGATTGCTTCTTATAGATGGAAATTTTGGCTAACAACCTAAAAAGCAAATCAAACAAGATATGGAAACCAAATTCACGAATGAAATAAGGTAACAATACTCTAGCATGCAAGATATCAAATTTACCAAACACAACAAAACTTGTAGGGCAAGAAAAAAAAAATCGGCCAAGGGATTACCTTGTGAAAACCGAAGGACAAGCAAATATGGAAACTTTTTGTTTTTCTCTTTTGATGATGCGGAAGCAAAGGATGGTGGTCAAGAAAACAATTTGTGAACAATCAGGGAAAAGGTGACACTTTGGACCTAGTCTTGGGCGAGAAGTCACAAGTCTCCTTTGTCAAGGTTGTCGTGGAAACCTTGGGGAAACCCTTGATGAATTGCACGAAAGACATGCTTAGATAGATTGAAACGGTGGTGGCCGGTGGTGAGTGTCTGGGTCTCTCGGCGGTGGCGGTGGTGGATGTCAAGATGGGTGTCAAGACAGCGAAGGTGGTGGCGATGGCGAGGGCGATGGCAAACGATGGACTGGGTTCGATGGTGGGTTCGGTGGCGACGACGATAGCGATGGTGAGATGGATGTCACGAGCGATAGGGCTAGCGACGACGGATTGATATACATTCTAACTGCTTGAAAAGCTTACTTTATGCAATGATAAATCCTTATCAAACTACAATTGATATACATTCTAACTGCTTTTGTACATCTTGCAAATGAGATTGTGGGGTCTACACCTTCAAGCACATTGAGTTGTTGATGCTTGGCATGACAAACATGGATCTTGCGTTCGACAAATTCATAGATGGACACAGGAATCAAATGGATCATAGTATTTTTAGACGTTTTTGGAATGGTGTTTAAAGACATTTGTTTGATTTGGGGAAATTTAGCTTGTTTAGGGAATTTAAGTGTGTAGGGTACCATTTGGCAAGGAAGACATGTGGTAATTGTATTTCAATTTGGAAACTCATGGTGCTTAAGTCAGGACATATTCTCGATTTACATGCAAATAACATGGTTTGTCAGGTCATTTTCAGTACATAAAGTAAGTTTTTCAAGCAATTTTTAGACATGCACATTTCAGTCAAGAGCTGGATACACCATAAGGAACCTTATGATGGACCCTACAAAATACACCGCCTCTTCCTAGAATAGTTCGTATCCTACGTCGCCCTATATCGGTTAATACGTGGTCTTCCAGGAGGACGTTTTACGTTTGGTGCATAGCATCTGATGGATGACACAACTTCAGGAACTGACCATCGGTTTTTGGGAGGAACAAGATGCACAATTTCCTTGTACACTTCTCTCACATTGTTGTTCTTGAACATAGAATGGACGAGATCAGTGAGTCGCACTCCTCTATCATTTGCAACCGCTATGGCATGAGCACATGGAACTTTATCAATCTGGAACATGTTACAATCACATGTACGAGCATTAAGGTTCACAGAGTATCTGATAGGTCCTTGCATAACCTATGCTTCAAACTGGCCAAGTCTTCGAACACTCATCTTAGTTGACCTTCTGTAGTTCATTTCTACTAGCGTGTACACAAAGGGTGGCAAATATTGGTCCCATTTTGAAGCCGTTTCCCTTCTTTCACAAAACCATTTAAAAATTGTCTCAAGAATCGCATCAAACAGAGCAAGAATAGGCCATTGACGCTATGTTTTCCACATGCCATTAAGACACTCGGCGTTGTTGCTCGTCATGATGCAGTTGTTATTTGAGCAAACTGATGATTGAACTCAGCTACTGTGTAAGCCTTAGCAACTTTTTTGAATATGCCGAAGAGGTTTTGCCTGCCAAACTCCCTCTTGAAGTTTTGGTATATGTGATATATGCAATATCCATGCTTGGCGAAACGATAGCTATTTCCCCTAGCCTTCCCAATGCTAACATGACGGTCAGACACAAAATACAACTCGGGATGATCTGGAACAACAACCCTCAATTCACTGAAGAAAAATGACCACACATCATCGTTCTCACTGTTAATAACGGCAACAACAAGTGGATATATTTGGTCGTTTCCATCTTGTGCCGTAGGTAGGAGAAGTATCCCCTTGAACAAGGCTGTCAGGTGAGTTCCGTCAACTGATATTACCTACATATGCAAAACTATGTTGTCAATAGTTGCCCTGAAAATGTGATGATATGCCCTGAAAACAACAATATATGTCCTGACTTATGATGCTTGTTTTGTTTGTCACACATGCAATCATATAGGCTTTTGACCTGATAGTGAAATTACTTGTCCTGACATTGACAATATTCAGACTGAATTTAAAGCCGTTGTACTAACCTTTTTCAGATGTGGTGCTGCCCTTATCCATGGACCTAAAGTCCAGAAGACATACTTGAAGCGTTGGTCAGCATCTCTGACTATTCTCGTGTATGTGCCTGGATTAGATTTCTCTAACATGTGCATGTAAGAGTACATTGCTGTATATCTATCCTCAGTTGTACCATGTGCCATATCCAGGGCGAAGAGCCGTGCTCGATTGGCTTTGTAGTAGCTTGTCCTTATCCCATGCTCTAACATGAAATCCTGAATTTCTGAAGCACAGAGGCCTTTACAGCCGTTTAAAAACCTGAGATGTCATGAAGTGAATCTATAAATGCATTCATATTGTCCTTTGATAAGAAAAACTATTGAAAGGCAAGAAAAGCATACTTGTGAAGTACTTTCTCGGCAATCAGCCGGGAAGTTGCTCCTTTGTGATGATTGTTGTTTACTCTCATTCCACAGGTATGATCCGCCACATATTGTCGCACCTTGAACAAGGACGTTTTTCGATACAATGATACACAACAAACAAAGGTGCATTTGTCGTCAACACACTCAACATCATAAGTGGGCTTGTCGGACCTCTTCATATGCATCTCATAGAAATTTTCCATTGCCAGGGAAAAGAGTGCAGCTTTGAACTCTTCCTTAGAATTGAAGAGCTGACCAACCTTGATTGTTGGATATGAGGACTTATTTTCACTTGTTTCCTCATCTTCAACTAACATGCGTTGCATGTCCCTCTCCGCTGGATAGTACCTCGTTTCAATCTATCTAAGCATGTCTTCATCAACATCAATCTCTTCTTCTTGGTCCTCATCCATTTGCTCCTCATTTTATGTTCCCTCATTGCCATTTGTTTCCTCCCATACATCATCAAGACCAACAGTATTTACATAATCACTTGAAGCATCACCAAAAGCATACCCTACACCATCACCACCATTAACAGGATCATCATCACCTGATTGATAACAACCCTCATAATCAAAACCATCTCCTATTTCATCCTCCAAAGAATCTCCACAATTGGCACAATCAGTCATTTTATCATTTCCTTTGTTTCTTGATGTAGCAGCTTCAATGTCCTCATCATCGCTGCTCAACGATATAATGTCTTCTAGTATCATGGGACACTTTCTCTTGTTTTCCCCCCTCACTTCTCCCCTTTTAAATCTCCTTAACTCTGCTTCATTGTCAGCTTTAATAATTTCATCGACTGACCTGACATCAGTGTCGGGTGCTCTGACTTTCTGAAAAAATGACCTAAAAAAGTCTTTATTCTCTTGGCTCTGAGTTGGTGGTGGAGCTGTTGGAGAAGGAAGAGTACGATGTTCAGCCCTTTCATTTCGAATCTCTTCCTTATTTAAAAGGTTGGTGTACAACTCAATCTTCCACTCTGATGCATTTTCTCCACAGTTGTTCAAGAACTTGAACGCATCAAGATCGTCGTCATCATTTATAACGATCGGTGGAAGTTCTGGTTTATTTGGATAAATGTATTGCATTTGCACAAACAACTTCTCTTCATTATGGATTCTTCTCAATCCATTTGCTGTGCAGTGTAGCCAAGTCCATGTCAGGTGAAAGCAACATGGCTTTCACTGTTCTATCATCCTCATACAACCACCTTTTTCCCTTGTTCTTTCCATTCTCCACCACTAATAAACTTCACGTACACTACTTTCGTACCTATAAATAAATAAGGTTTTGAACTTCACGTATACTACTTTTCATTCTCACTGTTTCTATCAAAGAAAAATAAGTAAAAAACAGAGGGGGGAAATCGAATGTTTTTCAGGAGAGTTTACTTACCCATTCAAGCTTTAATGGAGGGCATCAGGTGCGAAATATCTCAAGAATGTGGAGTAAATGCTAGGAACTTTGTCAGGCCGCTTTGAAGTTCTTCAGAAATATTCAGGGATTGTTGTCAGGCAGAGTGAGTTATGCTGGAGGGATTAAGGGTTGAAGGAGGAGATTACTTTTATTTTGGAGGGAAACTTGCCCGCCAATTTTAGTACAGTACAGTTCTAGGAGGTAGCTTGAGGCCATAGCAGTTTGATGGGATGGGGCTGCCATCGGGAGGGAGAAAGATTAAGGAGAGATTACAAATTTCTTTTATCTTTTTTTGGAGAAAATATTAGTCAACTTTTAAAGATATTTCATTGAAAAGAAAAGATAAATTCGTACCCTATCTATAGCAAAAACACCATAAAAGTACAAAAAGTTGGTACTTTTGCAATACTTTTTAAAGCGGGGAATGTTGATGAGAACAAATTGGCAGGTGGTAGATGCATATATATAGATACAGTCGCACAAGCGGATGTAACATGTATCATGTAGGTGACTTTCGAGGAAAGTTATAAAATAAAGCAAAATATATAAGTTGGTGAAAAGTTTGCAATAATGGGATCCAATCCTATTCGGGTATTTTTTTATACCATCATATGCTTCTAACATCTTCGCAATATTCATCCAACTCTACCTTTTACATACCTTAAACTTTATTTCTACTATAGGATTATGATTTTTTTGATGACTCGGGATCATGTACGCAACCCTGTGCGAACTGCGAAGTCATCACAACTTTTACTCTCGTGTGCACGTTCCTCTTTGATCCAATGCTATGTTATTTGGTTTGTTTTTCCTTAATAAAGTATAAAATCCTTTTGGTCCAGCTGGTAGTGGAGTCGGAGGAGTACCATGAGTTATTTGGTTTAACTCCTCCCAATAATATTTTTTTCATTTCTTTTTCACTTTTCTCTTAATTCTGTAAAACAATCTATGAGGAATGAGACGTTATCATATATGAACATTAAGTGACAATATATACATCAAAACACAACATATGCTTCTCTAGTTTATGAACCTCAGAGAATTATTATATGAACATGTGCATGTTACATAAGAAATTTGACGTTATCATATATGAACATCAACACACAACAACCAGGCTAAAAAAAATTCAAATAGACGAACATGTTCATGTTACATATGAACCTTAACTAATATATGAACGTGTGCATGTTATATGTGGACCTCAAATGCCAAGTAAAAAGAATTTCAAACATGAACATGTTCATGTTACACATGAACTTTACACGACAAATATATGAACTTGTGCATGTTACATATGAACCTAAAAGACCAAGTAAAAAGAAATAAACATAAAGAATGATGTGTTAATAACTATACACTATTTCAAAGGTTCAAATATAACACGTACAATAGAAGTTCACACTTGATATACTCAATGAATAACTAGTATAAAGTGTGTTTGTACATCTCTAATTCACTTTAGTTTGTAAACTTGCAAACTGTATGAACATTGAGTATTCATTTTTTAACCTTATAGTACAAATAAATGAATATATAGTGTATATATGTCAAATAAAGATAACAGTTTAGAACAATCAGGGAAAAAACTAAAAACATTAAAAAAATATGGGCCGTAAAAAAAGTTTGTGCTATTTACAAAAAAATCAAACGTGTTAATTTGAGTCTCACCCCTTCCTTCTCCTTGATTCAAGGACACAAAATGCTTCTTACTTCTTACTTTAAGAGGCAAATGTATATGGACCTCGTCTTTGTTTGATAGTGAAGAGTTATGCTTAAACTTGATTTGTGCTAAAACGAGTTAGTACTTTGAAGTTTTGATAGGGCTTAATCAATGGTGAAATCAAATATATTAAGATATTAAACGCTTTCAAGAAACCCCAACCATTTTTCAAAACTTCATCTCCTCAACTTCAAACCCTTTCACCACCTTCACCAGCTTCCAGTCACCGATGCCCACCTCGACACCTACCTCCAATCTACAACTCCCCTCGTTGGAGACAGCCGAATCCCCCTCCTTGAGCTCCCCTCGCTCGACGTCCCTCTTCGGCCACAAAATTGAGCTCTAAAACCAGTTTTTGAATCCAACCTATCAGTGTCAAATTTGTCAAGGGGGTGGAAAAAACAATCCAAGAAAGAAAATACCCCATCTTAAATTTATCTCAAATTGGATTCATCTTTTTATTCTTCTCTAGTCAAGAGAAGGAAATTTTAAAGCCCTCGCAAGAAGAAACAAACCACAAAGGTCTAGATTTGAAATCAGGAACATACCTTAGCTCAAAACGCGGGGTGAAGACCCTACTAAAGACCAGTCTCTTCTCAATCCAGCATATAATCTCAACTCTCGTGGTCAGCGTTTCTCCTTTTGGGCTAGCATTAAGGGTGAAAGTAGAGACGAAAACATAGTGACGAAGATGATGGGTTCCAAGCCCCCTTGCCCTCCATCAACGACACCGGCGAGCCATGGGCACCTCGCATCCACATTGAGGGATGGTCGAAGCACTCATCAAGGCCATCACATGGCCACGGCCAAGACCCAGGACACTCGACGCGCCCTTGCTTCCAAGACACCCATAGGCGTGCGCGGCCCATGCCCGGCCAAGGAACCTCTAGGAGAGGTTCCCTTGGCTCCTTTGCCGCCACGAACAGCCAAGCTCCTTCTCGGTCGGCCACTCGCCTCTCCTCGCCAGCCCTTGCTTCCTCTTGGCTTCCCTTGGCACTCCTCTTGCTTCCGCCTTCAAATCCTCTCCAAGGAGCCATCTAGCCAGTCGGAGCCACTAGGAGAAGATCGAGCCTCTCTTGCGCCATGATCCGGAGCTCTAGCACGTAAGACAAGGGCATTCAACCCCTTGTTTCACATCAATTGGTATTAGAGCTCAAAGGCCAAGTTAAGTGCTTTTTCTTCTCATTTTTTTTCCCATTTTTTATGCTTATTAGTTTTTATTCTAGCTCCCCTCCAAAAATCGCCTAAAAAAACCACAAACAATTCGCTTGCCGCCACCGCTGGCTACCATGCCGTCGCTTCCTGCCACCTTGTCGCCGCCCACCACTACCCTATAACCACCATCCGCTTCCCCATGGCCGGCCATGTCCCCATGCTTAGTTACTAGCTCCCTTTTGAATTTCTTATGTGTTGCATGTGACTTGGTTATATTTGGCAAGAGCTAAAGGTGCTTTCTTTCTTTGCATATTTGTTTGTCTTAGGCTATTTGGGTAAATGCCAAATTTGACACTTGGCTGATTTGTTTGGGTAGAGAGCTAGGAAGCTTCCCATTGTGGGCTTCAAAAAAGGGTGGAAACATAAGTGGCAAGTCAACAACACTCTCTTCCTCTTTTTTCAAGCTTTGTCCCACCCCCAAAAGGGGCATTGCCACTCTAAAAATCACCCTTGTTGCCGCCCCCTTCTCAGCTCAAAAAAAAAATTATTGTGGCCCCACTCTTCAATTCAAACACAAAGGCCCATTAATCCAATTCGGCCTCACTACTCAAATAAGAGAAAAAGCCTAAACCAAAAGAAGAGGCCAAAAAAAAAGGCAAACGCCCAAATTCAAAAAAAAAAGAGAAAAGGAAGGAATAATTCATTTCGGTTGGGCCATAACCAATTTCGTGGGCTCTCCCACCTCACTTGGCAACTTGGGCCACTAAGCCTACCTCCCCATTTTATTCTTTTCTCTTGTCACTTCGCTTCTCCTCTTGCATGGCCCACATGGCAGCCCACCTCCTCATTTCCCGACACTCATCACTCTAAGTTTGGAGTTTGGGTTTTCCTAATTATCCTAGGTCATACATATTGGAAGGATTGAAAGTGCCTAAAGTTCTCGTTAAGTTGACAAGTCACATGCCACCCCACGGCTTTGTTCTTTTACTTGAGCCTCTATTGTTTGCATTAGCTTGATTGCCTAGGCCAAGCTTGCTCTCTCTCTTGTTGTGATTGTGTGATTGCTTGAGCATTTTGCTTGTCTTAGGCCTCGTGTATCCCTCCTTCTTTAACATGCTTGTTGTGATTGCTTAGGACTTTGAATTGCTTTACCTTATTGCTTATATTGCATTGATTTGATTGTTTTAGGCCTAAGGTATTCATCTTCTCTTAGTATGATTGCTTTGTTTCCTTAGGACTTTTGACTTGCTTCGCCTCATTGCTTGTGCTAGGTGAGTCCTCATGGAAGAGAAACGTTGGCCTTATCACGCTCGGCCGTTGCCGGGCCGACACCCACAAAGCCACACCCGTGATCCCATGCCCTTGTATGGAGGTCCTTCTCCACGCACCGCCCCTCGGCCCACCGCCACCTATAAGGTTAGCCGCCACTATGATCCTACTTTCATCGAGTTTGACATGGAGTCTTTTGGCGGCTATGAAGAAGAAGGCCCGTATGAAGAGTATCTCGAGAGTTTTGAAGACGAGGCTTGAGAGGATGTGTACCCCCGGGGGTATGACCGCGCCCGGGGCTAGCCCCGCTGCCCGCTCGACCTCTGTGACCCGCATTGGTTTCCACCTCCCCACGCCAGCCTCCGCACAAATGGCCACGCTCTCCACCCCCAACAAGACCGACGCATCTTGGCTAGCTCCCACACCACACCTGCGGCGCCCATGTCATACATGGCCCTGTCCCGACCGACTCCCATTCTCACTGCGAGCCGCCGTTATGAGGCCGAGACAATGGAGGTTTCCTTTGAAGAGTGCCATCCACTCTAGCTGCCAAGGACGAGTTCCACTAGAAGATAGAGGTTGCTGAGGCCGAGCTCCGCCAGAAGATAGAGGTTGCCGAGACCGAGCTCAGCCGAGAGAGAGAGATTGCCAAGGCCAAGCACCGCCGAGAGTAGGCACCGCCGAGAGCAGGAGACCTCCGACGCCTGGCTGGCCTCCCTAAAGCACCGCTTGGCCAACTTATCCGCCATCTACTCGACGCCCGCGCCGGGTGTGGCGCCGTGCCGCCCCACGCCCATCCTTACCAGTGCCTCCTCACGCGGCCCAGCTGACCACCACCTTGAGGCCGCGACGCGTGACCGAGGAACGGGGCCTATGCTTCCACCATCTCACCCCGAAGCCGGGATTGCTTCCATTGAGCGTTCCTTGGATGCCGTTGAGTCACCAACGGAGGAGCCCCTTGAGCACCTCTTTGCAGCCCGGATGGCCATGGAGACCTGCGCTCACGCAGCCCGAGCGGCCGCACCAAGCCGTCGCCACGACGCCGCAGCCGAGAAGGCACGTGCCGCCAAGGCCCGCCTCGCGGCTTTCGGTTCTCCACCACCGCCTAGTGCACTCACCACCGGAGCAGCCCCCACCTCCCCCTTGGTGCCGCGCCCTTGCCTTACCACCAAGGAGGGTGTTGCCTTATTACCCACTTGGTTGGCCACGCCCTTGGCTCAGCCCCGACTTGGTTGGCTGCCGCCCATCTCCGTAGGCGGTCCCTTGTCTCCTATTGGCGCCTTCACATCTACCCACCCCCACGGAGGCCGGCGCCCCATGGCTGCACCACCGAAGGAGGCTTGCGCCTTGTTACTAACTTGGGTCGCACCATTGTTGCCCTCGACGCCTCACAACCAAGTTGAAGCCTCCATCTTCGGCCACGGGCCGACACCTCACCATAAGAGCAAGGAAGAGTGTGCGGCCAATAGCGGCTCTCGTGTTGGCGGTATCCAGCCCTCAGGCAGCACGCGGCCCCCAACTGTCCTACAAGGGCGTTGCGAGCAATAACTCTTGGCTCGCCATCGCCACCTCCCGCCGGCACCTCAAGCTTGGAGCCCTTGTTTCCCCTTGGAGCCTACCCTTTGCCGCTCCACCATGGGAGGTGCGGCCTTGCTCCCGCCTTGGCGGACACCCTTGTTGCCACTTCAGGCCTCACCATTGCCCCATTACCAAGGCAGCCAGTGCCTCATTCCTTCACCTTCCAAGGAGCTTTGTCCGTTTGGTGTCAAGCACAAGAAGAGCCAAGACAAGATTGCCGACATCTTGTCTAGGAGGTATGTGCTTCCTTCTCTTTGTCATGATCACATTTTGGAGTTTTCCCTTACTATGTCTTTACATGCTCATGACCCCCCCTTTAGCACATCCCTAGTCGAGTATGCCACTTTGGATGACCTTGCGGGCTATTATTGGGATGATGGTTTTCTTATCCGAGCGGGTGAGCATTGTGTCCTTAGGGCCTCCTTTAGGAACTTGTTGATTAAGGATGCCCATGAGACTCGTAGAGAGTTTGGGAACACAACACACATGGCAACATTTGAGGATTATGTCTTTTGGCCTACCCTTACCCCATTCTTGCCTAGGCCCCACCCTCCTGATCCTTACACCCCCATATCTCTCCCACCACCCCTTGGGGAGACCTAGCCATGGTCTTTCAAACCGGATTGCACACGCTTAAGAAGGGGAGCAATTCCATTTATGTGTTAGGCAACCACCTCCCTAGGATGGATCATGGCATTCCTTGTGGCGCTACACACCTTGCACCCGTGCTAGATACCCTTACCTTTGACCCCGGGGTACACTTACATGGAATCTCTTGTGCTATTGTGTTGACTTGGGATCCTAGCTTTGTGGGTCATTTTTGGAAGATTTTGTGGCTGAAATTTGGGAAGAGCCTTATCTTTGATACTAGTAGCCACCCCCACCCCGATGCCTTGCTTAGAGCCGTCCTTTGGGTCCCACCACACCATTGGCTGACCTTCCCTTTGCTTGTAGAGTTTACGTGTCCTAGGACATTGGCAAACATGCTCCCACCGTTTGCACGGATTCCAGCCCGGTGCCGCTCCAAGCCTCGCCTCTGCAACCATGGCTCCTTCAAAGTGCTCAAGTGATTCGCAGCCCATGCTTATGAGGTGGAGCTTCCCGAGGATTACGACGCCCACCCCGCTCTCACATTGGCCGTCCTCTTCGGCCCTTATGTGCCTCCGATTCCCGATGACGAATTGAGGACAATTCTACCCCAAGAATGGGAGAATGATGGGTTCCAACCCCCTTTGCCCTCCATCAACGACACCGGCGAGCCATGGGGACCTCTCCTACACATTGAGGGATGGCCGAAGCACTCATCAAGGCCATCACTTGGCCACAACCAAGGCCCATGACACTCGGCGCGCCCTTGCTGCCAAGACACCCATAGGCGCGCGCGGCTCATGACCGGCCTAGTGGCCGCATCTATCCAAGCATCTCAAGGCTTTTATCCATTTCTCTTTTAATCATTTACTTTCATGATTTTAGTCTTGCCTTAGTGGGTGTGAAGAGCCATTTGCATATGGGCTTCAATTCACTAAGGCCCATTAAAGGCTTCTCCTTTGTTGGCTGAAATGCCATGCTATTTAAACCCTTCGTTAGTTCTTTTGTAACTTAGTTGAAGAATTAAAAGTGGAACTTTACCATAGGTAGAGGAATACCTCCTTAAGGCCTCCACTTCTTCTATCAACTCAAAGCTCTCACAATCTCTCATTCTTTCTCTCAATCTCACAAATTCTCTCAAGCAAACTGAATCAATAAGTTAGAATCCAAGTCAAGCCAGCCAAGGAACCTCTAGGAGAGGTTCCCTTGGCCCCCTTGCCGCCGCGGACAACCAAGCTCCTTCTCGGCTGGCCACTCGCCTCTCCTCGGCCAGCCCTCGCTTCCTCTCGGCTTCACTCGGCACTCCTCTTGCTTCCGCCTCCAAATCCTCTCCAAGGAGCCATCTAGCCAGTCAGAGCCACTAGGAGAAGATCGAGCTTCTCTTGTGCCACGATCCGGAGATCTAGCACGTGAGACAAGGGCATTCAACCTCTTGTTTCACATCAGAAGAGGTCTCATTTCTAGTTCTTCCTGGTTGTGATGTCCCCTCCTAGTGCCACTGAAAGAGCTTTGATACCTTTCAAGCCCCCGTGCTCATCCATCTAAAGCTATCTGAGATCCATTGGCCTCCTTCCAAGGTGATTTCCTCCTAACCCCTTTATGCTCTCTAAAAATTATAGTGATTATTATCATGATTAGCTAGACCTTCATTTGAGAAAAATTATCCTTACTATCAGCCTATCCCTCACTCTGAAAAATATCTTAGAAAAAAGTTATGTTATCTCCTCTAGTGCCCTGCTTATTAATGTTATGGTTGGTATTAATACTTCTACTTACCCCTACTTTGTAATAATGAATAGAAGCACAAAACACTCTGCTGAAATCATCCGCACTGAAGCTTCACAAGCTTACAACAGTGCTAGAACTAGCAACAACAATACCAATAATGGAACTATACCCTCTCTAGAGGTGGAATCCAAAACCAATGGATTCTCTGGATCCAACACTAAAAAATCCTCCTTTAATGACAAGAAAGAAAACAATATGCCTTGCTTGTGTTATTTCCGACTTTGGCCCCATCTAATCCTATTTATGTTTACTAAAGATATTGCCAAAAACAGTGTGTATTTCCTACCTCTTACCTCATAAACTCGATCCTCATTTTAATCAACATTGTATATTGGAATACTACTTTCTAGACTGATAAAACTCGCCTTAGTTACAATGATGATTACCCTAATGCTAAATACATGAACCACTCACTTTTGACCAATAAGGGTCACTATTGCAAAAGAAATAAAAACTACCTACAAAAGTTTAAGGATCATCTCAGCACCGATAATCTTAAATATTCTTCCTTCTTCAATTGCTTCATCGCTAGTAGTAAGAAAGATAAACAAAGGAATTATCTTTGTGCACTATTAACATGCTTAAACTAGATCTTGAAAACACTATCATGAATAAATTATATAAACAATTGTATCATGAAATTATGTACAAAGTTTTATCAGTATTACGTATCTCCTCAATTAGACTTTTATCAAAACTTAGTATTAATTATAATTGATAATTTTTTGATCCATAAAAGCTCCAATTTATAGACCAACATGCAAACATGAAATCGAAAACGATAAATAGATTGAAACCGGGAGTAGATAGATTAATTAGCCATATACATATGGATGAGTTAAAGTGAAACTATACCAGCGTCGACGTCCGTGAAGATGTTGATGTGTGAGAGATAAGGAGGCTATATTATAAATATAGGGTTAAAAAGTAATCACATGGATCAAAATATAACCTTATTTGTATATGCGCCAAAATATAGATGTATTATCATACCCTTTTTTGTAACTTTATTGCTATTATTTGAAAATTCAGCTTGTAATACTTAACATTCAACTAGATTTTAGAAAAAAATTAAGCTAATGAATACAACTGCAGCTCCAACTACTCATTCAACTCCAATTTCAGCTTGATATGCCGAACATAGCCCCAATTTCAATTTTCTCTATGTATGTGTTGTATGGTTATCTATTGTTGTACTCTACTTGCTTTTCCTCACTAAATATGGAAAAAGGTAAAAATTGTTCACCAATGTGAGTTGTATTGAGGCATTACAAGTCATTTCTAGTGCAAATTCTACCAACATCACTCACCCATTGTTGTGGTTGGGTATCAAATGAACACCACAATACATGCTCCCACCGCTATATATCTTAATATTGATTGTATGATACTCTTCAAATACCAAACCATACTTAATAAATCTCGAATTAACTCCTCCAATTACTCAATCAAGCTTCAACCTAATATGAACAATAAAGACCATTCTACAGATGCTTGTATTTTTCTCAATCTATACCATGATATTATAAGTTCCATTGAAGCTAACATGAATGTCATCTGGATCGTCTCTCATATATCTCTATGTGTCACCATCTAGATGAACCTTCTTCTTACTATAACGGGACTGCTCTTTTCTAAATCATATTAATTCACGAACCTGGTGTGGTTATACCTTCCATTTTTGTGTGCAGCAACATACCAAAACAACTACATCAATGTTAAACTCATGTGAACAAGAAATCACAAACTTGTGCATTCTTCTTGTTTAGTACCCTCTTCTCTTCCTCCCGAAGGTGGGTATTTTACATAATATCATATCTCCTCTCATGACTAACGACTATCAATCCAAAGTCGGATTAAAGTTGTACTCGAATTTTATCGTAGACACTGATTTGAATTTTGCCACTAATTAACCAACTCATGTACTTGGCTACTGCATTATTCATTCATTAATAAGATATATGGGAGGCATTACCTCTAGCCTTTATCAGGAGTTTCATGGGGCCAAAATGGGCAATAAATTGCCTCTATTAATCGAATATACCAACCATATCCCACTAGATAACAAAGCCAAGCCATTCCCTATTGTAAAAGGGTGTAGCATCGATCAATCTTCGGTTCACTTGGTTTGAGAATGAATCGTGTAAGAGGACTTTTCAAAACCAATATTTCGACCCTACATGTATGCCTTTGGGTTACACAAAATTTGATTTGGGATAAGACGAACACAACCTCTAATGATCAAGGCAAGATCCATAGAGAGACACTTGAAGTTTTTGGTTTTTGTTCAATGTGATCCACACAAGTGATTCATCTCTTAGGGTGTGTCCAAAACTCAATCCAACCAGGCCCTTATATAGGGCATATGGTGGTTATTTAGTCATAGGGAGGTTAGAACAGGATAAGGCGGTTAAGTTTGGTTAAAAAACCGCCAAACCACTTAATCGCAGAAAGTGCACAGACCGGGCACTTAATTCGAGAGCAACTACGTGTAAATTAACACAGTGCACGGACCATGCACCTACTGCATGATCCGTGCAGTTCAAATGAAACCACATCAGTGAAGATGCATGGTGTGCACGGACCATGCACTTTCTCTGAACTAATGCTCAGCATTATGCACATCGTGCACGGTCTTGAGCGAATCCCGACTACACCAAATGGATGATGACACTAACTCATGCATAAACTCATGCATAAATGAAAAAGTCAGCATTGAATTTCCACATTAGTGTAGTACACATTGAAAATATTCAAGAATCAAGGTGTCCTATGGATTGAACCCTTCAACCCATCTGAATACTTCACACATAAGTTTCTACACTACTCCAAGTGCTTACTTGACACTATTATAGCCATGTGTCCTTATTGATTCATGAGCGTATACAAAGCCATGCCCGGGCTAATTGAAGCGGCACCACTTCACACTCATATAGGTGGAATCTTTTCAATCATGCACTTGTAAGTGCATTTTTGTAAAAGATCAATTAAGAAGATAAACTTCACCCTAACTTTTCTTGCAAGTCCGAGCACATTCCTTGGGATGTTATTGAACAAGTCCTCCAATCTCTAAGTGTAGGCTTTTCACATTGAATTCAACCTCTAACGTCGTATTAGAGGGGAATTGGGTATCCCAACATTAGAGATTTCAAACGGGCTTTAAACACATCCCTATAGCCGACTTGATTACCAAGTCCTTAGCTAACCCCTTCATCAAGTGGTCCGCCGGATTTTCTTGAGACTGAACAAACTCAATAGTGATCACCCCATGAGTGATCAACTCACGTATCGCGCTATGTCTAACGCCTTTCATGACTTACCATTATACACTTGGCTATAAGCCTTAGCCAAATGATGTGACACTGCCTCCCATGACGGCCCAAGACGAGGAAGAAGCCATGACCGTGCGCTCAGAAAAGCCAAGTACGAAGACCGCGATCTTCGTCATACTCCTCGCATCTGGAATAGAGTCCGCGATCTCATTCAAGCGTCTCTACCCAAGACCAAAGATCGCGTGCCTCGATGCGTCTTCCTTCAAGCGACTCAATGTTGAACGCGATCTCCTTCAAGCGACTCAACCTCCTTCAATGCTGATCGCGTTCTATCTAAAGATTCTCGTTTTCATAGTTTTGAAACATTTTCTATATTTGGTATTATTGCGTATTTTAGATAGTTTCCTTTATATATAGTCTTTTCTATTTTTGGGTTTGTGCCTTTTGCATGCTTGCATGGGCTAGCCCATAGGTTCGTCTCGGTCCAAGCCCATTAGGTCTTGGCCGAGTTCTTTGGCTATTTAAAGCCTCCTTTGGTATTGTTATTTCCTTACGTTCAATTTAATTCAAGGTTTCAAGTCGAGTGTTTATCCTCCTTCCCTTGATCGGACGTCACCTCTCTATCTTCGCATCCCCATTCCCTTCACCAATGATGCTACGGCAAACGCTTGAACCTTCAAGCCAGTCTTCCTTTGCATCTCCCTTCAACCGCAGTCGATGCTACGACACCCGCAGTCGACGCTACGACACCAACGACTTGTCTCTTCAAGTCATCTATCCCTCATCAAATCGCTTCCGCCAACGCTATCCTTTCGCCCCAACAACCGCTTCCACCGCGTTCATCAACGCATTCGCCATCTTCTTCACTGCTGTGACGTTCAACGTGACTTCTCACCCAAGACTAGATCCCAAGGCGCCACCTTTTGACAATTGGCTTGTCATCGGAGGCAAGAACACATCAACTGGCATCAGAGCCCAGCAGTCTTGTAAGTCACGAACTCAAGTTTGCATTTTGTTCACAATTTTTCTTGACCCCCATCGTTTGCTTTCATAAAGATCTCGCGAAAAAAGAAGAGAAAAACCAGAATTTCCATCTTTGCCACACCTTTTATTTCTACAAGATCCTATCTTGGCCGATTTTTTTCTTCTTGTTCCCTAAGTTTTGGTGTGTTAGGTAATTTGTTATCTTGCATGCTAGAATATTTTGTTTCCTTATTTCACGTGTGGATAGAGTTTCTTTGTTTGCTAGATTTTGCTTTTTAGTCAAGTTAACCGAATTTCCTTATAAGATATAATCAAATCTTATCTTTTCTCTCCTATATCTAAGATCACACTTGTGATATTCTTGTTACTTGGACCGATTTTATTTTTGTTTCCTATTGCAAAATCCGAAAAGATCAAAAGATAAGATCTCGGATATTAAAAAAAAAAAAAGTTTCCAAAGTTAGGTAAAGCCAAAATAAGGCAACCCTAACCCACTCTCGGTCTAAGCTCATCTTCTATCTCTCTCCGCCATCTAGGTCAAGGTTCCTAGAAGGTACTTTCTTGTTTATTAGGTTGCTTTGTTTACGTTTGTTTTAGGGTTTCAATTTGTTCTTGTTTGTTTGATTGCAACTTGCTTGATACACCATCTCTTGTCAAGCCAAGCCTCCCTCACGGCAAGCCCAAACTAGCCCTTCTTACGTGAACTTTGTGACTTGACTAGTGATTTGCTTGGTTGTTGTTCTTCGTTGTCTTTTGGTTCATTTTTACTCCCATGTCTGGCCATATTGTTATAGGTACCATGATGATTGAACACGGTGAAAACCAACCTGGGGTCGACAACAACAACCCCCCTCAACCACCGTTGGATCTACCCTAAGACCAACCACTGGTTGACCCCCCACAACAGGACCCTCTCATTGCGTTGTCCGAGGAGTAAAGGGAGATCCAAGCCCTTAGACAAGAGAACGCAGCTTTGAGAACCCAACAACGCAATGCACAACTCGTGCCCAACCCAACTCCCCTGAGTACAATGGACGCGCCGGCTCAACCACGAGCCACCGACGCCGGTCCATCAAAGACAAGAGTCGACAAAGGCAAAGGAATCATGCCTTCGACATCTCATCATCAACCACAACTCAATTGTATGCAGAGTGTCATAGAGAGTCACCAATGCTTTGTTTTCCACGCGGACCGCTACGTGCCCAGAGCCACAACCGCTGGCTTCGACAATGGCTCCGACTACGACCGCGACGCCGAGGACACTCAAGGTGAGTATTTTGAACCATACAACTTTGATGATCGCTATGCCTCTAGGAGAACCTAGAGACGCATACCGGACTCAGCTTCACGCGAAGGCCACCTTCGCCGAGCCGAGCCAGCCTACGCGGCGCCAAGGAGACCCAGTCGCCGACCAAGTGGGCATACGCGATGCGATGAGACCAACTTGAGGACACCAACTACCCAGACACGGAGCCATGATGTACGCGATCACCTTCGACACCAGAGTGTTCAAACGCCGCGTAACGGATCTGATGGCTATGCGTCGCTCACACCCAATGTCCATGACGACTTCGACGAGTATGACGACAGAGAGATTGAGGACTCAGGTATGGTCAACCCTAATTTTTTTCACCCTCTCTTGGAGATCCACTAGAATTGCAGGATCGCCCTTCGGATTGGATACCTCCACCGCGTCTCCAGCCCCAAGGAGAACGCGTTCGTGACATTGGCGGCGAGCACCGCGATGTTATGCAACAAGACATTCGACGCGACAACTACGATGCCCAGCCGCGAAGACGCCAATGCGATGTCGCCTACGCGCCAAGGGATGAGTTCGTCCGTGAAGATCGCCATGAACGCGATAGACGCCAGGTTGGACGCGATAGACCACATGGAGTGCGCACCTTTGAGAACACTCTCTATGACGCTGCGCCAAACAACGCGTTCAACCAAGCACCTGCCCAACGTCGATTCCAACGACACCAAGTCAAGGTAAAAATCGAGCATTTTTATGGTGAATACAACCCCTCTATTTTTCTTGAATGGGTGCAGGCTACGGAGTACACACTTCGATATTGTCGAGTGCCCTCTGAGGAGCATGTCGACGCCGCGACACTTAAATTCTGAGGAGCCGCCCGCGTTTGGTGGCATAGATTTGAAGATGACTGCGTGCGTCGCCATAGGACCAGAGTCACAGAATGGCATCAACTAGTCTACGTGATGACCAAGAAATACGTGCCTCCAGACTTTAGGAATCAAATGAGAATGGATATAGCCATGGCTCGCCAAGGGTCGATGTCTCCACTCGAGTTCTTTTCCAAGCTTGAAGACATGTATTACAAGGCCAACATCTCTGTTGCACCATCGACATTGAGGACGAAATTCTTGAGTGGCTTAAACACCAACATCCGTGATCAACTCGAGATTTTTCCCATCAAAGATTTGAACACCCTCACACGTACGGCGATGCAAATTCATGCACAAATCTCTTGCCGGAAGTCTTACACTTATCCAAGTGGCCAACAAAGGTATTCTTCTAACCATCATGGTTTAAATCCTACTAATGTTCGCCCTAGTGCCTCTACCACAGCCGCGTCGAGCCAAGCTCCCGAAGCACAGTCGTCGACGCCAAACACCGCACCGCGCCAGACTGCGCCCAAACAACCCCCAGTGAGCACCGATCGCGCGCGTGACCTTGAGTGTTACAAATGTGGTGGACGAGGCCACTACAAAAAGGATTGCCCCAATGTGCGCAAGGTCTTGTTCTCTACCGCCGCTACCGGCTACGAGTCATGCGACGACGAGGAGGGCGCCCTTGAGCCCATCGAGGAGGGAAACGAAGAGGTGGACGATGCCTATGACTGTGTACCCTCTTCTCTGGACGCGGGCACACCATTGAGCTTGGTGACGCATCGTCTCCTCACAGTCAAGGACGCGAGCTTATGCGGCCAACGCGAGAACTTGTTCTACACAAGGGCTCTCGTCCACACAGCTTCCTTGAGTGTCATAGTTGATGGAGGATCATGTGCTAATATTGTGAATGAGAAGGTCGTCACACACTTTAAGTTACCTACGACTCCTCATCCCTAGCCTTATGCCCTCCAATGGATTTCTTCTAGTCCAGGTAACACCGTATCTCACCAATGCTTAATTTCCTTTTCCATAGGTCAATACTGTGATTCCGTTTTATGTGATGTGATTGCAATGGATGCCACCCATCTCTTGCTTGGATGTCCATGGCAGTTCGATCATCACGTACTTCATGATGGGTATCTAAACACATATGTGTTTACCTACCACGGGAAGCGCGTGACTCTCTTACCAATGAATTCCCATGAGATTTTACAGGATCAGGTCGAGCGTGATAGAGACAAGACATTGGATGCGGCAAAGCCCGCGTCAACACCACCGCGACCCACCTCAGATCCCGGAGATTCTTCCTTGCGGCAACAACTCGTCTCACACCATGACGCGCCCCAAGATAACACGCGTTGCAGAGACAAGGGGAGTGTCGCGCCTCCCCACATTGTGTTGCAGGGCCGTTGTGATCACCAGGTGCTTCTCGCACAACCCAAGAACTTCATTGCCCGTTGAACAGCAAGGTGCCAACTACATGCATACACTAATCCCACATCGCCGCGCCTTTGCCACAACCTGTCTTCTCGTTGCAAGCAGAGTTCACGGCGGATTTGCCAGCGAAGCCACCAAACACGCTACCACCCTTGCGTAGCATTCAACACACAATCAACTGGGTGTTTGGTGCCTATCCGCCATGCTTCGGCCCAAGATTTGTGTTCGACACCGGAGACCTCACGTGGGAGCACTTGCACAAGAATGTCGAGCAACAGATCAACGATGGTGAAGCGGGGACGCTTCACAGCCAAGTGGGGGAGGGTGATGTGACCCTGCCTCCCATGACGGCCCCAGACGAGGAAGAAGCCATGACCGTGTGCTTAGAAAATCCAAGTACAAAGACCGTGATCTTCGTCATACTCCTCGCATCTGGAACAGAGTCTGCGATCTCATTCAAGCGTCTCTACCCAAGACCAAAGATCACGTGCCTCGACGCGTCTTCCTTCAAGCGACTCAATGTTGAACGCGATCTCCTTCAAGCGACTCAACCTCATTCAATGCTGATCGCGTTCTATCTAAAGATTCTCGTTTTCATAGTTTTGAAACATTTTCTATATTTGGTATTATTGCGTATTTTAGATAGTTTCCTTTATAGTCTTTTCTATTTTTGGGTTTGTGCCTTTTGCATGCTTGTATGGGCTAGCCCATAGGTTCGTCTCGGTCCAAACCCATTAGGTCTTGGCCGAGTTCTTTGGCTATTTAAAGCCTCCTTTGGTATTGTTATTTCCTTACGTTCAATTTCATTCAAGGTTTCAAGTCGAGTGTTTATCCTCCTTCCCTTGATCGGACGTCACCTCTCTATCTTTGCATCCCCATTCCCTCCGCCGCCGACGCTATGGCAAATGCTTGAACCTTCAAGCCAGTCTTCCTTCGCATCTCCCTTCAACCGCAGTCGACGCTACATCACCCGCAGTCGACGCTACGACACCCGCAGTCGACGCTATGACACCAACGACTTGTCTCTTCAAGTCATCTATCCCTCATCAAATCGCTTCCGCCAACGCTGTCCTTTCGCCCTAACAACCACTTCCACCGCGTTCACCACCGCACCACCACCGTGTTCACCACCATGATCATCATCGCGTTCATCAATGCGTTCGCCACCTTCTTCACTAGACGTTCAACGTGACTTCTCACCAAAGACTAGATCCCAAGGCGCCACCTTTTGACAATTGGCTTGTCATCGGAGGCAAGAACACATCACCAAAGTAGCTTGACTATCACAATAGATAGATATGGGTGACACTAGTTTCAGCCACAAAGGAATCTCGTAGACCAGGTTCCTTAGCCATTCCGCCTCTCCACCGACAGTCACTAATGCTACGTATTCCGACTCCATAGTCGAGCTTGTGATGCAAGTTTGCTTCTTATAATCCCAAGAAATGACACATATCCCAAGCAAGAACACCCAACTACTTGTAAAAGAATGATCTTCCACGTTGGTGATCCAACTCACATCCAAATACCCTTCTAGAACTGAAGGATATTCGACATATGACAAACCGTAATTCATGGTTCCCTTTAAGTACTTGATCACCTGCCTTATCGTTTGCCAATGGTGAGTACTAGGATTACTAGTGTCTTTACTCAACTTACTTAGCGCATAAGCGATATCTGGCCTTATGCTCGTCATGGCATACATTAAGTAACCAATCACTTGTGAGTACTTGAGTTGTGATACCACTTGACCCGTATTAGGCATAAGCTTCACACTCGGATCCATAGGAGTGCTCACCGGAGAACAAGTCTCACAATTGAGCTTCTTAAGCACTTTCTCAATGTAATGAGATTGTGTCAAAGACAGTCCCTTGTTCTCACGGTTGATCCTAATACCAAGGATTTCATCCGCCTCCCCAATGTCCTCCTTGGCAAACCTTGATGACAAAATGCTTGTGTGAGGTCTATTTGTCTTTGGTCCGTACCAAAGATAAACATGTCATCAACATACAAGCAAATAATTACTCCATTTACTGGACTTATCAAACTTGTTGTATACACACTTGTCTGACTGATTTAACTCAAATCTGCTTGACCAGACAACCTCATCAAGCTTTTTAATGCTACTGCTTAGGTGCTTGTTTTAGCCCATACAATGACTTTACCAACTTACTCACCTTTATGCTCATTACTAGGCATAACGAACCCTTCAGGTCGCTTCATGTACACCTCCTCCTCCAAATTACCATTCAAGAATTCCGTTTTGACAACCATTTGGTGAATCACAAGATCGTGAATAGCCGCCAAGGCAATCAACAACCTAATAGTGGAGATCTGAGCAACCAAAATAAAGGTATCGAAATAATCAATACCTTCCATTTGTCTGAAGTCTTGGATAACCAATCTGGCCTTAAACTTATCGATAGTTCCATCGACCTTCAATTTCTTTTTGAAGATCCACTTACAGCCCAAAGGCTTGCAACCCGGTGGGAGATCCGATAAGACCCACGTATTATTACCCATGATAGAGTCTATCTCATCATTTATTGCTTCTTTTCAGAATGCAACATCTTGAGACCTCATTGCCTCATCA
This sequence comes from Rheum nobile, assembly GCA_027886185.1. Taxonomy (NCBI): domain Eukaryota; kingdom Viridiplantae; phylum Streptophyta; class Magnoliopsida; order Caryophyllales; family Polygonaceae; genus Rheum; species Rheum nobile. The sequence continues at coordinate 2,953,912 of WOAB01000194.1, read as the reverse complement.
AAAATCCTAGGATCCTCATCAATATGATAACAATATGAATATTGGAACCCAACTTCATCTCTAGATCCCTCAACCAAATAAATTTGGAAATCTAGACCGAAAGATTTTTCAATCCTCCCTCGCTTGCTCCTATGGAGCATAGGTGACTCGTTATGAGACACGGCTAAGTCATCTCCTTATTTAGTTCCACTGGTGCTTGGAACCAAATCCTTTGTTCTAGGTGTAGACGAGAACCGATCCTCATCAAATATCACATCTCTTGACTCAATCACGGAGTGAACCATAATAGAATCATTAGGCTCTTTTACATAGAACCTATAAGCCTTGGAATGCTCAGCATATCCAATAAACATGAAATCAATACCTCTTTCCCCCAAGGTTTATTATCTTGAGATGGGGCAGTCTAACAACCGCCTTACATCCCCAAACTCAAAGATAATTCAAGATCGATTTCTTTTTGTACCAAAGTTTATATGTGGTTACCTTTTTCCTTTTGTTAGGAACCCTATTTAACAAATACCAAGTCGTTAACATGGTTTCTCCCAAAATCCGTCACTCAATCCTGAGTAGGATAACATGGAATTAACCATTTCTTTTAGGACTCGATTCTTCCTCTCCGACACACCATATTTTTGTGGTGTATAGGGAGTCGTAGTCTCATGTATAATGCCTACGGATTGGAAATATGCAGGATCATAATATTCTCCACCTCTATCGGTGTGTAGTTTCTTAATCAAGTCATTTCGTTCCAATTCAACCTCGGTTTATAAACCTTAAACTTATCATGGGCCTCGTTTTTAGCATGTAATAAGTACACAAAACAATTATCGAGAATGATCTAGTTAATAAATAGCACACCATAAATCGCATAACATACATACAATATATAAATAATCGATCAATCTATACAGAGTATAGTAGAATCTAATGACTAATCTATTTGGAAACAGTAGAGTCAAGTTTAGCCAATCAGTATAACTATACTATAGGGCATAACATGACCAGTAGACTAAAAAGTAATCTGGTCAACCTAGTAGATTTATTATCAAGTAATATGTATTAAATACAGTAGACATGAATCTAGTAATCTAGAAACATGAGTAGTCTATACAACAACATAGTAGACTCATAAAATCACACAAGACCTCATCTAACTCATGAGACACTTGTCCTTAGTCTCTTGAGACTTAAGTTATATACATACACATATATCCTCATGAGGAAACAAAATTTTATACATTCGTCATTCACCCATTTAACTATATAAGTTAAAATACCATGATCATATTTTTGATCATCTAGTCACATAAAATGGGAATTTGAACTAATGTAACTTATACCATTGTCATACATATTTGACTTATACGTAGATTATAGACCATACACCCCCATCACCCAATTAATTGAAATGAATCTGAGTAATTAGATTTTCCAACCTTGATTATATCATGACCAAAATTATACAATGGTCGTACACATGTGCTTCCACTGGTTTAATGGTACATAAACACACATATTTCACTCATAAAGAAGCTTAAACACATACGAGGTTTCATGTATAATGTAAGTAAACATCCTCGTACAAGATTTCAACTGCCACCATATGTGGTTAGCATACAACACATTGCACAAACAAGAATTTAATCCTTACCATACATTCAAATATATGTTATATGTATACATATCTAGAGATTACACAATCTTTTTCATATATCCCAAGATCATCAACATGGCTTAAATATCACGGTCTTCACATAACCGCACATGAATAAAATTATATATCCACTTTACATATTTAATACCACATCCAAGACCATACAAGGACTGGTCTTATATACCCAATACATAAATAACATAGAGGAGTGAAACCTCCATTTCCGTGACCCCATATCACAACCTTTCATGCTTATTTAGCATTAACCTTTATCGTGATTAGGATGTGTGGCCTCACAAATTAATTTTGATAGCTAACCACTACTGCATATAACATCCAATTGTCAGATCTTGCCATTTCCACTTTTTGCGCCTCCTCGTCTCCTTCAAGGGTTCTTTTTCCGCATCCTACGGCACGGGGGGCATTGACATGCTTAGAACATACACCTCCTTGAGCGTCGTGAGGAAAGAATGCATCTTCCTTTTCCATCTCTGGAAGTCCACATCCTTGAACTTCTCCAACTTCCCAAACTTGGAAGTCATCTCGCGCACCGATGCAATCGCCATTGATCAACTACAAAAATATTAGTATTGAATGTTGTAATAGGGTGTACCGTCAATCAATCTTCGGTTCACCTGGATTGCGAATGAATCGTGCAAGAGCACTTTCCAAAACCAATATTTTGACCCTACACTTATGCCTTCGGGTTACACGAAATTGTATTCGAGATCAGACGAACATAACCTCTAATGATTAAGGCAAGATCCATAGAGAGACACTTGAAGTTTTCAGTTTTTGTTCAATGTGATCCACACAAAAGATTCATCTCTTAGGGTGTGTCCAAAACTTGATCCAACCAAACCCTATATAGGGCATAGGGTGGTTATTTAGTTATAGGACGGTTGGAACCAGATAAGGTGGTTAAATTTGGTAAAAAACACGCCAAACCACTTAACCGCAGAAAGTGCACGGATCGTGCACTTAATTCGAGAGAAATTACGTGTAAATTAACACAGTGCATGGACCGTGCACCTACTACACGGTTTATGCACTTCAACTGAAACGACATCAGTGAAGATGCACGGTGTGCACGGACCGTGCACTTTATCTACACTCATGCTCAGCGTTGTGCACGGTCTGTGCACATCTCCTGGACCCAGAATCACCTCCTCATTATTTGCCTATAGAATTCGGACACGTTCCGCATCATAATCATAACTCCGAGTTCGAATCTACGCATACGAGTGTGCACTCCGCACCCCTGAAACTCGCCATGCCACGAACCAACTCCTCAAGTCTTGAGCGAACCCGACTACACCAAATGGCCGATGACACTAAAATCACCAACATTCCCTGCGGATGATCTATCAAACTTCATCACTCCTATGGGATTAAACCCCAACATTGCTTCTTCATCTAATAAAACTTCATCACTCCTATGGGATTAAACCCCAACCTCTGAAATTTTTAGTCTAGCATATTTATTATCCAGTAATACCAACTATGATTAGAAAATATCACAATGAAGAACCCATTGCAAGAATAACAATACTTGCATAACAGCTCTGCCGATTTTTATGAAGATAAGCCTTTGGAACTGTCACGACATTAGTAAAAAAAAACTCTGACTGATGTTGAATCTTTTTGCAAAATAGAGAGAATACATATAATGGCTCTTGTGGAAGAAAAAACTGACAAAGAACCGAAAAAACATCTTTGGAAAAAAGCAGGGTTCGATACGTTCCACTGCTTGCTAGGTATTGGTGTTTTTGTCGAAATCTGTTTTATGTGGAAAGAATACCAATAACAAAATGAGATTTGTAAACTCTCCCACATTGATAAAAGATTCATTGTCTTTACGTACAAAATAATAAACAAAGACAATTTCATGACGCTCATCTTCACCTATGCACCTCCAATGGAAAAAGAGAAAATTGAATTTTGGAAATATTTAATAGATTTTATCCTCCAAGTCCAACTTTCTTGCCTAATTATGGGAGATCTTAATAAGATCCAAAACATCTCTGAAAAGAAAGGTGGTTTCCACCCTTCACCTTTCTTTTCAAAGATATTTGGATATCTTAATGAGATTGAATTTTAAAATGAGTATGATATTTATGATATCCCCATCCAAGGGTGTGAATAAACTTGGTGAAAAAAACTGAAATAGACAACATCTATGAAAAACTAGATAGAGTCCTTATCCATAACCAAATTCTGGAATAGTTCCTTGGCATATTCACTAAAAATTATGCATTTACCTCATCAGATCACTGCCCTATCTCAATTGAACTAGAAAATCAAAAACCCTTTATAGCCAAACCATTTAAGTTTGAAAAAAATATGGATATTCAGGAAAGATTTTAAGAACATTGTTCGACAAGTTTGGCATATCAACACACAAGGTTCACATATGTATAACCTAGTTAAAAAGACGCAAGCCCTAAAAATAAATGCTAAAAATGGAATAAAATGACATTTGGAAACATCTTTAAACAATTGAAAGATGTGGAGGAGGATTTAGCCATTATCCAAGGACATCACTTTAAACCCCCAACAACACCTAATCTCTAAACACATTAGACTAATTACCAAAAATAAGAACTTCCTATCTTTTCATAGCAAATATTGGACCGAAAGGGTTAAAAGTAAACATATTAAATCAGTTGATACAAACTCAAATATTTTTCATAGATTAGAAATCAATAGAAGAAGTAGAAAAATTATTCGAGAAATACGAACCCTAGAAGGAGCGATCATTATCTGCCAAGAAATAATCGTAAAAAATAAGATATGAGTTTGAAAAAAGATTTTTAAAAGGTAATTTTAATTACAATAACCTTCAAAAATTCCTATATAACATTGATAATGAGGTTACTACGACTGAAAATGATGAACTCACAAGACTAGTCAGTAATGATGAAATCAAAAAAGTTGTCTTTGATATTGGTAGCAACAAATCACCTGGCCCTGGCGGTATGCCAACATATTTCAACAAAAAATGTTGGCATGATGGTATGCCAACATATTGATAACATTATTATATGCTACATCTTTACTCATATTAGCCTCATATTATGCATAAAAGATACACTTCCTTAGCCATTTTGTAGGAATATTGCTTGCTTTGTTCTGATGTCTGCCTTTTTGTCTTGTATGAGTACTTTTGGGAGCTATGGGAACATGATGGGATCAACTTGGAATTATCATAAGCTTGGACAAGACCAAAAGGACATTAACGCAAAGATTTGTTGAAGAAAAATGTACTTCGAGAGGATCACAACCTATCGGTATCGGACAACACACTCACATGTCATCAAAAGCTGAAGAATACACATCCTGTCACAATCACGACCAGCCTGTGGTGATCACCAGGGCCGTGGTATCTAGCGGGAACAATTAAAATGCATTTTATCTCCTTTTTTTGTAGCCCATATAAAGAGGACATGTAAGGGCAACTTTTGAGACTCATGCCTCTCTCTCTCTCTCTCTCTCTCTCTCTCTCTCTCTCTCTCTCTCTCTCTCTCTCTCTCTCTCTCTCTCTCTCTCTCTCTCTCTCTCTCTCTCTCTCTTACTTTAGCCTCAATTTTCTAGGGTTAGCTTGAATTTCAATTGTCTCTTAGATTCAACTCTAGATTTTCATTTTCCACAAGAACTAGTAATTGGGTTTATGTTTGTTGTTAGATTCTATAACTATTTTGGGTTGTTGAACACTCTTGTAATTGAAGATTTGGAGAAGAAACACATTCTTAACTTCATTCTCATGCTTCAGTGAAAGTCAATACTTGAATTGAAAGATAAGTATTTCTTGTTCATTCTCTTATATTCCTGCTTTGTTCTTCTTGATTATTATGTGTGTGAAGGTTGATTGATTTCTTGCGCCATGTTCTTGCAAATTATGAGTGAGTAGTTGCTTGTGTTGGGATTGGGAGTAGCCCGATGATGATTATGTGATGATTTGGTGAAGTTTTCTCTTTGGTTGAATGAGTTTTGGTTTACTATTCAAATCTTTCACACCAAGTGTTTGTGAAAATGCCTAACTAGTATTTTTACATGTATTAAATGTTGGATATGCATTGAAAGGTGATATTTGACATTGGAACCTCAAGATTTGAGCTATGAATTTTAGGACCACAAAAGTAGGCCTACTTTCCCAGTGGTTGTTTGAATTGTCATAAATATTAATGCCCCTAATCTTGAGTTAATTACCATGGAAGTAGGAATTAATCAAGTTTAGACTAGTTTTCTTATACCTTGAAAGAGGATAAGAGATATATTAGGACATTTGACCATTGTAGACAATCACTTGCAACCTTAGAGATTTACTTGCATATCATTACATGGTATCATTGTGGTGAGCCCCAATCCTAGCTTTACATCCATTAATTAAAACAAATCTAACTTTTATCATTTTAGTTAGTTCTAGATTTTTCATTTCTTGTTAGTTCTATAAAATTAAAACCAAAAACTCCACTTCTGTTGTTTCATCTAGATTATTAGTTTGTGTTGAATTGGTGATAAACGAGTGCTCCATTGGATTCAATACCTTTAATACTACTCGATAGTACCGTGCACTTCCGGGCCTATCAAGTTTTTGGCATCGTTGTCGGGGAGTGATAGGCATTGTCGCAAGCACCTAAACAAAATAATCCTTAAAACCCTAACTAAGTATAGTAGGCAAGCAAGTGTCGAATCCCACAGAAAATCAAGTTATATATCATGTTTGCAAAATCATTCACCAATTGATAACAAAGACAAAAGGGGGGGTTTTGGTTGTATCTAACTAAGAAAACGATAAATAAAACATAGAAAGCTTAGCTAGACAAATATCGACCTTTAGTTTGGTTGATCAATCATTGATTATCTCTAGTTCTCAATATTCATAAATGTCATAATCCCTGTTCTGAAATAGTTATCAGTCCAACCAGTCCTGATAACCCTAACTATTAAACAATCAAGAAACCATTAAGATTAATCTAACAGCAGCAGTAAGTTCAGGAATAGATAGGCTCATGCAATACTACGACCCGCAGTACTCGACATGCAATCAATTCTCTTCACAATAAACATTCACAACCCGTTCCTGTAAATCGTGTTTGCTACTCTGAATTAGGGATGAACAATATTAATCTCAACAAGATGACTGGATTAGGGGAACTAGCACTATAGATAATATCAATCTCAACTAGTTTGTCACGCTAGGGAAACCAATATTAATAATACTAATCACAACAATTGATGAACTAGATCAACTAATAGAATTCAAAACCCTAATCCTGCAGTATGAATAATACCAATAAAACTAGGTGATCAGGCTAGAGAAATCAATAAAACTCAATGGGATGAAGCACAAGAGAATCATAATATTCAAGGATAATAAAAGGAATAATCTCAATATCAAATTCAAACCAAGGCTTTAATTGTCTAGCCAAAAACAAAACAAAGAACTAAACTAAGAAAAGGGAAAAGAGGAAGAAAGGTAGAACCCAACTTGGGGAGCACCTAACTTACTAAACTAATGTTCTAAAGAAAGAATATATAGACTTAACAAAACCTAATTTCTAAAGATAAGAATTAATATCTAAAAGGAAATAATGAAATAAAATAAAATAAAAGAAAAGGAAATAAAATAAAACAAATCTTCGGACGAAATCTCGCTCCTGCGTGTATGAATAGTATCCGCGACCGCGGCGGTGACTTCCGCGCCCGCGGAAATCTCGTTGTTGCTCCTTTGCTTCTCGCCTCGTGGTCTTCTCTTGTGGCTTCGCCTCCATCTTCATAAGTCTTCATTTAAGCTCTTCAATGCCACAAAATCACACTTCTACTCCTCAACTCCATTCTCCACACTTATGCTCTAAACACATCCAAATGGTACCTAAAACTCCAGTAACAACTCCTAGTTAAATCCTACAAAGTAGTGCTGATCAGGGAGCACGATTGACATTGATTAAGCATTTACTAGTGAGACTAGATTTTTTTATTTAAAAAAAACTTTTGATCACTCTCTTGGTCCTGTTCTTCTTGTAGTGATTTCTTCTTTGCATGCCCGTTACTCGATGTCTTAGGGTGCAACTTGAAGAAAGAGACCCCGAGATTGAGAAAATTGTTTCGTACAAGAAGAAAGCTACAAAAGAGTCAAGTAGCACAAAAAGAATCTCATTAATCTTCAAACATAAAAGTAGATCAAAGAACCATCGAGGACTACATTGCACCAAACAACTATGGCATTCATTCGGGAATCACAAGGGAAAGTGTGGAAGCCAACAACTTAGAGTTAAAGTCGGCCCTTCTTACGATGGTACACACCACCAATTTTTGGGATCACCATCGGAGGACCCAAACCTCCATCTCTCGGTCTTCTCAGATATTTTTGACACGGAGAAATACAATAGAGTTACTCAAGATGCCATTCGACTAAGGCTTTTCCCGTTCTCACTAAGGGATCAAGCAAAGGTTTGGATCTACACCATTCTGAAAAATTCAATTACCACTTGGGAGCAACTCTCCGCCGCTTTCTGGCTGAATACTTCCCACCAAGCAAGACTATCGCTCTAAGGAATGACATCCCCTCTCTCCGTCAAAAGGAAGAGAAATCATTCTATGAAGCTTGGAAAAGATTCCAGGAGCTCTTGAGAAAGTGCATGCACCATGGATTCGAGAAGTGGTTCCTAGTTCAAGGATTCTACAATGGGCTAACTCATGCTTCAGAGATGGGAATTGATAGTGTCGCCGGAGGAGCTCTCATGAGAAAAAGGTTAATGGAGGCTTGGGCGTTGATTGAAGAAATGACAATGAACCACTAAAAGTGGTCAAACCCAAAGTTCGAACCCAAGAAATCTCTCAGAAGCTATGATGTCGACACCCTTGATCTTTTAACGGCTAAAAATGACGCCTTGTCGGCTAAGTTAGGTGCCCTTAACAAAAGGTTTGATTGCATGAATGTGAATTCTAATGGTGTTAGAAATGTTGGTGTGCATAATGCTTGTGAAATTTGTGGTATATTTGGTCATGTTTGTATGAGTTGCCAATATGTGAATCCTTCTTTTTCCCAAGACTTTCCTATTGAGCATGTTGTCTACCTTAACAACCCAAGACCAACACCTCCAAATGGGCCATATTCTAGCACATTTAATAATGGTTGGAGGAACCATCCTAATTTCCCATACCAAAACACCATGCCTCAACCTCCTCAAAGACAACCACCCGGTTTTCATCAAGTTACTTACAACCTACACCTCCTCCAAAGTCTAATCTTGAGCTCATGATGGAGAGCTTCATAGCCACACGATCAAAGCAAAATGATGACTTTAGAAACCAATTTGGGCAACTTACATCCAAATTTGATGCCCTAGTCACTCATAATACAATGTTGGAGACCAAAATTTCACAAATTGCCCAACAAGTTGCTAGCTTTCCCTCTAGACCACAAGGTAGACTTCCCGGTAAACCCGAGCCTAATCTAATAGAATGTATGGCGGTCACCCAGTGGAAAGGAGTTGGAAGATCACAAAAGAAAAGAGGTGGTAGAAGAAGAAAATCTTAATATGGAAGAATATATTAAAAAGCAAGAGAGGGAAGAAGAACAAAATCAATAAAATGATGGAGGAAGGTGAGAAATATCTTAAATATGTGGCACCACCACTATACAAACCACTTATTACATTCCCTCAAAGACTTCAAAAGACCAAGTTAGACAAACAATTTGGGATTTCTTGAAGTTTTGAAAAAGTTGTATATCAATGTTCCCTTCATCGATGCCCTTTCCCAAATGCCTTCATATGCTAAATTTTTGAAATAAATCTTGTCTAAGAAAAGAAGGCTACATGAATTTGAAACTGTGGCCTTAAACAATGAGTGTAGTGCCATCATTCAAAACAAGTTACCTCCTAAGCTTAGGGATCCCGGTCATTTCTCCATGCCATGTGTGATTGGTAGTGCTAGTTTTGAGAATGCTTCATGTGATCTTGGTGCTAGTGCGAGTGTAATGCTTTTTTCTTTTTTATGAAAAGTTAGACATTGGTGAATTAAAACCCACCAATATGTCTTTGATGCTAGTGGATCACTCTATTCGTGACCTTAGGGGCATCCTAGAGGATGTTCTTATCAAGGTAGGTAATTTCTTCATTCCGGTTGATTTTGTTATTCTTAAAATGGATGAAGATGTCAAATTCTCCATCATTCTTGCAAGGCCTTTCCTTGCTACGGCGGGCGCCGTCATTGATGTCAAAAAGGGAAAACATTCCTTGAATGTTGGGGAAGAAAGAGTTGAATTTAATTTACCAAATGGTACTAAGCATCCCTCTTTTGAGCATTCCTTATGTAGAGTTTATCTTATAGACCACCAAGTGAAGAAAGACTTTGTGAGACAATGCTTTAAAGATCCCGATGGAGCATGTTTGGTGACCCTCAATGGGTTTGATGATAAATGTTTGAATGTAGTCTCAATTAGTGCCTAACTCCATGAAGAAAAGTTGATGACTTAACCTCAATTGTCCGATGTTGAGAAGCTTGAGCAAGAGCCAAAAGCGTTTACACTTAAAGAGGCAGATACACCAAAAGTTGGATTAAAACATCTCCCTTCCACTCTAAGTGGAATCATTAAGGGTCGAATCTCAAAGAAGAATAGAAATAATGGCACCACAAATCAAACATTCTATGAGTTCAATAAAGTAGACCCAGTATTGGTCTTCCACCACCACTCGGAGATGTTTCTGGGTAGCAAGCATACAAGGTGGTATGGGCCATATATGGTGAATCAAGTTTGCAATAGCGTGATTATTGAGTTGTGGTACAAAAACTCAACAAAATTTTAACTGCATAAAATTCGACTCAAGCACTATATGGATGGAGATCCAATTGAAAAGGGAGCCACCTTCCCCGTTTCCAATCTGAAACCATGAATGAATAAGGATGGTCTAGCTAGACCTTAAATGGCGCTTCTTCGGAGGCAACCCAAGCTCTATGTGATTTGGTAATTTCCCCTCTCCCTCTACTTTTGTTTTTCATTGAGGACAATTCATATTTTAAGCTTGGGGGAGGGAGCGAAAATTACCTTCAAATTGCATTTTCATTATCTTTAATGTTATTTGCATAATTGCATGACATTACATTTGCATTAGTTAGATTTGCATTAACTAAGACTATCATAACATTTGCATTGCATATAGATTTAGGTATTTTAATGGACTTCTCATGTTACTCCATTTGAAATGTCTTGGTTGTCAATATTGCAATTGATCATGAAATAAAAACTTTAAATTACGAGTATGTGTAAATGATTGAATTAGGAAATCGCATGTGATTATCTCTTAAGATTGGCTAGGATTAAAATTCATGACAAAAGTCTTGAGTTATTTTTGGACCTTAGGACTTACACTTCATGTGTGAATTCTCCCTTGAACTTTTATCTCTAGAACTTGCATTTAGAACAATTCTTTGAGACCACATTATAACTATTGCACATGCATAAAAATTATTGAGGCCATTTTTTTTCTTTTTATAACCCATTTTACCCATGACTATCCTATAACACCCCTAAATTACCTTAGGAATATTACCGCCAGTGACCTCGGAACACACGTCCGAAATCACCCAAGGCTTACAGTATTGATCGCAAATACGACATAATACGAAACAATCATAAATTAATCCAAAAATGTCTTACAACGACGTTGCGGAAAAACCATAACTAAATAAATATCAAAGATAGTAGCAGAAGACTTAATGAAAATACTAAAATTACATAGTAGGTTATAAACCTAAAATCTAACTTCAGGATCTTCAACCTTATTGTAAACAAAATCACAAAACAGCAGATGCCTTCAATGTCGGTATCCTGCTTGTCCACTCTTGGAAGAAAGACTTGATGTGTTGTATAGGACGGATGACACCAGCCAACCATCCAAGGAAAATGAATGGTTGGTCAGTCTAATGAAATACTACGCAAGGGTGATTGGTTCTTGTAGTCGTATATAGTCACTACCCTTGTTTCTCAAATAAAACTCGATAAATGGTATATGACTACTATACTCCTATTGAAACAAAAGAGAAGGCATGATTGAAGAGAAGACTCCAACGGAATTGAGTCTTATGGTAATTATATGTATTTGTTTGGGAACATTAATAATCATGACACAAGATCTCAAATACGACTCCTTTGACTATTTGGGTCATCGACCAACCTCACCGCGTAATGCGAATCTAGATTGAAAAGGGGACTTACTTTAGACAGGAGCCCGAGCGGTTTCCACGTTGTACTTCTCACCCGAAGGTATATTAATTATGTGAACAAAGGCACTTATCTTGTTTTATTCCAAAATGTGCATTTACGTTAAAGCTTTTAATCCACACCAAATATTGAGACAAGATATATCATGAGACGAATCCCGAATAACGGCACTAGCTAAGTGCACCACCACTTATATTTGAATAAGGGTAGGTCATGATGAAAAGTATTAGGGAAATAATCATCCTAATATCAAGTTATAAAGAAACAATTAAACCTTACGAGTTATATAGCGTTCCTACGAATACTCATGCTAACTAAGCATAAAAGTCCACACCAAAGTTCAACTAGCACCCTTTAATAATATATATAAGAGTCGTCGCTAGCAATATATACAACCTATTATATAATTCATATTTATCTACACCATATATCATACAAGATCTCAAACACAAATTAAGAGTATTTATCCCAACTTAATTTAAACAATTGATTAATTGTCAATTAAGAAGTATGCAATAAGTTGCAAGAGCGAACCACCACTTGCCTTGGGTTACGATAGAGATCGAATGACGTAACAAAAGCAACTGCCTTTAAACACCGTATTGGACTCCTACTTTGTTTCCGTTTCCAAAAGCAATTTTGAGACGTACCGAATTCACACAAAAATAAATTATAACTAGATAATTTATTCAATAATGGAAATTGATGTAACACTCCACAGGCCAGCTACCCCAGCCACCAACCACCCAGCCTGGTGACAACGACCAGCCGGTGCCGGCGCCGGTGCTGCATGTGAGTCCACAAGGCCTGCAGCCCTAACACCCAACCCTTCTCCCATTAAATGGGTAGGTTGTTGCCCGCGGGGATTGAACCCGGGACATTTAGATACAAGGGCATTACCTTGCCACTTATATCACCAATTACACTGCAGCTCAATTGGTAATATAAGTGGCAAGGTAATGCCCTTGTATCTAAAGGTCCCGGGTTCGATCCCCGCGGGCAACAACCTATCCATTTAATGGGGGAATGGTTGGGTGTTAGGGCTACAGGCCTTGTGGACTCACAGGCAACACCGGCGTCGGCACCGGCTGGTCGTTGTCACCAGGCTGGGTGGTTGGTGGCTGGGGTAGCTGGCCTGTGGAGTGTTACAAAAAAAGTACACTTTGAATGAGAGGGGCTCCGACCTTATCGGGCCAGCCATTTCTCTATCCATGGGCCACAGCCCATGTACCCCAACCAAATCCCCATGGATGGGAGGTTATTCGTGAGTCTCGAACACGAGACGTCACGCTTTAACAAGCGGCCTAACACCCACTTGTTACCATCTGCTTGAATCTCAATGTCTTCATAGCTAAGCACATGAGACTCATCTGGCACATACTTTTTGAGCAGAGATACGTGGAACACATTATGCACTGGGTGGGCCGATGGCGGTAACGCCAAGCGGTATGCCAGGGATCCCACTCTATCCAGAATTTCAAACGGTCCCATGTAGCGAGGGTTAAGCTTCCCACGCTTGCCGAATCTGAAAACTCATTTGGCCGGCGATACCTTGACAAAGACCTTGTCACCGACCTCGAACTTGACATTTCTACGCTTCTTATCTGTGTAAGACTTCTGCCGACTCTGGGCGGTCAGCATTCTCTGCCTAATCAAAGCAATATCGGAAGCTGTCCTCTCGACCAACTCTGGCCCAAGCAGGATCTTCTCGGCGTTATCGTCCCAACAAATCGGAGATCTACATCGGCGACCATACAAAGCTTCGAACGGAGCCATCTTGATCGTAGCATGCCAGCTGTTGTTGTAGGTGAACTCAATCAGATTCAAGTTGTCCTCCCAGCTAGTCGGACGATCGAGTACACAAGCTCTGAGCATATCCTCCAGAGTCTGGATGGTCCTTTCAGACTGGCCATCTGTCTGAGGATGAAACGATGTGCTAAACCTTAACTCGGTCCCCATAGCCTTATGAAGTTCTTGCCAGAACCTTGACATGAAACGTCCATATCGATCTGATACAATGGTCTTAGGAACACCATGTAAACGGACAATCTCCTGGTGGTAGACTTCTGCTAACATCTGGGTTTCTTAAGTAACCCTAGTGTCACAACTGTTGTAGAGGTCATACACTGTTTCAACTTCTTGAAAACTGACCTCGCACTTGTCATTCCAGACAAACTTCTGGTGGACCTTGCGGAACAGACCGGTCATAGGTAGAACGATCTTAGAAAAATCCTTCCATGAACCGTCTATAATACCGAGCAAGCCCTAGAAAACTGTGCACCTCATTCCCACTCTGAGGCCGCTTCCAAACAACTACTGATTCACTCTTCTGGGGATTAACCATAACCCCATTCTCATTGATCACATGGCCTAAGAAAGCCACTTCTAGATCCAAAAGTCACACTTAGACAATTTTAGCATAAAGTTGATGTTGTCTAAGGACTGACAAAGCAATCCGCAGGTGTTCCTCGTGAACTTCCCTGCTCGGGAAAAGATCAAAATGCCATTGATGAAAACCACCATGAACTTATCCAAGTACTGGTGAAAACATCGATGCACTAGATTCATGAAAACTGCTGAAGCATTGGTAGGTCCAGATGGCATGACTACAAACTCGTAGTGACCATCTCTTGTCCGAAACGCAACCCTCAAAATACCTTCCTTACAAATCATGAGCTGATGACATCCAGGTCTCCGATCGATCTTGGAGAAAACTTGTGCTCCCTGTAGTTGATCCAACAGATCATCAATCCTTGGCAACAGATATCTGCTCTTGATTGTGACTTTATTCGACTCTCAAAAGTCAAAACAAAGTCGATACGGTCCATCTTTCTTTTTGACAAATAAAACCGGGGCACCCTCCCCAAGGAGATGCACTCAGCCTTATATAACTTTTGTCAAGAAGATACTCGAGTTGCGTCTTCAACTCTTGCATTTCATCATGAGCCATCTGGTACGGTGCCTCCAAGATCGGCGCGGTACTTGGCTCGAGATCAACGGCAAACTCCACGCCACAATTCGGGGGTAACCAGGAATATCTTCTGGAAAGACATCCGAAAATTCTCTAACCACAGAAGTATCAAGAACTGAAATCGATCACCGCCTTATGACGCGTCAGTCAATCCATACCGAGAATAATTATCGTATGGAACCATGGTTATTTAGGTCAAATCGCTTTGAATTTCTTACCTTTGATGGTAATCGACAATCCCGACAGACGATTTGTTCTAACCAAATATTTCATATTAATAATATTTATAACCAAAGGTTCACAAACTTAGCCGCATACAGAACTTAACTTACAACCATCCAAAATGAAAGTCTAGGTAGTACCCATATTAACAACACATTAACAAAAGTAGAACGCAGATACAAAGTACTCTAAGCATTAGGAGCATAGTGTCCATCCACCTCACGCATCTCGTAAAGGCGTTGACTCTGACTTCCAGAAGCCACTGGGGCTTTCCCCTTATTCTGTGCAGTTGTCTGCATTTAAGGGCTAGGAGCTTCCACCAGACTGAACTTGGGTCGGTTGTTCTGATTAACAGACCCTTGCCGTGACTCAGCTCCTTTCCCATTCCTCCGCTGACAGAATGCCTGCATATGACCCTCCTTTCCGCAGCCAAAGCATGTCTTTTTGTCCTTCAGACATTCATTGCTCTTGTGCCTGTGCGTACCGCAGTTGTAGCACTGGATCGGATTATTGCCCTGACTCGAACGTTGCGTAGACCCATCGTGAGTCATACTCGTTCTTGCTCGGCCAAATTTGGTAAAATCAGATGGTGGCGCGGGACGTTTAAACCCACCTGCCTGCGGCTGGTTCTGCACTTGTCTCTGGCTATTATGCTTCCTCTTTGACTCCTCCAGAGTCACTTCCAATTTGTAGGCTGCATCCACGTACTGCTCCAGGGTAGAGCAACCGTGACGCACCATCCATGGCTTAATATCTGGATTCATCCATTCGTGGAAATACCAGATCTTCTGTGCTTTGCTGGAAATCTCAGGTTCAGCGTACTGTAACAAATGATTGAACTTGGTCGCAAGCTCAGTCACCTTCAAACCATCTGTCTGCGGATATAACAACTCCTTGTGCTTCTCTTCCCTCATAGCTCGGGAAAAGAAACGATCAATCATTTTTGACTTGAACATCGACCAGTTCAAAACAGGGCTATCAGCTAAGCCGGTGCTTTCCCACCACTCACTGGCTTCTTCCTTTAACTGAAGAGAAGCTATATGCACTTTCTCAGCTTCAGTGCATTCAACATTGCGGAATAACCGCTCTATGTGGGAAAACCAATGAGCCACCTTGACTGGCTCTCCTTTTCCATCGAAGCTATCAGGCCTCATAGAGTTAATAGCCTTCAGAGCTCGGCCATACTCCCCTCTATCCCTTATCACACCTCCCTGTAGTACATGATTCTCTTGTTCCTCAAACCTCGGAACTTCTGGAGGTACTGGCACTCCTTGTGCCTGAGGCACATTCGGGCGTAGCGCATCGGCGATCGCTTGCATGACAATTCCTCGAATTTCTGCAACGGCCGCTACGTCAAATATCCTTGGTGTGTCATCCCGAGCTGGGTCATTGCCTCCAGGATTATTATTGAAGACAAACTCACGCTCTCCTGTTGGATCTGCAACATTCCTCTTACTCAGTCTAGGGTCATTGCTCGGCCTAGCACTAGCACGGATAACGTTCCTTGTGTTCACCATCTGTTCACCGATCACATTCCAAGGATTTTATCACATTAGTATCATTCTGATATACTTATCGTAATAAAATCAACTTATAATAGATCGAACTTGGTAGTTTCTATTGATGAACTTAAACCGAGTTACTAGGTTCTACAATCTCAACTCAAAGCGAGAGAACTGGGAATTCAAGCCAAACTGGAGATGGCAAAACCATCTCGGTTTCTCCCGGGTTCCTCTGAAGAGAACAGAATGCACCCATATCTAGCGGGGCAACGGAAAAGGAATTAGTCTTTCTAGACATAGAAGCAAGCTTACTATATCAGACTATACAGAAGACATGACTATGAACGGTTGAAAATGAAAACACCGTTTTTTTATTTTTAAACTCAGAGCCTTTTGAAAATATCTTTCAATCGAAAACGAGTAAATGGTCTTCAAGTACCCAACCCGTTTTAAAAACTTTAGCTCTGATACCACAACTGTAACACCCCCAAATCTGAACCCATTTGGAAAGGTATTACCGCCAGTTACCTCAGTGTTCCTTACCGAGATCACCCAAGGCTTTACCGTTTAAATACAAATCATGAAATACAATGATACAAAATGATAACTTTATTCCTATAAAACATGAGTCCCGGGATTACATCCCAATCCCGAATAGGACAAACACAGAGTTTAAACAAAGTACAGCGGAAGTCTTTAAACAAGGTACATCGGAAGTCTTATAAAATATATAACAGAGTAAATAAGTTACAGCGGAAGTCTTATAAAAGATATTACAACAAGGATTGTGATCACAATGATCATTTGCCCAAGGATCTCAACCTGATTAAAAGATAGTTATTAAAACATCCAAAAACAATCGTCGTCTTCATAGTCAATCTAGTCTCCTCAATCTTCACTCTATCTGATGTGCCGAATCGAACGGATGACACCAGCCAACCATGCAAGGGAATTATCGGTTGGTTAGTCTAATGAAAGACTATGCAAGGGAACAAAGCAGAGTGGTTCAAAGAAGTCGTATTAGGTTACACTCCTCGTCTCTCGAATAAAAGTCGAGTACGTTAGTCAACCACCATACTATACTTGAATATGACAAAAGGCATGCACAAGAGAAGATTCTGGAAGACTGAATCTTCACAGAAATTGACCCGAAAGAAGACTCCAACGGAAGTGAGTCTTAAGGAAAAATGACAAATCTGGAACGTTTACAGAATCAGACAACAGTGATTTAAAAGCTGACTTAGATGTTTCGGTTCACGACCAACCTCACCGCTTACAGCGAATCCAGATTAGAAAGAGAACGTACTCTGATCAAAAGTCGAGACGAGCTTTCCTAGCTGCACTATTTACTTAACTGCACTACTCGCCAAAGGTATATTAATTATGTGCACTCGGGCACTTTATCTTATTAAATTCCAAAATGAGCATTACGTTATAAGCTTTTAAATCTCCACCCGAGAGATATCGGATCTCCCCGCAAGAGATATCAGACCTCCCCATAAGAGATATAGAAAGGATGAACCTTGGAAGATTTGGCACTAGCGAAGTGCGCCAACCCCGAGTAAGGGTATGGTCATGACCAGAGAGAAAGTACTGGGGAAAATCCACCAAGTACCAGTTATAAAGAAACAGCTAAACCCCCACAAGGTACATAGCGTTCCTAACCACTAGTGCTAACTAAACAGTTCTAGCACAACAATAGTTCGGGATAAATCCACATAAATGCTCTCAAGGCGAACATAAATAATAGCATTGTTCTAACAGATATACAACCTATTATAATATCATCTTTTAGTTTTCCAAAACAGTTTACAAAACCATTTCTAGACAAACATAATAATCATTCCAAATTAATTACTCAGATGAACTACTGATAATTAATGTAAATATGGAACGATGAGCAAGAGCGAACCGCCACTTGCCTTAATCCGCTGAATTGGAACAAGCCTAACGACGACGGGATTCCGGGCTCGATACGGGTATAGCTCCGACAGCACAACAACCTTCGAGTCGACCCATAAAGAAACCCTAAGTTAGATCCGACATAACAACATTACGAATCTAAAGGAAGACGAAAGGATACGAAAGGAACGACGTCCGAACGACGACCACCAAAGCCGAGGCCTAACTAGGCCATCAGCCTTCTGGCGGTGGTCGCCGGTGGCCTTACGGCGGGCGTCGCTGTTCATCACGGCGGGTGCCGCGATGAACCCAGAAAACAGATACGGCGAGAACACTCACCAATTGGTATGCGTTTCGACCCCCCTTTGCCTTGCTTTGGGTTCTGACCTTCAAAGGCAACCAAAAGGCTTCACAAGGGCCACTGGAAACACACCAAACAACACCCCGGCGATTGCTTCAGAAATCCGGCGAGGGCACAAAACTTCGGCGAGAGAGATTTTGAGATTGAGCTTTTGATTGTGTGCCAAATCCGCTCACCAAAGGCTCCAATTTATAGCCAAAGCCCAGGGGAACACAATGATGGCCTAAATGGAGGCGTGGAGGGGCTAGTTCGGCGTCGTCAGACGTCGCCAATGACTCGCAGGTCTACGCCCCCGCTAGCTTGCGGCGGGCGCCGCGTCTCAGCCTGGTCGCCGCTGAACAAAACAACTGCGGCGGGCAACTGGCGGCGGGCGCCGCCCTTAATGCGGCGGTCTCCGTTTTCTGGTCTTCGCGCCCAGCTAGAAGACGAGGGCACTGTTGCCTCGAGCCCTTCGCGGCGGTCGCCGCCTTAATTGCAGCGGTCGCCGCCATCGTGGCTTTGCCCTTCTCAGCTTTTGGACGATATCGACTTAACTCGGGATAAAAATAATCATACACGAACGAGTATTAACATCCAAAGTACGTCGTCTGTATATTATTTCACTGAGAAAAATATTACAGAGATAGAGCACATCACAGAATGTCTTAAAGTCTCTGAATTAAATCCGACGTACAAAACGGGTGTTCGGGAAAAGTTCCAAAATTCCCAAATAAATCTTATAGAAATACGGGGTATCACAATTGAACAACACTTGTCTCGGGTTCTAATTGAATTTATTTAAGTCTAAAAAAATCAATTATCGAGGCTACTTGATATATGATTATCTATACGATACTAAAAATCCTTTAGTCGTATATTCTAAATAATCATAACATAAATAAATTAATCATTTAATTTATTTACCATCTCATATTGCTCAACATATTATCCAATTGTAATGTGAAGTATTAACATATTACAACCTAAGATAACACCCTAAAATAAGTTTAATTTAATTTTAATCCTTATAAAATTAAAGTTAACCCAATGTATATCTAAGTAACCCCAATTAGTAATAATAATCGTGATTAATAATACAAAACCAAGAAAAATGAGAAAAAAAATTGGAATCGGTCGTTACGAAGTTCGCGCGAGACACCCCATCGAATATTGGCTCGATTCGACCTCGTCTGACTACCAAATGGCTCGTGGTTGGTGTCTTTGGATTCTTGACTTCAAGACAAAGATTTTAATACTTGAATCGTAACTAGAGGTGCCCTAACGAAGGAGAATTTTACCCTGGAAGTTCCAAAAAAAATTTGGAAATACCAAAAACCTAAAACTCGAAATTGGGTAAATTTCTACCATGGGTGAGGGGGTATATAGGGGAATTTTGGATTTTCGGATAAAATCCAAATTTCAATTTTGTTTGACCTTTGAGCATATATTATCCAATCATTTTCTTGAGCACCATAAAAGCAAACTGAGCCTTAATTATTAGCTTTTTACCTCTCCAAGGAATAAGGACAATTCTATTGTGACTTGTTTGTGTGCTTGGAAGCTAAGCTTGGGGGAGTTCGATGTACATGTTGTTATTGTAAAGTTATTGGATATAAAAAAAAAAAAACTTTCCGCATAACCTAGTAATCGAGTGCATTCACAAACGTTTGTATATCGATAAAACATTGGTGTGGAATTTGGAAAAAGAAAAAAAAAGAAAAAAAGAAGTGCAAGTACGAAGAAGAACGAAATGTTTCGTATTCTTTTTATTAATTGGGAAAATTTTCAAGATTTAGTGGATTCTCTTTGTCTAGTCAAGATAGAATTCTTTCAATATTCCTCGGACTAGCACCACATGGCCAAATATGATTCATACATTTCTTCCATTACCTTGGCCCTATTACAACCAAATAAAAGACCTCTTGATTTGTGTTATGTGTATGGTTCCTAGTAGTGGAGAATTAAGACACTGATGCAAGCTTATGGTAGATGATTTTCTAGGGATGAAAATGTGTGAAACACATCCCTTTTAAACACATGAGAGTGAGTGGATCACATTTTCTTCCCGAGAGGTCTATAAATTTGGATGTTAGCCTAATCTCTTGAATGACCCCTTGTTGTTTCCTATTATTTCCATCATTACATATTCAATATTTCAAAAGCTTTGTTTGAATTTCTTTTGCACAGAGACAACCTTTGCACTTCTCTTGGAATATCATTCTTTGTGTAGAAATTCTTACTTGAGGACAATGAAGATATAAGCTTGGGGGAGTTTGATAACATGATTATATGCTACATCTTACTCATATTAACCCCATTTTGTGCATAAAAGATACACTTCCTTAGGAATTTTGTAGGAATTTTGCCTGCTTTGTTCAGATGTCTGCCTTTTTGTCGTTTTGGTCTAGTAGGAGCACTTTTGGGAGCTATGGGAGATCAACTTGGAATTGGCTCAAGCATGGACAAGACCAAAGGGGCATTAACGCGAAGATTTGGTGAAGAAAAATGCACTTCTAGAGGATCACAACCTATCGGTGCCAGACAGCACACTCACACGTCATCACAAGATGAAAAATACACATCTTGTCACCACCACGACAATCTCATGGTGATCACTACAGCCGTGGTATCCACCGGGAACAATTAATTGCATTTTATCCCCTTCCTTTTGTATCCCATATTAATTGCATTTTATCTCTCTCTCTCTCTCTCTCTCTCTCTCTCTCTCTCTCTCTCTCTCTCTCTCTCTCTCTCTCTCTCTCTCTCTCTCTCTCTCTCTCTCTCTCTCTCTCTCCATTTTCTAGGCTTAGCTTGAATTTCAATTCTCTCTTAGATTCAACTTTAGATTCATTTTCCACAAGAACTAGTAATTGGGTTTATGTTTGTTGTTAGATTCTAGAACTATTTTGGGTTGTTGAGCTCTCTTGTAATTGAAAATTTGGAGATGAAACACATTCTCAACTTCATTCTCATGCTTCAATGAAAGTCAAGACTTCAATTGAATGATAAGTACTTCTTGTTCATTCTCTTATATTCTTGCTTTGTTCTTCTTGATTATTATGTGTGTGAAGGTTGGATTGATTTCTTATGCCATGTTCATGCAAATTATGAGTGAGTAGTTGTTTGTGTTGGGATTGGAAGTGGTCCAATGATGATTATATGATGATTTGGTGAAGTTTTCTTGGTGGTTGAATGAGTTTTGGTATACTATTCAAATCTTGTACACCAAGTGTTTGTGAAAATGCCTAGCTAGTATTTTTACATATAATAAATGTTGGATATGCATTGAAAGATGATATTTGACATTGGAACCTCAAGATTTGAGCTAGGACGTTTAGGACCACGAAAGTAGGCCTATTTTCCTAGTGGTTGTTTGAATTTTCATAAATCTTAATTCCCCTAATCTTAAGTTAATTACCACGAAAGTAAGATTATATTTAATCAAGTTTAGGCTAGTTTTCTTATACCTTGAAAGAGGATAAGAGATTTATTAGGACATTTGACCATTGTAGACCATCACTTGTAACCTTATAGATTTACTTGCATATCATTACATGGTATCATTGTGATGAGCCCCAATCCTAGCCTTATATCCATCAATTAACACAAATCTACCTTTTATCGTTTTAGTTAGTTCTAGAATTTGCATTTATTGTTAGTTCTATAAAATCAAAACCAAAAACTCCATATCTCTTGTTTGATCTAGATTATTAGTTTGTGTAAAATTGGTGATCAATGAGTGCTCCCTTGGGTTCGATATCTTTTATACTACTCGATAGTACCGTACACTTGCGGGCCTATCAGTCATCAAAGTTGTTAATATCTTTTTCCACTCTAGCAAAATCCTTAAACAGATCAACCATACCTTTATCACTCTTATACCTAAATGTGACATCCCAAATTCTACAAACCATTATAGACCAATCAGACTATGTTCAACAATATATAAAGTTATATCTAAATATATAACTAATAGAATGAAACCTATTCTGAAGATACTTATTCACCCCTTACAAGGTGCATTTATGACCGACCGAGCTATTCAAGATATTATTCTGATAGCTCATTAAATTTTCCACTCATTCCGAGCTAAAAAAAGAAAGGAAGGGTTTGTTGCAATTAAATTAGATATGGAAAAAACATAAGATAAAATTGAATGGGAATTCCTATTTGTTTTTTAAAAGTTTGGGTTCTCACCACTATTCATAGGATGGATTAAAGAATGCATTGAAATTCTTTCACTGTCCCAGGAAGTGAGGGATACTTTAATCACGTAAAATCTTGCTACTAAACCTAATTATATCATGCAATGTTTTATGCTACCGACCTCCATCCACAAAAAACTATATAAGCTCAATAGGGTTTTCTTCTGGAATAAAGACACCATCTATAAACCTTTAATAGGATGGGATAAAATTTGCAAAGGGACTAAATGAAGGAATTGGAATTAGGAAAACCCAAGACATGAACAAAGCATAACAAATGAATCTGTTATTGAAAAATTCTAGCTGAATCAGATAATATTGGGGTAAAAATCATAAATGAAAAATACCTCAAAAATACAATTATACTAGAATATAACAAATTAAAACAATAACTCTTAGCAATGGTCGCAACTTCTAAAGTTACGAAAATAATTCCATACAGGTCTCCACTGGCTGGTTGAGGATAGTAAATCCATCAAATTTTGTCCAGACAAAAGGGATCCTGATTTGAATTTAATAAATGAAATTTAACCAAAAACAGTTATTAACCCATTCACAATCGTAAGTGATTTTATAGTTGACAACAACAAATGGAATCAAACTAAACTAGAAAAAATCCTACATCATCATACAGTTGAAAGAATTATTGATATTCCCATCCTCAAAATAATATTCATGATAGACTATACTGGTTTTGTTGCAAAAACGGATGGTTTATCACGAAGTCCGCGTTTAAACTAATTACAAAACAAACAACATGTCCAAACGAAGATATCTCTTGGATTTGGAAAATGGATATGTAACATGCACCTAGATTTGTAATGCTTTATAAGAATTAGAGTGTTACCCATGTCAATAAGAGCTCTTCCTTTTCAGGATTCAAGTGAGGACAAAGAACTCTGAAGTTAAGCGTCTTAGGGCAAGACCTCTTGGGAAGTTTGCGGGTTGGCATGTGATGGCACTTCTAAGGCCTTGGGCCTTACAAATGGTATCATAGCCGACTATGGATTATGAGTAGGCTTGGCCTGGAGGGAGGTCACTCGATCCAGAGGGTGGTCTTTGGGCTTTGACAAGGTCGTGAAGGGTTTAAGTGGGTGAGATTATCATACCCCGAATTTGTGATCCCTTATAAGGATTAGAGTGTTACTCATTTCAACAAGAGCTCTTCCTTTTCAAGGTTCAAGTGAGGACAAAGAACTTTGTTAAGCGTGCTAGGCCGGGAGTAGTACAAACATGGGTGACCTCATGAGAAGTCCCCAGGTTGGCATGGACTAACGCTTCTAAGGCCTCGGGCCTTATAGAAATGTATTGCTGATAGAACTGCCAAACTCAGCTTCTCATCATTTGTGCCTAACTTGGAATTTGATTCATACCTTTGGATTCTCATCTATAAGGATTGTTAGGAAACGGAACTCTGGAACCTCGGTTCCCCTGAGAGTTCCTTTCCTCAGTTTCTCTACTTTTGAAGATGACAAATATTATGATACTAATGTTTTATCTCAAAGATGTGTTTTAAGGAACCACAAGAATATACCAAAGGCAAGAAAACCAAACAGGACAAAGAGAACCAAAGGAACAAGACAGAAGAAGGAACCCAGAGGAACCTAGGTGTACCCAGAAAGGTAGCATGCAAGGCTGCGATTTCCAAGAAATCTGGGAACACATAACCTAGGACAAAAGTTGTTGAAAACGACTTGTCCGAAGTTTCCAAAGGTCTGCCAATGTCCAGAACAAAACAACAAGATACCCAGAAACGCTGAACCTCGGACAGAAAAGATGAAAGCGACAGGACATAGAGATGTCACTATCCAGAAGACACTTCCCAAGCGCCCAGCTTGCTCAACCTCAGACGAAAGCATTTGAACAATGACATAGCAAGACTCGTCTGAGGTAGTTGATCAACCAAGAGAGATTCTGAGCTGCCTAGGTTGTTTGCACATGCCAAGAACAACGTGGACCAAGGAGAACCACTGATCCTAGGGCAAGCTCAATCTGTGGGAACCCAGAGAGGATTAAGCTACGAAGAATCCTCTATAAAAGGAAGACTAACTCAAGAGAGTTATTTTCATGCACTGAAATACGAATCACACTCATTAGCAAATATCAAGTGTGAACCTTCAAACAAGATCATCAAAGCAAACCGAGATCAAGAGGAACCAGTCAAGGAAGAGAAGAGCTGAGTGCTAAGTTCCTGTGACTGTAAGTGATAGTTCCTAGGTGCGAAGGTCTGTTTCTTGGATTAATTATTGATTGTGTTAAGTTATCTAGGATTACCTAACTGTGTGTAAGGCAAAGAAACTGTGCGTTTGTTCCCAGGATAAGTTGTAACCAAAAGAGATAAGAAATCAAGAAGTAGACCTTGAAAACCTTTCGAAAGAAAGGTAGTGGTTTTTATCCTGGATTGCTAGTTGGCAATCAAAGGTTTCTACTATAAGGAACTTGTTATTTGTTTGATTGTTTATTTCCGCTGCGAAGGGAACTTAGAATTCATATTCTGAGTTCCTTAAGTTATTTTCTAACAATCACGATCCTACAATTGGTATCAGAGCAGGAAAAGCTCTAGATCTTTGTTAAGTTTGCAGATCATGTCTCAACCAAGCAAGTTTGAGCTCGGAATCTCCACCAACAAACCACATCTCCGAAAGAAAGGAGAAGAAACATGGTGGGAAAAGTGCATGGAAAGCCACATCAAAACCAATGACTACCAATGCTGGAGGATAGTCGAAAATGGAGATGGCTATGTCGACCTCACCATGAAGGAAGAAGATTGGAAACCAGAACACTATGTTATCATGAAGAAGAATGCCAAGGCTAGGCAGTTCATCCTAAATGGATTGGACAGAGAGGACATGGACAAGGTCATAGGAATTAAGACGGCCAAAGAGATGTGGAAAGCTCTCAAGGAGATGCATGAAGGAAGTGAGGAACTAAAGCAAAGCAGAAAGTTTGCTTTGGAAGGAGAATACCACACTTTCAAAATGATGGAAACTGAGACCATCTCAGAATACTACTCCCGCTTCAACAGATTGATTGGAAAGTTAACAGCGGCGGGGGTCGATCTTGATGAAGTCTCCAAGTCCCTAGTGGTCATCAATGGACTCAACTCCAAATTCACCCTTCTGAAGGGAATCATGAAGAACACTCCAGGCATCCAATCCCTTCCCTTGACACAAATCATAGGGAAACTGGAGGTTGAAGAAGGAGAGCACACCAAAGCCAATACCGACAAGAAACTGGAGAAAGGAATTGCCCTCAAGATCTCCAAAGCTTCTCTAGGCTCGAGATGGAGGAAGAGAACTCAGACTTAGAAGAAAAGGAGGACGAACTTACGGCCCTCTTCACAAAGAACATCAAAAAATTCTTTGTGAAGGGAAGGTTCCAAAAGGGCAGTTCCTCCCACAATGGACCCAGAAGAGATCTCAAGGAAGTCTCTTGTTACGAGTGCAAGGAAAAGGGACACTATGCTAAGAATTATCCCAACAAGGAAGACTCAAAGGAAGAAGAAAGACCTCAGAGAAAGAAGGCTCTCGTAGCCTTATGGGGAGAAGACTCAGATGAGGAACTGGATCTCAGTGGCTTCTCTGGAGGAAGATGTCTCATGGCAAAAGGAGACTCAAGCGACTCAGAAGACCTTGAGGTAACTTCTGACGATCTCTTAAAATCCCTAGTTGATTGTGATAAGAAACAACTTCTTAAGATCATAAAGAAACTAGGAAAGGAGACCAGTTCCCTTCAACAGAAACTAGATGATTGTGAAGATGAAATTGCTTGCTTGACTGTTGAGAATTCTGTTTGGAGTAAGAAACTTGATGAAACTGAGAAAGACCTAGCTGAAACTCACTCCAAACTCATTGATATTAGGAATGTGCATGCTAGTCACCTTAAAACTTGCAAATCTTGTGATAAAACTAGCATAGATTCTGTCAAAGTTCCCTTGCATGCTAACCCACCTGGAAATGACATGCTTTAATCCATAATTGATAGGTTAGACATTCTCACTAATTCCATTAATGAAAAAATGATAAATCAAACTGTTTTTGTGAGACAACGGCATGGAATAGGATATGTCAATAATAAAGGGAACAATGATGCTGAAGAAGAAAAGGCTAGGCGAGAACTTGTTGAGATGAATGAGAATCTCAGTATTGCTCTTGCCACTTCTCGTGATAGGAATCAATTCCTATCAGAGAAGATCATGGTCCTTGAGAACAAGGCTGAGGTTGCCAAACGTCTCAATGAAGGCTCTCAAAGTCCTAAGAAGGAACCAAAGGGAAAAGAAAAGATGGTTCCTGAAAACCAATGGTTCACCAATTCCTTTGCTCACAAAAGATATATTGACATGGCCCATAGCAATGTTAGAAACAATGTTGATTTTAACAAAAGGAAAACTGAAAAACCTTTTAGGCAAGGAAAAGGAAAATATGGACATGTTGTTTACAATCGTTTGTGTACCTACTGTGGTAATAATGGTCATTACAACACTGACTGTGCTAAGAAAAGGAACTTTGAAAAGGAGAAAAGTACTCATTACCATGAAAGGAACCAGTTCCCTGGCTACTCACAAACTCGGAATGCTAATCCCCCCAGTAAAGCCAAGCTTTGCTGGGTTCAGAAATCTTAGTTTCCTTGCGTGCAGAAAGAAGAGAGGCAACCCCAACTATGGTACATTGACAGTGGTTGCTCATGCCATATGACTGGAAGAAGAAATCAAATGACCTCTCTTCAACCTCTCCAAGGTGAAAACATATCCTTTGGAGACAAAAGCAAAGGGAAAATCTGTGGAATAGAAACTGTGAAACTCAACGACCACATTCAGGTAAACAAAGTTCACCTTGTTGATAATCTTGGTTTTGATCTAATAAGTGTGTCACAGCTGTGTGATCAAGGAGACAATGAAGTTAGATTCAGATCCAACGAATGTTCAGTCCTTGACTCCTCGGGACAAATCATCCTAAAAGGGAAAAGATTCAACAATGTCTACATAATTGATCCATCCTTTGTTCCCAAGGAGAAACTTTATCTCTCAACAATGTCTACATAATTGATCCATCCTTCAAAAGCTACACTCAAAGGAGCTAGTCAGAGGGCTGCCAAAGCTAAGTGGCACATCTAAGGAACTGTGCTCTGACTGTGTAAAAGGGAAACAGGCTCGTAGTTCCTTCAAGTCCAAAAACATGGTAAGCACCTCAAGGCCTCTTGAACTCATCCACATGGATCTGTGTGGACCCATGAGAGTTCAGAGCCTAGGAGGGAACAGGTATATCTTTGTTCTTGTCGATGACTTCTCTCGCTTTACTTGGACCATCTTTATTAAATCTAAGAGTGAAGTTATTGACCGCTTTAAAGATCTGGTTCCCTTGTTAGAAAAATCTCTTGATTGTTCACTCAATGCTATTCGGTCTGACCATGGTACCAAATTCGAAAATGGAGAACTTCTAACCTTTTGCAGTGAGCATGGCATTGATCACAATTTCTCTGCACCATACACTCCTCAACAAAATGGAGTAGTGGAAAGGAAGAACAAAACTTTGGAAGACATGGCTCGGACTATGCTGATCTCAAGTGGACTCTCTCAATCATTTTGGGCTGAGGCGATCAACACAGCTTGCTACATCATCAATCGAGCCATGCTTCGCCCAATCACAGAAAAGACACCCTATGAGCTCCTAAGAGGAAGAGTTCCCAACATCTCGCATCTGAGGGTGTTCGGATGCAAGTGCTTTGTGCACAACAATGGGAAGGACAATCTTGGCAAATTCGACCCAAGAAGTGATGAAAGAATCTTCATTGGATACGCCTCGGGTAGCAAGGCGTACAAAGTCTTCAACAAAAGGACTAAAAAGGTAGAAGAAAGTGTTCATGTTATTTTTAATGAAAAATCACTTGGAAAGATTGTGCAGAACATCACCAATTCCTTTGAAGACCCGTTTCCCAAGTCATATCAAGAAAATCCAGATGAAGATGTCACTTCACCAAGTTCTTGCACTGCTGCTCGAAACCCTCCAATGGCTCCTCCACCAGTTCCCATGAACAATGAACAACAATCCATTTTTGGGAACCATGAGCATGACGACAACATCTGTGGAGACTTCAATGACTCATCTTCCCACATGATCTTCAATGGAGAAGGTGATTCCAACCAGGAAGTTGAATGTTCAACTCAGAATGTCTCCACATCAAATATTCTAGCTCCTAATAGAGAAAGAAGAGTCATCAAGCCTCCAGTCAGGTTTGAACATCTAACCTTATTTGCTTTCAATGCTTTTCTATCTATTGTGGAACAAAAGAACATAGGTGAGGCACTAAAGGATGCGGACTGGATCCAAGCTATGCAAGAAGAGCTCCATCAGTTTGAAAGGAACAAAGTATGGCATCTAGTTCCCCGTCCCAAGGATAAACACATCATAGGAACTAGATGGATTTTCAGAAACAAGCTAGATGATACAGGAGCTGTGATAAGGAACAAAGCAAGACTCGTTGCTCAAGGATACAATCAACAAGAAGGCATCGACTATGATGAAACCTATGCTCCAGTGGCAAGGATTGAGGCAATAAGATTGTTGATTGCCTTTGCATCACACAAAGGGTTCAAGTTGTTCCAAATGGATGTAAAGACGGCCTTCCTCAATGGAATTCTTCAAGAAGAAGTCTATGTAAAGCAACCACCTGGTTTTGAAGACGACGATCATCCAGATCATGTCTACTTTCTAGACAAGGCACTCTATGGCCTCAAGCAAGCTCCCAGAGCTTGGTATGCTCGTCTTGCCCAGTTCCTACTCTCAAATGGCTACAGGCGTGGAGTCATTGATAAGACTCTCTTCATCCTAGAAGAAGAAGGTAACATCTTAGTGGTTCAAATTTATGTTGATGATATCATTTTTGGTTCCACTAACCTGTCCCTTGTAGATAAGTTCAAAGACCTGATGAGCAGTGAATTTGAAATGAGCCTAATTGGGGAACTCACCTCTCTCCACTCCCATATCCACCATTGCCCATTTGGATAAGGACCATTTGAGTCCTCTTGTGGAGGAGAAGCTCTATAGAGGTATGATAGGCTCACTCATGTACCTAACTGCTAGTCGACCAGACATTATTTTTGCTGTTGGCTTGTGTGCTAGGTTCCAATCATGTCCAAGAGAAACCCACTTGGCTGATGTGAAGAGAATACTTAGATATCTCAAGGGAACTGACTCTCTCTGCATTTGGTACCCCAAAGAGTGTCCCTTTGAGCTAATGGGCTTCACTGATGTTGATTATGCTGGATACTTGGTGGATAGGAAGAGCACTTCTGGAATGGCACAGTTCCTAGGCCCTTGCCTTGTGTCATGGGGATCAAAGAAACAAGTCTCAGTCTCCCTCTCCACCACAGAATCCGAGTATATTGCGGCTGCCTCCTGCTGTTCCCAACTTCTCTGGCTAAAGCAATAACTCGCGGATTTTGGTATGTCTTATGGCCCTCTTACAATTCTTTGTGATAACACTAGTGCCATAAACATTTCAAAGAATCATGTGCATCATACTAGGACCAAACATATCGACATAAGACATCATTTTCTTAGAGATCATGTTGAGAAGGGAAACATCATTATGAAGTTTTGTAGAACTGAAGATCAGGTTGCAGATATATTCACTAAAGCCTTGAATAGAGTTTCTTTCGAGAACCTTAGATTGGAACTAGGAATGATTCCTATAACCTAGTAGTGACTTTAGTATAAAGGTTCATTTCCAGTTCCCCTGATTGTCTAGTTTAAGATTGTCAACTTGTTGAGTCTTGATATCTTTGTGTTATATCTGTTGCTTCAAACCCTACTTTTCATAATGGTCTCTTTAAAAGGGGTTTAGATAAATTTTTCTGGCTCGTGTCCTTCTGGTCCTCATTATTCTTTCCACTTCTTCATTGTTCAAGTTTTTTTAAATGGCCCAAAAGTCACAATCTGATCATATTTCTAACCCAACACTACAAGCCGAAATGATGATTGTGTACTAAGACCTTCCCCTGCCTCATTGCTCACTTTAATTCTCTATGATCCATCTCTAAACCCTCTCTGAGATCTATTGTGCAATGCGATAAATGGCCTACCCTGATTTCTTGTATGGGAATGTATTTTTCTGGTTCCATTGTTTAAACCCACATCAAAGGTTCCCACTTGTCCTTCTAGCACGTTGAATATATCGCCAGAAAGGAACCAGGATGAAGCATACTTCCAACGGCTACTTTGGCTCTCCCCCAAAGCTATTTATGGCAAAATCGCAGAGGTCAGTCACGTCCTATCAGTTGACAGACCTCCCTCCTCTCTGAATGGGTAAGCTTTGAATTTGTATTGACCGTTCGGAAAAGCTGCAAAGAGCCTTCAATGCTCTAGATTCTCCCCAATCTTCTCAACGGCTAGATTTGTCTCAACGTCCCTTCCGCCCTCACCACCTTTAAGAGTTGCCCTATTGCTCCAAGCTAATCCCACAACTCGCCATCTCTCTGATCTTCCACTTCTCTCTCTCTTAAACACAGAAATCCTTAACCTCTCAAAAATGGCCAATCCAAACCCCAATGTTATCATGGATGAAGAGGAGGCAGCCCTTCTCAAAGCATTTCGCGAAAAGAAGGCAGCATCTTCCTCCAAGCCTATTTCTGCCACCACTTCTCCAAAAACCCAACCTGAAGATAAAACTGTGGAGACAACAGCGGAGAAACCTGAAGAGAAACTTGAGAAGCCGTCAAAATCACAGGCTGAGGAGAAAGCCTTAGCCATCACCCCGGCCTCGGAATCGGCTACAAAATCCATCCCCGAAGGTGACTCTCATGACTCCTCCCCTGACAAGTCTATCCAAACGCTCTCCAGCCCTGAGCCCTCACCAGCAAGCCTCAAATCAAAACCCCCTTCCAATCCTGGTCCTCTGTTGCCATCAGGCTACAACAACGGAAAAGGAGTTCCCAAGCCTTGGTTCCCTATGATCCTCAATCCAACGAGCAGAAACCCTCCAAAAGAACCAAAGCCCTAACCGTCTTTGCCTCTTCCTCACTGGGTCTCGTCTCCTCTCTCTTCTCTAAGAGGAAGATCCTCAAGCCCCTCATAATCGGCAAAGAGTTCTGGTCACAAGAACTGGAAGAAGAAGATGAGGATATGTTTGGAGAAGCCCTTGCTGAGTTCCACTCCCTCCTGCAGTACCAAGGATGGGACGAGATGTTGATTGAGCCCTTCTCTGCTTTTGATGAGGTCGTCCGCCTGTTTTACCAGTCTATCGAGTTTGTACCCGCTAAAGACAAATGTCCCTGTAACGATGCTATTCTCATATGGAAGGGAACCAGCTATCCTCTATCCTCCAACCTCATCGCATCCGCTCTAGGGATTGAGTCCAGGTCTGGGTTTGGCATTCTCCCTCAGAAAAAGGGATGGCCCAAGGGAAAGGGCTACAAATCCAAGGGAGCAGTGGTCAAGAAAATCTACGACGGCGCCTCCCCCCAATCCTTGGAGACAAAGGACCTCTCCATCACAAACAAGATGCTACACTTCTGGATCACCCGTAATCTAGTTCCCAGACAGGAGCACAGGAACGACGTTCTCATCACAGACGCCATTTTTATGGACAAGGTGCTCTCTGGTGTCCAGATTGATCTCCCTCGCATTGTGTTAGCTCATATGCAGTTCTGTTCATCCCATGCCTCCCATGCCCTACCCTTCCCTCATATCATCAAGTCTATTCTCTCTAACCTTCACCAATACCCAGATGATTTGCATGAGACAGTCTATAGCAAGTGCCTTACCATGGCCACTGTCCGGAAGTTGAAGACAAAGGAACAACAACCCAACCCTTCTGACGCTCAAGCCAATCCGCCTAAGGAAAAGGCGAGTTCCCAGGCCCCTTCTAGCTCCCGACCACAGCTCAACCCCTCTTTAGACTCCTCTGCGATCCTCTTTGCTTTGGATCGTATTGAAAAAGCAATCATGGAAGGCTCGACTGCCATCCCGGTCGCCCTCCGTGATCAAGTACAAGAGTTGGGAAAAATAAGCTCAGCTGTGATAAGTTTGGTGAAAGTCCTTCAGATGAATTGGGAAGATGCAATCGGTGCTCATCAGGCCACAGGCCAAAATGTAGGAACTGACGACAAAGTTGATGAAGAGGAGGCCGCTGCTCTGCCATAGGAACGCTTGTTCTGGTTCCCAGTGCTGTAACATCACAGCGTGCTAGTAGTTTCCCCTAGGATCCTACTTCTCTTTTCCTTCCCCATGTCGTCTTTCCTAACGATTGCTTTTGTTGTTGCCCTCGTCGTTTGTTATTTTGTTGTTGGTTCTTGTCGGTGGTTGTTAAGTTATTAGTTTGTGTTGTTTTGTGGCTTATCTTATCCTTTCTATGAATAATGATCAGTGTTAAGTGTTAATGACTATCTTTTGGTTTCTTTCCAATGATCAATTTGTCTTTGCCCTAAGTTTCCATTATGCTTCTGTTATGGGATTGATGCATTTGCATATTCACTTGGATATCCTGTTCTTAACTAGCATTTAATCTTTTCGATGATGTCAAAAGGGGGAAGAAAGGGATAGGAACCTTGAACTTTGGAAACCACTTGACTAATAGGAACTCTGAACTAGTTCTACTTCTAAGGGGGAATTTGAAATAAACTCGTTCACTTGCTTAGGGGGAATTTGCAACCATTGAATGTTCCTCATTACTCTGTAATATTGAAAATCCCTTAAAACTCAATATGGTCTCATGAAATTCAAGTCCTATTATGTTGCCAGGTTCCTTGTATTTGTCATCATCAAAAAGGGGGAAATTGTTAGGAAACGGAACTCTGGAACCTCGGTTCCCCTGAGAGTTCATTTCCTCAGTTTCTCTACTTTTGAAGATGACAAATATTATGATACTAATGTTTTATCTCAAAGATGTGTTTTAAGGAACCACAGGAATATACCAAAGGTAAGAAAACCAAACAGGACAAAGAGAACCAAAGGAACAAGATAGAAGAAGGAACCCAGGTGTACCCAGAAAGGTAGCATGCAAGGCTGCGATTTTCGAGAAATCTGGGAACACACAACCTAGGACAAAAGTTATTGAAAACGACTTGTCCGAAGTTTCCAAAGGTCTGCCAATGTCCAGAACAAAACAACAAGATACCCAAAAATGATGAACCTCGGACAGAAAAGATGAAAGCGACAGGACATAGAGATGTCACTATCCATAAGACAATTCCCAAGCGCCCAGCTTGCTCAACCTCAGCCGAAAGCATTTGAACAACGACATAGCAAGACTCGTCTGAGGTAGTTGACCAACCAAGAGAGATTCTGAGCTGCCTAGGTTGTTTGCACATGCCAAGAACAACGTGGACCAAGGAGAACAATTGATCCTAGGGCAAGCTCAATCTGTGGGAACCCAGAGAGGATTAAGCTGCGAAGAATCCTCTATAAAAGGAAGACTAACTCAAGAGAGTTATTTTCATGCACTGAAATACGAATCACCTCATTAGCAAATATCAAGTGTGAACCTTCAAACAAGATCATCAAAGCAAACCGAGATCAAGAGGAACCAGTCAAGGAAGAGAAGAGCTGAGTACTAAGTTCATGTGACTGTAAGTGATAGTTCTTAGGTACGAAGGTCTATTTCTTGGATTAATTATTGATTGTGTTAAGTTATCTAGGATTGTCTAACTGTGTGTAAGGAAAAGAAACTGTGCGTTTGTTCCCAGGATAAGCTGTAACCAAAAGAGATAAGAAATCAAGAAGTAGACCTTGAAATCCTTTCGAAAGAAAGGTAGTGGTTTTTATCCTGGATTGCTAGTTGGCAATCAAAGGTTTCCACTATAAGGAACTTGTTATTTGTTTGATTGTTTATTTCCGCTGTGAAGGGAACTTAGAATTCATATTCTGAGTTTCTTAAGTTATTTTCTAACAATCACGATCCTACAAGGATGTTCTAGGCTGGTCTTCGCATAAGCGCTAAGACTGTCTAATTCTTTCCTCATCAAAAAAATAAAAAATAGTATAAAATATTTTTATGGGTCTATAATATACGATAGAATGTCACTATAATTTATGAAGTTGATTATATAATTAACAAAAGATATCATGACAAAAAATTTCCCATGATCAAGATATGCTAAAACCGTTTTCTATCTCCTGCTAAGGCCAAATTTCACTCAATCCTTCTTAAAGCAAAAGAGAATCTTGCCATTGTTTTCCTGTTTCTATTGTTCATTGTTTTTGTTGAAGAAAATTTTGGTTGGTACCTCTGAGTTGGTATTCAGGTTGGTGTCTTAAAATTAACTTTTTTTGAGTTGGTGCCCTTAAGGTCTTGGGTTTGTTTTCTTTGTAACCAAACATCTCCATATTGTTACTGTTGTGGTGGAATTGAAAAAATTCAAGCCCACCATTGTGTTTCTCATCCTCAAATTAGTAGGATTTTACTCCTAAAACACCCAAATCATATATTCAAACAATCCCGGTTTGACTTCCGGTTTGAAAAATGAGTTGTTGTTTCAGTATTCAAATCAGGATAGTTCAAGTTTGGAATTGGAAACACAGTAGATGCAGGTCTGACAGATTAATCTTCTTCATTGTCATTGTTCATGTTATCCGACAAGATACTTTTGACAATCTCCAAGTCCTTCCTCATACCTTTCACATTTCTTATGAGCACTCTGAGAGGCTCATTAGTTTCCTCATCCTCTTTGTCGTCTTTCTCTTCGGGTTCTTCTTGAATCCTTCCTTACATATTTTCTCACTAAACTTCTACAAACTAAATAACTATCGTGTTTCGTGTAGCACCGTCAAATACGCTACTTTTCGTAATCTCTTTCTTCGGCGTGTAAAAGCGGTGGTACTCCAGAATCTTCTTGACCACACCGGTAAGGGAGAGGATGTTTGGGGGATGTCCTAGTATAGTACATGTGAAGCATCATCACCCTTGGAAGTTTGATGGCTTCCCCATCAACAGATAGTCCATAATATGTAGTGAGTTGTGCTTTAACTCTCTTGGTACCCCATTACTTACCACCAAGTGGTACAATACCCTGTGTATTATCCCCATCTTGTTGCAATGAATTTCTACCTTTGCTAGTGGATTCTCATCCTCTGAGATTCTGCTTATGATCTCCTCATGATCACAGTCAACAGGCCATGAGGCCCATGACCCTTTTGTGATCATCATCATAACTAGCCTGTGGTACTCCTATAATTTTACTCAAATCAATTC
Source organism: Rheum nobile (assembly GCA_027886185.1). Classification (NCBI taxonomy): domain Eukaryota; kingdom Viridiplantae; phylum Streptophyta; class Magnoliopsida; order Caryophyllales; family Polygonaceae; genus Rheum; species Rheum nobile. Next base: position 2,917,703 of record WOAB01000194.1, on the reverse strand, counting down.
TTGAGAATTGTACGACTCCTTGTCTAGAGTATAAGTCCAACTGATCATTGTCTTCTTGTTCTCGGTGATCAGTGTTGAGTAAAACTCCCGTACTAACACGAGATAAAATTCATCCTCATCTTGAAAAAGATGGTCACACTTCTTCTTCATTAGCGTGTCCAATACCTCTTCCAAGGCGAACTCCTCCAGGAACTCATGATCAACCACCACACTTCTAGCAAAGTCGTCTCCGACATGTCTACGACGTCCTGTTGAGTCTTCGCGGTGGACACCCTTTTGGCTACTTTTATTTGTCTCTTCCCGGTGTCGACAACGGGATCATACTTCAACTTCTTAGACCATGTATCTCTCTTCTTGGGGGCAGACTCGCCACCCTCCGATTCTTCTTTCTCTGAAGAGACAACCCTACCCCTTTTGAGTAGAGCAGTGAACTTTAACTTAGCCGATTTGGAGGTGGCAGACTTTGTTACCTCGTTAAGAGTGTCATCCTCTTTGTCCAACAAGGGTTGTAGATCTCTTCTAAGAGAGGCTGATGTGGAGGCTTGGACTTCTTCACAACTTCATCCTCCTTAATATCCTCGAGAACCTGTTTCTCCTCCTCATCCTCCTCCTTTGCTAGATCTTGAACCTCCTATTGACCCATCTTCATGACATCCTCCATAGAGATGTTAACCTTTTCCTCCTCCGGGCGCCGACAGTGGCAACGACCCCTTCTCCTTGACTAATACCATGGTGGTGGTGGTAGGATTCTCCATGAGACTCTACACTTTCTCTTGCTCCATAGGGTTTTCTAGAGTCACCACCTTTTTAGAGGCGGTGTCACCGGAAGTTAGGCTTTAGTTGAGAAGAGGCGGTGGAAATAGATTTTTATGGGGTGGTAGAGTTGTTTTAAGAGGTTTTTTGGAGAGATTGGGTTATTTGGGCTAACGTGTTTGCACTCACGAGAGCTTTGAGCTTGATGGCAAGAGTGGTAGGGCTTTCACTTCCATCGATGGTGGTGGTAGCCTTGGGGGTGGATGGGTTGGAGGCCATTTGAGATGCTTGGTGATAGTGTTAGGGTTTGAGCGTATTAGAGAGCTGAAAAGCAAGAGAAATTTCATAGAGAGATGAGATATCATTACCTCTTTTTGTATCCTTCTTCCTTTATATTCTTTTTTAGAAGATCTTTACCTTTTTAATTTTGGAAGTTAAAAAATTCCCCAAAACCCCTTGAATTACCTAACGTTCACATGCAACCTTCTCTATTTTTACCCCTTCTAGTTGTCGCTTTTTCAAAAAGCAACCATAGTTCTCAAAAGGCGCAAACCCTGAAGACGGCGATGTCAAGGTGTCATTTGTGTCCCTTCTTTCTGAGATTTTTCTAGCCGTTTGCGACCGTTAATGTGTTTCCATACCTTACCTTAGAATGTTGTGTACCTGGCTATGGGTATTTTACCAGAAGTTGTACCAAAAAGAAACCAAGTACTAAAAGGAATATTTTGACATGGATTTTTTTAAAATTTTCGATCAAGGTGAATAATCCCCACTTGTGGATGACATAAAAGGGCTCATAGGGGCATTCACACATGATAGGCAATGGTGGCTTTAGAAACAACTATCATTTGGGCTTGTACCGAGGGTTCTTTACATCAAGTTGATTCTTTTGGGTTAGAAAGAAAATGTTTCAAGTAACAAGCAATGCAATACTCAACTAACCTATTCATGTAATCATGTAGAGAAGGTATAAGAACAGACAAAAGTCTATCTAGTTTGAAAAATTAACAATAACAAATCATGGCTTGAGTTCTGTATGTACGCCTAATGTTCCCCCTAGGACTAATGTCATATTTCAACCAATAATCAAGGGTGCCATACATGAGATGACTAAGTGTCAAGGGATATCATACCAAGCTCCATGCGAAACCAGTCAAAGAGTTTCCTATTGTGAGGCAAGGTGTGGATGTCCGCAATTTGATCATTTGTCCTGCAAAAGTCCATAGATATAAGACCTTTTTCCACACAATATCGTAAAAAGTGATGTCTTATTTCAATGTGCTTAGTACGTGAGTGTTGTATTGGATATTTAGAAATGTTCATAGCACTCATGTTGTCACGTAGTATAGGAACATTACCAAAGAGTATGCCATAGTCGTTTAATTGTTGTTTTATCCATAAGAGTTGGGTGCAACAAGTTGTGGCTCTGTACTCTGCCTCAACGGTCTATAAAACAACTAAATTTACTTCTTTGAACCACAAGACACGGATGCGGGTACTAAGCCATGCCAAACGTGCTCTTATGGTCTACCTTGTTTCCAACAAAATCAACATCGGTGTATCCCACCAAGTTTACATCACAAGCTTTTGGGTACCAAAGGCTGAGAGTACTGGACCAATTAGGGTAACGTAGGATTCGCTTCATTTCTTTTAGATCTGACTCTATAGGATCTGCCTGAAAGCGAGCAAACAAGCATACACTATTATATATAATATCAGGTTTACTAGTAGTGAGATAGAGTAACGAATGTATTATTCCTCTATATCGGGTTTGATCCACTCTTTTCTTCTTTTCATGTTTTCCTAGTGAACTGTTGGGATAAATTGGAGTGTCAAAAGTTTTGGAGTTGTCCATTCAAATCTTCTTTATGCACTCTTTCAAGTACTTTTGTTGCTGCACCTTGGTCTCATCCTCTGCTAGTACGACTTGATGTCCAAGGAAGAGCTTTAGTTCCCCTACCATGCTCATTTCAAACTCACTTTCCATGATGGTCGTGAACTTCTTCACTAAAGTTGGATTGGAGGAGCCTAATATAATGTCATCAACATAGACATGTTTCACCAGAGTGCATTTTCCTTATTTCAACATGAACAAAGTCTTGTCAACCTCACCACGTACATATCCATTTGACAAGAGGAAATGTGATAGCCTTTCATACCAAGCTTTGGGAGCTTATTTTAAGCCATACTATGCCTTGTGTAGGACGTGTACGTAATCAGGGTGACAAGAGTTTTCAAAGCTTGGTGTTTGCTTGCTTTTTACATCTTCCTTGAGAATGCCATTTAGGAAGGTGGTCTTGACGTCCATATGTTGCAACTTGAAACCATGGTGAGTGGCATAAGTAATTAACAAGGGAATAACTTCTAACCCTAAAACTGGAGCAAAATCCTCGTCATAGTCAACGTCTTCTTGTTGGTTGTATCCCAATTCTATCCTTAGGCCGTGGTACTAGACGCCTCACCTTGTTCCTTTAAAATTGATGAAGTTTTTCTTGCATTGAAATGACTGAGTCTGGGTCCTTCAGAGCTTCATCTACAATTTTAGGTTCGAACACAGATGGAAAATCATTAAAGGCACAAAAGTTTTGAACAGAGGACCTGATTTGAGTTCCTTTTATGCAGTCGGAGATGATGTTGGTGATTGGATGATCTTTCCTCATAGGATAGTTTCTTGTCTAAATCCATGAAAGATCAATATCGCTCGCACTTGGTCTTGTACCTTCAAAAGTTGGAGAGGGAGGACTAGTACCTTCATCATCGACTGCAACATTTGTGGTACCTTCTGGAGACTCTATCTCTTTAGTGTTTGGGTCTTGGTCCTCCTGATAGTCAAATCCTTCTTCATTCTGTTTTGTTCCCCCTAGATTATGTGGTTGGGGACCCTATAACAGAACTGAAGGGTCTGGAACTACTTCATTCATTAGTTCCATAACAAACCCTTCATCTCCATCATTTTGATCAATGATGGAGGTACCAGTCATTGTCGCTTCATCAAATATGACATGCACACTTTCTTCCAACTTCATTGTTATCTTGTTGTAGACCTTGTATGCCTTGCTAATCATGGAATAACCAATAAAGGTAGCTTTATCGCTTCTAGGATCATTTTTTTCAAGGTTGTCCTTGCCATTGTTATAGACAAAGCATTTGCATCCGAGTGTGCGAAGGTGTGCGGCATTTGGCTTACTTCCTTTATGTAGTTCATCTGGCGTCTTTCCCAACAATATACGTATTTTTGATAGGTTTAGCACGTAGCAAGACGTGTTTAGTGCTTTAGCCCTTACTTTTTTGGAAGACCACTAGCTATCAACAAGGTATATGACATGTCTTCCAAGGTTTTGTTCTTCCTATCCACAACACCATTTTGTCGTGGTTTCCTTGGTGTTGAAAAGTTATGAGTCACTCCATGTTCTCTATAGAAGTTGAGGAAGTGCATGTTCTCAAACTCAGTACCATGATCTGAACGTATAGCAACCAGTGAGACTCCTTGCATCCTCTCAGTGGCTTTTAGCCATGTTGTAAACACTTCAAAAGTCTCATATTTAGAAATTAAAAATGAGGTCGAGGTAAATCGTGAGTAGTCATCAATAATCACAAAGACATATTGAATTACACCATGACTCCTTATCCTCATAGGACCACAAGTTCGGGAGACTATTAAAAGCTTCATTGGCTCACAGCTTTCTATTTGGTAGTATTCAACTTCAATTCATACATGGGTGTGCCCACAACTTGTAGTCGCATGACCACGAAACGGTACAAATTTCTCTTAGACATGGTTTCTTCAAGACTCAAGGGTTGGCTATCTAAGTCTTTGTCCATGGCTGGTCATATTACCCTTTCCAATTCGGTTCTGTCTAGCATGCCTCTCTATGTCTTGCAATCCCCTTTGGTTCATCAACCATTTGTGACTATATTGATCAACAGATTGATGGCTTTGTCTAGGGTTCAACCACTAGAAAACCTAAGGTACATTCTCTTTCTTGAGAAAAAATCTTGTGTCCTCATATATTTGAGGGTTTAGACCTTCGTTCTATGAGAAAATTGAATGCGGTTGTGCTTGTGAAATTGAGTTGGTATATGCTCCAAGAACCTCAAGCATTTTGGGGGAGAGTGTTACGGTGCAAATACTACTATGGCCATCTTGATATTGACATGTTTCAAAGGCGGACAAATACTTCACATGGTTAAAAGGGTGTTCTTCATGGAGTTGGAACTCTTTGTAAAGGTATCAAAATCTCAGTTGAGAATCCGTGCACTAACTTGTTTTGGGAGCACCCATGGCTTCTAGACCAACCACTCATTAAATTGGTGGAGTCGTCGATTCTTGAATATCTATTGGGGGCCATTGCATCACTCCCAGGCCCCTTCTAGCTCCCGACCACAGCTCAACCCCTCTTTAGACTCCTCTGCGATCCTCTTTGCTTTGGATCGTATTGAAAAAGCAATCATGGAAGGCTCGACTGCCATCCCGGTCGCCCTCCGTGATCAAGTACAAGAGTTGGGAAAAATAAGCTCAGCTGTGATAAGTTTGGTGAAAGTCCTTCAGATGAATTGGGAAGATGCAATCGGTGCTCATCAGGCCACAGGCCAAAATGTAGGAACTGACGACAAAGTTGATGAAGAGGAGGCCGCTGCTCTGCCATAGGAACGCTTGTTCTGGTTCCCAGTGCTGTAACATCACAGCGTGCTAGTAGTTTCCCCTAGGATCCTACTTCTCTTTTCCTTCCCCATGTCGTCTTTCCTAACGATTGCTTTTGTTGTTGCCCTCGTCGTTTGTTATTTTGTTGTTGGTTCTTGTCGGTGGTTGTTAAGTTATTAGTTTGTGTTGTTTTGTGGCTTATCTTATCCTTTCTATGAATAATGATCAGTGTTAAGTGTTAATGACTATCTTTTGGTTTCTTTCCAATGATCAATTTGTCTTTGCCCTAAGTTTCCATTATGCTTCTGTTATGGGATTGATGCATTTGCATATTCACTTGGATATCCTGTTCTTAACTAGCATTTAATCTTTTCGATGATGTCAAAAGGGGGAAGAAAGGGATAGGAACCTTGAACTTTGGAAACCACTTGACTAATAGGAACTCTGAACTAGTTCTACTTCTAAGGGGGAATTTGAAATAAACTCGTTCACTTGCTTAGGGGGAATTTGCAACCATTGAATGTTCCTCATTACTCTGTAATATTGAAAATCCCTTAAAACTCAATATGGTCTCATGAAATTCAAGTCCTATTATGTTGCCAGGTTCCTTGTATTTGTCATCATCAAAAAGGGGGAAATTGTTAGGAAACGGAACTCTGGAACCTCGGTTCCCCTGAGAGTTCATTTCCTCAGTTTCTCTACTTTTGAAGATGACAAATATTATGATACTAATGTTTTATCTCAAAGATGTGTTTTAAGGAACCACAGGAATATACCAAAGGTAAGAAAACCAAACAGGACAAAGAGAACCAAAGGAACAAGATAGAAGAAGGAACCCAGGTGTACCCAGAAAGGTAGCATGCAAGGCTGCGATTTTCGAGAAATCTGGGAACACACAACCTAGGACAAAAGTTATTGAAAACGACTTGTCCGAAGTTTCCAAAGGTCTGCCAATGTCCAGAACAAAACAACAAGATACCCAAAAATGATGAACCTCGGACAGAAAAGATGAAAGCGACAGGACATAGAGATGTCACTATCCATAAGACAATTCCCAAGCGCCCAGCTTGCTCAACCTCAGCCGAAAGCATTTGAACAACGACATAGCAAGACTCGTCTGAGGTAGTTGACCAACCAAGAGAGATTCTGAGCTGCCTAGGTTGTTTGCACATGCCAAGAACAACGTGGACCAAGGAGAACAATTGATCCTAGGGCAAGCTCAATCTGTGGGAACCCAGAGAGGATTAAGCTGCGAAGAATCCTCTATAAAAGGAAGACTAACTCAAGAGAGTTATTTTCATGCACTGAAATACGAATCACCTCATTAGCAAATATCAAGTGTGAACCTTCAAACAAGATCATCAAAGCAAACCGAGATCAAGAGGAACCAGTCAAGGAAGAGAAGAGCTGAGTACTAAGTTCATGTGACTGTAAGTGATAGTTCTTAGGTACGAAGGTCTATTTCTTGGATTAATTATTGATTGTGTTAAGTTATCTAGGATTGTCTAACTGTGTGTAAGGAAAAGAAACTGTGCGTTTGTTCCCAGGATAAGCTGTAACCAAAAGAGATAAGAAATCAAGAAGTAGACCTTGAAATCCTTTCGAAAGAAAGGTAGTGGTTTTTATCCTGGATTGCTAGTTGGCAATCAAAGGTTTCCACTATAAGGAACTTGTTATTTGTTTGATTGTTTATTTCCGCTGTGAAGGGAACTTAGAATTCATATTCTGAGTTTCTTAAGTTATTTTCTAACAATCACGATCCTACAAGGATGTTCTAGGCTGGTCTTCGCATAAGCGCTAAGACTGTCTAATTCTTTCCTCATCAAAAAAATAAAAAATAGTATAAAATATTTTTATGGGTCTATAATATACGATAGAATGTCACTATAATTTATGAAGTTGATTATATAATTAACAAAAGATATCATGACAAAAAATTTCCCATGATCAAGATATGCTAAAACCGTTTTCTATCTCCTGCTAAGGCCAAATTTCACTCAATCCTTCTTAAAGCAAAAGAGAATCTTGCCATTGTTTTCCTGTTTCTATTGTTCATTGTTTTTGTTGAAGAAAATTTTGGTTGGTACCTCTGAGTTGGTATTCAGGTTGGTGTCTTAAAATTAACTTTTTTTGAGTTGGTGCCCTTAAGGTCTTGGGTTTGTTTTCTTTGTAACCAAACATCTCCATATTGTTACTGTTGTGGTGGAATTGAAAAAATTCAAGCCCACCATTGTGTTTCTCATCCTCAAATTAGTAGGATTTTACTCCTAAAACACCCAAATCATATATTCAAACAATCCCGGTTTGACTTCCGGTTTGAAAAATGAGTTGTTGTTTCAGTATTCAAATCAGGATAGTTCAAGTTTGGAATTGGAAACACAGTAGATGCAGGTCTGACAGATTAATCTTCTTCATTGTCATTGTTCATGTTATCCGACAAGATACTTTTGACAATCTCCAAGTCCTTCCTCATACCTTTCACATTTCTTATGAGCACTCTGAGAGGCTCATTAGTTTCCTCATCCTCTTTGTCGTCTTTCTCTTCGGGTTCTTCTTGAATCCTTCCTTACATATTTTCTCACTAAACTTCTACAAACTAAATAACTATCGTGTTTCGTGTAGCACCGTCAAATACGCTACTTTTCGTAATCTCTTTCTTCGGCGTGTAAAAGCGGTGGTACTCCAGAATCTTCTTGACCACACCGGTAAGGGAGAGGATGTTTGGGGGATGTCCTAGTATAGTACATGTGAAGCATCATCACCCTTGGAAGTTTGATGGCTTCCCCATCAACAGATAGTCCATAATATGTAGTGAGTTGTGCTTTAACTCTCTTGGTACCCCATTACTTACCACCAAGTGGTACAATACCCTGTGTATTATCCCCATCTTGTTGCAATGAATTTCTACCTTTGCTAGTGGATTCTCATCCTCTGAGATTCTGCTTATGATCTCCTCATGATCACAGTCAACAGGCCATGAGGCCCATGACCCTTTTGTGATCATCATCATAACTAGCCTGTGGTACTCCTATAATTTTACTCAAATCAATTCTTGAGAATTGTACGACTCCTTGTCTAGAGTATAAGTCCAACTGATCATTGTCTTCTTGTTCTCGGTGATCAGTGTTGAGTAAAACTCCCGTACTAACACGAGATAAAATTCATCCTCATCTTGAAAAAGATGGTCACACTTCTTCTTCATTAGCGTGTCCAATACCTCTTCCAAGGCGAACTCCTCCAGGAACTCATGATCAACCACCACACTTCTAGCAAAGTCGTCTCCGACATGTCTACGACGTCCTGTTGAGTCTTCGCGGTGGACACCCTTTTGGCTACTTTTATTTGTCTCTTCCCGGTGTCGACAACGGGATCATACTTCAACTTCTTAGACCATGTATCTCTCTTCTTGGGGGCAGACTCGCCACCCTCCGATTCTTCTTTCTCTGAAGAGACAACCCTACCCCTTTTGAGTAGAGCAGTGAACTTTAACTTAGCCGATTTGGAGGTGGCAGACTTTGTTACCTCGTTAAGAGTGTCATCCTCTTTGTCCAACAAGGGTTGTAGATCTCTTCTAAGAGAGGCTGATGTGGAGGCTTGGACTTCTTCACAACTTCATCCTCCTTAATATCCTCGAGAACCTGTTTCTCCTCCTCATCCTCCTCCTTTGCTAGATCTTGAACCTCCTATTGACCCATCTTCATGACGTCCTCCATAGAGATGTTAACCTTTTCCTCCTCCGGGCGCCGACAGTGGCAACGACCCCTTCTCCTTGACTAATACCATGGTGGTGGTGGTAGGATTCTCCATGAGACTCTACACTTTCTCTTGCTCCATAGGGTTTTCTAGAGTCACCACCTTTTTAGAGGCGGTGTCACCGGAAGTTAGGCTTTAGTTGAGAAGAGGCGGTGGAAATAGATTTTTATGGGGTGGTAGAGTTGTTTTAAGAGGTTTTTTGGAGAGATTGGGTTATTTGGGCTAACGTGTTTGCACTCACGAGAGCTTTGAGCTTGATGGCAAGAGTGGTAGGGCTTTCACTTCCATCGATGGTGGTGGTAGCCTTGGGGGTGGATGGGTTGGAGGCCATTTGAGATGCTTGGTGATAGTGTTAGGGTTTGAGCGTATTAGAGAGCTGAAAAGCAAGAGAAATTTCATAGAGAGATGAGATATCATTACCTCTTTTTGTATCCTTCTTCCTTTATATTCTTTTTTAGAAGATCTTTACCTTTTTAATTTTGGAAGTTAAAAAATTCCCCAAAACCCCTTGAATTACCTAACGTTCACATGCAACCTTCTCTATTTTTACCCCTTCTAGTTGTCGCTTTTTCAAAAAGCAACCATAGTTCTCAAAAGGCGCAAACCCTGAAGACGGCGATGTCAAGGTGTCATTTGTGTCCCTTCTTTCTGAGATTTTTCTAGCCGTTTGCGACCGTTAATGTGTTTCCATACCTTACCTTAGAATGTTGTGTACCTGGCTATGGGTATTTTACCAGAAGTTGTACCAAAAAGAAACCAAGTACTAAAAGGAATATTTTGACATGGATTTTTTTAAAATTTTCGATCAAGGTGAATAATCCCCACTTGTGGATGACATAAAAGGGCTCATAGGGGCATTCACACATGATAGGCAATGGTGGCTTTAGAAACAACTATCATTTGGGCTTGTACCGAGGGTTCTTTACATCAAGTTGATTCTTTTGGGTTAGAAAGAAAATGTTTCAAGTAACAAGCAATGCAATACTCAACTAACCTATTCATGTAATCATGTAGAGAAGGTATAAGAACAGACAAAAGTCTATCTAGTTTGAAAAATTAACAATAACAAATCATGGCTTGAGTTCTGTATGTACGCCTAATGTTCCCCCTAGGACTAATGTCATATTTCAACCAATAATCAAGGGTGCCATACATGAGATGACTAAGTGTCAAGGGATATCATACCAAGCTCCATGCGAAACCAGTCAAAGAGTTTCCTATTGTGAGGCAAGGTGTGGATGTCCGCAATTTGATCATTTGTCCTGCAAAAGTCCATAGATATAAGACCTTTTTCCACACAATATCGTAAAAAGTGATGTCTTATTTCAATGTGCTTAGTACGTGAGTGTTGTATTGGATATTTAGAAATGTTCATAGCACTCATGTTGTCACGTAGTATAGGAACATTACCAAAGAGTATGCCATAGTCGTTTAATTGTTGTTTTATCCATAAGAGTTGGGTGCAACAAGTTGTGGCTCTGTACTCTGCCTCAACGGTCTATAAAACAACTAAATTTACTTCTTTGAACCACAAGACACGGATGCGGGTACTAAGCCATGCCAAACGTGCTCTTATGGTCTACCTTGTTTCCAACAAAATCAACATCGGTGTATCCCACCAAGTTTACATCACAAGCTTTTGGGTACCAAAGGCTGAGAGTACTGGACCAATTAGGGTAACGTAGGATTCGCTTCATTTCTTTTAGATCTGACTCTATAGGATCTGCCTGAAAGCGAGCAAACAAGCATACACTATTATATATAATATCAGGTTTACTAGTAGTGAGATAGAGTAACGAATGTATTATTCCTCTATATCGGGTTTGATCCACTCTTTTCTTCTTTTCATGTTTTCCTAGTGAACTGTTGGGATAAATTGGAGTGTCAAAAGTTTTGGAGTTGTCCATTCAAATCTTCTTTATGCACTCTTTCAAGTACTTTTGTTGCTGCACCTTGGTCTCATCCTCTGCTAGTACGACTTGATGTCCAAGGAAGAGCTTTAGTTCCCCTACCATGCTCATTTCAAACTCACTTTCCATGATGGTCGTGAACTTCTTCACTAAAGTTGGATTGGAGGAGCCTAATATAATGTCATCAACATAGACATGTTTCACCAGAGTGCATTTTCCTTATTTCAACATGAACAAAGTCTTGTCAACCTCACCACGTACATATCCATTTGACAAGAGGAAATGTGATAGCCTTTCATACCAAGCTTTGGGAGCTTATTTTAAGCCATACTATGCCTTGTGTAGGACGTGTACGTAATCAGGGTGACAAGAGTTTTCAAAGCTTGGTGTTTGCTTGCTTTTTACATCTTCCTTGAGAATGCCATTTAGGAAGGTGGTCTTGACGTCCATATGTTGCAACTTGAAACCATGGTGAGTGGCATAAGTAATTAACAAGGGAATAACTTCTAACCCTAAAACTGGAGCAAAATCCTCGTCATAGTCAACGTCTTCTTGTTGGTTGTATCCCAATTCTATCCTTAGGCCGTGGTACTAGACGCCTCACCTTGTTCCTTTAAAATTGATGAAGTTTTTCTTGCATTGAAATGACTGAGTCTGGGTCCTTCAGAGCTTCATCTACAATTTTAGGTTCGAACACAGATGGAAAATCATTAAAGGCACAAAAGTTTTGAACAGAGGACCTGATTTGAGTTCCTTTTATGCAGTCGGAGATGATGTTGGTGATTGGATGATCTTTCCTCATAGGATAGTTTCTTGTCTAAATCCATGAAAGATCAATATCGCTCGCACTTGGTCTTGTACCTTCAAAAGTTGGAGAGGGAGGACTAGTACCTTCATCATCGACTGCAACATTTGTGGTACCTTCTGGAGACTCTATCTCTTTAGTGTTTGGGTCTTGGTCCTCCTGATAGTCAAATCCTTCTTCATTCTGTTTTGTTCCCCCTAGATTATGTGGTTGGGGACCCTATAACAGAACTGAAGGGTCTGGAACTACTTCATTCATTAGTTCCATAACAAACCCTTCATCTCCATCATTTTGATCAATGATGGAGGTACCAGTCATTGTCGCTTCATCAAATATGACATGCACACTTTCTTCCAACTTCATTGTTATCTTGTTGTAGACCTTGTATGCCTTGCTAATCATGGAATAACCAATAAAGGTAGCTTTATCGCTTCTAGGATCATTTTTTTCAAGGTTGTCCTTGCCATTGTTATAGACAAAGCATTTGCATCCGAGTGTGCGAAGGTGTGCGGCATTTGGCTTACTTCCTTTATGTAGTTCATCTGGCGTCTTTCCCAACAATATACGTATTTTTGATAGGTTTAGCACGTAGCAAGACGTGTTTAGTGCTTTAGCCCTTACTTTTTTGGAAGACCACTAGCTATCAACAAGGTACATGACATGTCTTCCAAGGTTTTGTTCTTCCTATCCACAACACCATTTTGTCGTGGTTTCCTTGATGTTGAAAAGTTATGAGTCACTCCATGTTCTCTATAGAAGTTGAGGAAGTGCATGTTCTCAAACTCAGTACCATGATCTGAACGTATAGCAACCAGTGAGACTCCTTGCATCCTCTCAGTGGCTTTTAGCCATGTTGTAAACACTTCAAAAGTCTCATATTTAGAAATTAAAAATGAGGTCGAGGTAAATCGTGAGTAGTCATCAATAATCACAAAGACATATTGAATTACACCATGACTCCTTATCCTCATAGGACCACAAGTTCGGGAGACTATTAAAAGCTTCATTGGCTCACAGCTTTCTATTTGGTAGTATTCAACTTCAATTCATACATGGGTGTGCCCACAACTTGTAGTCGCATGACCACGAAACGGTACAAATTTCTCTTAGACATGGTTTCTTCAAGACTCAAGGGTTGGCTATCTAAGTCTTTGTCCATGGCTGGTCATATTACCCTTTCCAATTCGGTTCTGTCTAGCATGCCTCTCTATGTCTTGCAATCCCCTTTGGTTCATCAACCATTTGTGACTATATTGATCAACAGATTGATGGCTTTGTCTAGGGTTCAACCACTAGAAAACCTAAGGTACATTCTCTTTCTTGAGAAAAAATCTTGTGTCCTCATATATTTGAGGGTTTAGACCTTCGTTCTATGAGAAAATTGAATGCGGTTGTGCTTGTGAAATTGAGTTGGTATATGCTCCAAGAACCTCAAGCATTTTGGGGGAGAGTGTTACGGTGCAAATACTACTATGGCCATCTTGATATTGACATGTTTCAAAGGCGGACAAATACTTCACATGGTTAAAAGGGTGTTCTTCATGGAGTTGGAACTCTTTGTAAAGGTATCAAAATCTCAGTTGAGAATCCGTGCACTAACTTGTTTTGGGAGCACCCATGGCTTCTAGACCAACCACTCATTAAATTGGTGGAGTCGTCGATTCTTGAATATCTATTGGGGGCCATTGCATCAAAATTTATGGTCTAGCAACGACTGGAACTAGCCATTATTTTTTAACTTCATCATGCCCGACATCTGCCAGCGTATGTGCTCGTTTTGCTTGGTTAAGCGTGAAGACGTTGATGATAAAGTTTATTGGCGTTGTACTCCCTTGGGGTTTGTTCTCCTCTAGCTATGTTCTTCGCTTGATTTACAATAGCATTGATACCGATCCTGAACCAATATGACCCTGCATATGGTCTTTCTGGCCATAGCAGCAATTGCGTCAAGTCAAATACCCTTCCTTTGTACCCAAAATCGAGTCAATGTCATATATATTCATTCTTTGCTTGTCGATCCCCGTTGCTCCGAGCTGGAAACGTGCCTCCACGCCCTACATGATTGCCGTCAAATTCACGATATTTGGTTGGCTTTGAGTGGGAATGCCCTCCCTATGATTTGTTTACAACCTTATACATGAAGGCCTAGATTTATGGTTGTTGAATTCCAATTCAACGCACGTGAAGATGCCAAGGATCAACACACACTTGGCCCGGATTTCTCTGAGATTTATATTTTTCGGGGATGTCCTCAACAATTTGAGTTGTTTCCTTGATTCACGTAGGACAAGATCCTTGGCTCATTGTCCCAATTTTGTGATAATGCTCTTTATCCTCACTTTGCGTACTCTGGGGACCTCTCTCTGCTTGCGAGATGAACTCTGGGCCTCTTCCCCTTCCTTCCGCGCTTTACCGATGGTTGCTGTTGAGCTTCGCTCACTTTCCGGGACACCGGATTTACTTGAACATGTCCCGGAGATGGATTCCCCGGGGGCGGACTCTCCGACGCTCAAGTCAGTAGGGGTTCACGATAAAAAAGGAAGTGAAAGAGAAGTTCAACGATGGAACAAAACAAGACGAAATCGATAGGAAACTCGTGTTTTCTCTCTAATTTTCTAGGAATGTTGCTTGGAGGAAAAGAATAAGAATGAGTAGCCAATGGAGTGCTTTTGCTCTCTTTCTCTTTCCTCTAACCGAATTGCTCTCAAGAGTGCCCCCCCAAAAAGCCTTCTCTCTCTCTCTCTAAAATACGAGGTATTTATAGAGGTGGTCCTCCCTTCCTTGAGCTGCCACATGTCACTCTAGCTCATGGGCGTCTTCCTTTTACTCTTCATGGGCTTTTCTCCATTTCTTGCGGCCCACAACTCCGATGGAGCCCGGATGCCAGTAAGGAGTTCCTCGTGGGCCTGTAGCTTGTTTAATTTTGACCCCCATATCCAGCCCCCCAAGCCCTTCGGCTTCGTGTAGTGAAGGTGAAGGCTTGGTTCACTGATGGCCTCGCAAGGGCTCACACTTTGATGTGACCATGAGTTACCTCAAGGACATACCAAGGTCGGTGCAACGAAGATGAAGGATCAACCAATCTGCATGGACGTAATGGGGCAATTTAGGAAGATAATTGACTTGTGTTTTGTTTGTTTTGTTATTTCTATTTTCATTAATTAGCTAGGTAGTTAAGCTAGTTAAGTGGGTAAAGCAATGGCCTACGTAGTGCTAGGCTTAGTGGCTAGTTAGTGGGTTTATTATGTGATTTTCTTATTTTCATTTTGGCACCTATATAATGGTTGTCGAGCTATGTATTTTCTTAAGCTTGATTTGGAGATTATAAAGGAGAGTGTTTGCTCATTTTAAGCTTCATGACGATGGTTTTCGAGGTGGTACCTATCCTCGAACCCTTAGTCTTGTTTCGGTGAGTCGTATCCGAAACACCCTTTGGTGTGTCATATCCGAAGGCGGTTGGGTAATCATGGTGTGTCGCATCCATGCGTGTTCAACCTCGTCTCAAGGTTCTTGGTGAGTTGCATCCGAGGGTCGAGAGATACTTATCCCAAACTCTTCATGAACCTCTTCATGAGAGTTATATCCATTTCCCGTTTTGAGTCAAATCTCCATCAAGCCATTGTTAGAGTCACAATCAAACACATCAAATGTCCTATCTAAGAGAGCTTAGGCAAGAAATTGTTAAACCAAAGTCTTGGCCCCCTTCGTCTTGTACTGTACGGATCTTGGCATGTGTTTACGCACAACATCAAGTGGTATCAGAGCCATTCAAGGCGAAGGGGACGTTCATGGTTCTTCAAGGAGGAGCACACACAGAAAGAAGGCAAGGATCAAGGTGTAGGAGCAATGGGCCGATCATGGCTGAGGAGAGCGTCCAGTTTATGGCTAGAGGAGAGGCCGGACATGAAGGAGGAGGACTCGAGCTTGCATCCAGCCAACCAAGATATAGGCGGAGGATCTGGCCTTCAGGAACCCTCTGCGATGCCTCAGTAAAATCATCACAACTTCTAATTCCCAGTGCCATTCTTTCTCAAATTTTGAGGGAAGAAACTAGACTTCGATATCTAACTCTGGGCGTTGGAATCATCCAATTCCGAGTCCAAACGAGAGAGAAAGAGTCAGTTGAAGTCAGGCTATAATTCTGGAAGTTGTTGTTGATTCCTTGGAGGTTAGAAGGAGATGGCAGCCTTCAACTCGGCCACCACCTCTCCAAACTGCCGTCCACCACCCACACCACCTCCTCAACTTCCACAATTCAGCCCACTAACAACCAGATTTCTTTTATTTGGTTGTTTGAGAACAAAAAGAACAGAAACTAGGAAGAATAGGAGAAGTGGTTGGCGGTTATTGATTTTGTGGTGTTCAAAGATCTTCCCTAGATTATCTCCAACAACCTAACCCCCTCCATATCTTTCTCCACTCCTCAAACTGCCGTCCCTATTCCCTCTCTCCAGCCTTGAATGTCGTCCTTGCCTTCTCAATCAAAGAACAAGCTTCAGTCAAGGTGTTGCACGTGTTTGAAGTCATCTGAAGACAATGAAGATTCGAGGACGAATCTTCTTAAAGTAGGGGAGGATGATGTGACCATGAGTCACCTCAAGGACATACCAAGGTCGGTGCAACGAAGATGAAGGATCAACCAAGCTGCATGGACGTAATGGGGCAATTTAGGAAGATAATTGACTTGTGTTTTGTTTATTTTGTTATTTCTATTTTCATTAATTAGCTAGGTAGTTATGCTAGTTAAGTGGGTAAAGTAGTGGCCTACGTAGTGCTAGGCTTAGTGGCTAGTTAGTGGGTTTATTATGTTCTTATTTTCATTTTGGCACCTATATAATGGTTGTCGAGCTATGTATTTTCTTAAGCTTGATTTGGAGATTATAAATGAGAGTGTTTGCTCATTTTAAGCTTCATGATGATGGTTTCCGAGGTGGTACCTATCCTCGAACCCTTAGTCTTGTTTCGGTGAGTCGTATCTGAAACACCCTTTGGTGTGTCATATCCGAAGGCGGTTGGGTAATCATGGTGTGTCGCATCCATGCGTGTTCAACCTTGTCTCAAGGTTCTTGGTGAGTTGCATCCGAGGGTCGAGAGATACTTATCCCAAACCCTTCATGAACCTCTTCATGACAGTTATATCCATTTCCCGTTTTGAGTCAAATCTCCATCAAGCCATTGTTAGAGTCACAATCAAACACATCAAATGTCCTATCTAAGAGAGCTTAGCCAAGAAATTGTTAAACCAAAGTATTGGCGCCCTTCGTCTTGTACTGTACAGATCTTGGTATGTGCTTACGCACAACACACTTGCTCAAGTGCTTTACGCGATCTTACTTGCGAGTTGTCTTCTCTTTTCTCTTTCTTTTCGAAGAATGACTTAGCCTATTATTGTCTTCTGCTTAGGTTCTCTCTTAGTCAGATCTACTACTTTAGAGTTCGCGAGGGAACTCATCGAGTGGGCGCGGAGCCCCGAGATATTGCACTTAGAGTTCGCGAGGGAACTCGTCGAATGTGCGCGGAGCCCCAAGATATTGCACTTAGAGTTCGTGAGGAAACTCATCGAGTGGGCGCGGAGTCCCAAGATATTGCACTTAGAGTTTGCGAGGGAACTCGTCGAGTGGGCGCGGAGCCCCTAGATATTTCACTTAGAGTTTGCGAGGGAACTCGTCGAGTGGGCGCGGAGCCCCGAAATTTTGCACTTAGAGTTCGCGAGGGAACTTGTCGAGTGGGTGCGGAGCCCCGAGATATTGCACTTAGAATTCGTGAGGGAACTCGTCGAGTGGGCGTGGAGCCCTGAGATATTGCACTTAGAGTTCGCGAGGGAACTCGTTGAGTGGGCGCGGAGCCCCGAGATATCGCACTAAGAGGAGCATGGCTCCACTCTAATTATATCGCTTTTTGGTGTGCTTTGCATTTTGCTTTCGATCGTTTACTATTATTTCTTTTATTCTTGCTTTAATTGAGTGTCACACAATGCTTTGTTTTCACTCGTTTCATGCATCGTCTTGGTTTTAATTTACATTTCATTCGTCATTCAGTTCTAGAGCTCATGAACACTTGTTATGACGGGTTGAAGCCCCATCGTTTTATTTTTTGTAGTTCACAAATGGAACACGTGAGGGCCTGAAGCCCTAGCATTTATTATTTTGAGGGTCCGTGAAGAGACGCAAAAGCGGAAAGAGCCCATGCGTTTAGTGTTTAAAGTCCGGGAAGGACCGAATGAGGGGGCAAAGCCCTATTTTTTTCCTTTTCGAATTTCGCGAAAGGACTTGTTAGAAGTCTGGCTCGCTTTTAGATTGCTTTTATACTTTCTTTCGTGCATTGCTTTTACTTTCCATTTCATTTTGTCTTTTAATTTGCGTCGTTTTTCTCGGGTGTGAATTGCCTTAAACATTCGGATTGCTTTTTCTCGAGCATATTGCTTATGTTACTTGCTTACTCTAAGCTCGTGGAGGGTGTATGATTGGGAAGCCATGAGCGAAGGGAGGCCTTTGTGAAGGCCATGAAGTCATGGAGCAAAGGCGGGAGTCTTCGTGAAGGATACCTTCATGAGAGGGGGGTCTTCGTGAAGGAGGTCCCTTTTCGTATTGCCTTATCGCTTGCCTTTCATACTCGCGCATTTTTGGGTATTGCTCTTCTCGTATTGCTTTCACAAATTGCTCTTACTCGCTTGCTTACACATCATACATCATATTTGCTTTTAGAGTATTGCTTTATATTGCGCGTTTCATATTGCTTATCAAGACTTGATCTTTCGTATTGCTTTCAAGTATTGCATCTCTCGAATTGCTTTTCAAGACTCGTGCATTTTTTGTATTGCTTCTCAAGACTTGCTTTTCCCGAATTGCTTTTCTACTTGCCATTTCGTATTGCATTTACGTATTGCTTTCGCGTATTGATTTCCAGACTTGCTTTCAAAACTTGCTTCTCAAACTTGCTTTCAAGACTTGCTTATCAAACTTGCTTTCAAGACTTGGTTCTCAAACTTGCTTTCAAAACTTGCTTTCAAACTTTCTTTCCTTGCCATCGCGTATTGCTTTCTCATATTACTTTCATACTCGTGCACTTTATGTATTGCTTCTCAAGGCTTGCTCTTTCTTATTGCTTTCACGTGTTGCATTTGTCGCTTATTTTCTCTAAGCCCGTGGAGGGCGTATGGCTGGAAGCCATGAGTGAAGGGAGGCCTTTGTGAAGGCCATGAAGCGAAGGCCTTCGAGAAAATGAGCCTTCATGAAAGGGAAACTTCGTGAGGGGGTGCCTTTGTGAAGGCAATAGGCTCGAGCTGGGAGGCCACGAGCATAGGCCATGAGTTCTTCGCGAAGGCCGGGAAGGCCAAGAGAAAAGAACGGGAAGGCCAAGGGTGAAGGCCGGGGAGGCCAAGAGCGAATGGCCGGGAAGGCCACTTCACTAGTTTTCTCGCGTTGTTATTCAACTTGCTTTCAAGTGTATTGGCTAATACTTGCCAAGCCCAATACCGTCAAATCTTGCGCATAACTTGCTTTGATGTAAGCTTCATAAAGCCATCAATCTTCATAAAGTGAAGCTAAGGCAAAGCTTCATGAAGCAACAAGACTCCACGAACAAGCTAAGGCAAAGCTTCGTGAAGCTCACGGCTCCATGAAGCAACAACGCTTCACGAAGAAGCTTCATGAACAAGCTTCACGAAGAAGGTAAGGCAAAGCTTCTTGAAGTTCACGGCTCCATGAAGCAACAAAGCTTCACGAAGAAGCTAAGGCAAAGCTTCGTGAAGCTCATGGCTACATGAAGCTACCAAATAAGAGTGAATAAAGCATTTAAGTCAAACTCTCGAAATACTTACTTGTTGCAGCGTGTGGGCAAAGCTCGAAGCGGGGCTCCATAGAGGGAGCTGAGGGTGTGGCTTTGCGGACCGAAGGTCACACAAAGATAAGCGGACTGAAGTCCTCGCGGACCGGAGTGAGCCTCCGAAAACTTGTTACCTAGAGTTAGCCTCCGCCAACCGGAGTCGAACTGGAGTGAGTAGGAGTGAGGCTCCGCGAACCAGAGTGGGACTCCGAGCTGGAGTGAGGCTCCGCGGACCGGAGTGGGACCGAGCTGGAGTGAGGCTCCGCGAGGGACTCCGAACTAGAGTGAGGCTCCGCGAACCGGAGTGGGACTCCGAGCTGGAGTGAGGCTCCGCGAACAGGAGTGGGACTCCGAGCTAGAGTGAGGCTCCGCGAACCGGATACTTCGCATCCTGGAGTCCAAACAGAGGCGAACTTTTATTTTGCTTGTCGGGTTTGACATTCGTGTATCACATCCCCACAGACGGCGCCAGTGTTGAATTTCGGTTCAACGCACGTGAAGACGCCAAGGATCAACACACCCTTGGCCCGGATTTCTCTGAGATTTATATTTTTCGGGAATGTCCTCAGCGGTTTGAGTTGTCTCATTGCTTCACGTAGGACAAGATCTCTGGCTCCTTGTCCTAATTCTGTGATGATGCTCTTTTTCCTCACTTCGCGTACTCTGGTGACCTCTCTATGCTTGCGAGATGAACTCTGGGCATCTTCCCCTTCCTTCCGCGTTTCACCGATGGTTGTTGTTGAGCTCCACTCGCTTCCCTGGACACCGGATTTACCTGAAAATGCCCCGGAGATGGCTTTCCCGGGGGCAGGCTCTCCGACGCTCAAGTCAGTAGGGATTCGCGATAAAAAAGGAATTGAAAGAGAAGTTCAAAGATGGAACAAAACAAGACAAAATCGATAGGAATCTCGCGTTTTTTCTCTGATTTTCTGGGAATGTTGCTTGGAGGAAAAAAAGAAGAAGAAAGAGTAGCCAATGGAGTGTTTTTGCTCTTTTTCTCTTTCCTCTAACCAAATTGCTCTCAAGAGTGCCCCCCAAAAACCTCATCTCTCTCCAAAATGAGAGGTATTTATAGAGGTGGTCCTCCCTTTCTTGAGCTGTCACATGTCATTCTAGCTCATGGGCTTCTTCCTTTTACTTTTCATGGGTTTTTCTCCATTTCTCGTTGCCCACAACTCCGATGGAGCCCGGATGCCAGTAAGGAGTTCCTCGCGGGCATGCAGCTTGTTTAATTCTGACCCCCACAATGGTAACATAAAAAAAGTTGATCTTCGGAATTCTACGTTCGGGTATGTGCTCTGGCACTCCTAGAAATGTCGTAACGGACTACTCTTTTCTGGTGTTGCCGAATATGCTTGTTTGTCTTTGATTGTCTCCTCTCTTGTGGCTGTTTGTTGCTCTGCCAACCACCATGTTCTGTTGTTGTCTCCATCGCTCTCTGCCACCACACCTCGCAGTTCCTAGTCTCTGCCTCCACCTGGATGGGTTCTGCTTAACACCGATGCGGTGTCCAAGGGTAACCCCTGGTTCATTCAACCGGGATTTCTTCTTTAATTGCGGTAGTTGTGGCTCACTTACTCTGAATTGTGGGCTATCCACCTAGCCTTTTTCCCGATCAAATGACACTAATTATGCAGTCACCTATAACTACTTTTGAGCTCGGAACTCGGGCATGGCGTAACCTGGTTGAAGACCGGGGAAGTGGGCTGAAGTGGCCCAAATTGCACTTACGAAACTAATTTGTGCTGAGTGGCCCGAATTGGGTTTGTGGGGTTTTCTCTGAGCCCTTGGAAGTTCCCGATCTTACAAAATGGAATAAATGCAAAATGAAATGATGATGTATGTAATTAATGCATAACCTCTAATCCATTAATGAGTTGAGATTTAAGACCATTTTTGACTTTGTCTATTCTCTAATCTAAAGATCAAATCCGCTTTCCGCTATGTCCCTTGTTTTATTATGAATCCACAGTTTGGCATTCGCAGTAAGATGATGTATGTAATTAATCCACACCCACGTGGTACACTTCAAATACCTCTTTTGCCCTTTGGAATCAATATAGGGGAAAACAATTAAACTAGATATCACAATGTGCAATTTAGAAACTTGTTAAGGAAGTAAAATACATTGAAGACACATTTGTGTAAGGTATATACTTAAACATTCTTTTTCCACGTATCATAAAATTAAATTAGGCATATTCAATTATATAATGTTATCTTGTTTATACTTATAATAGTGACGATAAAGAATTAAATAATTAGACGAAAAATAACATAGATCAAATATCTAAAGAGGTTTACGAGGAAAAAACTAGTCTGTGTAACTATAATGACTATGTTGTAATAAAATCCAAATAATTAATCTGTCCGATTTTCTACAAAATCATGTATTATTGTTTCTAGTCATATTATAACCCGAACCTAAAACAAAGAAAGTCCATTCACCTTGTTTATATTGAGATATTATGGAAGCTTTTACGTGTACATCTTAAAACCACGCACATAAATGATACGAGTTAGTTTAATTGGACAATTAAATCTGCTAATCTCTTGTTTTTTTCTGTATGAACTTAAGTTGTTATGAATTTTTATTTTTGTGCTTAGAAGATAGAACCAAGTATTTGTGCAAATTAATTGATATCTAAACACCTTTATCATGCTATGAATATAACATGAACACGTATCTTTGAAATGAAGGGTAATCTTGTCCTTTTAGACAAATTATATTTTTAGTAAATTTAAGGTAGACACTATAAAAGAGGAAGAGGGTTGTGACATGTATGTTACCCTTGTAGTCTTCTTTTCCATCCACCCAAATAATCAAAATCCTCTGTCCTACATGTGAGTTTCTTTCCTCAACTCAAATATAGATTTCTAATGTTTTTACACGCGTACGGATTCGCATCACCTTTTTTTATTTGATTTTACCACTTGAATTCATCTATGCATGACCAAAGAATTATGTTTGGATTACTTAATTAACTTGTCTTGCAAATTACCCTTCTGCTCTTCCTCATAGATGTACTGGCCATAGATGTACTGGCCAGTACGTTCAATCTAGTACGTGAACATTCACTTCAATTTTATGTACAATAAACTAATGATTAATCCCCTCAAAGAAAATTAATCATTTCCATTTTTATACACGATTTTGATTTATAGTCCTTTTCGTATGTTTCATTATATATTATATATAATTCCAGACAACATACCAATCAATTTCTTGGCATATTTTTCATGTTTAATGCGGATTTGAAATCTATCAAGGGGTGATTTTTTTATGTATAGAAACACATTTTTGTAAACGCTCTAGCTATTTCTCTCCTCCTTGTATTATACTGTAATTAAATCAGGTGATTTTATTTAGATGTATAGAAAAAATCCCAATTCTCAATTAATTTACCTCTCTCGATCGTACTTTTTGTAATATTCTTAAATTAAATGGCATGATTTTTTTTCTATGAGTGAATGATAATATGCTATTTTATCTTTTATCACAATGAATTGGCTTTATGAAATTTCGTGCAAAGAGATATCAAAGCCAAAGATTTCATGGTATCTCACATAGTGTAATATTTTGCTATTATTTTTTTATGAAACAATCTAAATGCTCCTTGTTTATTACGAATGAATTTAGACAAAAGTATTTTTTTTCTTAACTTGTAGATATGGAAGTTAAATCTTCTATTGTATTTATAGATAATGCAAGACACTAACTTTTATATATTTTACACCAATACCTTCTTCCTTGACCATAACCATCAAAATTCCGCCCATTTCAAATTATAAAATTTTCATCATTTGTTGAGAATTCAGAACTTTAATTTGCATTACTACTTATTAGTGCAATAATATTTACGTCCGTACGTAATTCTTTATCTAACTATATAAATACAATCATATCAGTTTTTCAGACAAGTACAGGAACTACAATGAAGATTGTGTCGAACTTCCCACCCAGAAACGTCATTTGGATATTCATATTGGTAAACAATTAAGTTCGTACGTACATTCTTTTCCAATTAAGAGAAACAACATTACTTTATCATTGCTTTTCTTACGGCTAATTCCTACAAAAAAAACCTCCGCCCATTTAATATAATATTTGTATTTTCTTTATATACATCTCCAATTCTCTCCATGGTGAATTGAATAATCATTCATTAATATATTGGCTTACTTCCTCTAATCAAAAAGATTTTTTTTATTGAAATAAAACTTATCTTGTAGTTCCAATAAATATATACTTTTTTTCCATTATTCTATGTTGTATCTTGAGGATGTGCAGGCAAATGTAACATTAGTTATGTTCATTATTGCAACATCATGTGTGCTTCATCTAAGCAAGACTGAGTATCATTCTTACAAAGCAGCTGACAGAGGTGGCATCAAAATTCAGATTTCGGAGTTACAATCGATCATCTTATCAATTACTCATCTTGCTAGGGGTTTCACAGCAAGTCTTAGAGGGAAGAACCAAACTTTCCCGCCCATCGAAACTCAGGTATTCTAATCATGCATGATGTAATGTTTTTTAAATTTGGTCAATGTGACAATGAAAAGGAGAATAGCGAGATGCGACCCACCCGAACCAGGACCAGACCCAACCTGAAAATTCATCGCAACCCTACCCAATATGACCCGAACCCAAAGTAGACCATGTCCAAGCGGACCCTATATTGAAACGGCCCGAATTCAAGCAACAACCAAACCCGAATAAATCCGACACGGTTGAAGCTGGTAAATAAATAAATCCAACACAAAATAGACCGAATGAGATTTAACCTCAAACATATACAATTTCATGCTTGTGAAACCTGAAACGAAGACATCAAACTTCTTAATTTCCTTGACAAATTATTTCGGGATCTACTATCTCAAATTACTTATTGTACTCGTGTATGAAATTATTGAGCTTTGATTTGGTAAAGTCATATTATATATATATATATATATATATTGAATCACCGTGTGTTAATTAGGGAACGGTACAACTATTTCTTGTACAGGGCAAATATAAATTCAGACAAGTAACAATCATTCTGGTCCTTAGAGAGGAAAACTCAATCAACCAACTAGTTGCCTTAAGAAAAACCTATACCTTTAGGTTTTACCCTAATAGAATTTCAAATGTCTACCTGTATTACTAATTCGGTTTTACAGTCAAGCAAATCTTATATGAACCTAGTCTCACACAAATCCTAGACTTTTAGACTTCTAGCAAGTGTAACAACCTAATAATCACAAGAACACAAAAAACTCAAAACAAAGTACTTCGCACAGAGTTCGCACCTTGTCTTCTCTCTATGATCTTGGATCCTTGTAGTTGCGTTATCATTCCTAATGTATACTACACACGTATATATAGTCCTAGATAACGGTTCATTAATTAACCTAGCAGCCCATGAAATGCTAACTAAGGTAACTAACCAAATATTATCTAATTCCATAAATACAATATTTTAATCATTTTTTTCCGAAGGTAAAATATCCTAGAATATGCTAAATCTGCTATCTTTCTCGCGCCTTGCAGTCCAATTTTTTTTTTTTGAGTTCTTCTTTCCAAATTTAGCAATTCTTTCCAAAGTTCTTAGCGCGTGTTTCTTTGCGTAAACACGTCGTTCCTTCACAGTGTTCCCTTTCTTCTTTTCTCTTCACAACGCGCTTGTCAATGCTATGTTTTGCTCAGCGTCGTTGTACATTTGTTGACTCGTCGTTCCTTTACTTCTTCTCTTGGTTTTCATTGTTTCCTACACATGTATATATAGTCCTAGATAACGGTCTATTAATTAACCTAGTAGTCCATGAAATGCTAACTAAGGTAACTAATCAAATATTATCTAATTCCATAAGTATAATACTTTAATCACTTTTTCCAAAGATACAATATCCTAGAGGATGCTAAATCTGCTATCTTTCTCGCGCCTTGCAGCCCAAGAAATTTTCGAGTTTTTCTTTCCAAATTTAGCAATTCTTTCCAAAGTTCCTAGCGCACGTTTCTTTGCGTAAACACGTCGTTCCTTCACGTTGTTCCCATTCTTCATTCCTCTTCACAAAGCGCTTGTCAATACTTTGTTTTGCTCAGCGCCGCTGTACCTTTGTTGAACCGCCATTCCTTTACTTCTTTGTTTTGCTTCTTCTCTTGATTTTCATTGTTCCATATTTCATTCATTTAACCTGAAACTCATAGAAACAAAATAAATCATAAAATCTAATGGTGTTTATTATCTTCAAAACTAGAGGGAGTGTCATCGTTCCAACAATATATATAGATGGTTTGGGTCTCATAAATATCATATCATCTATACATGACATTTAGACTTTGCAGAACTTCATATGCAAAACCTTTTGAAACTCATCATATGACATTGATTGATCACCTAAAAACCACCCCAAGTCCCTCTCTAACCCATTTGTGAAGTGGTCCGCTAGATTTTGTTTAGACCAAACAAACTCAATGAAAATCATCCCATGAGTAATCAACTGAGGTATCGTGCTATGTCTAACACCCAAGTATCATGACTTACCATTATACACTTGTTTATATGCCTTAGCCAAAGTAGTTGTACTATTAGAATGGATAGATATGGATGAAATCGGTTTCGGCCACAGAGGAATCTCAAAGATCAAGTTCCTTAGCCATTTTGTATCTCCACCGGTAGCCGCTAACGCCACGAATTCTGACTCCATAGTCGGACTTCTAATGCAAATTTGCTTCTTAGAGGACCATGAGATGGCACCTCACTCAAGCAGGAACACCCAACCAGTAGTAGAAAAATGATCTTTTATGTTGGTGATCCAACTCGCATCCGAATATCCCTCTAGGATTGAGGGAAACCCGACATATGACAAACCATAATTCATGGTTCCCTTTAAGTACTTGAGCACCCGCCTAATGTCTTTCTAATGGTGAGTACTAGGATGACTAGCATACCTACTCAACATATCTACTGCATAAGCGATATCCGGAATTGTGCTCGTCATGGCATACATTAAGCATATGAATCACTAATGAGTACTCGAGTTGTGATACTGCTTTACCCATGTCGGGCATAAGCTTCACACTCGGATCCATGTGAGTGCTCACCGAAGAACAAGTCTCACAATTTGAACTTCTTAAGCACTTTCTCAATATAGTGAGATTACGTTAAAGAAAGTCTCTTGTTCTCACGCTTGATCCTAATACCAAGGATCATATCCGCCTTCACCATATCCTTCCCGGCAAAGCATGATGAAAGAATGCCTTTGTAATGTCAAATTGTCTTTGGTTCGTGCCAAAGATCAACATGTCATCAACATACAAGCAAATGATTACTCCATTTTAGACTTATAAATTTTGTTGAACACGCACTTGTTCGACTGATTTAGCTCAAACCCGTTGGACAAGACAACCTCATCAAACTTTTGATACCACTACTTAGGTGCTTGCTTTAGCCCATACAATGACATTATCAACTTACACACCTTATGCTCATTACCTGGCATAATGAATCCTTCAAGTTGCTTCATATATACTCCTCCAAATCACCATTCAAGAACGTCGTCTTGACATCTATTTGGTGAATCACTAGATTGTTAATAGTCGCCAAGGCCATCAACAACCTAATAGTAGAGATCCGAACAACCAGAGAATGTGTATTAAAATAATCAATACCTTCCCTTTGCTAAAATCCTTGGATAACTAATCAAGCCTTAAACAAATAAATTTGGAAGCCATTTGAGAAGCTTAGGGTTTTGTTTTATTAGTGGAAGTAAAGAGAAAGAGAGAGAGAGCAAGAATTGGGTCAAGAAAGATTCTTGAGCAAGAGGACTTTCAGAGAGAGATATTGTTGTACCTTCTACTCTGTTGATTACTCTTTTTATAAACGCTCACTATTGGATCAAATCCCCTTCATTTCTGCAAGTCTGATTTCCCCAAAATTTACTCTCCTTAATTACCTAGCGTTCACCTCCAAGTCTTCGTCCTTTAATGCTTCTCCGTGCTCACCTTTTCTTTTCAAAAACTAACTCTGGCTTCTGACGCACATTACCCGAAGACGGTTGTTGTCAACTTATAACTGTGACACACCTTTATGCAGATTTCTAGCCATTTGCGACCCTTTTTCCCATGTGTTTCCTTACCTTACCTTTTATCGTAGTGTACCATAACCAAGTACAAAAACACTATTTATGCATGGAAACATTATATTTTTCGATCATGGTAAATAATCCCTAGTTGTCAATGACATAGATAGGCTCATAGGGACATTTACACGATATTGGCTAGGATGGCTATTGGACCAACTATCATTTAGGATTGTAACGAGGGTTCAGTACATCAAGTTGATCCTTTTGGGCTAAAAGAAGATGGTTTCATACAACAAGCACAATACTACTATCAAAGAATGTTCTTCATGAATTCATGTGGAGAAAGTGTAAACACATAAACATGTCTAGCATGTTTACAAGATTAATAACAACTAATAATGACTTAAGTTCTAAACATGCTCCTAATGTTCCTGCTAGGACTAATATCAAATTTCAATCAATCATTGAGGGCAACATACCTGAGGTGACTAGGTGTCAAGGGAGATCATACCAAGCTCCATGCGTAACTTTTCAAAGAGTTCCGTATTGAGAGGCTTGGTGTAGATATCCGCAATTACTCACGAGCAACTTCTTGCTAGAAGCATCATCAACCATGTACTTCGATTTTAGTTGATCCCACAACTCTTTTATGGATTCCACATTCTGGTAGACATCAGAGAGCGAACCCGACATACCGTTCAAGATGTCACCATGACATATGTAGTCGTCATTCTCCTACTTGTTCCTATTCTGAGTCTCCTCCAAGGGCTCGTTCTCCGCATCCTCTGACACGGGAGGCATTGGCGTACTCAGAACGTACACCACTTCGAGCGTAGTGAGAAGGAAGTGCATCTTCTTTTTCTATCTCCGGAAGTCCACACCTTCAAAATTCTCCAATTTCCCGAACTTGGAAGTCATCTCGTGCACCGCTGCATCCGCCATTGATCAACCAAATTATTGAATTTGAATGTTTTACAAAAGAGTGTTGTTGTTGATCAAACTTTAGACTTGACCTAGATATGGAATGAATCGTGCGAGGCACTTTTCAAAATCAGTAATTCGTCCTGTATGAAAAGCCTTATGGTTACACGAAATTTGATTCGGGATAAGATAAACGATTCCGCTAGCGTTCAAGGCAAGAACGCAATTGTAAACTTAGAGTTTTCAGTTTAGAATGGGTTTAATCACTCACTTTTATCAATTTAATCACTTAGCACCCCAAAACCTGGCCCTAACACATTCTTAAATAGGGAATAGGCCGTCCACTACAATTACATGGAGGTTAAGCCAGTTAAAATCGGTTAAAACTGCGTCAAACCAATTTACTGTACAAGTGCACGGACCGTGCACCAAACTGCATGGACTGTGGACTCCTTCGCCCCACGGGTAGTTACTTTACAGATACCATTACACGGACCTTGCACTTTTTTTACAGAGAGCACTGCACGATTTGTGCACCGAAACGCACGAAACATGCCTTAGATCGTGTACTCTCCCATACTTGGCAAATTTACGCACCTAAAAACCGCACAGTCCATGCAATAAGATGCACGGTTCGTTCACTTCACTTTGACTTTACTCACTGTTGCATATGTATTATCTTATTTATATTAAATGTTACAATATATTTTATTAATAATATATGTATTAATAATTATTTTGATTTATTATAGAACTATTATAGTAATCATAAAATTGATTTTTTAACGGTTGGATTAACCTTAATCCACACCAAGCCTGCTGTGATATATCGATCCGAACCGGTTGACAGGACTTGACCACTATGCAAATTTAATAATAAAATGCGTCGAATTTGGAAATATGGATGCATTTTCAAGTATATATAAGTTGTCGCCTGATGTTAGGATTGATGTTGGATTATGTCTGCCCAATATTTTTTTTGTTTTTGTTTTTGTTTATTTGTATCACAGTACTGAGTCGAGCATCAGCCTTGCCCTTCAATGTATCATTTTCTATTTAATGTATATATGTAATTAAGATAAGACTGTAACTAATAGGATATTAATTAAATTTTTATACATCAAGGTCAAGGTCAATGTATCAGCTTCTACTTACAATACTTTGGTGGATATGATCGAAAAGCATAGTGAGGAGGTGTTGGTACTTTCAGTAGCAACGGTTGTAGCCCTTGCGGTGTATGCCTGTTGTAGTACGTACGTAGCCGTGAAGTTTGCAAGGAAGGAAACGGAACTGAACTCACAGCTGCGCAGACACGTAGAAGCTGAAAGGAAGGCAATGAACAAGAGCATAGCCGTTGCTACTGCCAGCCATGATGTACGCGCTGCCCTGGCATGCATTACTGCTTTGGTACAGCTTTCTTACAATAAAGTTGTACCTGGCTCTGACTTGGACACTAATCTCACACAAATCAACACTTGCACCACCGACCTTTTAGGTAAATATCTTTACGTTACATCGATCAACTAGGGAACTTTAATCATATTAATCTTGTGCACGTAAAATTGGTAAAGTTTGTAGGCGGATAGATAGATTGAAGAAGTCGTGTACGTCTTAAAATCAATTGACGATATGATACGAGGAGTGGCGTAGCTAGTTTAGAGCGTTCATTTCATTTCACTTCTACTTATATGGATTTTGTCGTGGAGTGCACCATCAGTTTTCGCAATTATGTTTGGCTAAAATCAGATCTATTGAACTCCATCCTCGATGCAAGTAAGATAGAAGCAGGAAAGATGCAGCTGGAGGAAGCTGAATTTGATTTGTCCATGTTACTTGAGGAGGTTGCAGACTTGTACCATCCCGTGGGCATGAAGAAAGGCGTGGATGTTGTGCTGGACCCTTGTGATGGCTCTTTGAGCAGATGCTCAATTGTTAAAGGGGATCGTCTCAAGCTTAAGCGGGTGATATGCAACCTGCTAGGCAACGCAGTCAAGTTTACTACACAAGGACATGTTTCCTTACGGGCCTGGGCAAGGAGGCCGACGTTGAACAACTCCACCGTGACTGGCCCTAAACGGAACTCTTGTTGTTCGTCGTCATTCTTCTTTTGGAACCCGAAGATGACGGCTCATCCCATGGGTCCTATCAATGAGGAGCCGAAGAGCACCATTAAACACGACCCAAACTGCATGGAGTATGTCTTTGAAGTTGATGATACGGGAAAGGGGATACCAAAGGAGAGTCGAAAGGCCGTGTTTGAAAACTATGTACAAGTGAAGGACGCGGCGGCCATGGCTGGTGGCACTGGCTTAGGACTTGGCATTGTTCAATCTCTGGTATCTTATTTTACAAATGCACGTACATTGGCCAGTTGTTGGCGTAATTAGCTTAACTCGATCAACAATCTCGCTCTTTACATATACCTGCAGGTTCGACTCATGGGTGGAGAAATCGGGATTGTGGAGAAACCATTTGGCCAAAGCGGAACTTGCTTCAAATTTAATCTTTTCCTCACCAACTTCGGCAATCGTGTCAATGCTCTTTCATCGAGCAATACACCAACTAGTCAACTTCTGTATGATGACTACACAATCCCCATGGATGACCAATCAAGTTATCGCCTACCTAACCATGAAAAGGCATCACTTGTGGTCCTCTTAATGCAAAATGAAGGTCGTCGAAGGATGATACGGAGATTCTTGGAGGGCCTAGGAATAATGGTAGTGGCAGCGAAGGATCCCAACGTTCTTCCCTCCATTCTAGAGGAAGTAGACCACCACCCATATCAAATAAGCTTGTCACAACCATGTCTTCTAGACGCCAACTGCAACGTTCCTATTCAAGTGTGTCAAGCTGCAATTAGCTTTGTTCTACTAATAATTGATGCAAATGCAGGAGAATTATCTCTATTGGAGGATTGCGTTGCAAGATCTAGGAAGGAACTTATAATTAGAAAGAAGATTTGTTGCAAGGTTGTTTGGCTAGAGGCGAGAGAATCTCGAGGAAATAATAAAGGGGAGGAGATTGCTCTTGAGGCTGATTATGTTACTTCCAAGCCCCTTCATGGATCTCGCTTATTTGAGG
Organism: Rheum nobile; assembly: GCA_027886185.1. Taxonomy (NCBI): domain Eukaryota; kingdom Viridiplantae; phylum Streptophyta; class Magnoliopsida; order Caryophyllales; family Polygonaceae; genus Rheum; species Rheum nobile. Next base: position 2,885,941 of record WOAB01000194.1, on the reverse strand, counting down.
TATTCCTTCATGTAGATTGTCGAGTATTTACACTTTGGAGCTCCTTTTTTTTTTCTTGCATGTGATACTACTAGAGCTTATATATAAATTGAGATTAGGTTCAAGTGAATAACACGTAATTTTACAGTATATAACGAGCAACATTGTGAATTGTCCAGATTAACACAGACAAACGGCATAGACTTTAAATAATATATCTGGTTCTATTCTTAGTGGCATATATATTAGACTTATTTACGCCTCCTATGTGCTGAGAAATTTCTATAAACTTTAAAAATGTCTTTATTTATTGAAAGTCGAATATGAGTAGTTTATTTGACTCTATTAAAAAGATTCACGCTCGTTTGAACTTAACCCTATATATACACGTAATTATATATTCTAATTGGTATCATGTCTCATGATTTTATATAGGTTATCCGATTTCTTCCTGAGTTTCGTGCAGAGTTGATGTTACATTTTTCGAGGAAGAAGAGAGGTCCATATCAAGATGTGGTTGATCCGAGGCACAAGTCCAAGAATTCTCCACATGAAATTTGCAAGGATAAAAGTGACGAGACTAGGAAAAGTTGTCTTGCTTGTAGGACACTTGAAGAAGATAGCTTGATCCATACGAAATCCTTGACAACTAGTACAAGGGGAGAGAAGGGTCCTACAGAGAAGAAGACCATGCCAACTACTGGTGTCCCATCAAGTTGTACCACACCCTTATTTGGTAAGAGAGTGCTGATTGCGGAAGACAACGAACTGCTAATGCTTGTGGCCGCTACGATGGTCACGAAGATGGGTGCATTTGTGGACAAGTGTCGTAACGGGCAAGAAGCTGTGGACCTTTTCCGTAGAGGCTTGGCTGATAAACTTGTCTGTGGATCCTTTGAGCCCCCTTATGATTACATCCTCATGGATTGTGAGGTACGTATGATGAATGACAAGTATATATGCTATGCTTTTTGCAAGCTCTAGCTAACAATCTCCCCTCTTTCCCGTGACTTAACAGATGCCTTTGGTTGACGGTTTTGAGGCAACGAGGCTGATCAGGAAAGGGGAGACTGAGCACGGCCTTCATATCCCGATAATCGCGCTAACTAGTCATGCGGCTGGAGAAGAGTTGGATCAAACGTTCAACGCGGGGATGGATTACCATCTCCAGAAGCCTCTTCATGAGGCCAAGTTGATGGAAGCCATTACGTCTATCCACAAGGCAGAATGATTACTAAAACTCCGATCCTCGCCTCTAGTGCTCCATCTGCTTCGATATGATCACTAGCTTGCTTGTGCTGTAACATGAAAAATAATCCTGTACAAATCTTTCACTTTTATAGGCCGGTGAATCACGTTTTTTTCTCCCAAAACCCAATCTAAGTAATACATGTACATTTTCAAGTCCGTCAAAAACTATCAAGGCAGACACATGCAACAAGGGGAACAAACGCACTATAAACAAAGAAACACATCTAGTCAACTTGGGTCAACTGTAGATTGAAACACCATATAGCTAGTGATAGGAAAAACAGTACTACACGCTCTACTTCTAATAGTGTCATGGGTTTACTTGATACATATTTTCAAGTTGGATACAGAGGTAACAAAGCAATAGACCATTTTTAGGTTTCCAAGGCGGGCCATCGCTAACTCAACTTATTAGCTTAGTTTGAATTGGGGATTACTACTTCCACCGCATGAAAGTTTGGGTCCGTTCGTTAGGGTAAACGGTGAGAAAAATCGTTTGACCCATTTTTATTTTTGTAATTTTAAAATGGTGTTAACCATCGTTTGGCAAAAAAGTTTTTTTTTTTTTTTTTTTTTTTCCTGTAAACTCCAATTTCTGTTGGAAAAAAAATATAATTTTTTTTTAATTTTAAAACGGTGTTAACCACCGTTTGGAAATTATTTTATTTTTTTGTAAACTCCAATTTTTGTTGAAAAAGAATTTTTTATTTTTTTTTAATTTTAAAACGGTGTTAACCACCGTTTGGAAAAAAGTTTTTTTTTTTTTTGTAAACTCCAATTTTTGTTGTAAAAAAAAATTTAATCCAGTTTTTTAAATATAAACGGTGTTTACCACCGTTTGTAAATTTTGTTTTGTAAATATAAACGGTGTTAACCACCGTTTACGAATTTTTCTTTAAAAAAAAAATAAAAGAGCGAATTTTGGGGATTTTAATGGGGGTTTATGGGATATTTGGATATTATTTTTATGGGGTTTATGTAATTTATTTAAAAATATAATAAAATTTATGTATTTTATTTTGTTAAAAAAAAATTAACAAATTTATATTAACATATCAAATAAATTCAAATCATAAAAAATAAAATATTAATGAACTAAAGTCAATAAAATTTAGATTAAGGTATTACAAAAGATTTATTTAATTGTTCCCCTCATTTCTTCTCTCATACCCTTGTCCATAACCTATCTCTTACGGTGGATGATACCCTTCTCCGTATTGTCGGTACTCTTGGACAGATCCAAGTAAATTCATGAATCCACTCGTTTCCCTATACTGCCCCCCGAACCCTGTCGGCACTTCGAACGGTTGCCCTTGCCCATAGCTTGGACGTCCTGTAGCTTGTGCGAACGGTGGGCCTTGGAATGCTTGCTCCCCGAACCCTGTCGGCACTCCGAACGGTGGCCCTTGGAATGCTTGCCCATAGCTTGGACCTCCTGTTGCCGGTGGGAACGGTGGGCCTTGGAATGCTTGCCCAAAGCTTGGACCTCCAGCCGACGGTGTGACTTGGTATCCTTGGCCGAAGTATGGACCTTGATACCCTTGCCCTGTACTTGGACCTGTGGATGACCCATATTGTGTCCCGTGCTCCTCGTATTATGTTTCCCGAACTGGTACATACCCTTCTGGTTCAGCAGCCTCTGCAATTGGAGCTTCAACCAGTTGTACATTCACAAGCGCATGGATCCGTTGAAGCGCCGCTTTTGCGATTTGCAAGTCTGGCATTGTATCCAACTGGCGAAGGGTCTCGTTGACTATCCCTTGTATATGATTAATTTTGATAACAGATTCTATGTATGCGGGCATGGGACGTTCGTTTTCCATCACACTCTTGGAATCCGCATACATGTAAGGATGAGAAAGACGTTGCAACCATGAAACGTAGCCATCCATCGTCTGCGTGCTTGTGATACAATTGGATAGCCTCAGAATCGGGGATTGGTAGTTGGGCAGTTCATCCCAATGGTCGTCCGTGGAAAAGAACACTGCCTCGTAATTATATAGCGTCACGTGTCTGGTTCTACTCTTGGGGCGAATCGGGTCAATGGGAATCGGTTGAACCTTACCGAATTGACGAGTCACTCGATCAGGCATGTAAGGTTCACTGAATTTCATGCACTTCAGAGTTCCTCTGTACATCGATATGCGGTAGTGTTAAGGTTGAACATTGTCCCACGGCTTCCATACGACCTATACACATAAGAGTTTGAGCATGTGTTGCATAAATTTAAATGAAAATTAATTAATGTAAAATGAATAATGAAAGTATAGTACCTCGTCGGGTCGTAATAAGTCCAGTGAAAGCCTCATTTCCTTGACCTTGATGCTACAATCTTCTTTTGGCGATCGAGGATCGATGTGGGCCGCCCGTGGGCCTTCATTTCTTGGGTCGTTTTGAGACAGATTTAAGTGGCCCATAAACTTAGGAAAGTAGCTCCAAATCCAGTCCTGCACGAAAATAAGCAAACTTTAGGCAAGTAAAGTTTGAGAAATAATTATTTGAGATGACAATAAAAGAAAGAGTTTTGGATCCTTACATGAAGGAGCAAAAGGCAACCAGAAATTTGAGCGGCTTCTGCACGACTTGCCATACCAAGCTGTCTATACAAGTAGGCAAGCGTAGCAGCACCTCATGCGTATTGCCTTGTCTCATTGTGTTCCCATAGCAGCTGAAATAAAGATAGCTTGATTTTGTTCCCCGACTTGTCGGGAAACAACGTGCTACCAAGCAAAACGGCCAAAAACCCAGAGGCTATAAGACTGTCGGATTTCCCCGTCGTCGTCAAAAATTCATTGAGCCATTTGCAATTAAAACCAGATTTCGTCTTTGCCGCTTTTAATGCTTGTATTGGAATGCCCATCTTCGAGTTGATATCCATAATTAATTCGACATCTTCGAATGGTGTATGTACAACACTGCCTTGGATTGGCATATTCAGGATCTGAAAGACATCGTGGAGTGTAATGGTAATTTCACCCCATGAAAAGTGAAAACTGTTTGTTTCCGGGTGCCACCGCTCCACGAAAGCTGAAATGAGTGCACTATCCATCCCCTTGTACTTGAGATTCAAAAGTCCAAGGAGGCCGCTGCGAGCTGCCAACCTATACCACTCTGCTTGGTTATCATTCACGATTAGGTCTTTCCAAAAGTTCAGGGTCTTTGACCGTGTCAGCGCCCTTAAACATTTATTTTTCTGAACATAAAGGTTTAAATAAAATTAAAAACGAACATGTGCATAAATAAAATATTAAGAAAAGTACTAAAAAATGCATATGATAAGCGCTGAAGTTGACACTTACATATTTTCCATTATCGTTATCGGCTATGTGTGTGTCGTAATCCCATAGGAGTTGACGATCCAGAGGCCCGCCGTATGGAATGTTACCCTCCTGAGGCCCACCATATGGAATGTCACCCTCCTGAGGGCCGCCGTATGTATCGTCATCCTCCATATCTCCTCCCGTTACATTGTCAGTTGCATGGGAGGCGGTTGCACGAGAGGAGGATGCACCAGTGGACGAATGATCGTGTCTAGTGCTAGCAGAGCGGTGCAACCTTGATGCTGATGGCGTCCTCGTACTACTACTTGAGGGAACGACACTAGTGCTAGCTCGAGGGGCGGTCAATGAAAGTTGGGTGGGTTGGGGGGGGGGGGGGGGGATGCACTTTGGCCATGAGGGAGGTCCACTTCCTCCTCATGTTCCCTCTCTTGAGCCCTTCGCGAATCATTACGATTACGAGCCGATTGCGTGACTCCGCGTTCTGAAACGTGTCGGGAACCCCCGAAGCCAATGCCTCTTGAAAATGATTTCTAGCAAATTTATGACGAAATGACGACAACTATTAAAATGACGATAACGGAAATTAATACAAATTAAATATATAATCTCTATCAATTTAAGACGAGTATTAAACGACAACTATTAAAATGTCGATAACGGAAATTAATACAAATTAAATATATAATCACTATCAATTTAAGACGAGTATTAAACGACAACTATTAAAATGACGATAACGGAAATTAATACAAATTAAATATATAATCACTATCAATTTAAGACGAGTATTAAATGACAACTATTAAAATGACGATAACGGAAATTAATACAAATTAAATATATAATCTCTATCAATTTAAGACGAGTATTAAACGACAACTATTAAAATGACGATAACGGAAATTAATACAAATTAAATATATAATCTCTATCAATTTAAGACGAGTATTAAACGACAACTATTAAAATGACGATAACGGAAATTAATACAAATTAAATATATAATCTCTATCAATTTAAGACGAGTATTAAACGACAACTATTAAAATGACGATAACGGAAATTAATACAAATTAAATATAAGTATAGAATAAAATATACCCATAATGATGAGTGTCCTTTCCCTTGATTGGCGTCTTTTGGAGGCATCTTGTATTAGGAGAGACTAAATAAGTGCGTAAAAAAGTGTTTAAAATGAGAGTAGAAAATTGATAGTAGAAAATGAGAGTTGAATTGTGAGTTTGAGAGGGGAAGGGTTTGGGTATTTATAGGAAAAAATAAGAGGTTAATCCGAGGGGTGATAAATCGGGCCGTTAAAAGCAAATACGGGATATCAAAGGAAAGGCGTCGCCAGTCGTCGGATTTGCCACGTTGGCAATCCGAAAACGGTTTTGGAACACGTTTGATGAAATCTGGGGTAGGGAGAAAACGGTTCTGGCCCCCGTTTGCCACCTTGGCAATCCGAGCCCCCCTCCCGAATCGCCTCCCGCCACGATGGCAACCAGTTGGCCCTCCGAAAATAAATGGTTCTGGGCCCCGTTTTGCTCCCTTCCCCTTGGCTCCCGCCTTCCATTTTGGTTTGAAAATTTAGGCTTTCAAAAATTAATTCTCTCCCCCGCGTTTATTCCCTTCCTCCTTCCATTTTTTTCCCATTTAATTTATTATCTTTTACCTTCCATTTTTCGGTTTTTATTAATAATAATTTTTTACATTATTATTAATTGTATATGTTACATTTTTTTCGTATTTATTTCTTCATATCTTTTACATGTTCGTGTTTAGGGGAAAATAAACAGATTGATTTTAATAATATACTAAATGAATAATAAATCAGTACACTTTAATAATCGAGTAGGATATATACCCATTTTTCGAAAATGACAACAAACGAAGTTACAATATTCATTACATTATGATCCTAATTATACGAAAATGACAACAAACGAAGTTACAATATGATCCTCATGCGATAGGGCGACCATTCTCCATACGATATCGTTGGAAGTCTGCTATCCGCTGCTGAAATGCTTGATCCTAATTATCAACACTAGAATGGTGGTAGTTCCTCCACAAACCAACAATGGGAGGAATTGGGGCATCTTTATACAACCATACCTACAACATATGATTAATTTGATTAAAATGAAAACAAGTAGGAAACGTTAAATTAAAGACGAGTGACAACATTTTTATCGATACAAAATGGTTACAATCGCCGACTAAGGCGACTGTAAGAACGTCTGTAGGAGGGCGGTCGCTGGAAAGGTGGGAAATCATCGGTAGACTTGTATGTGCACCGCTCCATGACAACATCACCAACGCTTTTTGGTACGCTGTAGCAAAAATCAAGCCACACATCGGCATCTCCATCCATTGATGTTGCATGCAATTATCACCAGTGTAGTTTATGTTGTGCAACAGATCAGGCAATTTGGTGACAAGTATATGCTCCATTGCTTTGTACACATGGATGTTTCTTTTCAGCTCTGTCGCCATCGTCCTTCGAACCTGCTTCCATTCACCCTGGCCCAACCCAAGTAACTCAGCAAGTGAACGGTAGCCACAATGGCCGTCTCCCGCAACGTTTAAGGCTTTGCTCATGTATACGAACATGAATGAGTCCACATTTCGAATACCAAAATTCACCCCAAAAGCTTCCTCTGGTTTTTCCTTTTCGGGCCCGAGCACCGACCCACTGAGTGGTGCCTTATGACGTCCGCGTTTTCCCCGACTACTCTGACGCTTCAATGTTGAGTCGCCCATCGACTTGGACTTGGTTAATATGGCTTCTTCTGCGTGCTCCATCCAAGTCTTATCCCTTTTTGTTGAATCATTTCTTCGCCTCCCCTTTGTTATAAATGAGCTACTGGGCGGCTCCTGAAGTGAGGACCTTCCTGGAATTTTCCCGTCATCGTATGCCGAATTAACCCGGTGCAGGTCATCATAGCTCATCATGCTTCCCAAAAAATCACTAATTACGGAACAAAACTTAGATTCCTCTTCCGTGAATGCCATGTTGACCCCTTGGATCATTTTTACATCTGTAACACCTTCCCATTTCACTTGTTTCCAGAATAGGTGGATTTGGTCAGGCTGGATAGGGGTGCTGTTTGCCATCGCTTCGAACAAATCATGTCCGCATGGAAGCCCTCTGACCACCCTCCACCAACCGTCATTGCAAACAGAGACATCAAATTTATATTTCGGGTTCAAGATTCTATCTACCGTGCCCAACATTGTGTCCAAACACAATTTTGACACTTTGTTCAGTAGTAGACTAAACAGATTCTCGTAAGGTGCTCGTAGCCTCAACACTGCGGTTGGGATCGTATTACGATCCATTTCCATGTTTCCTCTCACTACACTAACCTGGTCTACTGTGAGTTGATGGATTTTCTGTGCTAGTGTGTTGAAACCTAATACGGGTCTATTTTCAATCCAATCTTTAAGCACAGAGTGCGCGCCCTCAACTCTGCAGACACATGAAGAATATTTTATAAATAAACACATTGATACACCAACAAACTATACACAATAAACTTAAATCACTTTACCTGTTCGTGGTCCTTGTGATCAAATGAAGTTTGGTATCAGTCCAGGCTCTAACGATACATTCTCTATAAGGCCCAAGCCACGTAGTCATAAGGTAACCCATAAAACCAGTGTAGGTCTCTTGCATCTCACGGAGGCGCGCGTAGTATGTATACTCGGATTTCGAGTTGAATAGTAACCGACATGCTTTCATGAATCCATCTGCTAGACCGCCATTATGCGTCACAGTGAGGACAAAGGCCCTGCAATTGTGCAGTATATGTATCCAACACAATAGATGTTGGGCATCGGGGAATACATGGCCTACATCTTTGACCTCAGCCAAATCTCGATCCGTGACTATCGTCGTTGGCCTCTTGCCGACTTGAGCGAACAAGTGTGCCAACTCTCTGAGTGTCCATTCTTAGTGGTCGACATTCTCACGTGCCATGAACGAATAGGCAATGTTGAAGGTATGTCCCGTGCATGTAAAGCCGACGATCTCAACAAGGGGCAAATTGTACCTATAATCGGTTTATAAGAAAGTATTAAAATGACTCTAACCATGCTACAGTAATGAGTAAAATTTCTCAAAATTTGTAATGTCGGAACTACTGACCTGTTTGTCTTGTATGTCGAATCCATGATGACGACGTAAGGGAACAAGCTCAGCAGATGAATGGAATGAGGGTGAGCCCAAAACAAGTCTTGAACCACATCGTCATGTCCATGTAGCCTTCGGGGATTGATATAGTAACCAAAGCTAAATAAATATGAGAGGGTGTACTGGGTTACAGTCATACTATCCATCTCTTCAGCGTGAAACTGTTGCCGAATGTTGTAGATTTGCTTCCTCGACGTAAAGACCTTGTTATACGTCTGTCGTAAGAAGGTCATAATCATCTTCGGCTTTGCGGACGCTTGCGTCAATGTCTTGACAACGCTTTTTTGATGCTCAGTCAGGCGTCCGACATAGGCATGACCCTCCAAGCTCGTCGCAAGATCATGATCATGTGTACCGCATTCCACATACAACATCCATGACCCATCCTTATGCATCACCCCGTTCAGCACGAATGGACAATTGCTCTTCTTTGTACGCGTCTTTTTTATCAATACATCCTTGAACGGCCGATAGCTTCCCGACTTCTCGCATGCCAGTATGACTTTTCGCTCCCAGGATTTCTGAATAGTCAACACCATGTTAAGTCTAGTTCCTTGTTCGCGTGCCCAAGCTAACATGGACTCACGATCCGACCACTTGTAGCTCGTTTGGAAGTACGAGGTAAAATTCTGCCATTAATTCCAGATATTTTAACATGTATTGGTTTAGTATAATAAACATCCAACACAATAAATTTTCAATGATGTATAAAATATAATATTTATAATTCAAAGTATTTTAAATATTCATGCTTTTTTTGTCCAATTCTAACTTTCCAATAACATATATATTAATTTTACAAATAAAATAAACATGTATAATAAAATAGTGGAAATTATATGCAAAACAAACATTATTTAAAAAATACAATTGTTTATGACTTTAACTTTTACAAATTATATATGTGATATTAACTTTTATTTGAATAAATGTACATACACTATAACAAGTTTCAAACTATTTACATTAAAATAATGTATACACTTGAATCTAATATATAAAATCGTGGAAATTATATGCAAAACAAACATTATTTAAAAAATACAATTGTTTATGACTTTAACTTTTACAAATTATATATGTGATATTAACTTGAATCTAAAATATATACACTTGAATCAATGACATTAAAAAAAGTAACATAATATATAATTACAGTAAATGAGAGTGGAGTTTATATGCCTTAAGGAAACATATAAGTTACAGTAAAACATATAAATTAAGCAAACATATAAATTAAGATATTATAGTAATTACATAATAACATAATATATTTACATAATATATATAATTACAGTAAAAAGTAACATAATATATTTACATTACAATAATACCATGGTAAAATTCCTTTTAAAATTCAAATGATAAAACAACCTACCATGGTAAAATTCATTTTAAAATCCAATTACAGACCAATCGTTCGTTCCAACCAAACATGCCTCATTCACATTAGGAATAACAATCATATTTACATAAATTAAAATCTACAAGTTATTACTCTTGTTATTTAATCTATAAATTAAAGATATTATATGTCTTAAGTAAATATATAAATTAAGCAATGACAACATAATTAAATCAACTATCATAGTTAAATAAATGAGAGTGGAATTTTGCTATATGATTAATTACAGTAAATGAGAGTGAAATTAACATAGTTAAATAATTAAATAAACTAACATAATTAAATCAATTTATATGCAATTTACAATTAATGAGAGTGGAGTTTTGGTGTATGATTAATCATGCGCATGCAATTTACCCTAAATAAGAGTGGAGTTTTGAACGATTTGATAAATTAAGCATCTGATAAATTAATCATGCAATTTACAAAAGTTTAATTTATATGACATTAAATAAATAATAATTAATCCAATTTAATTTACATACCTCTTGAATGGATTCTCCGACATCTTCATTTGACCACGACATTAGGATAATATCTCCTAATCCACCTTTGATTTCTTCTTCTTCTTTTTAATCACCTAATTCTTTCTTTGAAACTCAATTAACAATTTCAAAATTTTTACCATATCCCCTCTTCTCCTCCGAATCCATTTATAGAAAGCTAAAAAAAATTTTTTTTTACCATATCCCCTCTTCTCCTCTGCATCCCCCTTACCCTGCATCCCCCCGATTGTCCATTCTGCATCCCTACGAGCATCTCCCCTAGGAGCCATTCGCAGTTGTGAGTCAAATAAAATTCAAACGGTGATAATCCCCGTTTTAATCCCATAAAATTAAAAAAAAATCAAACGGCGATAGTCCCCGTTTTAACAAAAAAAATTAAAAATTAAAACGGTGCTAATCACCGTTTTAAATTCAGAAAATAAAAAAAAACATAAGTTTAGAACGGTGCTAATCATCGTTCTAAACTACAGAAATTAAAAAAAAATGAACTCCTCAAACGGTGTCAAACACCGTTTGATCAGACGGCCCTGCAGTGGTGTCTGCAGCACCACTGCAGGTGCAATTAGCTCCTGCCTTCCTTGACCAATTGAGTTTCCTTTCAAAATTTAATTTACAACGTTATCATTATGACCATCAAGAACTAGTTTACACCCAAAACAAAACCCAAATTAGGGCCACTTACCAAACAATAAAATTTAAAATTTTAATGTCCCTCCTCTACCATTATACTCTAATGAAGTTATGAACAAAGTGCTGACACGGGGGAAAATTGATAGAAGACACAAAGATATTCAAGAATGGATTGAATGTATGAGGAAAATGAAAGGTAAAAACACCAAGAGATTTGCTTTTTTGGTGTGAAGCATTATAGCCACTATATATTACATTTGGAGATGAAGAAATCTCATTGTTTTTCAAGAAAAGCACATTAATACTCAAAAGCGTTCATTGATGATCATAAATCATGTAAGGAGTTGTGCTAGTTCTAGATGGAAAAAAGACAATAGAGAGAGTAGAACTTGATTAAAGAGAGTGAGGATTAGGATTTCTTCATTGTAACACCTAAGGATGCCTAGGATTTTATAAGTATTATCTTACCTTGAATGAAATTATTACCCTTTCATTCACAAAAAAAAAAAATTGTTGAAAACTGCAAAAGAAAAACCTTTCTTCATGAAATATATGCAAAATTATTACAAACTCACCAATGTTAAGTGTAGATGCCCATATTAAATCCTGAACGATTGATTAGTAGCTAAACACTCCACTAATTTTGCTCGACATCGATCCCTTGATTATAAGAATATTCACTCCCTTGTCGAGTGACTTCCCGCCTCATTCAGATTGCTCCTCTTCCAATGTGTCATGTACCTAAAAATGACACGAGGGTTTCCCTGAGCTTACAACTCGGACGATCAAGTTAGTTTCTTCTCAAGAAATGCTCAAAGGGGTATTTATTAGGGTTTGGTGTTGTTTTCTCTAGGTAGAAGAAATATCTCCCCTTTTCACTTACCTTCATGATCCTTTTATGCTTTTCATTTCTAGGGTTGGATAGTGGGTTTTGGGCTTCTATCCTCCAGGTTCTAGGCCTCCTTCTCTGGGTATTCCTGCATTGCCTATTATTATCTCTGATGGAATTTCGGGTTCCTTTCCTTCTCTTTGTAGGCTTAGGCCTCATTCTTTGGGTATTCATGCATTGCCTACTATTATCTCTAATGGAATTTTGGGTTCCATTCCTTCTCTTTGTAGGCTTTTGACATGGGCCTATTTTACTTTAGGATTTGTGGTTTGAGCAAAGTGAAACTAGACTTCTACACAATCCCTCAAGCTAAGGGGACCGCCTACTGAAGGGGATAAATATCCAAAAGGATAATTAATACTATTAATGAAATGATATATTAATAAAAGAAAAGATAATGGGAGGCCCATTAAAGAAGAAGTTAGGCGCATTTAATGTGCTTCTACTATAAAAGAGGTATCCCTAACCCTAGCCTCCATATTGAATTCTCTATGAAAAAACCTAGCCTTCTCTCTTCGAGCGAGCAATTTCTGACTTGAGTGTCGGAGGTGAAACGAGGGACAAGCCCTGCCTTTGGCATTTCTCTATGATTGCAGGGCACCAGAAAGATGATCAAAGGGTACCAGGGATCGCTAGAGTTGCGATTCTCATCGTCAACAACAATTTATTGTGGTACAGATTTAGGCTACCACAATTGGCGCCGACTGTGGGGACGAGGACGACGACTAAACTTCAACTGTCACCGCATCCGATCTCATCGTTCAATTTGCCGATCTTGGGGTGTTGTCAATTTGTAATCAAACAAGTGATTAGGTGACATCAAACAAGCTCTCCTATGAGGTCATTTACCTCCCACAAACCTGCGCCCAGGAGGAAGAGTAACGAGCCTACAAAAAAGTTAGCCCATCAGCGCCACCATAGTATACTCGTCCAGTCCGGCACCTTGTCCGCCGAAGCCACCGCAGCTTTCCAGGAGCTCGTCCATGCATACGAGGTGCTCTCCGACCCTAGGGAGTGCGAGTGATACGACTCCTACCGCTCTCGAATTGTTCTCTCCGGCGCCGCCTCGTTGCAGAAGTCTGACGCCTCTTGTAAACCGCCTAGGTTCACACCATCACCGAGAGCCCCAAACTTGTCGCCCAAGTCGTTCTGTCCTCGAAAGAAAAGGGAGAAAACGCTGAATTTCTCACCTGAAATCTCGCCCCTGGCGAGCAATCACCTGAATTCGTCGGAAATCGTTTCGTTCTGTCCATTGGTTGCGTCTGGTGCTGAAGGCAGTGGCAATCGGCCGCCTATCTTGGACGACGAAAATTGTGAGAAATAGCGAGGCATGAATGCAAGATGAAGGTGAGGACTGATGCTGATTTCAAAAAAAGAAAAAGAAAAGAAGGCCTTGAAACGGAGGCCTACCGAGTGCAAATTGCAAATGTGTAACATGAATTGCAATTGGGCCTTTGGCTAAAAAATAGAAACAATGAGGCCCATTGCCCTTTTTCTCCTTCTAAATCTGAGAAGCGACCCACAAAATAAACCTGATTACAAATTGACCCCTATACGTTCACTTGCCCGTGTCCAGTCTCCTCCCCGTTCCTCTATCTCACTTACTGTCGATTTGTCTCATCCTTCTCGGAATCGAGAGCCTCTCACCGGCCACCCGCGCACCTCTTCCTCCCCCATCTTTGGCCTCGTCCTCCGTCAGTGGCCTCGTCCTTCTCCGTCTCCAGCCTCACCTCTTCCGATTCTGCCGACGAGATGCTGACGCTGCCTTTGCCTCCACCGCCTCCTCCTATTCTCTCCCTCCTCGGCACATATTAGTCGGTTTGAGTATGGTTTTCTCTTTGCCTGACGACTTCTGGCGCCTCCTCCTATTCTCTCCCTTCACCGCCGTCGAGCTCGCCGCCATCGATTTCACACAAGTACTTTATTATTGCTTTAACTTTTTGTTGTCGTACTATTTGAAGAATAGTTATTTCAGCAAATATTCTTTTCCATTTTGTATCACAAATTAGATGGATATATACATCTAAGGAGAGATCTAATATTGTGACCAAATGTTTGTGATTTGTTGTTTGAATATACAGTGCTTGAAAATTATTTGATGATTTTTGCACTCCATCTGTTTGCTAAAATGCTTCCTTGATAGACGCTAGTAAATTCAATTGTGGTGCTTTGGGGTATCTTATGTCCAGTTAGAGCCCTCGGTATATTGACATTTCTTCTTACATCTTCAATATAAATTATAGTTGTCATTTGTAGAAACAAACAAAAACTTAGAGGACCATCTATAGGCTCAAGTACAATAGCCTCTCCCACTGTTGGCAAGGCTGAAAATTGTTCAGGATGCCGCTCGTGGGATCGCACGCATACTTGCATGAAGAAATGGACTTTCAGGTACTAAGTTGCATTTCAAGTTCCTCTTTTAGTCTCTTTACTTAAATGTCAACCAGGACACTAGGATGTATTTTCTGAGCACAATATTGTTGCCGAAGTGGCTATTTGTGTTGTATATTGCTGGAGGCCAAGTATAATGGAAGGAGCTATAAGATATCCACTTACTACAACAGATATACCAAACAATGTGGACAATCCGGCTAATACACTAATTATCAAGTTATTTGCTTGTGGTGAAATGTATACTTTTATATTGTTGTAGCAGGAATTTGATTATTTCAAGATTCACTTTAGTATAATCTTACCTTACTATCCATATGCAGTTGTATTAGTTGTATTCGGTATTGCAGTGGACTTGTGCTTACTCTTAGGTTTCTCTGTAAGAATTGTTTGAAAGATGAACATGTTGTAATAGTATTGCTAACTTATAGTTCTAATACTTATATTTGTTTTCTTGATAACACCATTATACGTGTTCTTGCATGATTTTAAAATTTGGCTTACCTCTTTTGCTTTAGAAGGTAGCTGTTTCATTTATGTGTTTCATAGTAATGCTTTTAAAAAATGTCTTAGAAGTATATCTGATCATGCGGTTGGTAGATTGTAGGTGTCATGTGAAGGAATGGCATTTTAATGCTTGTATTTGATGGGAATGTTAAGGCTAAATTGAGATTACTGCACATTCTTTTAATATTGTTTACGTAGGTAGAAGAAAACAATTTATATATCCTAGAAAAGTTATAAAGATTAAAAACCGTCATCAACTAGTCTCGATGACACATCGAATGTCACACCGACTAGTTTTGGTGATATCTTTGAAATTGCCACTTACTAGGGTTGATGACACCTTCGAAAGTGTCACCGACTAGGGTTGATGACACCTTCAAAAGTGCCACTGAGTAGTCTCAAAGTGTCACCGACTAGTCTCGATAACATTTCAAGTGTGTCACCGACTAGTCTCTTAATGACACTTTGAACGGGCCACCGACTAACCTCGGTGACACTTCGAACACGCCACCGACTAGCCTCGGTGACGCTTCGAACGCGCCACTAACTAGCCTCGGTGATGCTTCGAACGCGCCACCGACTAGCCTCGGTGACGATTCGAACGCACCACCGAACTAGCCTCGGTGACACTTCGAACGCGCCACCGGCTAGCTTCGGTGACGCTTCGAACACGCCACCGCCTAGCCTCGGTGACGCTTCGAACGCGCCACCGAACTAGCCTCGGTGACGCTTCGAATGCGCCACCGACTAGCCTCGGTCACACTTTGAACGTGCCATCGTACTAGCCTCGGTCACGCTTTGAACATGCCATCGTACTAGCCTCGGTGGCGCTTTGAAAGTGTCACCGACTAGTCTCGGTGACGCTTTGAAAGTGTCACCACTTCCTAGCCTCGATGAAAGTGTCACCACTTACTAGTCTTGGAGACACTTTGAAAGTACCAATAATTATTAGCCTTGATGACACTTTGAAAGCGCCACTAATTACTAGTCTTGACGACACTTTGAACGTACACTTACTGGTGGAGATGACACTTCGTAAATGCCACCAACTAGTGTTGGTGACATTTCAACGAGAATTGTCATCAAAACGAGATTTGTCGTCAAAACGACAATTGTCATCAACTAGTTGTGATGACAGTTTGTGAGATTAACTAGTTGCGATGACTGTGTCATCAACTAGTTGCGATACAGTTTTTATGTTGATGACAGTTTGTGTTTTTGATGACAGTTTGTGTTTTGATGACAGTTTGTGTTTTGATGACAGTTTTTGTTTTTTATGACAGTTTGTGTTTTGATGACAGATTGTGTTTTGATGACAGTTTGTGTTTTTGATGACAGTTTGTGTTTTGATGACATTTTGTATTTTTAATGACAGTTTGTGTTTTGATGACAGTTTATGTTTTGATGACAGTGACTGTCATCAAAATGATGACAATTTGTATTTTGATGACAGTTTCTGTTTTGATGATAGTAATTGTCATCAAGATGATGACGTCACCAAAAATATTTTTTTGCAGGAAAATATTTCGTCGACCGATCAATGGTCAAATGTGTTAGTTTGATTGACTTATGGTGATGTCATCATTACATAATGATGACATCACCATGAGTCATGAGTTTAGAATAAGTTTATTATGAGGCATTTGTCTAATATCACCAGAGTTAAAGGGTCATTTAACCTAAATAGGGTAAAAAATAAAAGAACCCACATTGTTTTCCTACATGCTCCAAATACGAAGTGATTGCCTTCATTGAATTTATCGAGAAATTGGTACATTTGGACATGTGCCTTGGTGTTGATTAGTGGGCCGTGTGTTGTGGGTAGAGCTTTGGTCGAAGTAGCCCAATTTCAACCCGTTCGGTAAGTTTCGATATCAAATGTTATTTTGTTCAAATTATAATAAATTATTTTTGCTTAAAGTAAATTCAAAATAATTTGATTTAATCAACAATTACTATTATATGTTCATATCATGTCGGTACAAACGATGGAGCAAATTTGCTAATTAAAGCGAGACACGGAATCTTGTCAACCCGCTCGATGATCAATTCTTTGAAGGAGCACCCGAGCGCTAGCTATGAAAGACCGACAATTGCAACGTTGAATTAAGGCATGGGACAACTAAAGTTCTCACTAGACGATTTGACAACAACAATGACCAACAAAAGAGAACTCGACAGCTAAGTTTTCAGCTCCTTCTCTTAAATGCATGATAAAGCATCATATTATTTAAAACGGTTTTTTTGCCTGGTACCCCCGAAATAAGGTGAAATTTGCGAGGTGCCCCAAACATTTACCTATTTCACAAGGTACCCTTGAGTTTTTTTTTTCGCGAAATGCCCAACTGTTAACTTTGTAACATTTCCGTTAAAAAAAATCACCGGCTCACCCAAAAGAGTGAGAAATCATTTCCCACTTTCCCCATTTCTTCAATGGAGGCGCCCCTATTTTTCCCTGGCCTCACCGTTCTCGGGATCTCCGTCGTCACCGCTGTCGCCTGCGAAGCCATATCCTGGCTTATCATCTATTGCACTGCCTCCTACAAGTCCCTCCGATCCGCCATTGACAGATCCTCCAAGAAGCTCGATTCGATGAAAACCCTAGACAAATCGAAGAAGCTATCCTCCTCCACCTCCAAGACGAAGAAGCTCGATCGCGTCTAGAACTCAATCAAGGACACCAGTCGCAATCTCTCCTTCTTCAAGTTCAAGTCCGAGGTCGACGCGTCGTCGTCGCCCTCGTCCTCTTTTGGTCTTCGGATTCCTCAACTCTCTCTTCGAAGGCAAGCCTGCCGCTAAGATCCCCTTCGTTCCAATCAGGCTTGTTTAGAAGATGTCCCACAGGGGACTCCCTGGCGATGATATGATGGAATGTTCCATGTCCTTCTTGTATTTGCTCTGTTCGGTCAGCAATTTCGGATTCTTCCCCATCCCTGATCAAAAGACCAATTGATTCATCAGTTTAGATCTAATCTCCTCATTCAAATTACACTCAACTTCATAGTTGTCCTTTTACTTGATTTTGACTGCAATCTGCGTCGTATCAAATTGAGATTTATAGTCTTGTTATGGACGGAATTTATGTTTGACTTCTAATCCTGTTGTAGTTTACTATGAGATTGACTTTATAGAAAGTGCATTTTTTTAGCAACATGATGGCTTGGATTGTCTTGCCAAGAAGATGTACAGAGAAGGGCTAATTTATTTTTAGTTTTTAACGTAACTGTTACATTGTTAACATTGGGCATTTGGCGGAAAAAAAAACTCAAGGGTACCGTGCGAAATTGATGAATGTTTGGGGAACCTCACGAATTTTGCCTTACCTCAGGGGTACCAGGCGAAAAAATGGTATTTTAAATATATCACAGAATGTTCGAAGCAATAGGCCAACATGCCACGAAGGCAGAAGTTACCGTGAGCCCCCTTTTGCATTGTTATCTACATTCATTTTTGATAATGATAGTAGACCAAAATCTGCTTCTTATGCATGAGCCATTTATTTTATGATTGATCATAGGGGAACGAGCTGCCATTTCTTTCTATTAGCCTACGGGCCGCAGGGGCACGAACTGCCATCATCTTCATTTTATCGGCCTACGGGCAGCAAGGGCACGAGTTGCCATCTTTTTATTAGTCTACGGGCGCAGGGGCATGAGCTGCCGTCTTATTCTATTCGCCTACGGGCCGCATGGGCACGAGTTGTCATCTTATTCTATTAGCCTACGGGCATAGGGGTACAAGCTGCCGTCTTATTCTATTAGCCTACGGGCGCAGGGGCACGAGCTGCCGTCTTATTCTATCAGCCTACGGCCACAGGGGCACGACTTGTCGTCTTATTCTATTAGCCTATGAGTGTAGGGGTATGAGCTGTCGGGACGCGAGCTGCCATCAGTCTTATTTCAATCAGCCTATAAGACACAATGGCATGGGTTGCCTACGATTTCGCCTTTAAAGGCTCCATGGCACATGTTGCCCACGATTTTCCATTATCGGCTCCATAGCACAGGTTGCCCACGATTTGCCATTATCGGCTCCATGGCATAGGTTGCCCACGATTTGCCATTATCGGCTCCATGGCATAGGTTGCCCACGATTTTCTATTATCGGCTCTATGGTACAGGTTGCCCACGATTTTCCATTATCGGCTCCATGGCACAGGTTGCCCACGATTTGCCATTATCGACTCCATGTCACAGGTTACCCACGATTTGCCGTTATCGGCTCCATGGCATATGTTGCCCACGATTTGCCATTATCGGCTCCATGGCACAGGTTTCCCACAATTTGCTATTATCGGCTCCATGGCACATGTTGCCCATAGATTTGCCATTAACAGCTCCATGGCACAGGTTGCTCACAAATTCGCCATTAACGGATCCATGGAACAGGTTGCCCACATATTCTCCTCTAACGGCTCCATGGCATAGGTTGCCCACAGATTCGACTCTAGCGGCTTCATGGCACGGGATGCCAATGATTTTGCCTCTTATAGCATTAGAGTGTGACAAAAAGAAAGCCATTTCTTGACAAAATTGACGTTAGACCTGAACACACGGCCGTGCAAAAGAGCGCACGGCCCGTGCATCAACCACTATAAAGAACGGCAAAGTGCACGGTCCATGCACTTTCCTCTCTGTAAAGAAGGACCGCATGCATAGCGATTTTCATGGTGTACTCCTTGGTCTGTGCGTCCAGGATGCATTCTTTTTGACTTTGAGAAGAGATCATTAAGCCTAGATTCGTTTGGGCCGGCGGTGGAGCTGCGCAGGCAGCTCATTGGATCAGAATTTCAAATCCTTTAATTTCTTATGGATTTTAAAGAACCCGAGGGACAAAATGAAGGGGATAATTATCAATATGGATAATTAATACTATTAATGAGATGATATATTAATATAATAAAAGAAAAGATAATGGGGAGGCCCATTAAAGAAGAAGTTAGACTCATTTAATGTGCTTCTACTATAAAAGAGGTATTTCTAACCCTAGCCTTCATATTGAATTCTCTATGGAAAAAACCTAGCCTCCTCTCTTTGAGCGAACAATTTCTGACTTGAGCGTCGGAGGTGAAACGGGGGACAAACCCCGCCTTTGGCCTTTCTCTATGATTGTCGGGCACCGAAAAGATGATCGAAGGGTACCAAAGATCGCTAGAGTTGCGGGTTCTCATTGTCAACAACAATTTATTGTGGTACATATTTATGCTACCACACCTATCTATGTGGGACGTTAGGCTTGAACAAAATACATCATGGCTTTGCAGCCCATGGGATAGACTATGCATCATAAACAAATAGAGTGAGAATACCTTGCTTTTTTATGTATCATTTTTTGATCCATCTAGCCTTGGTTGCTTGTGCTACTGATCAGCACTACTTTGTAGGGTTTTAATTCCTATGTGTCTTGCTACTATTGTTCTAAATCTTGATAGTTTCTCGTGCGTTCGATAGTAAGGGTTGCCAGGACTGGTAGCTATTTCAGAATAGGGACAGGAATAATCAAAGGAAGGAATAGAGATAACCTAGGACCAATCAATCGAATGAATGGTGGATATTTGTTTGGCTAAGTGTTTTTCCCAATTTGATTACAAACCTTTGTTTTTGTTTACTTTGTTTACTTGCAATTCAAACAACCAACCAATCCCCCATTTGTTACTTTGGCATACAAATTTACATTAAGAAAGATAACTCCTCCCTGTGGGATTCGACCCTTGCTTGCCTATTCTACTAGTTTAGGTTTTTAAGGATTACTTTGATTGGGCATACGACTTTAGCCCCTATCAAATTGGCATCGTTGCCGGGGAGGCAAGTTTTGATTTTTCTTTGTGTGTGTTTGTTTGTCAATTTTTGTGTGGACCTATCTTTTGGTCCACACCCGTGCTACTGACTCTCCTCTTCTTGCTTGTGATACAGAAATTGAGAGAACCCTTTCTAGGAACCGCAAGATAAACATAGTTTTGTGTTTTGACAATCCTTGTTTTGAGATGGCTGACGCACAACCGACGTTGAGGCAGTTGACTGCCCCAAATCTGCAGCAGCAACCGCTGGCTGTATAATTTCCTGAGCTGGCAGATGGAGTAAACTTCGAGCTGAAGTCCGGGTTAATCCACTTACTCCCCCACTTCCATGGGATGAGTGGAGAAGACCCCAATAAGCATCTTTCGGAGTTCCATTCCGTCTACACCAGCATGAAGCCAAAAGGCGTGACTGAGGACCAAATCAAGCTGAGAGTTTTTCCTTTCTCTCTAAAGGATGCGGCCAATGATTGGTTCTACTATTTGCCTCCAGGGAGCATTGACACATGGGCCAAGATGACAAAAGCCTTCCTGGAGAAGTACTTCCCTATGACCAAGCTCAATAACCTGAAGAGGAGCATCATCAACATTGAACAACAGGCTGCGGAGTCGTTATACGAGTACTACGAGAGGTTCAAGAGGTTGACTTCTAGCTGCCCCTACCATAGGTATTCAAACCAAGACCTCATACTTTATTTGTACGGTGGTCTTCTTGACGAGGAGCGTCGAATGGTGAACGCAACCTGTGGAGGAAATATCTTGAACAAGACACCTACTGAAGCGTATGAGGTCTTCTTTGAGC
Organism: Rheum nobile; assembly: GCA_027886185.1. NCBI lineage: Eukaryota > Viridiplantae > Streptophyta > Magnoliopsida > Caryophyllales > Polygonaceae > Rheum > Rheum nobile. The sequence goes on along the minus strand of WOAB01000194.1, from coordinate 2,864,311 downwards.
TATCTGAGGGCTCAAGATAGTTCGATAGGAGGGCGAGTGCCCAAACCGTCAAGGCTGCAGACTCTCAGCCACACTCTTCACTACTTTCTAACATGGCTGAGATGAAAGAGATGATGAGGAGATACATGATGAAGGGTGGCCAGCAGCAAGTCAAATCATGTGGGATATGCTATGACAAGATGCATCCGACTGATGCATGTCCCACGCTACAGGAACCCACTGTTGAGGTAAATGCTATTGGAGGATACGGCCCTTCAAGGCCAAGATATGACTCGTACTCCAACACGTACAATCCAAGGTGGAGAGATCACCCCAATCTAAGATACGGGAATAATCAGAGTACTCCTCAGGGCCAGTAAAATCAAGAGTATCAACAGAGGCCTCCACAATTCCTACCGCGCCCACAACAATATCAGCAGCCTAGGAGTCAACAACAACAATTTCGAGCTCCATATGACCAAAGACCCCAAGGCCAAAGCTCAAATTCACCCATGTCCATTGATGACCAGATCCGGAGCCTCACCCAGACCGTATCAGCGTTGACAAGCAATACAGCCCAACAACTCCAGTCAATCGCGTAGAGCGTTTCAACGTTGGGAAATACTATGGTTTAGCAAAATCAAGAGATGCGGTCCAGTATTCAGAACTTGGAGAAGCAAGTGGGGCAAATCTCTATCGCAGTGAGCAAGCTGGAAGCCCGAGACTCGGGAAAACTACCATCTCAAACAGTAGTAAACCCAAGTGAGAACGTATGCGCCATGACACTGAGGAGCGGTACACAAGTGGAGGAAAACCGAGCACAATAGAAAGAAATCCACGACCGCGGAGAAGAAGGCCGCGACTGCGGAGTTTGCACTGAAGCATAGGAGAAAATCGGCGAATTTCCGCGACCGCAGACAAAATTCCACGATCGCGGAAAATTGCCTATTGAGGAGAACCTGTACGATGAATTGCCGCGACCGCGGACAGAATTCCGCGACCGCGGACAGAATGCCGCAACCGCGGAAAGGTCCCTGGAGCTCCGAATCCTATCGAAGTTTTCCAAGATGCGTATGTGCGCCTCGATCTCCTTCCGCTCAGTGAAGCCTCTCGCCCCCTTTCCCGAGGCACTGAAAGACACCAGAAGGGTGGAGAACGACAAAGATTTATTTGAGACCTTCAGCAACTGCGAGGTAAATATTCCTTTGCTCAAACTTGTCAACAGTATTCCTCGCTATGCCAAATTCTTGAAGGAGTTGTGCACAATAAAGAGGAAGAAAGCGTTAAAAGAGAAAAAGAAGGTCCAGGTCAATGAGAATGTATCCGCTATGCTGCAAAAGCGGTTACCAAAGAAGTGCAGTGATCCTGGGATGTTCACTATCCCCTGTAAGATAGGTGGCACCATGTTCGAACAAGCTATGCTAGATTTGGGTGCCTCCATCAATGTGTTGCCTCTTTCACTTTATGAATCTTTAGAGGTCGGGCCATTAGAGAAGACGGGGATTGTGATCCAGCTGGCGGGCAATTCCTATGTGTATCCAAAGGGAGTGGTGCAGGATGTGCTGGTAAAAGTTGACAAGCTGATCTTCCCTGCGGACTTCTTTGTGATGGATACGGGGCAAGAAAAAAATGCAGCCCCAGTAATGCTAGGAAGGCCGTTTATGAACACGGCAGGTACCAAGATTGATGTGAGCAGCGGTTCGCTCACAATGGAATCTGACGGGGTGAAGGTCGGATTCAGCATAGATGATTCAAAGCGGCACCCTCCTAATGGAGACCCCTGGAGTTCAGTTGCTGTGAGCAATCCGGGATGATTAGATAGCACCAAGTCGAGTCACGACAATAACTAAGGCGCTGCTCGGGAGGCAACCCGAGGTATGAAATTTTTTCCTTGTTTTTGTTTTTCCTTTCTAGTCTTTATTATTATTGTTTTCGTTTTGTTTTGCTTTGTTTTGTTTTGTTTTTGTTTTTAGACTAACCTGCAGGTAGGAGACCCGAAACCACATTGAAGACGGTGAACTACGCACCAGAGCCTTTTCCGCGGTCGCGGAAAAGTTACTGTAAGTCCCCTTTCCCTGCTCGTAAAAAAAAAATTTTAAAAAAAAAAAAAGAGTTCTACCGAAGCCTACTGTCCGATTTTACATTGAGAGATGGGCAACAACCTACCCATTTAAATGGGGGAAGGGTTGGGTGTGTGGGCTGCATGCCCTTGGACAACCAGGCGGCACCAATACCGGCGCCGGCACCGTTGGGTGGTTGGGCGGCTTGGTGGCTGGGGTAGCTTGGCCTGGGATGTTACAGAGGAGACATCCACCCCACATTTTTATTTGGCAACGATGATAGCCCAACATTCGACAGCTGAGGAGGAGGAACACCAGAGCCCACAACACGATTACATCTGGGCTCCATTTTTGTGTTCGTTGAAGGCCGTGCAACCCGATTCTTTGATGTAACACTACACCTTATAGTGGATCTATTTGGTTGCACGGTGGAGTTTGTTTTGAAGACCGGTGCAACACTAATGACATGTGCTTATATTGATTTACCGCCAGCAACAACTTCCAAGTCCAGGCCCCTCGGCGACGGTTGTGAGTTATTTTTTGCTTTTCCATGTGCTTCATTTTTTTGTCTTTCATTACATTGAGGACAATGCAATGTTTAAGCATGGGGGAGTGTTCTATACTTGCTAGTCGTTGAGGAGAAAAGAAAAAGTCAAAAAAATAAAATTGAAAAAAGACATATAAAATCCTAGGATAAGTCGAAAACTCGAAAGGGCGGCTTAGGTAATAAGCAGGTGGCTTGGACCAGCATTAGGCTGGGGTAATAATTGGTCAAGAGTGATGTGAGTTTATGTGAGCCCATCTATTGAAAAATGAAATGAGTGGCTTGGTGAAAACCCGAAAGGGCGCCTTGGCAAAATGAGTGAAAAGAATAAGAGTGATTATTAGGATTCCTCATTTTTCCTGACGTGGTGACATAAGAAGAGGTGATATAAGGAGGATTCGGGTAGGTCACTCTGGGAGGCATAAGAAGATAAATGGAGGTTAGGATTAGATATTTATTCACTCTATGGTGTTCGGGTTAAGCTTGGGGGAAGCACTCTGCTTTCCTTTAAGCTTGGTTGTGTTGTGTGTTGTGTTTATTGTGTTGGTGCCTTGGAGGTTCATGTTTAGGTGCAATTCTTAGTGGAAATGGTTTTTATGTGCTTCCTGAGACCTTGGGAATTTGATTGGAGGAGTAGGTTTATATTAGCTTACTTGAGGACGAGCAAGGTTTAAGCATGGGGGAATTTGATCAACACTACTTTGTAGGGTTTAACTAGGAGTTGTTACCGGTGTTTTGGGTACCATTTGGAGATGTTTAGAGCACAATTGTAGAGATTGGAGTTGAGAAGTAGAAGTGTAGATATGGTGGTTTGGAGAGCTTAAATGAAGATTTAGAAGATGAAGAGAAGAAACCACATAGAAGACGAAGAAAGGCTGAAGAAAGAAGCCAAGTGGAGCAATAACAGCCAATCCGCGATCGCGGAAGTCCAAGTGCCGTGGTCGTGGAAAAGTCGAGAGCTCGGAAGTTTATATTGTATTTTCCGCAATCGCGGATGCTTTCTCCATGGTCGCGGAAATCTGTGTCTTCAGCGCATCCAAAATTTTCTGAAGATTTACTTTTTCCTTTTATTTTATTTCCTTTTCTTTTTATTTCTTTATTCCGGTTAGATTATTTTATTTCCTTTTAGATTATGTTTGTGATCTTTGGTTTTAGGTTTAGTTTATTTAAACCTAGTTCCAACAGCCTCCATTCATCATCAGATCATCATTCAGACTATTATTCAGTATTGTTTTCCCTTTGAGTTATGAAGAACTAAGCACCCTTTGCTTAGTCCGACAATTGAAGCCTTCATTTGATTCATGATTGTGAGGTTATAACTCTATTTCCTATTCCTTTGGATTATATCTTTTCTCTTGAGCTTATTCCTATTGATTCTTATTGATTTGACTAGATTGATCATCTAGTTGATATTAGTAATTGTCTATTGCTAGGGTTTGGATATTTCGGGTTAAGATTCCTTATCTTTTGTAGCATCCATGATATTCTAGGACTGGTAGAACTAGTTTATTTCGAAAGAGAATTGATTATGTGTTAAATGCTGCAAAAAATCGGTATTGCATGTATCTTGGTTAATTCCTATGCGTCCTGCTACTATTGTTCTAAATCTTGATAGTTTCTCGTGCGTTCGATAGTAAGGGTTGTCAGGACTGGTAGGAATGGTAACTATTTCAGAATAGAGACATGAATAATCAAAGGAAGGAATATAGATAACCTAGGACCAATCAATCGAATGAATGGTGGATATTTGTTTGGCTAAGTGTTTTTCCCAATTTGATTACAAACCTTTGCTTTTGTTTACTTTGTTTACTTGCAATTCAAACAACCAACCAATCCCCCTTTGTTACTTTGGCATACAAATTTACATTAAGAAAGATAACTCCTCCCTGTGGGATTCGACCCTTGCTTGCCTATTCTACTAGTTTAGGTTTTTAAGGATTACTTTGATTGGGCACACGACTTTAACCCCTATCAGCTACCCGCTTGTGGACCTTTCATGTAGCATGAGTCTGTGAACGCATTGTTAGATTTCTTTCTCTTTTAGTTGCACTCCCTAGGGACATTATTTGTCTTGCTTAGGTGTCCCATCAAAGCTCAGGGCAGTGCGGGAGGTCGACAAGCTCGAGTCGAGTCTGTGGGCGGTGTATGAAGAGGCGCAAGGACATAGAGGTAAAATCGTGATCTTTTTATCCGCGGAGGTAGATTCGTGATTCTTTAATGGGATTCACGTAGTGAAGTCACACTCGATTCCATAGGGGTCCACCAGTGGGGAAAGCGGCCAAGCTTCATGGACCTTGAAAGTCCCAATTGTACAGATAAAGACCGGGGTAAAGCAAATAATTTGGCAAGCTTGGTGAGGGTATTACAAGGCTTCAAAACTACATTGATTTTTTGTTGCGAGCAATATTGAAGGTAGCAGGCTTGTGTGGCTCTCCGGTCGCAAACTCGCCACACGTAGGGGTAAGGGTGTTCCACTTTTGAGTTGTCTATTTCCTTGAGAAAAATAGTCTTTGTTTGATTGCTAGAAGGAGGAGAGTAATTCCAACGAGGAGTTTGAGGGTGGTGCAACTGATGTGCATACGTGCCTTAGTTCTTCTGTTGGACATAAGTTCAAGCTTTGATGAAAGACGACGAGGTTCAACGCGAAGAATGACCTGAATTGAACAATTCATGGATGTCCGCAATTGGTATGGTAGGCTTTACTGGCAGTCCGCAAGCCCAAAGGCTAAATTACTCGAACCCCATGAAAAACCATATGTTTGACGTCCATGCGGACGGGTTTGGGACTTTACCTTTTCTCCTAGATGAGGAGACTTCTCGCTCTTGGAGTTCCTTTGGAAAGACTCCATAGGGTGGGGATGGGGGATATCATGTGGACGATATTCACTTCCTCTAGGGAGCTATCATCTATGACTGTGGGCTCGCTTATGATAGTTCACATAATTTTTCTACCTCGTCACCTCACTTGACTTTCGGGTGTTTTTTTAACCAATAATAAGCTATTTTCCCCTGTAAGTGCTTTTTAGGCTCTTCTATTATTTAAATCCATCCAAAGTTGATATGGTTTGATGGAGTGTAAGATCAATGAGTTGGAGTAGGAGGTGAGCAAGTCCCGATCCGCGGAGATACACTTACGTTGGAGGCTTACGGAGTCGGCCTTGGGGGTCAAGAGCCTACATGAAGAGCTAGCCACAACATAGAGCAAGAAAGAGGGTTTAAATAGGGAATGCTTTCGCCTATCTTGAAAAAATGACTAGTTCTTTAGTTCTTCATAGAGCTTGATAGTCTAAAGAAGGAGATATCTAGCTTTGTAGACCAACGTAAGGCGATCCGCGAAGAGGAAGTCATAGATATGCTCGAGGTTGCAGGTTTGGATGAAGGTACATATGTTTTATAAGGTCTAATTAACGTCTAGCGAGGGAGGTGGGATATGAAGATGGCCAAGCATACAAAAGTTGATGCTATTTCATTTGACATCGATATAAACTTCGGCATGAAGCCGAAGAACTCATTTCCATTTGTTCCAAAGAATTAAGGCAAATTACTTGATGACCATCCCATGGTCTGGGAAGCTTTGGGGCATTGTGATGTCTTAAAACCTACCCGCAAGTGAACAAGGTCAGTTGTAGTTTTCAAGTATCATTCCCTCAAAGAAGTTCACAAATGATTTTGCGGTGGTCACCTTGGTGAGAGAACACTAGTGCAAAAGATATTCCACGTAAGATATTATTGACCAACTCTACAAGCTGAAGCGAAAGAGTACGTTGAGAAGTGTGACAAGTTGCAATAATATGGGAACATGATGCACCATCATAAAACACTCCTAAAAACCATAAACACATCGTACCCTGCTATGTTGGGGATGGATATCTTGGGTCCTCTCCCAAAATTCGTTGGTCAGGTCCAATATATCCTTGTTTTAGTTTACTTTTTCACCAAGTTGGTTGAGAAGGAGTCGCTTAACGCAAACTTAGACGGCGATAGGGTTGTTTATGTTGTTAATTTTCCCTCCATTGTCTGCCTCAGTCTTCCCTGGGCTTGTTCAACGTTAGCCTTCACTTTGACGACATCACAAAGTAAGCGGTTGAATTCACTACAAGCACTCTCGTCTAGGGTTTTTTGATTTTGACATTGATCGCGTGCCTTATCCTTTTCCTTGATTAGCCTATCACGAGTGGAGAAGCCCTCCTCCAACTTTCTCATCAAATAACGATTTCGATAGCACACAGAGTGGAAGTAAAGTCTCAAATGCAATAGAAATATGGAAACTAGCCTCGATATAAGGTACATAACAACTTGAAGTTCCTTGCCCCTTTCAATTAAATGTTTTCTGCTGACACATGCCTTAGGGTGCGTCTCAGGTCGGCATAATGAACCTTTGATGGCCACAAAATTTCCACATCCTCGTTAGTCGAAAGTGGAATGCCAAATGCATTAGCGAATTTGTCATCTTGATGATCATGCATTACCTCAAACGTTGCTCCCTCTAACTATCTTCTCTTTGGGGCTTGGATGGGTCCCTGATCGTGCCACTGACTCACCGGTCACATTATAACGGGGAAAAGTCGCAGTCCTTTTGTGGGAAAGGGTGAACGCTAGAGTATCCTCATGTGAAGATACACCAACATGTTCTCCAACTCATTCTCCTTCGTCAAGAAGGACAGAACTTTGTGTCCTCGACTCACCTGTCGTATCCGTTTCTTCTTCAATATCTACAAGGATTGGATGCTTCCCTTTTTAGGAGCCATGAGTATTTTTGAGCAAGCCGCACCTTTAGACCCTCCAACAGGAGTGCCCATATCCCTCTTGGCTTGAGAAGGCGCAACCACTCCTTTGTTTACCATCTATGTTGCGACCTCTAATGATGCAACCACATCCTTAGCTAACTTAAGTAGTGTAGCCTCATCCTTGGAGGCCTTCCAACCATACCTGTGGATTGATAAAATGGGGAACAAAGTCAACCACAAAACCAATAACGCGAGGTTAATTACCTTCTCAGTGTTCGGGGTTAACTAAGTTTAACCATCTCAAGGCGAGCAGGATTTCCCTCAATTTAGTGCATCTGGGTCATCAGAATCTTCTTAGGGGCACCTCATCAATTTGTTCTATAACATAACGTAGCACTTCAACTTTATCTTGGAGTTTTCTCCTGTTCTTGCATGATGAAAATCATAAAAAAATTAAAGAACGAAAGAAGTCTATATGTCATCATATCAATTTAGGTAAACTTGATAGGAAAGCAATTTATGAGGCATTGAGGTATCATGGAAGTACTCAAAGATGGAATCTCTATATATAAGGAAGGTGATTACTTCAAGAGTGTCTTTTATGTTTCCCTTCCGTCTCCAATGTTAAAACCCTCATTCCTCTAGTCATTGACGTCGATAAAGCCCAATACATATCTTGGGCAGAATTATTCAAAGTCATAGCTCCTTCCTAAAAAGTCCTTAATCACATCGATCTTGCCATTCCTCGCCTTGCCTCTGTAGCTGATGAATAATGGAATCAGTTTGATGTCGTCATCTTACAATGGATACATGCTACCATCTCATGGGATCTCATACTTACTATCCTTGCTCCTTATGCCACCACTCAATCTTCTTGGGATCGCCTCAAGGCTATGTTTCAAGACAACAAGAACTCTCATGCGGTTCAACTAGAGAATGAATTCTCGTGCTATCATTTGAATCTTTCTCCTCCATATCGGCATATTGTCATCATATCAAGTCTCTTTAGGATCAATCGACCAATGTCGGCTCCTCGGTCAACAATCACCGAAGGGTTCTTTATCTGCTTCATGACCTCTCCCCTGAATTTCAAACGGTTTCCAGCATCATCCAACAGTACAAGCCCTTACCATATTTAACCAAGGATCGCTCGATGCTTGTTCTTGGAGAAACCAGTCAAGCCAACCGCGCCACCCTACCTCCTTTGTCAGGCCCCGCGCTCACGGCTCAGACACCACCACACGCAACCCCGCCTATGGACAAAAATTAACCCCCGACTGTGTCTCATATGTCTTCTCAAGACGACAACACCGGTCGGGCCGTGGCCGTTGCCGGGGTCGTGGCTGTGGTCGGGGTCACGGTCGTGGTCGTGGAAGAGGGCACGGTCAGATGCAATTTTATCGCACCTTGTATGGTTGGCTCCTTCGGAATGACAACGTGGACTCCCCTCTCTCCCACCGTGCATGTATCTATCTAAAATTTGTGTTGGTGTCCATAGGGAAGCTCTACGCCCAATTCCTATCAAAGCACATAGAGTCTACACTGATTGTCATTCGTCTACTACTATCCTACTAATTTGAATCAATTTATTACCATGATAATCTACCCCCTTGATCAGTCATGGTATGTGGATACTGGGGCCTCCTCCGGTATAACGAATAACTCAGGTACACTCTCTACTATTACCTCTAAGAGTTCTAATACTTCTGTTATTTTCGGAAACGTTTACCATCTCCCCACCTCTGGAACTGGTACAACCTATATCTCTACCTATGACCTCCTTCTATCCCTCAATAATGTCTTTGTCACTCCAAATAACATCAATAACCACCTCTATGTTCGAAAATTCTCTATTGATAATCAAGTCTCTGTTGAATTTGACCCCTTTGGTTTTTTTTGTGAAGGATCATCAAACGCGAACAACTCGACTAAGTGTAACAGCCTCAACGACCTCTATTGTGTCATGCCTCCTCAACTTGTTGCCCATCTCTCCCTCTCTGCTCAAGCATCGTCAATTTGGCCTGCTCGGCTCGCTCATGCTGGTGCTCCTTTTTCTTATTTACATTCTTAGAGAAACTGTCATATCTAGTTGTAAAAAGGATTCTAGATCCACTCTTTGTCATTCTTTTCAAGTAGGAAAACATATTCGCTTACCTTTTGTGCATTCTCAAACATCTACTTCTACTCCTCTTGATATAATACATAGTGATTTGTGGACATCTCCTATTGTTATTATTGTTGGGTTTCGTTATGGTTCTATTCATGATTATGTGTGTGTTCTATGCAATTATCAACAAGAAATACATGAACATTTATGTTTTTTGTGTAATTACACACAAAATCATGTACAAGGTCCTTAGATGGTAAAAAATGGAAATAAGGCACATCAATACTATTGATGATTGGATCTCTATTATGTAGCAATGTATAGATAAAGGCAAATTTGGCTTTTGTCTTTATTCTAAGTGTATTATTGTTGCAATATTGTAATTTCTTATAAGGAATGGAATCAAAGATTACCAAGGGAAGGGGTGAGTTCACAAACGCGAGTGAGTAGAAACTAACGCAACGTCGTGTAGCCGAGGAGCATGCTAGTAGGAGGACTTTTTCATGTGGGAAATGCGATAAAACTTGTGGCAATTGGCTTGTGTCGAAGAGCCATCAAAAATCAAACAACTAGAACCTTATGCGGAACACAAATTCGACCCAAAACACCGAGATCATCTTCACACCGATATGAATGCTTCTCAAAAATGAATGAAATTTGTCGGTTGAATAATTTTGTTTACGAATTGGAGTAGATTGTGAAGTCAATTTTATGGATAAAAAATATACATATTTCTAGTATGTTTTTTCTTATATTCATGCTTAGAAAGAGATCTATTTTTAATTCATTTCATTTTTTTTACATTGGGCTTGCTTAAACATATGAGAGAAGGCTCGTTAACTTCTTCTCCCTATATTTGATATTTGTTTTGTCAATATTTTTTTTGGGTGAAAACTTGCACAACATGCTCGTGGGATCTAAACTTTTTTTTTTTTTTCTTGTTCTACAAGTCTCTTTCATTTGGTGGTGATGAGTAGGAGAGAAGGTGGGTAGTACATAAGTCAAGCAAACAAAGACATTATCGATGGTAGCAAGTCAGACATGACTGGTGCGTTTGTTTGTAGATCTGGTGCCGATATGGACCTTGAATGGAGGCAAATCGAGTTGGATCAAGCCCGACTAGAGACACAAGAAAGGGTGAAAGCACAAGTCACCATAGAACTGGTAAGCACAAGTTGGGTGGTAGAAAGAAGTTATGGCAAATTGTGTTTAATAATTAGGCTCGAGAATCTTGAATTTGTGGATCTCGAGTTGTTTGTAAGTGTATTGTGCAATTGGTTAAGGATTTTAGTATTTCCTTTCAAATAAAGCAATGCCAACTCGAATTTGAGTCAAATTCATATAACAATTCAAAGAATCAATTTTCATTTTTTTTATATGTGTTGTTTTTCTAGAGGTTGTCAAATGACATGTTGTGAGGACAAGTGATTCCCTTGTTTTTGTGGGACTTACCTTATTGGTGAAAGAGTTGCTCATGGGGATTTCCCTAAGAGGTGTTTATGAGCATTTCCCTAGAGTTGTTCATGGGAGGTTTTCCCAAGAGATGTTCATGGGGATTTCCCTTAGACTTGTTCTCTGGAGTTGCTTCTGGGTAATTTCCCCTAACATTGTTTATAAGGGATTTCTTCTTTGATTGAGTTGGAATAGTTAAATACTTATGTTGTCGGAGTCGGGGTTGAGGGTATGGTTTGCTAGAAATTTTAATTTTAGTAGAGTGTTGTGTTTTGGGGTTTTTTTGAGATAAGGTAGAAACCTTCTCTCTAAATTGCATATACTAAATTTTATTATTGTTGTACTAAGTAGTAAATTAATAGGATTGTGTAAGAAAGTGTGTTTAGTATGAAAAGTATTTTTGTATAGATATGTGTGTTTTTCTTAAAGTGTGTAGTAAAAAAAGTTATTACATGTTTATCGAAATATCTAAAAGTACTTATTTGATAATAAAAATTGTATAAGTAATAAAGACCGTGTATCAAACATGGCCTTAATCCCGTAACATAACATGACATCATACAAATAAACAATAAAATGATACAATGCTCAATTATTGGCTTATTTTGTGAGAGTATTGTTCACATGCATAGTAAGCTCAAAAGATAACTTTCGCTCTTTTTCTTTGAGAGATTTCCGGAGACACTCCGGCATAGCTTCGACCATGCTCCGTTGATGAGCCGGTGATCCCTCTTTCTCCATCTTGCCACTGCATCTCCCTCTCGACGACCCTTTCCTCCCCCTCTCCCCCTTCGGTGGCCTTCTCTTTCCGTCCCCCTTCTTTACTCGACCTCTGGTTCAAAATCAAGATATGGGATCCCCCCTCTTTTCTCTCCTTCTTTTCCGTTTACTACCTTTGCTTGGGTCCCTAGAATCCGACCCCCTTGTTTCTGACCTACGCTCTTTTCCCTTGGTTTTGGCATGCTTTAGATGCGTGATTTCTTCACCGTCGGCCCCTTTCCTCCTCCATGGCCTTCCTTTCCACTGTTCGGTTGACTTTTTCACATATCTGAACCATGGCGTTCCATACTTTCTCTGGAAAGTGTAGGTGTGGAATTAACCATTACATTATATGCAGACCCTCTTGATCCTCTTCCCCCCTCGTTTCAGATCCATGAAGTCGTGGATTTTTCCAAAAAACGTCATCCCTCCCTCTTAGATTAGCCAACCCAGACCCTCTTCGATTGCTACTTTATCTCAACAGGTGGCAGTTCTGGCTTTGTCAGTCTCAGAGTGTCAGATGGATCGAATCAACTAGTCGGCCCCACTCAAAGGTTGTTGGAGTTTCCGCTGGTGGAGCTACATCCTTTGTTCATGGAGGTTCTAGAAAACACCACCTCTGTAGATAGCCCTTGGCTAAGGATATTCGAAACGGGTCAAGGAGAAGTTGCCACCCAAGCCCTCGGATTCCTCTTTGGCACCGACGACGTGTGTTAAGTGAGGCTGGAGTTTTGATCGAGTGAATGATGGGATTTGAGATGATGATTTGAGGGGATAGCAACTGAAGATTTGAGGATACATGCACCAAAAATATTCAAAAGAAATGTAGGTTTGATCATGGATGTTCGCACCACTCTCGCTACTACAATCCTTGGATAAACTCACCAAGGAGATGGATGTCAAAACTGAGGTTCTTAAGTGTTTTCGTTTTGAGAAAACTCAAGTGATTTGTTAAAGTTCAACGTGCCTAAATGATGGCTAGCAATGACATATTCAAGGATGAGAAAAATCAAGAGTCTTAACTGAAAAACATGATTGAAGTGACTCGGTGGTCCAATTGCAACCCGACTCCAAATGGGATGAAATGTGGATATGTTGTCGTGAGATTCATTAACCATGTGATACGTAAATGGCCTCGTTCACGTGTTGAGTGGAGGATCTAGGTAGAAAGTGTATCGAAGGCTCCGTCTCTTCGTGGTTGGATAAGTAGCGGCTTCACGAAAGCGAAGACGTCGACTCTCTTGCGCTCGAGGGTCTCGAGTTTGGGCGAGAGAATTTTGAAGCACAAGTCGATCGAGGGGTTGTGTCTGGGTTGATCCGTAACCCAGATCGGTCAGAGGTGGTGACGTCGAAACTTGAGGGGCGGAGACAAATCTCAACGGCAAAGCTCAAGCAAATTTCAATTCAATGTAAAGTGTAAATGTACATGACGCGAGGCACTTATAGTAGCCTGCTAGACGTGGTCTATGGGCCTGACAAAAGCCTAGTGGTCCGGGCTCCTAAGCAAAGGAGACACGAACGCCCGAAATAGAAACTTACCAAAAATAGAAAGTGCTAAAAATAGAAAATGCCAAACATAGAAAGTTTCCAAAAACAACCAAATGTCACTTAATAAACCTCTAAATTAAAAAAACTAGGTTTGAAATAGGAGAGGCGCCATGTAGCCGAGGCAGCGGTCGCGACCAAAGTCATGGAGCCGCGGCGGGGGCCGTAGTGCCGACAATGATGACGCAGGACACGGCTCTGGGCGCAGTCGGTGAGGCAGAGCTGTTGCCCGTGAAGCCATTGTCCGTGAGGCTCTGTGTCGCTTGGGCGATGGCTCTGGCGCGTGCCCTGGTGATAGGGCCATCCAACATGACACTCATCATCTCTTTCTCTTTGGCCTCTGTCAATGTCACCACCGGGGTTGTATCACTCTCCCTTTCTTGGCCTCGAATTGTCCCTGATTCGTCAATATCAACATCTGGGGGCACATAGGGGGACAAGTCGACCACGTTGAAGGTGGCATGCACTTCATAGTCGTCAAGCAATTCGAGTTGGTAGGCATTGGGGCCAAAGGCATGAATCACCCAGAATGGACCAACCGCAAAATAGGGTGATGGTACTTCATTATGATCTAATTGATGGTGCGGCAGTTGACACACATGCGCAATGTGTCATCCTTCTTCGGCACCAGGATCACCGGCACGACACAAGGGCTCAAGCTCTCGCAGACGTAGCCCTTGTCCATGAGTGATGTGACCCAACCTAAGGTCAATCAAGAAGACGTGCCCATGGCTTCACCAAGCTCTCCCAAGGCGCCCGAGCCCCGCCTCACTCATTTACAAGCGCGCGCCACCGTTAGGGTTTCTACAAGGGCCCAAGCTTTTAGACTCAAGACTAAGCTTATGGAGGGATTTTGAGCTTAAGAGTGCCGAGCCAATTTGTACTTGACTCGGTGATTCTTCTCCAAGTAAAGCTGGCCTCGGCGCCTCCACCGCAGATTTGACATGTTGGCGTAAAATGAGGCCCATATCAAATCCACTCGGGCCTTTTGCTTTAAATTTAAGGAGGACACATGGGACCTATTCATCTACAAGATAAATGAAGGGTTTATTCAGATTTGAAGTCCTTTGAATGATGTAATTAGTTGGCTAAGTGAAGGGTTTTTCCTTGTCTTGATTAGGCTAGCTCAAGAGTTGTAACTCTTGTAATCTTGTTCCTATTTAAGCTGGCCTTGTTGGCCTTTGTTACACACTTCAAATCATAATCAAAACCTCAAAAACATCTTTGTTTTCAGCATAAAAAACTCTCTGAATTTGAGAGCCTGTTCGTGAGTAATATCGAACAAAAACCGATCTTCAACTTTGGGTGCGTAATATCCCTTTGGCGTTGATCAAATTGCTCTTCTTTGTGTAATGCATAATATCCGCCAAAACAAGTTCACTTATCCCTTAATTTCCATCTCCAATCCATCACCATCCATCCCTCCTTCACGTTCTTTATCCAAACACTCCTCTTGTTGATCGCCCTCGCGGAACTCTCTGCGACCCTTCAGTAGAATCGTCATAACTTTCGATTCCCAGATCCGTTCATGCTAAAATTTGGAGAACAATAACTAGACTCCTGGTTCTAACCCCTGTTATTAGAATTACCCAATTTGGAGTCCAGAGAAAAGAGAACGACCTCGTAGAAAACATGACCAAGTTCTTGAAACTACTGTCGAGTTCTTGAAGACCCTAGGAGCAAGGTACAAGTTTCACATCATTCCTAGGCGATTACCTTGCACCGATGATTTAGGGAGATGTGATCATATCATGTGTCAGTAGAGCTAGCAAGGTAAACACTTAAACTTTGGATTAGAAATCGATCTAAGTTCGAGTTGCAAGTTTCTGAAATTTGTGTGCCCTTTTTGCTGAAGACCCTAGGAGCAAGGTACGAGTTTCACATCATTCCTACTCTCTGTTGAGATTTGTTGTGATCTGAAAATGTTGGTTTGCATGGTTGAAGGCAACCTTTGAGTCACATTAAAACAACCCTTTAATTACTACTTGAAATTATTGAAGTGTTTAAACCAACCTCATTTATTTCAACTAGTCTCTTGAGATTTCCTCCATTAACTCTGCATAATTCATTTGTTTCTTTTCTCTTTGCTGCAATAAACTTGCATTAGATTGTGATATTTGCATGGACAAACTGACTTGAGAAAGGATTAAAAGATACGGGAATAGATTTGAGATAACTCATGACAACTTAGAGTCAATCGAAATTGAAATTTCAGAAATTGTAGACTTCGTGCACATCTCAGTCAAGAGACCTTGCTATATCTTTGTTGTAATCTCAAAGTATAATAAAGGCTAGTAGCCAAGAAAACTCGAGAAAGAAAGGCTAGTAGCCAGAAAGAGTCGAGTAAGAAGTGAAAAGTTCGAGAAAGAAAGGCTAGTAGCCAGAAAATGGCGAACAAAGTTAAACTTGAGGACCATGTGCTAGTCCCTTCTTTGGTGTCTTGTAAGGGATAATTCTTCCTTGTAAGTACATAAGCTCATTCAAGGTTCTTGTGGCTTTCTTTGTGTTAGGAAACGGAACTCAGGAATCTCAGTTCCCATGAGAGTTCCTTTCCTCAGTTTCTCTACTTTTGAAGATGACAAATACTTTGATACTAATGTTTTATCTCAAAGATGTGTTTAAAAGAACCACAGGACAGTTGTTGGAACCATGGAAGCCAAACAAGATAAAGAAACCAAACAAGCAAGCCAAAGGAACCCAGGTGTGCCCAGAAATGCAACACGTGACTTTGCTTTTCCCGAGAAATCTGGGAACACCGAACCTCGGACAAAAGATGGTGAAAGCGACTTGAGCAAAGCTTCCAAAAGTCTGTCACCATCCAGAGCAAAACTCCAAGATGCCTAGAATGCCGAACCTCGGACAAAGGTTGTTGAAAGCGACCTATCATAAAGCTGTCACCATCCAGATGACAGTTCCCAAGTGTCCAGATTGTTGAACCTCGGACGAAAGGAGTTGGACAACGACTTGGCAGACTTGGCTGAAGCAGTTGACCAACCAAAGTGGATTCTGAGCTGCCTAGGTTGTTGGTATATGTCAAAGACAACGTGAATCAAGGATTATCACACATCCTAGGGCAAGCTTGATCTGTGGGAACCAAGAGAAGATCCAACCTCGAGAATCCACTATATAAGGAAGATAAGCTCTGCTATTATCTTCAAGCACAACTACTAGAATCACACTCCATAGCAAATATCATAGTGTGAAGTTCTCAACAAGATCATCAAATCAGAACAAGATCCAGAGGAACCAGTCAAGGAATCAAAGAGTTGTGTGCTAGTTCTTGTGACTGTAAGTGAGTTAGTTCCTTAGTACTTAGGACTGCTTCTTGGATTGATTATACTTTCTGTTAAGTTATCTAGGATTGTCTAACTGTGTGTAAGACAAAGAAATTGTGTGTTTGTTCCTAGGATAAGCTGTAACCGAAGTGATAAGAAATCAAGAAGTAGACCTTGAAATCCTTTCTGAAGAAAGGTAGTGGTTTTTATCCTAGATTGCTAGTTGGCAATCGAAGGTTTCCACTATAAGGAACTTGTTCATTTAGTTGATTGTTTATTTCTGCTGCGAAGGGAACTGTAAACTGTATTCTCAGTTCCCTGATTATTAATCTAACAATCACAATCCTACAATTGGTATCAGAGAAGGAAAAGCTCTAGATCTTTGTTAAGTTTGCAGATCATGTCTCAGCCAAGCAAGTTTGAGATCGGAATCTCCACCAACAAGCCACATCTCCGAAAGAAGGGAGAAGAAACATGGTGGGAAAAGTGCATGGAAAGCCACATAAAGACCAACGACTACCAATGCTGGAGGATAGTCGAAAATTGAGATGGCTATGTCGATCTCAACCAGAAGGAAGAAGACTGGAAACCTGAGCACTATGTCATCATGGAAAAGAATGCCAAGGCTAGACATTTCATTCTCAATGGACTGGACAGAGAAGACGTGGACAAAGTCATAGGAATCAAGACGGCAAAGGAGATGTGGAAAGCACTCAAGGATATGCATGAAGGAAGTGACGAACTGAAGCAAAGTAGAAAGTTTGCTTTGGAAGGAGAATACCTTCAAAATGATGGAAACTGAAACCATCTCAGAATACTACTCTCGGTTCAACATGCTGATTGGAAAGCTAACAGCGGCTGGAGTCAACCTCGATGAAGTCTCCAAGTCACTGGTGGTTATCAATGGACTCAACTCTAAGTTCACCCTCATCAAGGGAATCATGAAGAATACTCCAGGCATCCAATCTCTTCCCTTGACTCAGGTCATAGGGAAACTGGAGGTTGAAGAAGGAGAACACATCAAAGCCAATGCCGACAAGAAACTGGAGAAGGGAATTGCCCTCAAGATCTCCAAAGCCTTCTCAAGGCTTGAGATGGAGCAGGAGAACTCAGACCTAGAAGAAGAGGAGGATGAACTTACAGCTCTCTTCACAAAGAATATCAAAAAATTCTTTGTGAAGGGAAGGTTCCAAAAGGGCAGTTCCTCTCACAATGTACCAAGGAGAGATCTCAAAGAAGTCTCCTGTTATGAGTGCAAAGAAAAGGGATACTACGCTAAGAATTGTCCCAACAAGGAAGACTCCAAAGAAGATGAAAGACCTCAGAGGAAGAAGGCTCTTGTGGCCTCATGGGGAGAAGACTCAGATGAGGAACTGGATCTGAGTGGTTTCTCTGAAGGAAGATGTCTCATGACAAAATGAGATTCAAGCGACTCAAAAGACCTTGAGGTAACTTCTGGCGACTTCCTAAAAACTCTAGTTGATTGTGATAAGAAACAACTTCAAAAGATCATAAAGAAACTAGGAAAGGAAACCAGTTCCCTTCAACAAAAACTTGATGATTGTGAAGATGAAATTGCTTGCTTGACTGTTGAGAATTCTGTGTGGAGTAAGAAACTTGATGAAACTGAGAAAGACCTAGCTGAAACCCACTCCAAACTCATTGATATTAGAAATATGCATGCTAGTCACCTTAAAATCTACAAATCTTGTGATGAAACTAGCATAGACTCTGTTAAAGTTCCTATGCATGATAACCTACCTGGAAATGATATGCTTCAATCTATAATTGATAGGTTAGACATTCTCACTGACTCTATAAATGAAAAAACGATCAATCAAACTGTCTTTGTGAGACAATGTCATGGAATTGGATAAATTGATAACAAGGCCAATAATGATGCTGAAGATGAAAAGGCTAGACGAGAACTTATTGAGATGAATGAGAACCTCAGTACTGCTCTTGCCACTTATCGAGATAGGAATCAATTCCTATTAGAGAAGATCATGGTTCTTGAGAACAAGGCTGAGGTTGCCAAGCGTCTCAATGAAAGTTCTCAAAGTCCAAAGAGGGAACCTAAGGGAAAGGAGAAAGCTTTCCCTGAAGACAAGTGGTTCACTAATTCCTTTTCTCACAAAAGGTATGTGGACATGGCTCACGGTAAGGTTAGAAACAATGTTGATTTCAACAAAAGAAAAACTGAGAAACCTTTTAGGCCCGGAAAGGGAAAATATGGACATGTTGCTTACAATCGCTTGTGTTACTATTGTGGAAAGAATGGTCATTACAACACTGATTGTCCTAAGAAAAGGAACTTTGAAAATGAGAAAAGAGCTTATTATCATGATAGGAACCAGTTCCCTGGTCATTCACAGACTCGCAATGCTAATTCCCCAAGTAAAGCCAAGCTTCACTGGGTTCAAAAGTCTTAGTTCCCTTGTGTGCAGAAAGAAGAGAGGCAACCTCGACTATGGTACATTGATAGTGGTTGCTCATGCCATATGACCGGAAGAAGAAATCAAATGATATTTCTTCAACCCATCCAAGGAGGGAACATCTCCTTTGGAGACAAAAGCAAAGGGAAAATTTGTGGAATAGGAACTGTGAAACTCAATGACCACATTAAGGTAAATAAAGTCCACCTTGTTGATAATCTTGCCTTTGATCTAATTAGTGTGTCACAACTGTGTGATCAAGGAGACAATGAAGTTAGATTCAAATCAAATGAATGCACTGTCCTTGACTCTTCGGGACAAATTATCTTAAAAGGTAAAAGGCTCAACAATGTATATGTTGTTGACCCATCCTTCGTTCCCAAGGAGAAACTCTGTCTCTCAACTGTGAATGATCAAACGGACTTATGGCATCAACGTCTTGGTCATGCTAGCACCAAATTGATCCAAAAGCTACACTCAAAGGAGCTAGTAAGAGGCCACCCAAAGTTAAGTGGCAAATCTGAGGAACCATGCTCAGACTGTGTAAGAGGGAAACAAGCTCGGAGTTCCTTCAAATCCAAGAATATGGTAAGTTCCTCAAGGCCCCTTGAACTCATTCACATGGACCTTTGTGGACCTATGAGAGTTCAAAGCCTAGGAGGAAACAGGTATATTTTTGTTCTCGTCGATGACTTCTCTCGTTTTACTTGGACTATTTTCATAAAATCTAAGAGTGAAGTCATTGGACGATTTAAGGATCTGGTTCCCATGTTAGAAAAATCTATCGATTGTTCCATCAATTCTATTCGTTCTGACCATGGTACTGAGTTTGAAAATGGAGAATTTCTAACCTTTTGTAGTGAGCATGACATTGATCACAACTTCTTTGCACCATACACTCCTCAACAAAATGGAGTAGTGGAAAGTAATAATAGAACCTTAGAAGACATGGCTCGAACTATGCTCATCTCAAGTGGACTCTCTCAATCATTCTGGGCTGAGGCAATCAACACAGCATGCTACATCATCAATCGAGCCATGCTTCGTCCAATCATAGAAAAGACACCCTATGAACTTCTAAGAGGAAGAGTTCCCAACATCTCACATCTTAGGGTGTTCGGATGCAAGTGCTTTGTGCACAACAATGGAAAGGATAATCTTGGCAAATTTTACCCAAGGAGTGATGTAGGGATCTTCATTGGATATGCATCAAGCAGCAAGGCTTACAAGATCTTCAACAAAAGGACCAAAAAGGTAGAAGAAAGTGTTCATGTTATTTTTAATGAAAAAACACTTGGTAGAAATGTGCAGAACACCATCAGTTCCTTTGAAGATCCATTTCCCAAACCTCCTCAAGAAGATCCAGATGAAGACATTACACCACCCAGTTCCTTCGCTACTGCACAAAATCCCCCACTTGTTCCTCCACCAGTTCCCATGGATAATCAACAACAATCCATTTCTGGGAACCATGAACATGAAGACAACACCTGTGGAGACATCAATGATTCATCTTCTCACATGATCTTTAATGGAGAAGGTGATCCCAACCAAGAAGTTGAAGCTGAATGCTCAAATCAAAATGTCTCCACATCAAATGCTCTAGCTCCCAATAGAGAAAGAAGAACCATCAAGCCTCCAGTCAGGTTCGAACATCTAACCATCTTTGCTTTCAATGCCTTCTTGTCTGTTGTGGAACCAAAGAATATAGGTGACGCACTGAAGGATGTAGACTGGATCCAAGCCATGCAAGAAGAACTTCATCAGTTTGAAAGGAATAAAGTGTGGCATCTAGTTCCCCGCCCCAAGGATAAGCATATCATAAGAACTAGATGGGTCTTCAGAAACAAGCTCGATGATTCAGGAGCTGTGATAAAGAACAAAGCAAGACTTGTTGCTCAAGGGTACAATCAACAAGAAGGCATCGACTATGATGAAACCTATGCTCCGGTGGCAAGGATTGAAGCAATAAGATTGTTGATTGTCTTCGCATCACACAAAGGGTTCAAGCTATTCCAAATGGATGTAAAAACCGCCTTCCTCAATGGTATTCTTCAAGAAGAAGTCTATGTCAAGTAACCACCTGGTTTTGAAGATGATGATCATCCAGACCATGTCTACTTCCTAGACAAAGCACTGTATGGTCTCAAGCAAGCCCCTAGAGCTTGGTATGATCGTCTCGCCCAGTTCCTACTCTCAAATGGCTACAGGCGTAGAGTTATTGACAAAACTTGTAACACCCCGTAATTTTTAAGGGTATTTTGAATTATTTTTAAATTTTTCTTATGCCCGTTTTGCTAGACAGATTTAATTCAGTGAGTCTCGGACCTTCTCAAAAGGGGTCTGAGCTCTGTAAAATTTTCCGAGCATTATATAATACAGTTGAGGTGTTTTCGGGGTTAATGTATCGTTAATGTACGAATATATTTAACCCGGAGTTAAGAAAATTAACCCAAGTTGAGTTCGGATAAGAATTAACGAAGTCGGCCATTAACCGCGACTCACCGCGACCGGCCGCGATCGCGGTTTCGCTGAAAACAGAGCTGGCTTCGTCTTCCTCGCGCAAGTGGCTTGGGGGAGATATTTTTGGGCTCGCAAGTGGCTCTTTTTCCTTGTCCCCTTGTCCCCTTCTTGTTTCCCATGAGGAGGTTCGGATTTGGGCTATAAAAGGGGTGAGAACCGGAGCTCTCTTTCTCTTCTTCTTCCTTCTTCTTTCTCCTTTGTTTTTCACCATTGTTGAGCAGTTTTGGATCTTCGTGAGAGGGAGATTTCGAGTGGTTCTTGAGTTGAGAAGGTGCTCTTGAGTGTTGTTGGAAGCTTTGAGGTGTTGGGAGATCGAACCATAGACAAATCGAAGGCAAACAAATCGGTTTGGGTAAGCAATTCTCCATTATTGTCTCGCGAGCTAGCCACCGTCACAGCACGAAAACCGCGACCGACCGCGACCTGCCGCGATCGCGGTATGTGTGTCCGAGTGTGTGTTTTGTGGTTTGGCTTTGGGCTTTGCTCGTTTCCTTTGATTTCTTTTCGTATTCTCATAGATTCATATATAAGTATATTGAATCTAAGTTAGGATCTTGTTATGGGTCGTTTCCTAGGGATTTTTATTCCAGATCTATTCCAGTTTTGGACCCAAGAGCCGTTGTCTCTAAGCTTTGCTTAAGCTTCTGCGGATTCAGGCAAGTGGCGGTTCGCTCTTGCTCATCATTCCATATTTGATTATTTATCAATAGTTTTGTTGTTAAATAATTTGGGATGATTGTTAATTATGTTGGAAATTGATTTGATAACGTTATGTGAAATAAAACGGATATTATTACTAGGTTGTATATTATGCTAGAACCGATGCTAGTATATGATAGATTTGTTGTGCAGGTGAAGGCCGTAAGGGTCTTTGATGTGATTTATCGTGTGTGTTTAGATTATTAAATCTAGGGTGTTAGTTGTTCAGGTTGAGCCGTGATGGTTCTCTGTGTTGTGATTGTGTGTTTGACTGCTAGTACAGTCCGTGTGTAGTAACGTAATTGTTGGGATTATTCCCCGGGATTTATTCCCCATTAGTTTTGTTCAGGTCATGACCCTATCCTAATAGAGGATACGTGCACGCAGAAATGCAACTGGATGGGATTTATTCCCTGGGATTTATTCCCCGTTATTTTGTTAAAGTACAACTGGATGAGATTTATTCCCTGGGATTTATTCCCCGTTATTTTGTTAAAGTACAACTGGATGGGATTTATTCCCTAGGATTTTGTTAAAGTACAACCGGTTGGGATTTATTCCCTGGGATTATTCCCCGTGTTATCTCTTGTAGAGAGATGTTAAAAGCTTATAACGTGATGTGCGTGTGTGGTCATTTAAATAAGATACGTGCCATGAGTATGCACATAATGAAAATGCCTTGACCATAATAATAAAGTGCCGTATGAGTAGCACTTATTTAAAACGTTGGCGAGTAGTGCAACGTAGCTCTAGTGCAGGTAGGAAGAGCTCGTCTTTCCAGGCAAGTGGTTATGAATTAATTTGAAATAATTAAAATATTATATTATATTAGGTTGTATATTCTGCTAGAATCAACGCTAATATAAGAAATATGCTGTAATCATGTGACTTGAGATTTGATGTGATTTGTGATATGTGGAATTGCTTGTGATGTGTTTGTGTGAATTATTGGTGAAGCCCTTGCTTAGTCTATTCATTAGACTAACTCTTGTATTTTTATATTCCTGTAACGTCATGGGGGTGTCGTCCATCCGTTTCGGCACATACAGATCCGAGAAGGCTAGAACGACTATGAAGATGAACGGTGTTTTGTTTTCGACAAGTTGTTTTGTCGCTTTGTATTTAAAAGATTTCCGCTGTGCTATTTTGTATTTCTGATGAAATTGGGTCGTTTTAGGAATCGTGTAATTCCGCGACCATGTGGTTTAATAAAAGTTATGATTTTAGTATTGTAACTATGTTTTAAGTCAGTTATGACGTCGGAAAAGCCTGGGGTGACTTCGGGGTTTACGTCCGGGGTCATCGGCAGTAACGCTTTCAAATGGGGTTAAATTTGAGGGTGTTACAGAAATGGTATCAGAGCTAAAATGTTTTCCAAGAGCTCTGAATTTTTCAAATAAAAAGCCGTTCATAGTCGTGCCTTCTACAGTCTGATACGGAAGTTTGCTTCTGTGTCTAGAAAGACTAAGATTCTCTGTTTGTCACCCGTAGTTGAGGGTGCATTCTGTTCTCTTCAGAAGGACTCGGAAGAAGTCGAGGTGGTTTTGCCATCTCCAGTTAGACTTGAGTTCTCAGTTTGCTTATCGTGATTTGAGGTTGTAGGACCTAGTTGTCCCCCTGGGAAGTGAAGACTGTACTCTCTGAGTCAGTAGTGTTAAGTGTCTGATAAGACCAAGGTTCCTGAGGTGGAGCCGAGGGAAGACACTGAGGAAAATCGACTGATCTCTCTAGTAGTAATCTAGAGGATAAAGTGATTAAGGTTGTTGAGTTCAGGTGATAAGTTTTGTGCTCCAAGTTAGAAACCGAAGAGGTTACTTGGGAGACTGAGACGGGTGTACTTAGATACTTTCTCTACTTGTTGTCGGCCTTGATAATGCAAGTTTCGGGGTCGAAACTTAAAATAAGGGGGTAGTAATGTAACACCCCGTAATTTTTAAGGGTATTTTGAATTATTTTTAAATTTTTCTTATGCCCGTTTTGCTAGACGGATTTAATTCAGTGAGTCTCGGACCTTCTCAAAAGGGGTCTGAGCTCTGTAAAATTTTCCGAGCATTATATAATACAGTTGAGGTGTTTTCGGGGTTAATGTATCGTTAATGTACGAATATATTTAACCCGGAGTTAAGAAAATTAACCCAAGTTGAGTTCGGATAAGAATTAACGAAGTCGGCCATTAACCGCGACTCACCGCGACCGGCCGAGATCACGGTTTCGCTGAAAACAGAGCTGGCTTCGTCTTCCTCGCGCAAGTGGCTTGGGGGAGATATTTTTGGGCTCGCAAGTGGCTCTTTTGCCTTGTCCCCTTGTCCCCTTCTTGTTTCCCATGAGGAGGCTCGGATTTGGGCTATAAAAGGGGTGAGAACCGGAGCTCTCTTTCTCTTCTTCTTCCTTCTTCTTTCTCCTCTGTTTCTCCTCTGTTTTTCACCATTGTTGAGCAGTTTTGGAGCTTCGTGAGAGGGAGATTTCGAGTGGTTCTTGAGTTGAGAAGGTGCTCTTGAGTGTTGTTGGAAGCTTTGAGGTGTTGGGAGATCGAACCATAGACAAATCGAAGGCAAACAAATCGGTTTGGGTAAGAAATTCTCCATTGTTGTCTCGCGAGCTAGCCACCGTCACAGCACGAAAACCGCGACCGACCGCGACTTGCCGCGATCGCGGTATGTGTGTCCGAGTGTGTGTTTTGTGGTTTGGCTTTGGGCTTTGCTCGTTTCCTTTGATTTCTTTTCGTATTCTCATAGATTCATATATAAGTATATTGAATCTAAGTTAGGATCTTGTTATGGGTCGTTTCCTAGGGATTTTTATTCCAGATATGTTCCAGTTTTGGACCCAAGAGCCGTTGTCTCTAAGCATTGCTTAAGCTTCTGCGGATTCAGGCAAGTGGCGGTTCGCTCTTGCTCATCATTCCATATTTGATTATTTATCAATAGTTTTGTTAAATAATTTGGGATGATTGTTAATTATGTTGGAAATTGATTTGATAACGTTATGTGAAATAAAACGGATATTATTACTAGGTTGTATATTCTGCTAGAACCGATGCTAGTATATGATAGATTTGTTGTGCAGGTGAAGGCCGTAAGGGTCTTTGATGTGATTTATCGTGTGTGTTTAGATTATTAAATCTAGGGTGTTAGTTGTTCAGGTTGAGCCGTGATGGTTCTCTGTGTTGTGATTGTGTGTTTGACTGCTAGTACAGTCCGTGTGTAGTAACGTAATTGTTGGGATTATTCCCCGGGATTTATTCCCCGTTAGTTTTGTTCAGGTCATGACCCTATCCTAATAGAGGATACGTGCACGCAGAAATGCAACTGGATGGGATTTATCCCCTGGGATTTATTCCCCGTTATTTTGTTAAAGTACAACTGGATGGGATTTATTCCCTGGGATTTATTCCCCATTATTTTGTTAAAGTACAACTGGATGGGATTTATTCCCTGGGATTTATTCCCCGTTATTTTGTTAAAGTACAACCGGTTGGGATTTATTCCCTGGGATTATTCCCCGTGTTATCTCTTGTAGAGAGATGTTAAAAGCTTATAACGTGATGTGCGTGTGTGGTCATTTAAATAAGATACGTGCCATGAGTATGCACATAATGAAAATGCCTTGACCATAATAATAAAGTGTCGTATGAGTAGCACTTATTTAAAACGTTGGCGAGTAGTGCAATGTAGCTCTAGTGCAGGTAGGAAGAGCTCGTCTTTCCAGGCAAGTGGTTATGAATTAATTTGAAATAATTAAAATATGATATTATATTAGGTTGTATATTCTGCTAGAATCAACGCTAATATAAGAAATATGCTGTAATCATGTGACTTGAGAATTGATGTGATTTGTGATATGTGGAATTGCTTGTGATGTGTTTGTGTGAATTATTGGTGAAGCCCTTGCTTAGTCTATTCATTAGACTAACTCTTGTATTTTTATATTCCTGTAACGTCATGGGGGTGTCGTCCGTCCGTTTCGGCACATGCAGATCCGAGAAGGCTAGAACGACTATGAAGATGAACGGTGTTTTGTTTTCGACAAGTTGTTTTGTCGCTTTGTATTTAAAAGATTTCCGCTGTGCTATTTTGTATTTCTGATGAAATTGGGTCGTTTTAGGAATCGTGTAATTCCGCGACCATGTGGTTTAATAAAAATTATGATTTTAGTATTGTAACTGTGTTTTAAGTCAGTTATGACGTCGGAAAAGCCTGGGGTGACTTCGGAGTTTACGTCCGGGGTCATCAGCAGTAACGCTTTCAAATGGGGTTAAATTTGAGGGTGTTACAAAACTCTCTTTATCCTAGAAGAAGAAGGTAACATCTTAGTGGTTCAAATCTATGTTGATGATATCATTTTTGGTTCCACTAACCTGTCCCTTGTAGAGAAGTTCAAGGACTTGATGAGCAGTGAATTCGAAATGAGTCTAATAGGGGAACTCACTTTCTTCCTTGGATTGCAAATAACCCAAAAGAAAGATGGCATACAAATTCACCAACAAAAATATGTCAGGAAACTATTGAAAAAGTTCAAAATGGATTCATGCAAGCCTCTCTCCACACCTATCTCTACAATTGCTCATTTGGAAAAAGATCACTCAAGTCCTCTTGTGGAAGAAAAACTCTATAGAGGTATGATAGGCTCTCTCATGTATCTAACAGCTAGTCGTCCAGACATTGTGTTTGCTGTTTGCTTGTGTGCTAGGTTTCAATCATGTCCAAGAGAAACACACTTAGCTGCTGTGAAAATGATATTTCGATATCTCAAGGGAACTGACTCACTCTGCATTTGGTACCCCAAAGAGTGTCCCTTTGAGCTGATGGGTTTCACTGATTCTGATTATGTTGGATACTTAGTGGATAGGAAGAGTACTATTGGAATGGCACAGTTCCTAGGACCTTTTCTTGTGTCATGGGGCTCAAAGAAACAAATCTCAGTCTCCCTCTCCACCACATAATCTGAGTACATTGCAGCCGCCTCTTGCTGCTCCCAACTCTTATGGCTAAAGCAACAACTCGCGGATTTCGGTATGTCTTATGGTCCTCTCACTATTCTTTGTGATAATACCAGTGCTATAAACATTTCTAAGAATCTTGTGTATGATACTAGGACCAAGATATAGATATAAGGCATCACTTTCTTATAGATCATGTTGAGAAAGGGAACATCATTCTGAAATTTTGTAGAACTGAAGATCAGGTTGCAGATATATTCACCAAAGCCTTGAATAGAGTTTCTTTCGAGAACCTTAGATTAGAACTGGGAATGATTCCTATAACCAAGCAGTGACTTTAGTTTAGAGGTTTCTCTCCAGTTCCCTTGATTGACTAGTTTAGATCTTTTACTTGTTCAGTCTTGGAATCTCTGTGTTATATCTTTTGCAATAGACCCTCATTTCCATAATAGTTACTTAAAAGGCTTTGATACATCTTTCTAGTTCGTGTCCTTGAGTCTTCATTGTTCATTTTAACTCAATCATTGTTCAAATTTCTTTGTTGGCCCAAAAGTCACAATCTGATCATATTCTAACCCAACAATATAAGCCGAAATGAAGATTGTGTACCATGACCCTCCCTTGCCTCATTGCACAATTCAATTCCCTATGATCCATTTCTTAACCCTCTCCGGGAATTATTGTGTAATGCGATAAATGGTCTTCCCCGATTTCTTTTATGGGAACGTACTTTCAGGTCCTATGTTTTAAAACCCCACATCAAAGGTTCCCATATACCCCTCTAGCACACTGAAAAAATCGCCAGAAAGGAACTAGGATGGACTACCCTCTAAACGGCTAGTAAGCAAATTGCTCCTCCCAAGACGGCTTTTATGGCACATTCTCAGGCGTCAGACATGTCATTTCAGCCGGGAACAGTTTCCATCTTTGAGTGGTTGAGCTTTGAATTTGTGACCGTTCAACTTCAAAAAGGCTGCAAATCCTTGGAGTCGTTTCAATGCTTCAGATTTCCCAGTATTTCTCTCAACGGCTCGATCTCTCCAACGGCACCAACAACACTCAATGATTATTAAAGGGCTCATGTTGATTGAACCAAGCACTCTGCCTTGCTACTCTCCAGCTCTCCTCTTCTCTCAATTGCTCCCTTTCTGTTTCTCACTTCTCAAAAAACCCTAGCTTCTCAAATGGCCGACAAAAACCCTAACCCTAATCTTGTTCAGGATGAGAAAGAAGTTGCACTCCTCAAAGCTTTCAGAGAAAAGAAAGCAGCCTCATCCTCGAAATCCCTTGATGTCACCCCCTCTCAAAACCCAATAGCCCAACAAGCTGAGAAGAAAGAAAAGGAACTCCCTCTTGTGTCCGCATCTGCTACCCATACCGTCTCAGAAGGAGGCTCCCACGACTCCTCTCCAGACAAGGACACCCAGGAGATCCACAGCTCAGAGTCGTCGCCTGTAAGCCTTAAATCCAAACCTGCCTCTAACCCTGCTCCCTCAGTTGCCACAAGGCTCAAACTTCACAAACGCAGTTCCCAGGCCTTGGTTCCTTACAATCCTGCCTCAAAAAGTCCCAAATCTGCCACCCTTTCCTCCTCCTCTCTGGGACAAGTGTCTTCCTCCTTCTCTAAGAGGAAGATACTCAAGCCTCTCATTATCGGAAAGGAGTTCTGGACCCAAACCCTAGAGGACGAAGATGAAGATCAATTCGGTGAAGCCCTCGGTGAGTTTCACTCTCTGCTCCAGTACTAAGGATGGGACCAGATCTTGGTGGAACCCTTCTCAGTCTCCGACGAAGTCGTGCACCTCTTCTACCAGTCCATGACCTTTGTGCCAGCCAAAGAAAACTCTCCCTGCAACGAGGCCATCATTCAATGAAAGGGAACTATGTATCCTCTGTCCCCCAGCATTATTGCCTCTGCTCTAGGGATTGAGCACAGGTCAGGCTTTGACATTTTGCACCAAAAGAAGACATGGCCCAAAGGAAAAGGCTACAAAACCAAGACTGAGGTGGTAACCAAGCTCTATGATGGCGACACTCCAAAGAGCCTGCAAACTAAGGGACTCTCCATCTCCAACAAGTTGTTGCACTTCTGGCTCATCAGAAATTTGGTTCCCAGGCAGGAGCACAGAGCCACGGTTCTCATCACTGATGCAATTCTCATGGATAAGATTTTGTCTGGTGACCAAGTTGATCTCCCCAGGATAGTGTTGGCCCATATGCAGTTATGTAAGTCTCATGAATCCCATGCCCTGCCCTTCCCTCACCTCATCAAACAACTTCTCTCCATGATCAACCAATATCCTAATGACTTCCCTGAAACCGCCTACAACAAGTTCCTCACCATCGCCACAGTAAGAAAACTCAAAACCAAAGATCACCAGGACGCTCCCACTGAAACTCAAGCTGATCCGCCTAAGGAAAAGGCCAGTTCCCAAGCCTCCCCAAACTCTCTGCCACCGCTCTACCCCACTCAAGACTCCTCTGCGATCCTAACTTCTCTGGGTCGTATTGAAAAAGCTATCACGGATGGTTCCCATGCTATATCAGTTGCCCTCCGTGATCAAGTAAATGAACTGGGGAAAACTAGAGCTGTTGTTTCCAGTCTGGTGGAGGTGCTTCAGAAAACCTGGGAGGATGCAACTGGAGCAAATCAGGCCACAGGCCAGGATGAAGGAACTGACGACAAGAAGGATGATGAAGAGGAGGCCACTGACATGCCATAGGAACGTCTCTCCTAGTTCCCAGTGCTATAACGCCACAGTGTGCTAGTAGTTCTCTAGGATCCTACTCCCCTCTTCTATCCTTTCTTTTGTCTGCTTTAAAGTTTTCTTTTGTGATCTTGTGTGTGTCTCTCTCTCTCTCTACTCTGTATCTCTGGACAATGTATTGACCTTAATGATTAATGAACTCTTTTGGTAATGTTTCTAATGCATCATTTGTCTTTGCCATAAGTTTCTATTATGGTGACTATCATGGGTTTAACGAAATTATTTATTTCACATTGATCTCCTATACTTGATAAGTAAATTAATCTTTTCGATGATTTCAAAAGGGGGAAGAATGGATAGGAACCTTGAACTCTTGGAACTACTGGACTTATAGGAAATCTAAACCCGTTCTACTTCTGAGGGGGAACTCGAATAACTTAGTTCATTTGCTTAGGGGGAATTTGCAACTATTGAATATTCTCTCATTATTTTATAAAGTTGTAAATCTCTTAGCTCAAACTGTTCTCATGAATTTCATGTCCTTATCATGTTGCCAGGTTCCTTATATTTGTCATCATCAAAAAGGGGGAAATTGTTAGGAAACGGAACTCAGGAACCTCAGTTCCCATGAGAGTTCCTTCCCTCGGTTTCTATACTTTTGAAGATGACAAATACTTTGATACTAATGTTTTATCTCAAAGATGTGTTTAAAAGAACCACAGGACAGTTGTTGGAACCATGGAAGCCAAACAAGATAAAGAAACCAAACAAGCAAGCCAAAGGAACCTAGGTGTGCCCAGAAATGCAACACGCGACTTTGCTTTTCCCGAGAAATCTGGGAACACCGAACCTCGGACAAAATATGGTGAAAGCGACTTGAGCAAAGCTTCCAAAAGTCTGTCACCATCCAGAGCAAAACTCCAAGATGCCTAGAATGTCGAACCTCGGACAAAGGTTGTTGAAAGCGACCTATCATAAAGTTGTCACCATCCAGAGGACAGTTCCCAAGTGTCCAAATTGTTGAACCTAGGACGAAAGGAGTTGGACAACGACTTGGCAGACTTGGCTGAAGTAGTTGACCAACCAAAGTGGATTCTGATGAGCTTGATTTCATTGCCCCTCACCATGGCACCAGAGACTCTTGTTTCCATGATTTCCACCACCACGCCTGGCATGACATCCGAGACACAGACCACCTCGGCATCGCTAGTGGGTATCTGTTAGGAAATGGAACTCTGGAACTTCGGTTCCCCTCAGAGTTCCTTTCCTCAATTTCTCTACTTTTGAAGATGACAAATATTTTGTTACTAATGTTTTATCTCAAAGATGTGTGTTAAGGAACCACAAGACAATTGTCGAAACCTTGTAAGCCAAACAAGACAAAAGAACCAAGCAGCAAGCCAAAGGAACCCAGGTGTGCCCAGAAACGCAACACGTGAGTTTGATTTTTCCGAGAAATCTGGGAACACTAAACCTCGGACAAAAGGAAGTGAAAGCGACTTGAGAGAAGCTTCCAAAAGCCTGCCACCATCCAAGAGCAAGACTCCAAGATGCCTAGAACGATGAACCTCGGACAAAGGCACTGAAAGCGACATCTCATAGAGATGTCACCATCCAAAGGACGGTTCCAAAGTGCCGAGCTTGTTGAACCTCGGACGAAAAGAGTTGGACAACGACTTGTCCCAAGAAGTTGACCAACCTATATGGATTCTGAGCTGCCCAGGTTGTTGTTACATGTAAAAGATAGCGTGAATCAAGGATCACCACACATCCTAGGGCAAGCTCGCTCTGTGGGAACCAAGAGCAGATCCAACCTCGAGCATCCACTATATAAGGAAGATAAGCTCCGATGTTATCTTCAAACATTCAGAAAGAATCACACTCCATAGAAAATATCAAAGTGTGAAGCTTCAAACAGATCGTCAAATAGAATCAAGATCAAGAGGAACCAGTCAAGGAATCGGAGAGCTGTGTGCTAAGTTCCTGTGACTGTAAGTGAGTTAGTTCCTTGGTGCTAAGGGCTACTTCTTGGATTGATTATAATTTGTGTTAAGTTATCTAGGATTGTCTAACTGTGTGTAAGGCAAAGAAACTGTGTGTTTGTTCCTAGGATAAGCTGTAACCAAAGAGATAAGAAATCAAGAAGTAGACCTTGAAATCCTTTCGAAAGAAAGGTAGTGGTTTTTATCCTAGATTGCTAATTGGCAATCGAAGTTTCCACTATAAGGAACTTGTTCATTTATTTGATTGTTTATTTCCGCTGCGAAGGGAACTGGAATCTGTATTCTTAGTTCCCTTGTTATTAATCTAACAATCACGATCCTACAATTGGTATCAGAGCAGGAAAAGCTCTAGATCTTTGTTAAGTTTGCATATCATGTCTCAGCCAAGCAAGTTTGAGCTCGGAATCTCCACCAACAAGCCACATCTCCGAAAGAAGGGAGAAGAAACATGGTGGGAAAAGTGCATGGAAAGCCACATCAAGACTGACGGGGCTAAAGATGCGCAATTGACGTGGCCTAAGGTCGTTATGCCAAATCAAAGTAAACCTCAACTTTCAAACTAGTATAGTAAGCAAGTAAGGGTCGAAATCCCAAGAGAATCACAAGCATTTATTTTCTTGTCAATAACCGAATACCAATCGAACAGTGTAACAAAAGGGGGGTTTTGAGGTTTGAATCAAATAAGAAATAAAACAGAATAAATAATATGCAATGAAATGTGAGAAAACACTTAGACAGGCAATTTCCACTTAAGTTTTGGTTGGTTGATCCTAGATTACTTCCAATTCTTTCCTATGATTATTCTTGTCCCGATCTTGTGTAGATTCAGAGGGAAACCTTCCACAAAGAACCCTTACCAATGAATAACCCTAGTACCACTAAAGGTTCAACCCAAAGGCAGCAATACAAATAAGAATTAACCAGGATACACAGAACGCTCGCTCAGATGCATTTACCATGTAATTATCTCTCCCTACAATAGAACAATTTCAACCAGAGCATGTAAATTGTAGTTGCTACAGCGGAATAGGACGTTAGCCCAACAGTTTCCTAATCCTAGCAATATGAAAATCACCAACACTAACTAGTTGTGCGGGCTAGTGCAATCAATGAGATCCAATGGAATAAGCTTAGAAGAGATAATATAATCCAATAGGAATTAAGAAAGGGAACATAACCTCACAACCAATAATCAAAACTTAAGCTTCCATTGTCAGACTAAGCCAAAGAGGCTTATCTCCTCATAGTCATGGTGAAACTTCAAAGGAAAAGAAAACAACGATGAATGAAAATTGCAACTAAAGTGTGGTAAGAGTGTGGACCCTTAAACCTAATGCTAAACGAAAGTATTTATAGGGCTCTAACAAATGACCTAGCCCATTAAGAAAATAACTAAATTAAAATGAGAAAAAGGGGAAAAAGAAATATGAAAAGATAAGCTCAGGAAAGGACGCAGCTTTCGGCGCTGATGACCCGCGATCGCGGGTGAACAGTACCCGCGATCGCGGCTACTTCTCGATTTTCAGCATCTGCGACACTTTCGTAAAAATGTCATAACTTTTGATTCCCAACTCGGATTGCGCTCATTATTTTGGGACTTGTAGTAGACTTCAAGATCTAACTCCTAGAATTGGAATCACTGCATTTGGACATCTGAGTAGAGAGAACGAATCAATTGAATTCAGCACATTGTTCTTCTACTCTCGTGTGGACTCTCTTTCCTTGGTTCTTCTTCGTCTCCTCAGTGGTCAACTTCTCTTCCTCTGGATATCTTCAATTTGCTTCTCCAGACCACCAAATCCACACTTCTCCTCTCTAACTCCATACTCCTTGGTGGCTCCATATCCCGAATCTTCAAATGTACTCCAATAAGCTCAAAACACCACCAAAACACCAATCTTCGCCCCCAAACACCATGCACATGAATGTGTCTAAATCTACCCGAATGGCACCAATAAAACCCTCTAATAACTCTTAGTTAAGCCCTATAAAGTAGTGCTTATCAGCAATGCAAATATCATTGATTAGCCTTATCAAAGTAAAAAGTCCTAACAGACCTACTAAACAGATGTATAGTAAGCAAGCAAGGGTCGAACCCACAGGGAAGGTCTGATGTAGTATGCAATTGTGAATGACAAGTAACAAGCAGGGGGGGTTTAGTTATCACGAGAAAGCAAAGCAAGCAAAGCAAACAAGTTTGGTTGAGTTGAGAAAATATAATGGGAAAGTAGTCCTACTAGAGCGAGATCCACAATACAGAGATATAATTTGATCACAGAAATCTATGTAATCCAAGTTCTTTTACTATCCTTATAGTTGCTCCTACCCTGATCTTAAGTACTATCGATTCTCACAGTTGTCGATAGACTTATCACTATGTCACTGGTAAAGTACCTCCGATTCTCACAGTTGTCGGTATACTTTACCACTGACGCAACAATAGCAATGCACACAAGGATATAGGATACATGCAAATAGAAAGACGTATTAATACTCGCATGCAACTGACTCTCACTCACAATTATACGCTCGGAACCCCTATACGCACAATTGTGTATGCCACTAGATATGCACTCGGAACCCCTATATGCAATCCTAGCAATTGATAAAAAGTATTCAACCTAGTTGATCAGGCTAAGAAGAACAACAAGAAATCAATATTCAATATAACCAAGAGAATCAAACCAACATTTATAAGGATAAGAACAAGGAATAGAAATCTCACAAACACATCAACTGTATTGCTTCAATCGTCTAGTAGAATAGAGGGAAGTTAGTTCTCCATTCAAACGAGAATGAAAACTAAGGGAAATAACGTCTGAAATAAAGCAGTAACGAGTTGTGTTCTAAGTGTCTCCCTCTTAACCTAGAAAGAGGGCTTAAATAGTCTTTAGAAAACTAGGTTAAACTAATGAAAATAATAAAGGAAACAAAATAATAAAATAACAAAATCTGAAAACAATAAAAGGAAATAAAAGTCTTCAGACGCGCGGCACTTAACACGGCCACCGCGGGGCGGTGAAATCCACCACAGGGCGTCAGGCTTTCCACCGCGGGGCTTCATTCTTCTCTGAGAGTCACCGCCGGGCCGCGGTGACTCTGGCACGGGGCGGTGAGCTAGCTCACTCTCTTCTTCTGCTGTTCTTCATTACTACCCAGTGTTGGTAGTCTTCTCCATGCATGCTCCAGCAGCTCCATCTCCATCCTCATGTCTCCATCTAAGTTGTAAATCCAGGAATATCTTCACTTCTCTCCATAACTTCTGGATCACAGACTTAGCCTAAAAACCACTCATAAATTCCTCCAAATCATGCTAATAATTGCTAGTAAAGGTGTATGAAATAACACCTATCAAATTCCCCCATACTTAGACCTTTACTCGTCCCGAGTAAGCTAAAGAAAAACCTACTCTCTCAATCAAACAGCAAGGCCTCAGGAAGTACAAGAAAATAAGACACTAGCAATTACAACATATCAACAATAAGCTCCAGACAACCAAAACAAGGGATGCAAAGATAATTCTAATCCTAACTCTAATCTATCTCCTTATCGCTCTAGAATGGCCTACCCGAACTCCTTATACCACCTCTTCTTATGACACCTTGCCAAGAAATAGAGAGAAATCCTAAAATCACTCTTCTTCTTTTTCGCTCATCTTGCCAAGGCGCCCTTTCGGGTTTTCACCAAGCCACTCATTTCATTTTGCTAGATATCTCACATATACTCACATCACTCCAGTCCACTTTTGCCCTGGTCTATACCAGCCGGACTACCTGCTTTTTACCTGAACTGCCCTTTCGGGTTTTCAGCTCATCCCAGGATTTTGATTGCCTTTTTACTTCTTTTTGGCTTTTTCGATTAATTTTTTTTTTCAGAAATCAAATGGGAAATACAGCACACGAAAAGAAAACAATATGTACAAAGGATAGACAGATAGCAAGTCTATATCCCTCCCCCATACTTAAACCGAACATTGTCCTCAATATAGAAAAGAGAACAGCAAAGGAAATAGGGGAAGAAGAAAATAAACTCACTGCGGGTCTGATGGTGGTGGTGGTGGGAACCTCCCGAAGTAGTCCCTCATATGAGCATACATACCGTCCAGACGCTCATCTAAATCAGCATGGAGTTGGGTCTGCCAAGTCTGCAGACCGGTCTCTACTCGGGTGTTCCAGTGCGTCTGCTGCACTGAGAATGCATCAAATCTCGAAAACAACTCCTGCCAAGGTGTGGTAGGACCGTAAGAAGATGAAGGCGCATCATAAAGTGTAGGCATAGGAGTGTCCTCGCCCGCAAACTTAGCAGCAGCAGCACCACTAGGGCCCTCTCCATACGGGCCTGAAGGAGCAGCGGCAGAGGTATCATCAGTCGTCATTCTGCTATCACTGGAGATCCACCAATCCGCAAATGAAGGTGAATAGGCGAACTCCCGTGGAAGAATCAGAATGTGGCCATCATATGACGACCAAACTAAATCACCATCCTTTCCCAATGGCTTCAGCATCGAGCACACCTTCATGTGTGCCATATCATACACCATGTAGGCAACAGGCCGAGGGATCTGATCGCAAGCTATCACTCCAGCATAAAGGAGGGTAATCAGACCACCCCCACAAATATCACGTGGCTCACCATCACGAATCCTCTTCAAGGAACCCAAAAAGAGGGTATCCCAACATGGCATGTACGTGACAACCTCTAAGATGCTCATAAACCACTGGAAATCCTTCAGAGGGACCTTACCATCATCAACATGGCCAAATAAGTCTCTCATCATCACTTTGTGGATCAACCGTAGACACGGGTTCACCAGCTTCGAGTTCACCTCCTGACCCTTCCTGAACGTCCTGCCCGTAGCAGCCTTCCAGAACTCCATCATATCAGACTCTAGAATGCCACCAGACCACCCATCAGTTGGCAGCTTTGTAATGCCCAGGGCAGCACGCACCACCTTAGGGGACAACGAATAATCACACCCGTTGTAAGTGAACGTGACCCTCATCATCCTCTTGTCGTCTGAGCCATCAGAGTACCTCTTGAAGGAGGCGATGAACTGGTAACAAAGCTCGAGATACGCAGGGGCAGCTAAGTTCAGAAAGTCCCCAAACCACACTGTGCTAAGCACATGGAAACACATGCAAACAAATCAAACTCAACCAATGTCGGCTTGTCAAAGAATTTTATCGCCAACACCTTCCTTTCTTTCACCACATTGTAGACCTCATTCTCATCCCTCGTAGACACTTGCTTCCGACCCTTAGGTGCCATAAGTAATGAATGTAGAATTTCAAAACGAAGGGCAACCAAGAGAACTTACAAACGAGCAAACACGCAGCCAAGTGGTCTCACCGCGGGGTGGTGAACGAGTCGCCGGGTCACGGTGGGAAAACTGGGAGCTTTGGCCGGGTCGCGGTGGAGTCGACGCGGGGCGGTGCTGAAGCGACGCGGTGGGGTTGTGTTTGGCTGGTTTGTGAGGCTAGACTTCCAATTGGTGAATTGGGGGCTAGATTCGGATCAAGGTCGAGAGAGATTTGAGGGAGAATGGGGGATTTGGCTTTTGGGGGCTTGAGAGGTGTGCTGGGAATGGAGTGTTTGTGAGTATGGGGGCTAGGTCAGGGAAGGGAAAGTGAAAGGGAAGGAAGGGATGATGGGACCGGGTATGTACCATGACCCAAAGAAAAATCTTGGCCCAAAGGGGCCCAATCCGTCAAATCCTTCATAACAACTCAAGAAATAAAAAAATTTACGCACCCGTTTAAGGTTTTTTCGGGCCCTTTATTCTTGTTTTTTTTTTTGTAGTTGAGAAGGTATACCAGACATTCACCGCGGGGTGGTGGGCTCCACCGCGGGGCGGTGAGACGAACTGGGACACTGTCTCATCTCTATTTACTTTCGTAACTGAAATGTGAGTAACAGGCGAACAAAACAAAGCAAAATAAATTACGAAAATAATCTAAAGAAAACTCAGAGAACAATTACCACGGGTTGCCTCCCGGACAGCGTCTTGGTTAACGTCGTTGGCTCGACGTACTGTAGATCAATTACCACCTGGAATAGGATCCCCTCGGAATCCTCCTACTCGTCTCTTCCTGTTGAGACTTCCCATGGAAAGGTTTAGACCTTAAGCCGTGTTCCCTCTTTGCCATTGACTCCATGCTTACTTCCTTTGGAGTATCTCCCCCATACTTAGAGCGATGTGGGGGCCGATATGGCTCAATCTGAATATGCTGCACATCACTGGATAAAGGCTTACAGCCTTGTGTGGTTAGTGCAGGGGGGCGAGTGCCCAAAATGGAGGGAATGGAATCTCCTATGTCATCCAACAAGACATCACCAACATGTAACTCATGCGACTCAATAGGTTCATCAATAGTAGAATACTTAACTACGGTCTCTACTGCACTAGTTTTAACATTGTCATGCACATGATCATCAATATCGCTAATGCAGCAAGGAGCAGGTAATTCAATAGAGTTGGCTTTATGAATATTATGTTCAAGAATTATTCCATCAAATTCCATAGTTAAAATTCCACTGTCTACATCAATCTTTGTCATGGATGTTTTCATAAAAGGTCGCCCTAGCATAACTGAAGCAACCTGCTCATCGTAGTCCATATCCATAACAAATAAGTCATTAGGAAAAATCAAAGAGCTTATCCTCACAAGAACATTTTCCACAACACCCTTAGGGGGTACACAAGAACCATCAGCAAGTTGTATAACAATGTTAGAATCATGCAAGGGTCCTATTCCTAAATCATCAATCAAAGAATAGGGTAACACATTAATTGAGGCACCCAAGTCTAACAAGGTTTTCTCAAATCGATGCTCACCTATAGTGATAGGAATAGTAAATATACCTGGATTCTTGCATTTCTCAGGCATGCGTCTATGAACTACTGCTGACACAT
Source organism: Rheum nobile (assembly GCA_027886185.1). NCBI lineage: Eukaryota > Viridiplantae > Streptophyta > Magnoliopsida > Caryophyllales > Polygonaceae > Rheum > Rheum nobile. Next base: position 2,825,643 of record WOAB01000194.1, on the reverse strand, counting down.
GTTCACTCACTGGAATCTTCTTTTGAGCCTTCTGCTTCTGAGTCCTCTTCACGGTGCACAGCTCCTTCAAGAACTTGGCATATCGAGGGATAGCCTTGATAAGCTTGATCAGGGGAATGTTCACCTCACAGTCCCGAAATGTCTCGAACAGATCGCTGTCTTCAGCTACTCTCTTGGCCTTTAACGCCTCAGGGAAAGGTGCTGGTGGCTTCTTAGAACCTAGAGGGGGAAACACGGGGCAAACGTAGTCATCAATACAGGTTTCTTCAGCGGAGTCGGGTTCTTGAAGGCCAGGTCGCGGTAAGTTCATCGCGGGGCGTCGATCATCACCGTGGGGTGGTGAGGTCGCGGCGTGTTTACTGAGTTCAGCCGCCAGGTCGCGGTCAGAGTCGCCGCGGGGTGGTGGCTTCAGCGTTTCTTTCCTGGCTCCTTCTTTAATTTCTGGCCAGGCCACGGTGGCATCCACCGCGGGGCGTCCGGTGATTTTCTCCTTCTCGATCTCGTTTTCCTTCTCAGCTATAGGAGCAACGTCCAACTTTTTACCACTTCTGAGGGTAATAGAGCTCACATTCTCCCTTGGGTTCACAGTAGTCTGAGATGGCAAGGAATTAGATGTCCTCTGGTCAAGTTTGGTCACAACATCAGCAAGCTGGCCAATCTGTCTCTCCATGTTCTTAATACTTGACTCAGTAGCCTGCACATGCGTGGCGAAATGCTGAGTCAGAGTCTTTAGCATCTCTTCGGTAGAAGCACCAGAGCTTTGGCCTTGAGGCCTCTGTTGGTATGGGACTCTCTGCTGGTACTGCTGTTGTGCAGGCTGTTGACCACCTTGAAGGTCACTCCATCTAAAACCTGGGTGGTCTTGCCCTCTCGGATTATAATTGGGTTGTCCACCAAACTGTGGTCTAGGGGGTCCATAACCTCCTATAGCATTAACTTCAGCAACACCCTCCTCCTACAATTGAGGACAAGCGTCGGTGGGGTGGTATTGATCAGAGCAAAGCCCACATACTTTAACTTATTGAGGGGCGTTCTGATTCGCCATCCTCTTCACCATCTCTTTCAGCTCAGCTAGCTCAGTCAACACTGGGCTTGGTCCTGTAGGGGTCACAGCATTGACCGTCTTCCTTTGGTATGTCTTCCCAAAACTCCTGGTGCTCTCACTCATCTCCTGGAATCTCTCCATGGTTGCATCTAGTGTCAGATTCAGAATGCTTCCACCGCAAGCAGCGTCAACCATCCTTCTCTCTTGGTCTAGCAGACCATTGTGTAAATAGAGGACAAGGTCCTGCTTGGCGTATCCATGGAATGGGAAGCTAGAGCAAAGCCTCTTGTACCTCTCAAGATAATCATACAGCGTCTCATCACCAGCCTGCTCAATATTGGCAATTGCCTTTTTCAAGGCATTCGCCTTCTTCGTTGGAAAGTACTTGTCCAGGAATGCCTTGTGTAGTTTATTCCAGGTATCTATGGTTCTTGGTGGCAAGTGATAGTACCAGTCGCTTGCAGAGTCTAGCAGGGAGAAACCAAAAGCTCTCATCTTGATTTGGTCTTCCGTCACGTTCCTGGGCTTCATAGTCATGCAGACATTGTGGAACTTGCCCAGGTGAAAGATCGGGTCTTCTCCACTCAAACCGTGGAACTTTGGGAGATAAGCAACAACTCCAGATTTCAGCTCAAAATTCACCCCTTCGCCAAGTGCAGGGATGACGACAGCCAGGGGTTGTGCTCCAATATTTGGCTCAGTCAATTCTCTTAGAGTCTCAGCCATTGCGACAGTAGGGATGTTAATTGGCTCAGTCGGCTCAATGACCTCAACCTCGACTTCTTCTTCTCCTTGATCGCATAGGTTTGCACGGAACGATCTGTCGACTTCTGGATCAAAAGCTACGAGAGGAGAGTCAGTAGAACGAGTGTCGACCATAAGATAGGTCTCCACCAAAAATCAATCACAAAAACACAAAATAAAACAGAAAACTTCCTCGGCAACGGTGCCAAATTTGACGGGGCTAAAGATGCGCAATGCAAATATCGTTGATTAGCCTTATCAAAGTAAAAAGTCCTAACAGACCTACTAAACAGATGTATAGTAAACAAGCAAGGGTCGAACCCACAGGGAAGGTCTGATGCAGTATGCAATTGTGAATGACAAGTAACAAGCAGGGGGGTTTAGTTATCACGAGAAAGCAAAGCAAGCAAAGCAAACAAGTTTGGTTGAGTTGAGAAAATATAATGGGGAAGTAGTCCTACTAGAGCGAGATCCACAATACAGAGATATAATTTGATCACAGAAATCTATGTAATCCAAGTTCTTTTACTATCCTTATAGTTGTTCCCACCCTGATCTTAAGTACTATCGATTCTCACAGTTGTCGATAGACTTATCACTATGTCACTGGTAAAGTACCTCTGATTCTCACAGTTGTCGGTATACTTTACCACTGACGCAGCAATAGCAATGCACACAAGGATATAGGATACATGCAAATAGAAAGACGTATTAATACTCGCATGCAACTGACTCTCACTCACAATTGTACGCTCGGAACCCCTATATGCACAATTGTGTATGCCACTAGATATGCACTCGGAACCCCTATATGCAATCCTAGCAATTGATAAAAAAAGTATTCAACCTAGTTGATCAGGCTAAGAAGAACAACAAGAAATCAATATTCAACATAACCAAGAGAATCAAACCAACATTTATAAGGATAAGAACAAGGAATAGAAATCTCACAAACACATCAATTGTATTGCTTCAATCGTCTAGTAGAACAGAGGGAAGTTAGTTCTCCATTCAAACGAGAATGAAAACTAAGGGAAATAACATCTGAAATAAAGCAGTAACGAGTTGTGTTCTAAGTGTCTCCCTCTTAACCTAGAAAGAGGGCTTAAATAGTCTTTAGAAAACTAGGTTAAACTAATGAAAATAATAAAGGAAACAAAATAATAAAATAACAAAATCTGAAAACAATAAAAGGAAATAAAAGTCTTCAGACGCACGGCACTTAACACGGCCACCGCGGGGCGGTGAAATCCACCGCGGGGCGGTGAAATCCACCACGGGGCGTCAGGCTTTCCACCGCGGGGCTTCATTCTTCTCTGAGAGTCACCGCCGGGCCGCGGTGACTCTGGCACGGGGCGGTGAGCTAGCTCACTCTCTTCTTATGTTGTTCTTCATTACTATCTAGTGTTGGTAGTCTTCTCCATGCATGCTCCAGCAGCTCCATCTACATCCTCATGTCTCCATCTAAGCTGTAAATCCAGGAATATCTTCACTTCTCTCCATAACTTCTGGATCACAGACTTAGCCTAAAAACCACTCATAAATTCCTCCAAATCATGCTAATAATTGCTAGTAAAGGTGTATGAAATAACACCTATCAAAGACCAACGACTACCAATGTTGGAGGATAGTCGAAAATGGAGATGGCTATGTCGATCTCATAATGAAGGAAGAAGACTGGAAACATGAGCACTATGTCATCATGGAAAAGAATGCCAAGGCCAGGCAGTTCATCCTCAATGGACTGGACAGAGAAGACATGGACAAAGTCATAGGCATCAAGACGGCGAAGGAGATGTGGAAGGCACTCAAGGATATGCATGAAGGAAGTGACGAACTGAAGCAAAGCAGAAAGTTTGCTTTGGAAGGAGAATACCACAGCTTCAAAATGATGGAAACCGAAACCATCTCATAATACTATTCTCGCTTCAACAGATTGATTGGAAAGCTAACAGCCGCTGGTGTCAACCTCGATGAAGTTTCCAAGTCACTAGTGGTCATCAATGGACTCAATTCTAAGTTCACCTTCATCAAGGGAATCATGAAGAACACCCCAAGCATCCAATCGCTTCCCTTGACTCAGATCATAGGGAAACTGGAGGTTGAAGAAGGAGAACACAACAAAGCCAATGCCGACAAAAAACTGGAGAAAGGAATTGCCCTCAAGATATCCAAAGCCTTCTCAAGACTTGAGATGGACAGGAGAACTCAGACCTATAAGAAGAGGAGGACGAACTTACAGCTCTCTTCACAAAGAATATCAAAAAATTCTTTGTGAAAGGAAGGTTCCAAAAAGGCAGTTCCTCTCACAATGGATCAAGGATAGATCTCAAAGAAGTCTCATGTTATGAGTGCAATGAAAAGGGACACTACGCTAAGAACTGTCCCAACAAGGAAGACTCCAAAGAAGATGAAAGACCTTAGAGGAAGAAGGCTCTTGTGGCCTCATGGGGAGAAGACTCAGATGAGGAACTAGATCTGAGTGGTTTCTCTGGAGGAAGATGTCTCATGGCAAAAGGAGATTCAAGCAACTCAGAAGACCTTGAGGTAACTTCTGATGACTTCCTAAAAACTCTAGTTGATTGTGATAAGAAACAACTTCTAAAGATCATAAAGAAACTAGGAAAGGAAACCAGTTCCCTTCAACAAAAACTTGATGATTGTGAAGATGAAATTGCTTGCTTGACTGTTGAGAATTCTGTGTGGAGTAAGAAACTTGATGAAGCTGAGAAAGATCTAGCTGAAACCCATTCCAAACTCATTGATATTAGAAATGTGCATGCTAGTCACCTTAAAATCTACAAATCTTGTTATGAAACTAGCATAGACTCAGCTAAAGTTCCTATGCATGATAACCTACCTGGAAATGAAATGCTTCAATTTATAATTGATAGGTTATACATTCTCACTGACTCTATAAATGAAAAAACGATCAATCAAACTGTCTTTGTGAGACAACGTCATGGAATTGGATATGTTGATAACAAGGCCAATAATGATGTTGAAGATGAAAAGGCTAGACGAGAACTTGTTGAGATGAATGAGAACCTCAGTACTGCTCTTGCCACTTCTCGAGATATGAATCAATTCCTATTAGAGAAGAGCATGGTTCTTGAGAACAAGGCTGAGGTTGCCAAGCGTCTCAAGGAAAATTCTCAAAGTCCAAAGAGGGAACCTAAGGGAAAAGAAAAGGCATTCCCTGAAAACAAATGGTTCACCAATTCCTTTGCTCACAAAAGGTATGTGGACATGGCTCATGGTAAGGTTAGAAACAATGTTGACTTCAACAAAAGAAAAACTGAGAAACCTTTTAGGCCAGGAAAAAGAAAATATGGACATGTTGTTTACAATCGCTTGTGTTACTACTGTGGAAAGAATGGTCATTACAACACTGATTGTCCTAAGAAAAGGAACTTTGAAAATGAGAAAAGAGCCTATTACCATGAAAGGAACCAGTTTCCTGGTTATTCACAGACTCACAGTGCTAATTCCCCCAGTAAAGCCAAGCTTCACTGGGTTCAGAAATCTTAGTTTCCTTATGTGCAAAAAGAAGAGAGGCAACCTCAACTATGGTACATTGACAGTGGTTGCTCATGCCATATGACCGGAAGAAGAAATCAAATGACCTCTCTTCAACCTCTCCAAGGAGGGAACATCTCTTTCGGAGACAAAAGCAAAGGAAAAATCTGTGGAATAGGAACTGTGAAACTCAATGATCACATTAAGGTAAACAAAGTTCATCTTGTTGATAATCTTGGTTTTGATCTAATAAGTCTGTCACAGCTGTGTGATCAAGGAGACAATGAAGTTAAATTCAGATCAAATGAATGCACGGTCCTTGACTCCTCGGGACAAATAATCCTAAAAGGTAAGAGGTTCAACAATGTGTATATTGTTGACCCATCATTTGTTCCCAAGGAGAAACTTTGTCTCTCAACTGTGAATGATCAAGCGGACTTGTGGCATCAACGTCTTGGTCATGCTAGCACCAAACTAATTCAAAAGCTACACTCAAAAGAGCTAGTCAGAGGGCTTCCAAAGCTAAGTGGCATATCTACGGAACTGTGCTCAGACTGTGTAAAAGGGAAACAAGCTCGAAGTTCCTTCAAGTCCAAAAACATGGTAAGTTCCTCAAGGCCCCTTGAACTCATCCACATGGATCTTTGTGGACCCATGAGAGTTCAAAGCCTAGGAGGAAACAAGTATATCTTTGTCCTTGTTGATGATTTCTCTCGTTTCACTTGGACAATTTTCATAAAATCTAAGAGTGAAGTCATTGGACGATTTAAGGATCTGGTTCCCATATTAGAAAAATCTATTGATTGCTCCATTAACTCTATTCGTTCTGACCATGGTACCGAGTTCGAAAATGGAGAATTTCTAACCTTTTGCAGTGAGCATGGTATTGATCACAACTTCTCGCACCATACACTCCTCAACAAAATGGAGTAGTTGAAAGGAAGAACATAACCTTGGAAGACATGGCTCGAACTATGCTCATCTCAAGCGGACTCTCTCAATCATTCTGGGCTGAAGCAATCAACACAGCCTGCTACATCATCAATCGAGCTATGCTTCGCCCAATCACAGAGAAGACACCCTATGAACTTCTAAGAGGAAGAGTTCCCAACATTTCACATCTTAGGGTGTTCGGATGCAAGTGCTTTGTGCACAACAATGGAAAGGACAATCTTGGCAAATTTGACCCAAGGAGTGATAAAGGGATCTTCATTGGATATGCATCAAGCAGCAAGGCCTACAAGATCTTTAACAAAAGGACCAAAAAGTTAGAAGAAAGTGTTCATGTTATTTTTAATGAAAAATCACTTGGTAGAAATGTGCAGAACACCATCAGTTCCTTTGAAGATCCATTTATCAAACCTCCTCAAGAAGATCCAGATGAAGACATCACACCACCCAGTTCCTTCCCTGCTGCACAAAATCCCCCACTTGTTCCTCCACCAGTTTCCATGGATAATCAACAACAATCCATTTCTGGGAACCATGAACATGAAGACAACACCTGTGGAGACATCAATGATTCATCTTCTCACATGTTCTTCAATGGAAAAGGTGATCCCAACATAGAAGTTGAAGCTGAGTGTTCAAATCAAAATGTCTCTACATCAAATGCTCTAGCTCCCAATAGAGAAAGAAGAACCATCAAGCCTCCAGTCAGGTTCGATCATCTAACCTTCTTTGCTTTCAATGCTTTCCTGTCTATTGTGGAACCAAAGAATATAGGTGAAGCACTGAAGGATGTAGACTGGATCCAAGCCATGCAAGAAGAACTTCATCAGTTTGAAAGGAATAAAGTATGGCATCTAGTTCCCCGTTCCAAGGATAAGCATATCATAGGAACTAGATGGGTCTTCAGGAACAAGCTAGATGATTCAGGAGCTGTGATTAGGAACAAAGCAAGAATTGTTGCACAGGGATACAATCAACAAGAAGGCATCGACTATGATGAAACCTATGCTCCGGTGGCAAGGATTGAAGCAATAAGACTGTTGATTGCATTCGCATCACATAAAGGGTTTAAACTATTCCAAATGGATGTAAAGACTGCCTTTCTCAATGGCATTCTTCAAGAGGAAGTATATGTCAAGCAACCACCCGGTTTCGAAGACGATGATCATTCAGACCATGTCTACTTCCTAGACAAAGCATTGTATGGTCTCAAGCAAGCCCCTAGAGCTTGATATGATCGTCTTGCCCAGTTCCTACTCTCAAATGGCTACAGGCGTGGAGTTATTGACAAAACTCTCTTCATCCTAGAAGAAGAAGGTAACATCTTAGTGGTTCAAATTTATGTTGATGATATCATTTTTTATTCCACTAACCTGTCCCTTGTAGATAAGTTCAAAGACTTGATGAGCAGTGAATTTGAAATGAGCCTAATAGGGAAACTCACTTTCTTCCTCGGATTGCAAATCACTCAAAGGAAAGATGGTATACAAATTCACCAACAGAAGTATGTCAGGGAACTACTGAAAAAGTTCAAAATGGATTCATGCAAGCCTCTCTCAACTCCTATCTCCACCATTTCTCATTTGGACAAGGATCATTCGAGTCCTCTTGTGGAAGAGAAACTCTACAGAGGTATGATAGGTTCTCTCATGTATCTAACCGCTAGTCGTCCAGACATTGTGGTTGCTGTTGGTTTGTGTGCTAGGTTTCAATCATGTCCAAGAGAAACACACTTGGCTGCTGTGAAAAGGATACTCCGATATCTCAAGGGAACTGATTCACTCTGCATTTGGTACCCCAAAGAGTGTCCCTTTGAGCTGATAGGTTTCACTGATGCTGATTATGCTAGATACTTGGTGGATAGGAAGAGTACTTCTGGAATGGCATAGTTCCTAGGCCCTTGCCTTGTGTCATGGGGCTCAAAGAAACAAGTCTCAGTCTCCCTCTCCATCACAGAATCTGAGTACATTGCAGCCGCCTCTTGTTGTTCCCAACTCCTATGGCTAAAGCAACAACTTGCGGATTTTGGTATGTCTTATGGTCCCCTCACTATTCTTTGTGACAATACCAGTGCTATAAACATTTCTAAGAATCTTGTGCATCATACTAGGACCAAGCATATAGACATAAGACATCACTTTCTTAGAGATCATGTTGAAAAAGGGAACATCATTATGAAATTTTGTAGAATTGAAGATCAGGTTGCAGATATATTCACCAAAGCCTTGAATAGAGTTCCCTTCGAGAACCTTAGATTAGAACTGGGAATGATTCCTATAACCTAGCAGTGACTTTAGTTTAGAGGTTTCTCTCCAGTTCCCTTGATTGACTAGTTTAGATCTTTTACTTGTTCAGTCTTGGAATCTTTGTGTTATATCTTTTACAATAGACCCTCATATCCATAATGGTTAATCAAAAGGCTTTGATAAATTCTTCTAGTTCGTGTCCTTGAATCTTCATTGTTCATTCTTAACTCAATCATTGTTCAAGTCTCTTTGTTGGCCCAAAAGTCACAATCTGATCATATTCTAACCCAACAATACAAGCCGAAATGATGATTGTGTACTATGACCCTCCTTTGCCTCATTGCTCAATTTAATTCCCTATGATCCATTTCTTAACCCTCTCTGGAAATTATTGTGCAATGCGATAAATGGCCTCCTTGATTCCTAGTATGGGAACGTACTTTCAGGTTTCGTGTTTTAAAACCCACATCAAATTTCCCATATATCCCTCTAGCACACTGAATAAATCGCCAGAAAGGAACTAGGATGGAATGACCTCCAAACGGCTAGTTAGGAACTTGATCCTCCCAAGATGGCATTTATGGCATAATTTCAGACATCAGACACGTCTTGTCAGCTGGAACAATTTCCTTCTCTGAATGGGTGAAGTTTGAATTTATGACCGTTCGAAAAAGATGCAACTCCTTGGAAGCCGCTTCAATGCTTCAGATCTCCCACGATTCTTCTCAACGGCTAGATCTCTCCGAACGGTCTCTTCAGCTCTCAACAATTATTAAAGGGGTCATGTTGATCGGACTAAGAACCCAGATTTGCTTCCCTCAATTCTCTCCATCTCTATTGCTCCCATTTCTGTCTCTCTCTCCACTCAAAAAACCCTAGCTCCTCAAATGGCTGACAAGAACCCGAACCCTAACCCTAACCTTGTTCAAGACGAAGAAGAAGCTGCTCTTCTCAAAGCTTTCAGAGAAAATAAAGCAGCCTCGTCCACAAAATCTCTTGAGATCACCCCCTCTCAAAACCCCATAGCCCCGGAAGCTGATGAGAAAGGAAAGGAGAAAGAAAAGGAACTCACTCCTGCGTCCGCATCTGCTACCCACTCTGTCTCGGAAGGAGGATCCCATGACTCCTCTCCAGACAAGACCACCCAGGAGATCCTAAGCTCACCTCAAGTCCAAACCAGCCTCTAAACATGCTCCTCAGTTGCCACAAGGCTCAAACTACACAAGCGCAGTTCCCAGGCCTTGGTTCCTTACAACCCTGCCTCAAAAAAGTCCAAATCCACCACCCTCTCCTCCTCCTCTTTGGGACAAGTGTCTTTCTCCTTCTCTAAGAGGAAGATACTCAAGCCACTCATTATCGGCACAGAATTCTGGACCCAAACCCTTGAGGACGAAGATGAAGATATGTTCAGTGAAGCTCTCAGTCAGTTCCATTCTCTGCTTCAGTACCAAGGATGGGATCAGCTCTTGGTGGAACCCTTCTCCATCTCTGACAAAGTCGTACGCCTCTTCTATCAGTCATTAACCTTTGTGCCGGCCAAAGACAACTCTCCCTGCAACGACGCCATCTTTCAGTGGAAGGGAACTATGTATCCCCTATCCCCCAGCATCATTGCCTCTGCTCTAGGGATTGAGCCCAGATCCGGCTTCGACATCTTGCATCAGAAGAAGACATGGCCCAAAGGAAAGGGTTACAAAACAAAGACTGAAGTGGTGAAAAATCTCTATGATGGCGACTATCCAACAAGCCTGCAGACTAAGGGACTCTCCATCTCCAACAAGCTACTGCACTTCTGGATTATCAGGAATTTGGTTCCCAGGCAGGAGCACAGGGCCACGGTTCTCATCACTGATGTTATTCTCATGGACAAGGTGTTGTCTGGTGCACAAGTTGATCTCCCCAGAATCGTGCTGGCCCATATACAGTTCTATAAGTCTCATGAATCCCATGCCCTGCCCTTCCCTCACCTCATAAAATCATCCTCTCCATGCTCCACCAATATCCAGATGATCTCCCTGAAATCGCCTACAGCAAGTTCCTCACCATTGCCACAGTCAGAAAGCTCAAAACCAAAGATCAACAGACCGCTCCCTCTGCAACTCAAACGGAATTGCCTAAGGAAAAGGCCAGTTCCCAAGCTCCTTCAAGCTATATGCCACCGCTCAACCCCCCCTTAAGACTCCTCTGCGATCCTGTCCTCTCTGGGTCGTATTGAAAAAGCTATCACGGAAGGCTCGACTGCCATAATGATCGCCCTTCGTGATCAAGTGATTGAACTAGGGAAAACCAGAGCTGTTGTTTCAAGTCTGGTGAAGGTGCTTTAGAAAACCTGAGAGGATGCTACTGGAGCAACTCAGGCAACCGACCATATTAAAGGAACTGACGACAAGAAGAATGATGAAGAGGAGGCCACTGCTACGCCATAGGAACATCTTTTGTAGTTCTCAGCGCGATAACTCCACAGTGTGCTAGTAGTTCCCTAGGATCCTACTCCCCTCTTCTATCCCTCTGTTATCTTTTATCAAGTTACTTGTGATGTCCTTGTTGGTTCCACTTGTTTGTGATCTTTTGTGTCTTTCCCTACTTCGCTACTGGACAATGTGTTAAGTTTTTAATGTTTAATGAACCTTTTGTCCATGTTTCTATGCATTATTTGTCTCTGCCTCAAGTTTCCATTATGGTTTCTGTCATGGGTTTAGCGCAATTGTTTTCATTCCCTTTGATATCCATGTTCTTAACAAGTTCACTGATCTTTTCGATGATGTCAAAAGGGGGAAGAATGGATAGGAACCTTGAAATATTGGAACTACTGGACTTATAGGAACTCTGAACTCGTTCTATTTCTAAGGGGGAACTTGAATACCTTAGTTCATCTGCTTAGGGGGAATTTACAACTATTAAATGATCTATCATTACTTTATAAAGTTGTAAATCTCTTAGTTCAACTGATCTCATGAATTTCATGTCCTTATTATGTTGCCAGGTTCCTTATATTTGTCATCATCAAAAAGGGGGAAATTGTTATGAAATGGAACTCTGGAACTTCGGTTCCCCTGAGAGTTTCTTTTCTCAGTTTCTCTACTTTTGAAGATGACACATATTTTGTTACTAATGTTTTATCTCAAAGATGTGTGTTAAGGAACCACAGGACAATTGTCGAAACCTTGTAAGCCAAACAAGACAAAAGAACCAAGCAGCAAGCCAAAGGAACCCAGGTGTGCCCAGAAACGCAACACGTGAGTTTGATTTTCCCGAGAAATCTGGGAACACTAAACCTCGGACAAAAGGAAGTGAAAGCGACTTGAGAGAAGCTTCCAAAAGCCTGCCACCATCCAAGAGCAAGACTCAAGATGCCTAGAACGATGAACCTCGGACAAAGGCACTGAAAGCGACAACTCATAGAGATGTCACCATCCAGAGGACGGTTCCAAAGTGCCGAGCTTGTTGAACCTCGGACGAAAAGAGTTGGACAACGACTTGTCCCAAGAAGTTGACCAACCTATGTGGATTCTGAGCTGCCCAGGTTGTTGTTACATGTAAAAGATAGCGTGAATCAATGATCACCACACATCCTAGGGCAAGCTCGCTCTGTGGGAACCAAGAGCAGATCCAACCTCGAGCATCCACTATATAAGGAAGATAAGCTCCGCTGTTATCTTCAAGCATTCAGAAAGAATCACACTCCATAGCAAATATCAAAGTGTGAAGCTTCAAACAGATCATCAAATACAATCAAGATCAAGAGGAACCAGTCAAGGAATCGGAGAGCTGTGTGCTAAGTTCCTGTGACTGTAAGTGAGTTAGTTCCTTGGTGCTAAGGGCTGCTTCTTGGATTGATTATAATTTGTGTTAAGTTATCTAGGATTGTCTAACTGTGTGTAAGGCAAAAAAACTGTGTGTTTGTTCCTAGGATAAGATGTAACCAAAGAGATAAGAAATCAAGAAGTAGACCTTGAAATCCTTTTGAAAGAAAGGTAGTGGTTTTTATCCTAGATTGCTAGTTGGCAATCGAAGGTTTTCACTATAAGGAACTTGTTCATTTATTTGATTGTTTATTTCCGCTGCGAAGGGAACTGGAATCTGTATTCTTAGTTCTCTTGTTATTAATCTAACAATCACAATCCTACAGTATCTTTCTTTCCCCTAGAGCTTCATTTTTGTCTTTCATTACATTGAGGACAATACAATATTTAAGCATGGGGGAGGGATTTGTACTTGCTGTCTTTATAAAAAAAGATTAAACCTGGCTGAGCTGAAAACCCGAAAGGGCGGTTCAGGTAAAATTCAAGGGCCCGGACCAGCTCTAGGCTGGGGTAATAAGAGGCTACAGAGCGATGTGAGGATTGGTGAGCTCATTTGTGAAAAATGAAATGAGTGGCTAGGTGAAAACCTAAAAGGGTGCCTAGGCAAAATGAGTGAAAAAAAGAGGAGTGATTAATTGGATTCATTCATTCTAGCATGGAGACATATGTGGTGGAGATATAAGGAGGTTTCAGGTAGGTCACTTTGGGAGTTATAAGAAGATAGACCGGATCTAGGATTAGATATTTTCATTTACATACTGGAGTTCGGTTTAAGCTTGGGGGAAGTACTATGCTTTCCCTTAAGGCTGGTGTGCTGTGTTTCTGTGTTGGTTCTATGGAGATTCATGAGTAGGTACGGTTCTTAGTGGAGAGTTTTGATGTGCTTCCTGAGACCTTGGGTATTTCATAAGAGGAGTAGGTTTCTATTAGCTTACTCGAGGACGAGCAAGGTCTAAGCATGGTGGAATTTGATACGCTCTACTTTGTAGTGTGTAACTAGGAGCTATTACTAGGTTATTAGGTACCATCTGTATGGGTTTAGGAGACAATTTAGGAGTATGGAGCAGTAGAATAGAAGTGGAGAAAAGGAAGATTTTAGTGAAGTGTTGTAGGCATTGCGGAGTTGTGAAGAGGAGGCCGCAATCAGAGGATAAGGAATGCACAAGCCGCAGCATAGGAAGAGACCGTCGGAAGCGGAGAAGGCAAAACCGCGGTCGCGGTTTTGGACCCGCGATCGTGGGTCTTGAAGGATTTGCTGGATTGCTACGAAGTGCAAGCCGCGGGCGCAGTCAGGACGCCGCGGCCTTGACGATCAGAGACGACGCGGAGGATTTCGACGCGGATTTCCTTGTTTACTTTATTTACCTTATTTTCTTTATTTTATATTTTTATATTTCGGATATTATTATTATAGGAGATTTCGTTTTAGGTTAAATAGACTAAGTCTCTTTAGGTTTTTATTATCATTCATTCTAGCATATTTTCATAACGGCGTTTTAGAGTTTTTTGGAGTTTTTGCAAGACCATGAAGTACTAAGTTTCTTTTGCTTAGTCAGACGATTGAAGCCTTCGTTTGTTCTGGTTGTGAGATTATAATTCTTGTTCTATTCCTTTGAATGGTATTAATTCTCTTGTGCTTCATCCCTTTGAGTTTTACTGATTATACTAGCCTGATCAACTAGTGGTCATTATTAATATTCTTATGCTAGAGTTAGACTGTTTCTGGTTGAAATACCTAATTCAGAGTAGCAGCTACGATATTCTAGAACTGGTTAGAATAGTTTATTGTAGAAGAGAATTGATTGCATGCTAAGTAAAACTGGTTGTTTTATGTGCATGTATCTCTGAAATTCATGAACTTATTCTTGATGTTAAATTGAATCTGGATAGTTTCCTGGTAATTTGATTGTTAGTATTCTCAGGGTTTGGTTGTCCTGTTAATAACTTAAGAAAAGGAATAAGAACATTCACTGGTCTAAGGAACTGGAGATAATCAAGGATCGACCAATCAAACTGAACTGTGGATATCTGTCTGGCTGAGCTATTTCACATCCATTGTTTACAAACTCTTTTCACTCATTTTTATTGTTACTTGTTACAATCATCAAAAAACCCCTTTGTTACTATTGGTATACAATTTTTGCATACAGGAAGAATAATTGTGCTCTCTGTGGGATCGATCCTTACTTACCGACTATATTAGTTAGGTTTTTAAGGTTATTTGTTAGGTATACACGACTAAACGCCTATCAAATTTGGCGTCGTTGTCGGGGAGTCTAAGTTTTATTCTTTTCGTGTTTGTGTGTGATTGTTTATCAACTATTGTGTGGACCAGTCTTATGGTCCACACCCGTGCTACTAATTCTCCAATCTTAAATCTTGATACAGAAATTGACCGAACACTTTCCAGGAACCGTAGAACCATTCGTGAGCAACTCGAGATGGTTGAACAACATACTTTGAGGCAGTTAACTGTACCGAATCTGGAGCAGCAACCGCTTGGTATGCAATTTCTTGAGTTGGCTGATGGTGTCAATTTTGAGTTAAAGTCTAGATTGATTCACTTGCTACCCCACTTCCATGGGATGAATGGCAAAGACCCCAACAAGCACTTATCTGAGTTTCACGTTGTCTACACCAGCATGAAGCCGAGGGGCGTGACAGAGGACCAAATCTAGCTGAGGGCCTTTCCTTTCTCTCTGAAAGATTCGGCCAATGACTGGTTCTACTACCTAGCGCCAGGAAGCATTGATACATGGGCAAAGATGAAGAAAGCCTTTCTGGAGAAGTACTTTCCTACAACAAAGCTCAATGGCCTAAAGAAGCATATCAACAACATTGAACAACATGCTACTGAGACTTTGTATGAGTACTATGAGAGATTCAAGAGGTTAATATCAAGTTGTCCATACCATGGTTATTCTGACCAAGACCTCGTTCTATATCTGTATGGCGGGCTTCTTGACGATGAGCGTAGAATGGTGAACGCAACTTGTGGCGGTAACATTCTGAATAAAACTGCAGTTGCAGCATTTGAGATGTTTTATGAGCTATTTGAAGGCTCAAGGCAGTTCAGCAAGAGAGCAAGCTCCCACGCAGCAAAGGCCGCAGACTCTCATCCATCATCTTTACTGCAATCTGATGTGAAGGAGTTGAAGGAGATGATGAAGCATTTTATGGTGCAAGGAAGTCCACAACAAGTGAAGGCATGTGGCATCTGTTATGACACGTTATACCTTACTGATGTGTGCCCACAACGGCAAGAGCCTGTAGCTGAAGTGAATGCTATGGGAGGGTTCCGACCTCCTAGACCAAGATATGACTCATACTCTGACACTTACAATCCTAGGTGGAGAGATCACCATACTTTGAGATATGGGAACCAGCAGTTCAATCAGCGGCAGCAACAATTTCAGCAACCTGGAGGTCAACAACAACAACCATTCAGAGCACTGTATGATCCTAGACCTCAGAGGCAGAGTTCGAGTTCATCTATGTCTACAAAAGACATGATAAAGGCCCTTGCACAGAACATGACCACCATGACCCAGAATGTGACTACAATGCAAAGCAATTTTGCGCAATTTCGACAAGAGACCAGGTCAAGCATTCAGAACTTGGAGAATCAAGTTGGGCAGATCTTTCTGGCAGTAAGCAAACTGGAGGCTAGGGAGGTGAGTAGGCTGCCATCTCAGACGGAGTTAAACCCGAGACAAAATGTGAGTGCCATTATGCTGAGGAGTGGGAAGGAGTTGGATAACAGAAGCAAAGTTCCCTTAGCTGAAAAGGATGAATTATATGAAGAGACGGAAGCTGCAAACAACGAATTCCTGCAGAAACCAGTCGAGAAGAACCGCGACCACGAGTCCAAAACCCCGACCACGGTTTGTTTACATAAGAGATACTGCAGAGAGACGGTTCTGCAGAATCAAGTCAGAAAGCAGACCCGTGATCGCGGGTGGAAAACCGCGATCGCAGTTTTACCTCAGAAGAAGAACCGCGGCCTACAGTAAAACGAAGCAGCGACCGCGGGAAAGTTACAGAAAGCCACCAAGAGGAACCACGATCACGGGTCCAAAACCGCAACCGCTATTTTGCTACAGATTGCCAAGAGGGTTATGTTCGTCCAAATTTTCCTCCCCTTGGCTCACAGAAGCCAATTCCGCCATTCCCTGAGGCGCTGAAAGATACAAGAAGGCTGGAGAATGACAAAGAGATCTTCGAGACCTTCAGTAAGTGTGCGGTAAACATTCCCTTGCTTAAATTGATTAAAAGTATTCCTCATTATGCAAAATTTCTTAAAGAATTGTGTACAATTAAGATGAATCAAAAAGTGAAAAGCAAGAAGAAGGTTAAAGTTAGTGAACATGTATCTGCTGTATTACAAAGGCGAATGCCTAAGAAGTGTGATGACCCTGGCTTGTTTAGTATCCCTTGTAAGATAGGTGATGCGTGAGGATCGGGATGAAGCCTTCGGTGCGAGGAAGTCCACAAGAGCCAAAGGAATTAGGCGAGACAACACCAAACCGGCAAGGGGAATCGTCTGTATTTCAGATGGATGGTTCTCTCTGTTCCGGGCTCCGAATTGATCGATTCCAAATCCCAGTGGTAGATCCGGAAGTCTAGATGAAATCCTCAAAATTTGAGAGTGAACCGATCTAGGAATCAGAAGATATAGCGAATCTACTGAGGTGTCGCAGATGGTTTCCGCAAGGAACTTGGCTCCGGCGAGAGGAAGTTTGAGGGCAGATTGGAAGCACGTCTTGGGCTGGTTCTTTGTATGATCTTGGGGTGATTCAAGGGTGGTTTTGAGGGCAAGATTTGAGGCGGAGAGATAGGGTAAAAGTTGAAGGGATATGGACTTACAAGGGTTGGATATGATGCACCGCACCTTGTAAGAACTAGCTGCATTGTCTAGATTCTTGCACGGGTATGGGGAAATGTAGAAATTTGTTTAGTTTACAGCTAGCTGCATTGTCTAGATTCTTGCACGGGTATGCTTAGTTAAAAATGAAAGTACTTGCCTATGCTTATATACACGGACCTGCTACTGCTATTGTAGTAGTATTAATTACAGTAAATAATTAAACAAGTAGGTGGGGCGGGGTATACCTTCCTTCCTTCCTTATCAGTTATCACTATACAAGTTATGTTGGTTTCCTTTTATGAATGACTATGTTTCTTAATTAAGTGTTTGTTGCATTGTAGATTGATGACTTCTGAATCTGATTCAAGACATTCTAGGAAGGATGATCATGCTCATAACCGCCGCAGAGGTGCCTATGTTATTAACAAGATTGATAAACTGACCAAGAATGGAAGAAAGATCGAGCTAAGTTGGAATAGTAAGGACCAACCAATTGGAGAGTACGCATCTCTATTTCAGCACTATATTAGCTATCATACCCGTGCAAGAGTATCTGTTGGAATTCCCAAATGGAAAGTTGTTCCCCGAGAGGTCAAAGATCTAATCTGCCAAGCTATAATGGTATGTTGAATTAATTTATTTAAATACATGCAAAGAAGATAATACTAATTGCTTGTTCTTTTTCTATGAAACTTACCTTGTCAGCTATGAAACTTGCCTTATGGTAACTGTGAACTTTTAAAATGTATTAAATTTGCCATCCAATTTATATTTATATTGTTTAAGATAATTAATTTGTGCATGACACGGGGTTTGAAAATAAATTCGCCATCCAAGAGATATGATTTTTGTCCTTTTACCGAAAAAGAGAGAGAGAAGAAGAGATATGACTTTGTCAACCTTATATTTAGGGGATCCTAGCTAGCTAATCCATTCCTTAATTTCCATTCAACCATCTACAGTCTTCACAAGGTCCAAAAACAGGGTCAATCATCTTATAGGTTGAGTTTACTCGGTGGAATCTCTTTCTCAGATTTGAACTTCTTTACATTAATCAGGTCTTTGGTGATCCAGGAGAAGCACTTCCTATTGCAACCTAATTAATTTTTAAGCTTTCATTCTTTAGTTGTTCTTTCTATATATCAGTTGACATCTTATTTTGATCCTTGTTACATGCTGGATTTAGAAGCTAATTAGTACTCTTTTTAATATCTATGCTAATGCCAAATTAAGAAATTGGTTATCATTATTGATAAAATCCCTATCACCCACCGAAATGGAAAACGTTCATGCCACAGTTAATATTCCAGTCAAGTTTATCATGATATGTATGCACAACAACCTTTGTTCAAACCTCAGAAAGCTGAATTCCAAGGTCATAGGATAATTATCTCAAGATATTCCACTTGTGTTTTCTATAGCACTTTTTATCGTTGTTTTGTGTCTCACTTTAAGATAATTAATTGCTTGTACTGAATTATTTTATTTGACAATTACACTGTACTAGATTCTTCTCTATACATGTAGTGTGGACTTGATTTTTTATGCTATTTCTATTCAACTTTACGGTGGTCTGTAACTGAATTCTTCATTGTACGGAAGTATTTATGCTTTGAAAACTGTTTCTCTGTGTTCTATCTTGCATAATTTAAACTGAAGAGAGTACAACTTAATGATAGTACAAAAGATATAGTTTCTCTATGTTCTATTGATGGCTTATAACAGCAAACACTTAAAGTTGGTGTTGCACTGAAATTGTGCTCCCCAGGCACTATAAATGTATAGAAAGGCCATCTCTAGCAAAATTGCCAAATGGGTATGGGCTAGACTTAACTGATATGGCTTTGAGAGGACAAGAAAGCAATAGTTTTCGATCGAGTTCAGAGAATATAGGCTGGTGCTGTCTCTAGGTACATAACCTGGGTTGGAACTTGGAAAATAGGAAAGCATTTTTTTCCAAATGTTTGCTAACTCTGAGCAAACAGCCTTAGCTGTAAAAACATGGATATTAGTATTTTTTCCCTTTGGTGTTGACAGATTTATGGAGGAAAAAAAAATTAAAAGAAGTTCTTTTTGGAATTTTTTGACAGGGATCTTCATACTCATTGTCAGATGAGATCTGAGATGTTGGTTGTTGCCACATATATTTATACTTTGAAAGGAGCTGTTTCAACTCTTTTCTGTTTTTATGTTTATCCTGCTTCTCTTGTCTGTATCTCCTCACATTATATTTATATTCTTGTTCAAATCTGAAATCAAGATTAAACATTTACTGCAATTTCCTCCCTCTAGCCTATACTGTGTTGATTTTTTTTGTGTAATGGTGTGGATTTGTGGTTCAGCTGGAGGGATGGGGAAATGTAAAAATTTGTTTAGTTTACAGCTAGCTGCATTTTCTAGATTCTTGCACGGGTATGCTTAGTTAAAAATGAAAGTACTCACCTATGCTTATATACACAGACCTGCTACTGCTATTGTAGTAGTATTAATTATAGTAAATAATTAAACAGGTAGGTGGGGCAGGGTATACCTTCCTTCCTTCCTTGTGTCCCATGAGTATTGAGTACTCACCTATGCTTATATACACAGACCTGACTGCTCTCAGTATCTTTGCATGACCACTGTACCTTCCCTTCTCATGTATATTATCAGTTAACTTTGTCTAATATGCATCTTTACTATGCTGCAATTTCTGACCGTGACATCTTTTGTGATCTCCTTAAATGTCACGAGGTTAGTTGCACAATGCTGGAGCCTTTTGTATATGCATTCACTGCAATAATCTTTTATCCAGCTCATGTGTATTATGATATTAATGCTAATGCTCTGATTTTTTAAATGATGTACAGGAGAAATTTGTTATAGATCAATCTAATATGAAGTTGATAACTTTAAGTGCTGCTAAGAAGTGGGGTGATTTCAAACATATTCTCACAAAGGAGTATTTTTACATGAAAGAAGACAAAGGTCAGATTCGTACGCAACCTCCAGAGGAGTTTCCTTTCATTGACAAAGATACATGGGCTGAGTTTATAAAACAACGTTGCACAAGCGAGTTTCAAGTAATAACTACTAGTTTGTTTACACATTCAAATTTTGAATCGTGATATTAAATAAATTAATATGAACTATTAATTAATGATTGTAAGCAGGAAATTAGTGAGCGCAACAGTGAGCTTGCAAAGCAAAACAAATATCCTTTTAGATCATCTCGAAAGAGTTATGCTCGAATAGAGGAAGAATTGGTACGTAGAATACATTGTCGTGTTAAATGCTTGTATCATTAATATATATTTATAAATTGATAAATGTCTTTTAGCTTAGAGAACAAGGGTTGGATCCTACTAGTTCCTCCTTACCAAGATGTGAGTTGTGGATGGCTGGTAGGCAGACTTATAATGGCAACTATGATGGGGAAGTTGTGAATGTTGTTAGAAATACTGTAAGTTTTATACACTACCTTATATAATCAATATAAAATATGTCAACTTGTTTCAAAGTTTGATTATATATTGTTGTTTTAGGGGTCATTAAAGGAACAAGTTTCTCTAGGCCAAATATCGCCTGAAGGTAGAGAAGATATTTTGGCTTTGGCCTTAGGAAAGGAAGATCATGCTGGCCGAATTAGGGGTGTTGGTGCTGGTGTGGGAGTGAAGAAGTACTTCCCTGAGAATAGGCATAGAAATTCAAGTGCTGCCTCTGAGATTCGAATAAATGAACTTCAAGCTAAAATGGAAGTACTCCAACAGGAAAATGCTTCTAGAGATCAATTATTGGAGCAACTAAAATCACAATTGGAGTTTTTTCAGAAAAATTGGATGGAGACCCATGGAGAAGCGTCACCTGTACAAGTGTCATTCTCTTCAAATGACAATGACAGCTATTCCAAAACAAAGTCTCCATCGTCCCATGAACCAATGGTATGTATAACAAATTAGCTTTTGACTAGAAAATAAAAGAATTTAATGTTATTGAGCCATACGTTTATTGCAGGAGACATGGGAAGAATGTGATTTATTTTGGCCTGATCTACGCTCTAAAGTGGCTAAAGGGAGGGTTCTTGTTCCTCCAACGGGAAAAGTTTTAATGCATCATTGCCAACCGCTAGGATCAGATAAACTCAAAATTCTAGTTGAGGACACGTTAATGCCAAATGTTGTTGTGCCCTTTCCCACTAAAGAGGTCACTTCAGTTTTACAAGCTAAAGACACTCTTGTGGTATGGCCTAAGGGACTAGTAGTCATTTTACAGGTAATTTCTTATTTTAATGGATTTAGTAGGATTTTTGTTCAAATTACTTTAATTTTCAATGTTTGTATCATGATATATAACTCTTTATCTTATGCTCAGAATCAAAACTCCGAGTGTAGAAAGAACCCAACCCCTAGACAAAAGAAAATGGATGAAGATATACACCGACACCAACAATACGCGACCACATTGGAGAAATACCGTATAAACTATCCTTCTTTGCCAACTTCTTTTTTGATCACCATCGATATTGAAAAGGATATTTTAAACTACAAACAGCAACTACATGTTGGGAAAGAGCAGATTAGGGTGTGCTTACAAAAGGATGCAATGGATAATGTTCATATTGCTCTATACATGAAGTAAGTTGAGAGGTTAAAGTATACTTCTATATTATTTTTAGACCAAAGTATATTACAATTTGTTTAGTGATTGCATATGTTTTTTCTGACAGGTATTTATATGAAAGTCGTCCTTCCAATATTTATGCATTTTTCTGTCCAACATATATTGCTGATGGTTACAAGGATTCAGAGGAGAAAAAGGAGAGGTATATGGTGGATTCAATGTCTGAACTAGAGATGACAAACCGGATATGGTTTGCCGCTTATAACCAAGGGTTAGTACAACACATTTGTTAATGCATGGTATAATATAATATATGAAATCAGTTATTATTCATAATTTATATCCGCACTTTTTTGTAGGTTTCATTGGATGCTTGCTGTTATAAATCCATGGGATAATATTGTTTATTGGCTAGATCCGTTAAGGAAGGTTGTACCTAATAAATTCAGAGCTATGGTTGATACGTAAGTCATCTTAATTTTTTAGTTCTTTAATCAATCATATATATATATATTTAACTACTATATATATTTTGTAGTTCCATTACTGTCTTTTTAGTGCAAAAAAGCAAAAACAATAGGAGGAAGACACGTTGGTTGAATATTTCAGTAAGTCAATATTGGTTTCATTCTTGATTTGTCTTTTATTTCACCATTTGTTTATAAAATGGTCTATGCATGTAGTGATTTGGATTTTTTTCCTTTACTTTTGTAGTGTCTTGAACAAGAACCAAACACTCTAGA
Source organism: Rheum nobile (assembly GCA_027886185.1). NCBI lineage: Eukaryota > Viridiplantae > Streptophyta > Magnoliopsida > Caryophyllales > Polygonaceae > Rheum > Rheum nobile. The sequence goes on along the minus strand of WOAB01000194.1, from coordinate 2,803,126 downwards.
TTGTGGTTATTATGTATGTCGATACATGCGAGAGATAATTGATCAAAAGTGCATTGCCATCCCAATCAATGTAAGTGTGTGATATAATTTATACAAATTGATATTATGTGTATACATATATACAGAAATAATATTGGCATGCAATGTATATGTTTTTTTTGTAGTACTTTCAAGATTCACAAAGCGTCTACGACATACATCAGATTGATGAGATACGAGAGGAATGGTTTCAATGTTTGGAGACACATATCGCAAATTAAGTAGCTATTCCACTTACACGTTAGAATTTGGATGTAAAACAATGATATTATGTCAGTTTGAATTGTTTGCAAACATTAGAACGTGTAGGATTTATTTAACATTTGAAGATATACACTTATGTAAATGATTTATTTAATATTTGAATATATATACTTTTTGTATTTAATTAATAATGATTTCTTTTATTACTATTTTATATATAATTATTATACCCGAAAGCAAATACTAAAAGAAGCTGATTATTATAAAAACGAGAATGGTTTTTTTCAAAACTGCCAGAATATATTTCTCGTCGGTTATTAAAAACACATGAGAAATGTTTCTCAACGGTTATTACAAAACCTCTGAGAAATCATTTCTCGGGTGTTTTACGTAAACCGCCGTTACATATTCGTGGGTTTTTTATTAACCGCCGCTACATATATCTCGGGGTTTTTTTTATAACCGCTGAGAAACATTTCTCGGGGGTTTTTAAAAACCCCTGACCGTGTGCAACAATTCTCGGGGGTTTAAAAAAAACCCCGAAAAATGTTTCTCAGCGAAGCGTATAACGGGGACGTGAAAACTCCCTTCCGTTTCGTTAAAAAAACCCCGAGAAACCAATATTCTGTACTAGTGTTTATATGAATCTTTGGGGCTTGGACCATTGCATGCAACTGGGACGGTGATTCAATTAGCTGATTTGTCTAATGTGTATCCGAAAGGAGTAGTAGAGGACGTCCTTGTGAAGGTTGAAAATTTAATTTTTCCTGCTGATTTCTTTGTGATGGATATGGGACATGATAAGCATGCAGGCCCTGTTATGTTAGGTAGGCCGTTTCTTAAAACCGCCAACACTAAAATTGATATAAGCAGTGGTTCACTTACTTTGGAATTTGATGGTGAAAGGGTAGAATACAACATCTATGATGCTAAGAAACACCCTCCTGATAATGATTCTATGAGTTCTGTTGATGTGATAACTTAAGTTGATTTGCAAGGCACTATGTCGAGCCACGACATTAACCAAGGCGCTTCTCGGGAGGCAACCCGAGGTAAGTAGTTTTTCTTCTTTTGTTATTAGTTTTTCTTGTTGTGTTTTTGCACTAACTTGCAGGAAAAGAGGCTCTCGCAGGCAAAGCCGCGATCGCGGCCTTGCCCTGTACTCGAAGAATGAAGCCGCAGCCTAAAAAAATTGAAAAAAACGGGAAAAAAAATAAAAAATAAAAATCTGCGGGCGCGGGTGAAAATCGCAATCGTGGCCCCGCTGCCCAACTTTATATCACTGCTGAGATGATGTGAATGACATGCTATAGCTGATGAGGAGGAGATGTAGCCTGAGATTTTTATTTGGAAACTGATGATGGAACGACATGCTATAGCTGATGAGGAGGAGATTCCAGATGCATCGACTGATATATGTTCGAGCTGGAGAGACAGTATGAGACCGCTGACACAGTGAGGCAGGCACTTCTAGTGGTCCTGCAGACCCAGGTAGACAGTATGGGGAGTGGATTGCTGAGCTTGATGAGGACGTGCGGATGCTCCGAGATCAGTCGTGTAATAACCATCAATTTTAGTAGGGGTATTTGTGTAATTTTCAAACTTTCATTTTGTAAGCAAGACGTATTAGGCATGTTCTGTAACCCTGTAAAAACCATATGAATGTGGGGATACGCATTTAATGAAATATATGGGTTGCTAAAATCGGAATTAAGCACCGCGATCAACGCTATGCAGCCACGGGCGCGGCCATTGCTGCGCCCGCGGTTTCACCGCGGTTATGAAACTACGGGCGCAGCAATGGCCGCGACCGCGGTTTCATAACCGCGATCGCGGCACTCTGCTTCGTCTTCTTCCTCCTCTTTTCCGAGTGCCGACGATCGGCATTTCCCACGTGTTCTCCGAACGGCGGGAGCTGGATCGGTTGGCCTCCTCTGCATTGAGCGTGGACCTCCATTCTGAGCCTATAAATAGGGCTCAGATCCACCATTCCCATTCCTCTCTCCCTCTCGTTGTTGCTTTGTTGTGGTGTTTGTCGTCGGATCTGTCGTCGCCGGAAGCCGAGGTCGTCGCTGTTGTGAAGTTCTTAGAGTGGTGGTGGTGCGCAAGTGTCTAGAAAGAGAAGATCTGAAGCTTCGTCGTCGTTCGGTAAGGCTCCGTAGTGTCGTTAAGCTCGTGTCAGGATGGAATCCCGCGACCGCGGCTCCATCTATCGCGATCGCGGCTGGGCAGAGGCCCGCGATTCCGGCTGGAAATGGAACCGCGATCACGGTTATGAAACCGCGGGCGCGGTTTTGCCCAGCAAAGCCGCGATCACGGCTATGCTAACCGCGACCGCGGCAATGCATTTTTCCTTCATTTTGTTTCGTCTTTTTCGTACCGTAACTAATTAGTGTTTTGTTCTTAAAACTCATCTCGTATGCGTCGTCGGGTTGGATTGTGCTCATATCCATGGCCGGTTATACGGATTGGGATCCAACCCTACGGAATGACGATAAAATTCAACGGGAATTTTAGTAGGCAGCCGTGCACAAGTTCAAGTTCCCGGATCTCAAAACCCGACTTTTCGTTCGTCCAAACTAAGGCAAGTGGCGGTTCGCTCTTGCTATGTTATTCCATATTTTTCTTAACTGACAATTAATCTATTGTCTTAATTATGTAGGGATAACAATCTTCTTAATTGTCGTTTGGGAACTTGTGTGTATAAAATAATGTATAAAGTGAACCTTTTTATTAGGTTGTATATATGCTAGTTATAACCCTTATATATATTATTATAGGGTGCTAGATAATAATTTGTGTGGATTGTTGTGCTTTGGTGTGGATAATAATTGCTAGTTAGCACGAGTATTCGTAGGCTCGCCTTCACATTTTAGGATGCAA